>OY720678.1:44255968-44988468 GCA_963170755.1 Amphimallon solstitiale | reverse complement strand
TTTTATTGATAGTACCCCTACAGACAGCTGGTTGAACGCTGTTAAACTATGGAAGGAGAGAATGGTTAAGTGCAGTATTGTAAATGGCAATTACTTTGAACATATCTGAAACAAAAATTCTAAAACTTGTATCAATCTTTCTATTTTCAATAATTGTAGCTTGTCCCTCGTATGTCTATTATACGGACTGTTCTTTTATAATTAAGCCAATAATTTATGTACGTTCAGTTATGAATTTATTAATTTTTGAGTTAAGGAAAAGGGTGGGGAATGTGCTTGGACATTACCACCTCCTCTTTACTTCTAGGTGTAAAAGGTAGTTGTGTGGATATATGAATACTTTAGTCTACATGCGCACGTTAATAGTATACTGTCGTGTAACCTACATCTATCCGTTTCTACTATTATTGTAGTAAGGATGTCTATGGCTCATCATCATGCATCTTATTGGTGTTAACGGTGTCGACTGTTTCTGTAGCTCTTTTTTTTAAATTTTGGGCAATTTGACAATTCAAACTCATGAGATAGCAAATAATTGTTGACATTCCTCAAAAAATCATATCTTTAAGCACATTTTTAGAAAAATTCATTATAAAATCATGCTTGTCAACTGAGAAGCAACTTATTAAATATCTGTTCAATTGTCAACATCGCAGAAAATATTATGGCTCACTATACCGTATTCAAATAAAAAACTTAAATTTGGCAAAATTATATTAAAAAATGACAAGAGCTCAGCAAAGATCACTTTTAGAATACTAAGGTGTTATATGTTTTTGGTGTAAAATGAAACAATATACAGCCTGTTTATTTTAAAAAATTGATTTGCGTCGTTAGTTTAATCCAGTTTTCTGAATATGTAATTTGTAGTTGAAAAATATGAAACGTGTTTAGTTCTTTTATGTTAAACACATCGTTTTCGAAAAATATTTTTTTTTAAAAATATTGAATTTTTCAGAAAAATGATGAATCAAAAAATTCCGGTTTTAAGTATATACTATCTTACTACTTTTTGACTAAGAATTGTACGGGTGTTCCGTAAAAAACGCCAACAATAATACCTCTGTTATTTATTGTCCGATTTTACTCAAACAAAAAGAAAGTTAATTTGCATCAAAAATGGTACAAAAAAGCAGTGTTTTGTTTGTTTTCAGTTGTTTTTATTAATGTCAAACGATAGTCAACTTTTTTATTTTAAATGGAAACAGATATATTTTTGGCTATATTCGGATTGGATTTTTTTTTCTGAATTCAACAATGTATAAAATGTCTATTTTTGATAAACAATTATTGAAAAAAAATATAAAACACTTAATAAATTTCATATTTGTATTCCATTATTTAATTTTGGAATGTGCCATGAAAAAATAAAAATGCGATAAACGTCAATAAACGTCAGTGTGAGTGTCTATTAAGTCTTATTTATTGTTCTGCTCGAACGTTTTGCCACAAAAAAAGTATATTCGTAAAAATGAATAACAATGAGTTAACAGACATGTTGCAAGTGTTTTTTGAATGTAATAAAAATCGTCTTCAAGCAGTTCGGCGTTACAGCGTTCGTTTTCCGGACAGAGAAGTTCCAGATTCGAAAATATTTCAGAGAATTGAAACGAATTTGAGGAATTATGGATCATTTAAAAAACCTAAAACACAGCGACGTAGATTCGCCGAAGATACGGAATATGATGTTCTTCTTGCACTACAAGAAAATTCACGAACTTCGGCTCGCGAAATTGCACATAATATTGGGGTATCAAAAACTACAGTCCATAGTATTTTAAGAAAACACAAATTTAAACCGTACATAGCTCGAAAAGTTAATGCATTAGAACAAAATGATCAACGCCGAAGAATACAGTTTTGTCGATTTTTTTTAAATGCATTAGAACAAGACCCGAGTTTTTACAGAATGATAATTTGGTCTGATGAATGCACTTTTAGCAACAATGGTATTTTTAATAGAAACATACATCGACAATGGAGCCAAGACAATCCGAGATTTGTCATTGAAAATAATTTTCAAAGACGTTTCAGCGTAAATGTTTGGTGTGGTATTTTAGGCGATCAATTAATTGGGCCGTTTTTCATAGATGGTTGCTTAAATCAAGAAAAGTATCACACTTTATTAAACGAAAATCTCCAAAACTTTTTAGATGAATTACCTTTGGCAAATTTAAATAGAATATTTTATCAACAAGATGGGGCCCCCGCTCACAACGCCAGAGTAAATACTGATTGGTTGAACACCCAATTTGGAAATAGGTGGATAGGAACATCCGGTCCTATCGAGTGGCCTGCGCGTTCACCCGATCTTTCGCCCCTAGATTTTTGGTTGTGGGCTTATCTACAAGATCGAGGTTATTTGACACCTCCAGAAAATGTTGACATTTTAAGACAAAGAATTATTAACACTTGTCAAGAAATACCTGCCGTTTGTCTTTTAAATGCGACTCGTGGAGTAATTAGGAGATGTGCGCTGTGCATTGAACAAGGTGGCCGGCAATTTGAACAATTATTGTGAAGTGTTTTGTTTTGTTTTTTAGAATAATACTTATAATACTTACGTTTTCAATGTTTCATAGCACATTCGAAATGTTATACATAATTTATTAAAAACATGGTCGATTTTAATAAATGGTTTTCTTTCAATAATAGTTTATAAATAAATAGACATGTTATACATCTATGAATTCAGAAAAGAAAATCCAATCCGAATATTGCCAAAAATATATCTGTTTCCATTTAAAATAAAAAAGTTGACTATCGTTTGACATTAATGAAAACAACGGAAAACAACTAAAACACTACTTTCTTGTAGTATTTTTGATGCTAACTAACTGACTTTTTGTTTCAATAAAATCGGACAATATTATATATATATAAGTTATTATTGTTGGCGTTTTTTACGGGACACCCGGTATAGGAGGTTCCATTTCAAAAAATTATAGTTATGGATTAGTCACAAATATATGAAACAAACTGTATAATACAAAATAAAATGCGCTTCCACTGAGCGACCATCTTAGAGAATGAACCGTCTCGAAAAATCTTTATTCATTAAGGCACAATCTACCTTTCCCACTGAAGTGTTTCACCCTGTATATCATATCATTTTATTTTGTTGTCATATAATATTTCCATATTCTTTTTTATACTATTGCTCCATGTATGATTTGGTAATTCGCAAGTAAAAACAGGCGTCTAGTATTACATATGTTTTCGGACTAATTGCCTTATTTTTTATATGCTGTTGCTATAATTTTATATGCTGTTCCATTTTTTTTTATATATTTAGTCCTATATATTAAATATTTCTGTGGAAAACAAGTAGCAGCTTTAGAATAAAAGCTGCTTGTGATTGTGGTTATTAGTTCAGAAAAGAATGATAAATTATGTATTTTTAGTTAAAATATAATAATCAGATACTTTAAAGCAGAATTATTTTTGAGTAAATTAACTTAATATTTGAATAAATTATAAAAGGCATTTAAACTAAAAAAAGACAAATGGCTCTCATCTCTATTTAATATCATCCCATCCATTCTCAATTTCGTTTCTTATTTGTATTTTTCCTTTTATTACACGAACACTAACAGGAAGTTAGTCGCAACTTTGTGTTGTACTTTATCACTGAGACTAAATAAAATGTTCCATACTCTCTAGAATAACTTGACTTCAAAGAACAAAGAAATGCCGATATAGAAACTCTGTCGATGCGAATGAATACTACAAGACGTTGCTTTAAAAATAAATGAAATTTCAAGAGCAGGTGATTCGCGAAGAGATCAAAAGACTAGTCCATTTGTATTATAGAAGCACTGCAGAAGTACAGTTGGACAGGTCTATAACGCTTGTCACGAGACATTCAAAATATGCATACATATTTAATATTTTCGTAAAACTTTAATTCAACCTTTTTAAATGGGCTTCAAAATCGTGGACTTTTCTTTGTATATTACTTTATGTTTTGTGAAGAAAAGATTACTTGGCACTGTGTATAATGTATGAATACTAAATGAAATGTGGAGGGTGAAGTATTATTGTTATTTTCCTATAGTAATAAGCTGTTAAATGTATTTTTCATGGATAGTAACGCGTGCCATATTCGGAGTATATTCTTCTATAGTTTCTTTGACTTTCTTATACGAAAATTTATTGCCTTTAATGATCGAATTTAAAAAGTGAAAACATAAATAATAGTAAAACTAATTTATTTTCATAGTACATACGAGATATGATACAACAAAATAAATGATGCAAATTTAAAAAATAAAATTACCCTTTCATGATCATAAATAGTGTTCCATAAGGTTACATTTGAAATGGAAGGAAATATTTGTATTCTGTTCTGATACTAGTGTTTTAGTTACCGAGGCATATTGTCAAACGTTGTTTGATATTATAGTTGCTTTTATTTCTCATAAAAATTCTATTCAATATTGATGTTGGATAATTAACTCGTATCATAGTTAAAATAGGTGAAACGTAAACACTCTCTATACGGATTTGTGACACTAATGGCTACAAAATCAAAGCATAATTTACTTTTTTAGGAAAATAATGGTGGAATTCTGTAACTTTCTCGGAAGCTCCGGCTATCGTAGGCCCTGGCAACGAAGTGACGTTGCGATGACGATTTCAGAATTTTTGCAGTTAGTGACGTAGAAGTGTCAATTTACGACTTTTTGAACATAACCTTTATGTTTAACATGTAAACAGACATATCATCTCGTAAACATATACCAAAATATTTCAATTTAAAATTTTAACTAATACGAAAATTGTTTGAAATATAATATAGCGATTGCTAACATTTTTTTTTAAAGAAAATGTACGGAACATTTTGTAATGCCAAGACATAGTATAAACATATGTTTATACTGCTGCCAAGATAGCACGAAACACTTTGGAAAATTTCAACAAGAACTGTTATCATTAGGAGAGTTTCAAAGGACGTAGTATCGCACTAGTGTATAGTGAATTTGCAGATAAATGTCTTTTCAGGCACATTTATGGATGATGAAATGTGATTTTTTTATAAAGTCAACAAGGACAGGTATCCCTATAAAGTGGACATTGTTTTTCTTACAAGAGTACCTAAACACAAAAAAATACATAAACCTAGCAGACAATATCCACACAACATAAAGCATGTGAAATGTGCACAAACTAAATGTTCGAAAATGTCTATTATGGTATCGTGTTCACAGTAACTTCACAATTTAAAGTTGACTTTCTCATAAGATTTTCTAATAATAAAACTACATCAAATTGAGAGGTTGTTTAACTTTATATTATGTTGAAGAAAATAAGAGGAAATTTACCTGTTTAGTCAATGACTTTCTTTATTTGTAAGTCAAACCGCAAAGATTTTATAAATGTGTAACTATATTGAACGATTAATGTTTTAGGCTCCAAAAAGGTAACATTAAGTTTTAATAGCACAGGCCAAAGTATATAAATGGTTGAAGGATATAGATGATTTTGTATTTAGAAAATCGAGCAATCCTGTGATGTATTGTTGTACTTGGTACACCAAATCATTCGATATTATTGCAGGATTTTGTTGTCGAGCCTCTGAAATTATAGTAATTGAAAGTACTCTTTATTTGCAGTTTTTACAGGAGAGTAATATTCATTAGGCTGAAATTCGCACTTTTTCAACTCAAAAGATTGTAAAAAATTATTGTTTAATACATTTACCAGCAAGTATTATAAAACAATAGAAGACATTTGACTTGGATAATTATACTAATATTGGATATGAATTATATGTTTACTATTAAATCTTAACAATAAAGATCAAAAAGAAAAATAGTAATACTGAACTAGAAATGTGAACTTTGAATAATAGGTACTCAAATAGAGATTGTTTGCATAAATATTGAAAAATAAAACACATTTTATTGTCAAATATATTTTCTTTTATTAACCTTACCATAAAAGTATTGCTGAAATTTCGAAAAAAAATTACAGTATGTGAATAGAAAAAATATATATATACAAAAGGAGAGTGTTCTTCATCGGCTAAAGGTGGAGCAAGTATATCAACATGTGTGCCATCAATTACACCTACATCTCGTGCACCCCATTTTTCATAAAAACTATACAGAAGAATAATTTTTAGAACGTTTAGAAAAGATACCCTTAATTACCCTTGGTAAATATATGAACTGGGTGCTATCGATTAAACAAAATACATCTCCGGTCTCCCTTTTTTTATCATAAAAACAAAATAAAGAATTATTTTTAGAATATTTTGATAGAACATAATTACCCTTGCTTGACACGATTCTTCGATTCACAATCACTGGGAAATTTTATCCATTCAGGGAATAAATTGTTTGATATTACAAGACAGACCTGATGAACTATTCGACTTACTGAACTCTGACTGAGAGAAACAAAGCTATTAATACCAACACTATTCTGATAGCTGTCTGATGCTACGAAATTTAATGTTGTTAAGACCTGTAACAAATATATAATGTGCACTATAAAGTTAATATGCATGTCAAGTGATGTTTATGATAATAACCTCCAAATGTAATGGTCTATTTGTTTGTTCAATATGTCCATCCAATAACTGGATCAGGTTTTGAACAGTGTCCTTATTCACTCTAAACATTTGTTTAAAATGCCTGTTTGGTATTTCAAAAGGATTTCCGTGATCTCTTAAACGTTTTCGGAATATACACATATAATTTCTAAAATAAAGAAAATAGAGATATATTATGTATACTCTATATATTTTATATTATCGATTACCTACCTGTTGTGATCTTCATCTAATAATAATAAAGCCATTCATATTTGCAAATATAAAACAATAATAATTATAACAAATAAACTTACAGAAACTATAAATATAACAACAGGAACAGTATATTAACAATAATTATATAATAATAATATAACCACAATATAATCAACAAAATCATTACTCACGAACGTTTTGACAGTTCTACGTCACTAACTCTCAATATTCTGAAATCGTCATCGCAACGTCACTTCGTTGCCAGGGCCTACGATAGCCTGAGCTTCCGAGAAAGTGACTAATCGAATTGTGGGAGGCGGATTTGCATATTACGCTACTGCGTAGCTCCCCCACCACAACATCTACGACTGCCTAGCCCAATACTATAGATGAGCGAGATAAGGGAAGTAGATCCGATTTCCCTCAGACTAGACCGACTCGTGTTTTGTCGGCTCTCGGGTACCGTATTACCTACCGGTTTCCCCCGAGAGCCGACAAAACACGAGTCGGTCTAGTCTGAGTGAAATCGGTTCCACTTCCCCTATCTCGCCCCTCACTTTGAGCCGAGTTGCAAGTTCTTTGGTCGGCACGATTGATTCTCAATTGATTCTCAGCAATGAAATAACTGAATTTAAAACGCCCGGGGACAATTGTAACACGTTACAATTGTCGTCAGCATAAATTGTTACAACTATTCCCAAGCTAACTTTTTACAACCAAAAGTTATTTATCTAATTAGGTATACACATTATTGAATGAAATTCGGCACAAAGTGATGAATTAGTCAAATAACTACTTGTTCAAAGTAAAAAAGAAGATTTATACAAGAATTTATACGTACGTAAAAGGTTACTTTCGCTGTATAAAACAAATTTAATCCAACCTACCTATACTATTTCTGGATAATTCTTATGGTTCCTAGTTAATTTACTGTTTCCATTTTTTTAGTTACCTGTTTGTCTGCGGTTAATAGTATAGGTTGAAAGAATTTATAAAAATTACTACTTCGTTTGATGTTATCGGGGATGTGTCTTCCAGTCAGTAAGACTGCTGAATGTTGTCGAGAATATTGAAAATCCCTTAGCTGCTGAGGATCCAACTCAACAATTGTCTTCATGAACGGGTGGCATCACGGTAAAATAAATCTCTGACTGATAATACATTTAGTAGTTACATGTAGTACAATTATTTTCCGTGACCCATATTTTCGAATTTCTTGTTTAAATAGCAGTGTCTTAAAGCATATTTTTAATAATTTCAGATAATCGTGAATATTAGTAACGACACTATTTAACATTAATCTAAGATATAGATATGTGCGTTTATATTTTCTTCCCCAATAAAAATAGTAAAAATCGAATATATACACTGACCGGCAGAAAAACCGGCCACCTTAAAAATTTCACGAAGACACATTCAGGTTTATTAATTCCATTAGAAATTTATGTTTTGTTGTAGCAGTGCACATTAACAATGAGCGACACACGAAATAGGGAGAAAAGAGACGATGAAAAACCAAAAATTAATTTAATTTAAGAATTATAACAAAAACAGTGAAAAATTAAATTTTATTTAAATTACAAAAATTGAAGATAACAGCTTCTATTCGACTTTTAACTGATTGTTGATAATTTATATCTACTCCTCGAGCCAGAATTACACTGTTCAGTCGTCATGGCATAGAATTTACCAAATTTGTTAAGGAAATTTGTGGAATTGCTCCAAATTCTTCTAAAAGAGCTAATCGTAGCATTGCTGGACGACGACGAATACACTTTTGTAGTTCATCTCATAGGTTAAGGTCCGGACTGCATGCTGGCCAAGGAAGTTTATGAATTCCAACTTCATTAAGGTATATAGTAACGTCTCTGGCTGTGTGTGGTTTGATGTTGTCATGCATCAATACAAATCCATCTCCAATAAAATGTGTAGATGGGACAACAGCTTCTTGTAGAATATCTTCCACATACCTGTGATCGTTTAAAGCACCATTTTTGTACAAATATGAATTCCATACGTGCTTCTGTGGAAATACCTGACCACACCATACCAGAACCACCATGAAAAGACACCCGTTCAGAGATGGTGCATTCGGCATGTCGCTCATTTCTTCTTCTCCACACTCTTTCTCGACCATCAGGCGATCGTAGACATTAGCGCAACTCCTCCATAAAGAGAACTTCACTCAGTTGCTGAAGATTCCAATTCGCATATATTCGTGCAAACTGAAGACGTTCTCTTCGATGTCTAAATAACAATTTTGGTTCTGTGGCCGGTGTTCGCGAACTTAGACCACTTTTCTCAAGTCTTAATTGTCCTTTCACTTATTTGTCAACCAGTTTGCAAGTGATGTTGTAGTTTAACTGCTGTTATTTTGAGATCCCTTAATGTATTCAACACAATAAAACGATCATCAACTGCACTAGTTACTCTTCTCCTTCCAAAGCTGCACGTCTTTCGAATGTGCCAGTCTCTAGAAACCGATCCCAAGCATCCTGAACGGTAGTACGAGGTATTCCTAATGTATGAGACACATAACGCTGACTACGACTATCATTGTTGTTTACTGTCGAACTGACGTCCCTAAGCAACCGAAAAGAATAAAAGCTTAGAAAAGCCGACTAACTTATTAATGTGGACTTCAAGAATGTATAAATATGTTCAATATTAAACTTTTTTCTTTAAACTAATCAATACGAAAATTTAACAGTAATAATATAACAGTTTAAATCTTTATTTAGACAAAAAAAACCGAAATTTACAGCGCTTTAATAAATATTTCAGGACGGTTTTTTTTTTGCCGATAAGTGTATATAGTTAAGTTCGATTTGTATTATGTAAAACATAACATTTAGTATAATTCGTGCTAAAAATTTTGATAATGTATTCTTGGATTTGTTTACGTTGAAAATGTAGGCGTATGTGCTATCATTCTGTCGCGGGCTGTAAGAGTACCAGCCTCTTCTGATGTGCGTTTTCGTCAGACTTCTATTAAATAACTAATAATAACGCGTCATGACGCACGCACAAACCTTTTGTCGTTCGCCTATTATTGGACTGAGGTTGTCTAAAAACAATTCTCCTTCATTTAATTATGCTAAATGTGGTCGCACGTAAATATATATTGACGAAAATAAGACTTTATGTGTACACCCGCAGATTTAATTGGCTGTCTCCGCATCAAATTAGGGGAAGTGGGTCGAGTTGTTTGTACCTCGAACACCAGCGACTTATATCTTTGGCCCTGTGCGAATGAGAAATAGTTGTGTGTATTTTTTTTGAAAATTATAAAACTCAGAACTGGTTTGGTTATTACATTACATATCAATATCACTGCATATGTACCGGTATCAGACATGACAATCGTCCATATTAACAACCACTCATTTGATAAACAGTCGACTGGCGTCGCAAAATACCTTTTTCAATGTTAAACCTAAACACATGAATCAAGAGCTATTCTTCATACTTATGTCCGATAATGGAGTCCATATTTCTTATTTGTGCGAGATAAAGGAGACACGTTATAAAGACTAATTAAAATTAAAATTAATTGTCAAAGTCAAACAAAGGCGCAGAAAAAGGACGTCGTTACGAAACTAAAATTATTCATCCTTCGATACTGATAGCAAAAAGTATTGGCCAAGCTAAAATAATTGTATCGCCGCTTATTAAATCACCAAAGTATATGCTTACACCTTCAAGGATGCCTTACCTGTCACTACCCTTGCGTACAGATGATAAATATGGTGAAAGGAACTGCCTCTAACTCAATCGTTTGTGGGTCGTAAATGTACACAGACTCTCAGATCGATGATAAGACAAAACCACAAATTCCCAACAATTTAATATATTCTATAGTGGTTTAAGTTATAAAATTTAATTATAAAATTTAGAATTTAGAAAGTTAAATAAACAAACAAAAATTACATAAGGTTAAGAGAGATATTAACTCGTTCTGTTCAAAAATACAAATATCTGACAATGTAAAATTAAAGTAACAGAGGTCCCCTACTTCTGGACAACCTGTATATCGCACATTTATTATCAATAGTTGTTAGCGTGAGATCTCAGCTTTACAAAGAATTTTTAAAATGTGTCAGTACATTGACACACTATGTATAATTATTAATGTACTTAAGAATTAAATGATATTATAACAAATGATTGTAAAAAAAAAACAATATAATGAAAATTCGGCTTAAGGCCTCCAACTTTAATTTGAAATAACAATTAAACGACAACTGGTACGTTAACCCTTAAACTGAAATTATTCTATGCCAAAACCGGTTAAGATCTGGCAATAGTTTTAAAATGCTCAAATAAAAACTTAGTGTAAATTTAACTAATGTTCTCTAGCTCTAATCCAACGCCAAATCTTACAATAAATTAAAACACACCCCTGACTTCCGAGCAAAAAATTGTAACGGAAAAATATATTAAATCTCAAAGCGAGAGAACCTCTGATATAAAGAAATTAATTTTTAAAATTAAACAACAAATTAGGCTAACGGTAACTTGCAGATTAACACACAAATAATTAGGAGAAAACGTGAAGCACTTATCTTATTTTACAAGTAAGCGTGGCCTAACACATACGAAAGGAAACTGGAAATATCTCTTATATCCGGGCTTACAGGGAAAATAAGCTTCGTGCAAGAACAGCCAAGATTCTTAGCACTTCGGGTTCGGTAGATAAATATCTACCGAATTACAAGGGAATCTCCAACTACTAAAATTCAGAATGCCGGTCATCATGTGCATTTAATTTGCAGTCACTTATGACGTTATATGCGAGAAATTCCGCACAAAATAAGAAGCTATAAGACAAGGGAAAACGACATACATTAAAAACAATTCCACACAACGAACAACTAAGAAAAAGAACTTACCAACAATTCAACCAAATTATAAAATAATCACGGCCACATTAGTCCGCTAATCAAGCGTAATTACTACGGAACGATATCGGCATTCATTCACCAATAATTAGCAGTGAATATCGATCAAAAATCAATCTGCTTCTTTTCCAACTAATTGATAAGATGAAAATGGACGAGAAGACATCTAATTACTGCGATAACACACTCGACGGACAAAACGAGAACTATAAATTACAATGGTACCAACATTTGTAATTATATCGTCGATACTTGTAAACCAAAAAGAAAGCCTACTAATTACTATTGAAGGAATAAAAATTAATGGAACATTCTCTAAGACAACACAAAAGTAAAAAGTACTTAATTACTATTTAAATTCTGAAATACGAAGCGTAGCGCAATTAAGGTTGTATACGTATCGGTTAAATTTCATATTCCCTAGAGCAAACGCAGTTGAAGTTGTGTATAAGTTCAGTGGATTATATCTTGCCAAGAGAAGAGCCGCGAAGGTAGAGATCTATTGGATATCTTATATATTTATTATACGTTAAAGACCGAGCTTGCCAGAAGATGGCAGAACAACCCAATAACTTAGAATTTAAACTAATTCATATTTAAATTATAAATACAGAAATGCATTACTACTAAATATGATAACGTGATGGATAAAAATAAATCAAACGAAAATTGCTAACGTCAAAACGACAGAAAACATAACAATAATCCTACGAAAATAAATAAAAGAAACAAAATTCTGGAATATACAGGTCTGTTCAAAATTAACGTAACAAATTAATGAATACGGGTATTCTGAATAATGTTGTAGCTAACTCAAAGGCTTCCGATATTTGAACAATATTTTCAATCATCGTCCATTCATCTTCAATTAACATTAAATGTCCTGTCTGATATCTTGTTATTGCCCTGTCAGATAATACGATGATCAATGCTTCACGTTGTTCCAGTATCCGTTTCAACACAAAAAATGTCGAATTCCAACGGTGCCAGATGGAGTTTGTGATAATATTCATGAACTTCAAAAAACAAATCGCACTCTAACTACAGTAAATACTTTTGTGCTCTTGACAAATATGTATAGAAGTTACAATATATTTTCAAAAAAACTGTTAAAAAACTGAAAGTGCTACTTTTGGTCCGAAATTCGAATATCTTTTTATACAAAAATGTACCTCTAAACACTTTCACACTCTTAGTTTGTCTTAATAGGTCTGTAGAGTGCGCATTATTTGCGAGATATTCGCGAAAAATTATTTTTCGGTAATATAGTAAAAGACCTAATTTCGAAAAATGCTTTTTATAAAAATTTGGAAATCTGCAGAAATCTCGAGGTCGAAAATTTTCGTCATTCCAGTAGTATAAGAAAGTAATACCTATTTTTTACATATAGAAATTGGATACGACTTAATTTCAACTATTCGAATATTTAAATCCGAATATTCAAATATTCGAATAATTTCGCTTTGAAATTATTCAGAGTTGAATATTCGAATATTTGAATATTTCAATTATTCGTATTCAATTTCCGGCCTTAATAATAATGTATAGAGGATGTAATGGTACATACCAGTTCGTTTACGAATTGGTAATTTTTTATATTTTTAGAATTTAATTAAGTACATTTCATTATTAATATTTTAAAGAAAAATAAGAATTAAAATCAATGAATATGTTATGGTATTATTAAGTAAATATTAGTCATAAGATAAGTTTAGTTCTAAGAATTGTGGCGCCGAATGTTTACAACAGTGAAATAAACGCTACAGTTGTGATAAACATTCGCCGACGTAAAAGAGTGTGTGTGAGAAACTTAAGTGGGAACAACCTAACTATATGGAAAGCGGGGAAGCACCGGCGGTTCAACATAAAAATGCAAACACGCACTGGGAACAAGAGAGTCGACAGCTAGACCTAGAGTCGAATGGTTAATTTCAAAGTCGGGAAGGTTTCGACTGACTGATTTCATAAAGAAATCGTCGAACCCCGACTAGAAAATATTTAAGTAATATTTGTTAAATGTTATATGAAAATAAAGGAGAACCTCCACTCCTATAACAAATTGGATAACAATAATAAGAATTGTTATTACAATAATAGTGATTTAAGTAGCACGTAAAGAGTAAATATGCACGGTGTTACAAGTTTAATCAAAGAATATATTGTGCTCCTGTAAACAAAGCAAGGGGATTCGTCACCATAGGATCGTGACCACTGATGCCGATGAAAACATCGAAAGAAAAAGAAGATTTTATGGAAAATAGACATCATTGAAGAGAGAAGAAAGAAGCTTTGTTATAAGGTATTTTATAAAGATTATAAAATAACTGTTAAATTGATGTTAATATAATAAAGTTATCAAATAACTATCATCTCCGTTCTAATAAGGAGAATGTAATTTAATCTGTATTAGCTGCATTGTATGTTTATATAATGATACACAAAACGTGTATAAAGCATACGTAGTAAATGCATTCGTTGTTTTGTTTGACTATATGGAAAAATATATATAAAGAATTGTATCTGTTTGGTATTTATAAAATTGTATTCAAATTGTCTTTTAAATAAATTTGATCTCTTTCATGTTCATATGAGATTGTTTCGTTATCTATTAAAATTATATGTGTGATTCATTGATTTTAATATAAGTATTATTTAAAGTTTCAATAGTGTTTTTCTTTTTATCAATTTTAATTAATGTTTAGGAACCCTCTTTATTAAGCATTTCTGATAAACCCAAACCGCCCTGAGAGAAATTGAGTTATAGTCGCAATTAGGAGGTGTTCCGTTGCAAGGAGACGCGTTATATTCAATTGCTCGTCATTGATGACATTTAGATGTTGTCATAACTGTATTAGCGAAATTAAAAAAGTTATTTTGTTAAATTATATTTGAGGGCTTTTATTTCACTAGTTTAGATAGAAAATATATACATTGATCGTAATATACGCATTCATGGCAAATAAGCACATAATTTCCGTTTCAATATTAAATTTCTATCTTAGATATTTTTAATAGACTAATAGTTCAATTCGATGTTGTCAGATAAATCATATCTGTCAGAAAGGCGTGTGTTGTGTATATTTTGCCTGTCGAATTTGCGTGTTTATTTTTGCTTTGATATAAATTGTATAAAAACAGTTCTTCATAGCACTGTACATCCTGTTTATTATCTGTTTGTGTCCTTTGAATATATGTAATGCCGCAAGGTTTCTGTAAACAGTCGAAGCTTTTTACATACTCTTCTATAATCATCTGATTAATGAAAATATCGTAAGTATTGGTTATTGTAAATTTTATTATGGATACGTTATGAAACATTTATGGTTTTTCGACAATCTAAATCAGTATAATAAATAAGTTGAGAAAGGCTGTGAAGTCTTAGAGCATTTCAATTACAAAATATATTACTATTTTAAATAAAAATAAAAATAAAACTCTTGAAAACTCTCCACAATTTTTATTTAGTCTTTGTTTGTTTGGTCATGAAAAAGTAGATATTAATATAAAATATATTTATAAAATATTAAATTATGATCAGCTTTAATTAAAAAAAGGTGTTATTAAGAAGCAAATGTGCAATTAAATATGCGATAATGACATACCATTTCATATAGATTTTTACACTTGCGAATTTAATACACTTAAAAGCGCACTCTGTGAAACTATTTTTCCTGGTATGACTAATTAACGTCTAAATAAAGAAACGAATTTTAATTAGAACAGGAGTTATGGTTTATCTATAATTAATTCAACAGTTGTCGAGGCTTGCGTCTTTTTGACGTGCACATTGACATTTTTGCGTGACATTGATATATGCTCGTATATGTCAAATTCACCTATGTCTGTGTCATTATAAATGGCTAAATTTTGGGACAGAGGGAAAAGCCAACGGCAATCGACCAACGAGAACGACCAGCCTTGATGTCAAACAAAGAAGGTACATAGTGGTCATAATATCTACCTGTTAGAAGAGTTATATGTTAATGTTATAATAATTTTATTTAGATTATATGATTACAAATTTAAAGTTGAAATAAAAATGTAAATTATTATTTCTGACGTCTTTTCTTATTGATTGATGCGGTAACACCCCCTGTAAAACTGCTTCGCCGCTTGTAAAGAATACGAAATATATATTACAACGTATTATTTTAATTAAACCGGAATATATTTCTTTGGATTTAATCTCGGATTTAATATACAAATTTTACTTTAAAAGAAATATTGATATTGAATTTTCTTACTGCATTATTCGAGAAAAGAAGAGAAAGGAAAGCCTGAAAGAAATATATAATGTGAAGATTATGTGACGATCTGATTAAATTTCCACATTATCGACAAAAGGAAAGGATGGCACGAATAATGGTGAACAAAATCGCAACACCGACGACGGTCCTAACGTTCTTTTCTTATTGAGTTAAACACGGTGTCACTTTTGTTGCCTTACAACTTTTATTCCGAAGGGAAAGCCTGGAGACCTCTTGGAGATCGAACAGAAACTAACATTGTGAACGAATAAGACTTTTCTCTTTCTATGGAGGAAAGAAAAAATATCCATTCGCCTTTGACTTCGTCGCTTGCTGTTTACTTTGGAGGGTGTTTTTTTTCGGGATGGAATGTCTTTCCCCTCTTTCGTTTTTTAAACTTAAGTTACAGTTATAAATTGTGAGTAATTCTTTAAGTGTGAAGGCGCCGAATAAGTTTTTCTTTTAACTCGACGGGAAAGAAGCTTAAGAGAGAAGATGAATCTCACATCACTGCGGCTGATAATGTTGGCGTTTTAATACCAAGCGTGTTTTGATTAATTTTTATCTTTATTCGGAGATAAGAAGCAGGTTTTTATAATTTATCATGGGATTTGTTTTTTAAATTTGTTTTTGTTTACTTTTATCATTTTATATAGTGGGTAATTTGGTGTAAGATAGATAATATGATTTATAATTGTAATTATTTCTAGACTATAGACCTATACAGCTGTGACAACAAGTCATTTGAATTCATGATTTATACTGTCAAATAACACAGTTATGAATACGTTAACAAGAAGTCAAAATTAAATGTTTTACACATATTTTTGTCTGAATATCATCTTGCAGGTAAACAACGTTTAGAATAAACACTCATTTACTATTGGCTGTTGCGTTACAAATAGATTTGGTGTGAAGCGTCATTTTTATAAATAAATATTACTTTTGAATAACGGACATTTTATGGTTAATTCTTTACTATTCTGAGCAGGATAACGAGGGTAGTCTGAAATGTTTTGAACGTAACATAGAAAGAAGTATTTCTTCAGTCAAAAGTACTTTTATTTATCAACATAACATACTCTCCTTTGAAGTGTATACACTTTTCGCAGCGATGCTCTAACGGTGGGTGTTCAACCAATCCAAAGTGCTGTTCATGAATTCATGAATTTTGGCAATGGCGACGGCCAAAGTGTGACCGGGTGCGGTATCTTGGTGGAGCATGACTTGCTTCTTCTTCAAATGCAGCCGTTTTTTAGCAATTTTTGTGCTCAGCTTATCGCTTACCCAATAAACATATTTCGAATTTCGCGGGTTGTTTACGTTTGTACTGAAAGCAATAGAGTAACATATAGTAGTGGGCTCGCTTATAATTCATAGCAATATTAGTGAATAGAAATGTAATTTTATCCATAAATGTTTCTACATCTATTTTTCGACCAATCTTTTGTTTGAATGCACGGTTTGTTTAGGAATTTTGGCAACAAAATGTGAATTAGCTTACCTGTATTCTATTCGATTGTCTTTCCTGCCAACTTAAAACACTCACGAAATTCGTAAAATGTTTACTGGGTATATACAGGGCGAGTCATCTCCGCGGGTAAGGCCGATTACGGTTTTATAAGTAAAGATATTTCGAAGCGGTTCTTTTCTTGTGATAGATGCTCATTAAGAGCACATTTAAAAAATATTTTGTATTATACTGAGTGTTCCATAACTTGGTGACTAACCATAATTATAGTTTTTTTAAATGGAACACCCTATATATTATTGCATTTTTGTATTCCCCGTATAATTTTTAGTCAAAAAGTAATAAGATAGTATAGGCCTAAAATCTAAAGTTTTTGACTTATTCCCATTTTTCTGAAAAATTAAATGTTTGTATAAAATTATATTTCTCGAAAACGACGTATTAGATGGACACAACTTTTTGCAGTATTGTTTACAACAAGAGGTCCTCATAGAAACATGTTTTATTTTTTTACAGTTACTAACTGCACGGGCAGAAAACTGGATTAAAATTACATGATACGATTTTGTATAAAAGTAATTTTTTTTAAAGGATCACCTTATATATGAGTTCATTTTTGAATTGTTTATTAAATTTTATGTCAGAAACATGTAAGACGTTAATACTTTAAAAGTGACTATTACTGAGCTACTGTCGATTTTTGATATAATTTTGTTAGTTTTTGTATAAAAGTCAATTTTCTCAAATGGAACACCCCATATATCAGTTCATTTTTCAATTTCTTATTAAATTTCACATCAAAAACATGTAAGACGTTAATACTTTAAAAGTGACTATTACTGAGCTATTGTCATTTTTTGATATAATTTTGTCAGTACTATACAATATTAATTAAAACCATAAAACTGACAACATTATATCAAAAAACGACAATAGCTCAGTAATAGTCACTTTTAAAGTATTAACATCTTACATATTTTTGATGTGAAATTTAATAAGAAATTCAAAAATGAGCTGATATATAGGGTGTTCCATTTGAAAAAAAAATATTTTTATTCAAAAACTAACATTATATCAATAAACGACAGCAGCTCAGTAATAGTCACTTTTAAAGTATTAACGTATTACATGTTTCTGACATGAAATTTAATAAACAATTCAAAAATGAACTGATATATAGGGTGTTCCATTTGAAGAAATTGACTTTTATACAAAGACATGTCATGTAATTTTAATCCAGTTTTCTGCACATGCAGTTAGCAATTGTAAAAAAAATAAAACATGCTTCTATTAATACCTCTTATTATGAATAATATTACAAAAAGTATGCCAATCTAATACGTAGTTTTCGAGAAATTTAATTTTGTATAAACATTGAATTTTTCAGAAAAATTGGAATAAATCAAAAATTTTACATTTTAGCCCTATACTATCTTATTACTTTTTGACTAAAAATTATGCGGGAATAACAAAAATGCAGTAATATATTGTGTGTTCCATTAAAAAAACTATAACTATGGTTAGCCACCAAGTTATGGAGCACTCTGTATAATACAAAATATTTTTAAAATGTGCTCCTAATGAGCAGCTGTCACAAGAAAAGAACTGCTTCAAACACACTCTGCACTATGTACATTTTATTTTGCTTTGTAACATTTGTGCATTATTTATGTTTTTACTATTTTTAAAAAAGAGTGTGTTTTGTTGTTTTTAAATTGTTTTTATTTTGGAGTGGATCTCCTCTGTACAATTCTGTGTATAAATAACAGTATGTTTGAAGAATGTCTACATATAAACTCAACAGATTTTATTTTATGTATAGACAAGCTGTTTAACGTCATTATGTGTATTTGTTTCATTTAACAACGATTTAGTTGTAAGGTTATTTTTTACGCTGATGTGTTTTGTTGTTCTCTACTTGTAATTCATTTTTAGTATTCTCCTGAAGATGCAATAAAAATAGATTGCGAAATATTGAGATTTAGACAAAAAAAGTCGTTTTATTTTCCATACAGACCGCTAACCCGATATTATTAACTCTGCTTGACCTTGGTTCGGTGGTTAATTATTTTCCCTTATATATATATACATGTATTTAAATCCAGATATTTCTTTCTTAAACATATTAAAATTCATTTTGTTTTATTTCAATACACACATATGTATTATGTCATATAGAAACATGGGAAACTTTAGTTCCTTTTTTCTTTACTTATGTTAATAAAACATGCACTAAACGATTTCATTGTTTTCTTACAGACTGTATATTTAGTAATGTAAAGTTAGTGATTTCAAAAGTCGTATAAAAATTTTCTTTTCTATGAATCGATATTTTAAAATATTAACTTTTTGATTTATACCGAAGAAATAGAAAAGTTAATATTCTGCGGTTTGACATTCCTTGTCGATCTTCATCTAGAAATAAATTTACAATGTCAGGTACAGGTACAGGTACAATGTGAATACGCAATAGGTTTAGGTATTTATCTGCTGTCAAATTTCCATCTATAAAGTATGGACCTATTATGTGGTGCCCAGTAATACCAGTCCAGAAATTGAGTTTTTGTGGATGCTGTGTATGGTGTTCCATCATCCAATGAGGATTTTCACTGGACCAGTAGCGACAGTTGTACCTGTTTACAAACCCATTTAGACAAAAAGTGGTTTCATCAGAAAAAAAATGTTTATACAGTTAGGATTAGTATTGGTCATTTCCATCATTATTGCACAAAACTACATTCGTCTGTCAGGGTCGTCTTCGTTTAGCTCATGGAGAAAGTGTATCTTGTAGGGTTTGTGTTTGTTCTTTTTACTTTCTTATACGTAGTATAAGGAAGTATTGTGATGATGAAAATTTTCGACCTCGAGATTTTTGCAGATGTCCACGTTTTGAGGTCCCCTGATTCCAAAAAAGTGGTTTTCAAAAAATGTCTGTGTCTGTGTGTGTCTGTGTGTGTCTGTGTCTCTGTGTGTGTGTGTGTGTGACCACGATAGCGGTCAAACCGCTGTAGATATCAATTCCAACTTTTGTATTTACGAATATAATCTCCCTCTTGAGAACTGATTAGATTTTGAGCAAAATCGCCAGACCGGAAGTAGTAGTTTACTTCAGTGAAAAAATCGAATTTTGCAAATATTTCGTCAATTACTAAGTTTAAACAAATTTATAAAGGATTCAAATGTACTCAAAATTAAATTTGAGAAAAATTGTATTAATAAAGTTTTTCGAAATTCCTACCGGAAGTAGGTCTTTTACTCTTATCGAAAATCAGTTTTTTGCGAATATCTCGCAAGTCATGCTTTCTAGGCAGGTAAATTACGAGTATAAAAGTATTTATAATGTACTTTTAAATATCTTTTGTATAAAAAAAATTTCAAAATTCAGACCGGAAATACCACTTTTACTCTTATCGAATAGCGATTTTTTGCAAATATGTCGTAAATTACGCATTCTATATATATTTATGAAGAGTACAAAAGTATTTAGAGTTAGATTTGGAATATTTTTTGTATAAATGAAATTTCAAAATTCGCACCGGAAGTAACACTTTCATACGTATAAGAAAGTCGTGTGGTGGCCACACCTCATTTTTTACTTTCTTATACGTAGTATAAGGAAGTATTGTGATGATGAAAATTTTCGACCTCGAGATTTTTGCAGATGTCCACGTTTTGAAGTCCCCTGATACCGAAAAAGTGGTTTTTAAAAAATGTCTGTGTGTCTGTGTGTGTGTGTGCCTGTGTGTGTGTGTGTGCCTGTCTCTCTCTCTCTCTCTCTCTCTCTGTGTGTGTGACCACGATAGCGGTCAAGCCGCTGTAGATATCAATTCCAAATTTTGTATTTACGTGTATAATCTCCCTCTTGAGATCTGATTAGTTTTTCAGTAAAATCGGTAGACCAGAAGTAGCAGTTTACTTCAGCGAAAAAATCGAATTTTGCCAATATTTCGTCAACTACTAAGTTTTAACAAATTTATAAAGAATTCATATATACTTAAAATTAAAATTGAGTATAATTTTATCTAAAAAGTTTTCCGAAATTCCTACCGGAAGTAGGTCTTTTACTCTTATCGAAAATCAGTTTTTTGCGAATATTTCGCAAGTCATGCCTTTTTGGCTAGTACGTTACGGATATAAAAGTATTTAGAACATAATTTTCAATATCTTTTGTATAAAAAAAATTTCAAAATTCAGAACGGAAGTACCACTTTTACTCTTATCGAATAGTGATTTTTTGCAAATATGTCGTAAGTTATGCATTCTATATAAATTTATCAAGAGTACAAAAGTATTTAAAACTAGATTTGCAATATTTTTTGTATATATGAAATTTCAAAATTCGGACCGGAAGTAGCACTTTTACTCTTAGCGAGGAGCACTTTTTTGATATCTTGCAAAGTATGCATTCTATAGAAATTTATTAAGAGAATAGAAGTACTTAGAATAGGATTTTGAATAATATCTGTAAAAAAAATTCTTAAAATTCTGTAATTTGAAACGCTCATACGTATAAGAAAGTCGTGTGGTGGCCACACCTCATTTTTTAATATTCGAACAACCGACGATAATATCATTATCCAAAGCCAGTTGCGAACTGGATGTAATTGGATTATCCATCACATTAAGTACAACATTGAGAGCTCGATCTTCATTTGTGGTTGATTTTGGACGTCCACACCTTTGATATCTCTTACATTTCCAGTTTCTCTAAATCTCCTAACCAATTTAGACACTGTGGATCTTACAATAGGATTTCTCTCCGGATGAACGTTATTGAACAAATGACAAACATCTTCTTGTGAACGTTGCCGATCTCCATACCCAAACAACATTAGTATTTATATTCTTTCAGTTTCACCATGTTTACACATGAAAATTAAACTGTTCTTATTAAATTAGCTTGTCCACTTATTGAAAGGTACTTCACAATGATATTTTTAATAACTAGCGAAGCAGCCACTATCCACTATCCACTATCATTTTTTATAGAATAATACTCAAATGAATAAAAAGGAGTATTAAAATCTGTAGAATCTGTTTTCACATCCCATTTTGCCGTTTTTAGGAAATTCTGATTTTACACAGAAATTTTCTTATTCATGTGTATGAAAGAAATATCAAATCATTTCAAGAAAAAGAAGAGGAATAAAAATCAGCAAAAAAACTGCTTACTTGCAATTAAAAAAAAAAACGTTACCATGAAAATGCGTTTACATACAAAAACAAGGAGTAAGCTTAGAAATGGGGAATAATTAGTAAAAAAGCTAATGTTACAGACAATTTGTTATAAAATTTATATTTATGGAAATAAACCGCCCATTCCATACTTTTGACTAACCCTGTACAATATATGTAGTATATTAAGAACAAGGGTATTCTCCAGGGCGAATTCTCCAATTTTACCTGAGCCCAGCAAAACTTCTAACGTTCTAGATATTTATCATATTTCTTTGAAGTTATAACAACAGTATACTATGAAAATTAATTGAATTAAAGTTTTGAAATCCGTACAGGATATTATTCCTATAAACAGGAATAATAAATAAGTTTCCTTAATTGATGTTGCAGACACTTCTTGGTGAAACATTTTATTAACTTAATTCTCGAGAATTGAATTAATAGTAAATAAATTTAAATATTTACCTAATCTCTATTATACTGTCCAACTAAACATACAATTATCCATTGTGTTACTGCAAAACAAATACATCATCCATAAAAGAAAATGTACAGCTAACATTGTCCTTTAATAATTGTCGTATAAAGCTGACGCTACCCTTTTCATACATTTCACAAAAAGGATACTTTTAATCCAACTTCTGATCCGTCTGCTCCAGATTACGTGATTCTGAAATATGGAACTTCAACAAATATTACTCTGGGGAAGCTCTCCCTTTCAACTCGTGTCTGTACTAATACCGCTTTTATTATTATAATTTTATGCATTGCTTTCCCCTAATAGAACTACTTCTAAGTTACGCGAGTTGTTGTCACAGTATAAATATAAAAAAGTTTCCTCTTTTATGCTTTTCATTTTTTTCATACAATGCGAAGAAAATGAACACATAGGCTTCATTAGCAGGATTATTCTCGTAATTTGTGATTTATTTGTTGACGTTTTTCTTTATTCTTCTAGTATATATTGTCCTTTGATACATTTACTTCTATTTGCCGGTGGTATAGTTGTTTAAAATATGGTAAGATAATTAAACACTACAATTGCTTCCCCTCATGAGAGCTTCATAAGTTGATGAAAATTTATAAGACCAAAAAGAAGTGGAATTTATATACCTATAAACTGCACAGAGGAGTGGGTTACACAATTAAGTTGAAATAAGGAAATTAACAAGAAGGGGAGTAAACAAATTTTAAATTTAAGTTTAAGAAGTGAAAGTCTAAAAAACGAAATTTTGCGGTTTAAATATTTACATTTAGTAAAGACGAATTATAAACCTTCAATTGGTCATTTAAATAATAAAACCTAATTTATTTCTAAACTCTAGAAAATATGCAAACAATCTAGAATGTAGTGAGTTGTCATCAGTATTAAATTTTCTTGTTTTAACAAGTGTAATTAATCTTTATTAATAAAATAATGATGGTACGAAGTAACTTTTCAATTAATATTTTAAAATAGGGATTTTGGTTGACCTAACCTATTGCATTTGTTTATCGTAACATTTATAATTGCTTTCGTCAAAAGTTCACGCACTGTTGAAATTTTGAATGTAGTATTATTTGAAATAACTTTACTTTTGATTTGTGCCCACATCATTTCAATGGGATTGATTGATTTGATGATGTCATAACCGACTTTATTTCTTATGAAGATGTCCTTTATGAAATAATTAGGCACGTAATGTTTCTACGCCGAACTCAATATTTTTGAAATGTAACCAAATTTCGGCAGCAACTTTTCCCTACGTACAAGTTATTATAGTAGCATTTTCACTCGGTGTAAATGATATTATATGCTGCCCGCACTATTAGAGCATTTTTGGCAACGTAGGCAATACTTGTTCGAAACATTCTTAAAAAAATTCGCTTCATCATGGTAGTCAGATTTTTTCTTAACGTAATGTATCTGTATAATTTGTTAATAACTTGATTATAGGGCAACCTATCGTATCCTAGCATAGCTGTGAACTATCGTCCCGACAAAATAAATATATTTTGTAAATATGACCTAAATCGGTCAAGTCATTCAGAAGTTACGATCACTAACCTCCAACATATATATACAGGATGAGTCATTAGTAGCCGCTTCTTCGATTGCTCCTTTGTGTTCTAAATTAAAAACCAAACAATTAGTGGAAGATTCATAGTTGCTTGGGGCGCATATTCTAAAAATATTTTAAGCTGTTACGCACTACCAGTTTCACTAGAAATGCATGGAATCAAGATTTTTTAAACGACTCAACCTATACAAGGTGTTCACACTTAAACCCGCACCATTGGTAACTCCGTTATTATTGGAGCTACAAATTCGTCCAAATTAGCAAACTAGTAGGATTTTTCCTGGCGGTTACGACGATAAAAACAAAAAAAACAATTGAACGTCGCGTTTTTCAGATATTTGACAAAATGTAATTTTTTAAATGGAACACCCTATATATTTTTATGCAGTTGAATAAAGAATTTAGTTCTGAACAAAAATTTTTCAATACATTATCTCAAGAAAATTGAAAATAAAAAGTTATCACGTGATTTCTTTAAAGGGGCATATTCCCGAGATAATCAGAAAAGTACCCATTTTAAAATGGGACAGTATAATTTAAAATTCCACTTAGAAAAAAAGGAAAAGAGAAAATGAAATTAGCCTACATTACAATAGTTGTTACAATTTTGATCAAATAGGCACCAATAAAAAAAAAATATTCAATAACAATCCGTCAAATTAATCTGTCAGTGTTTTAAAATTCGCATTGTTATTTTGCTGTTTTCTTCTTGTTTTCTTCTAATAAAAATGGTTTTCACACATGAGGAAAAATGTGATATTATGGAAGCTTACATATTTCAGAGAAAAAACTCTATTAGAGCTCGCGAACATTATAGTGCAATGTTTCCCGAGCGCGCGATTCCTCAAAGAAGATATTTCTTGGAATTATACAGACAATTTCGGCGAAACGAAGAGGTTTTCAAGAAGAATAGAACGAAGAAGCAATTTGTGGTTAGTGAGGAAGTAGAATTGGCAAGAGAAATAGACCTTTCATTGGGAACGATTCATAAAATTTTGAAAAAATATAATTTTGAGCCATACAAATATCGGCCAGTACAAACTTTGCATCTTAATGATGATATAAGAAGAATGGAATTTTGTGAATGGTTCCTACATAAATGTGAAGAAGATCCAAATTTTCCTCGATATGTTTTATGGTCGGATGAGAGTAACTTCTCTAATAAGGGAATGTTTAATCGAAAAAACTATCATTTTTGGAGTCGGGAAAATCCTTTTTTGACTCATCCCACTAATCCACAACATCGGTTCAGCCTTAATGTTTGGTGTGGTATGATTGGATCTAAAATTGTGGGTCCTTTTATTTACCGCGGCTCATTAACGGGAAAGAGATATGAGGACTTTATGTCTCATGTATTGGAAGATTTCGTGGACAACGTGAACTTGATGGATAGGCCGCGGATATACTTCCAACAAGACGGTGCACCGGCTCATAATCACCATATCGTTAACGCATTACTGGAGAGACTGTTTGGACCCCGTTAGATTGGAACTCATGGACCAGTTCTGTGGCCCCCACGCTCACCAGATCTAACTCCGCTAGATTTTTTTTTATGGGGCCGAGTGAAAAATGAAGTTTACAAACATCGTTACCAAAATGTGGAAGAACTTCAAAATAACATTACGGCCATTATTCGGAATATTGATGGAAGGACCCTTCTCAAAGCCACGCGCTGCACTCAGAAAAGAGCCCGCAAGTGTCTGGACCAAGAAGGTGGTACCTTCGAACAACTATTTTAGTTATGTATGTTGATTGATAGTGTTTATTATTCTTTTATTTGTTATTCTTAAGTTTCGTGGACGAAATCAAAATAAATTTCGTTAAAAACACAACGTTTCGTTTGAATTCATTTAGGAATATTATGAACAAACATTCTAGGACCTATACAAAAATTTTTTTCATCCGTTCAACAAGAGAATAGTATACAATAATCGGTTCATATTATTTAATTACAAATTTCGTTAGGCATCCCTAAAAACAAATCCTAAATCCCTAAAAATGCACGGTATCTCATTTGAAAACTTACGTTTTAGTGATAAAGTAAGCAAATTTTAAGGATGTTTATGATATTATTTTATTTAATATCTGAAGATGACTTCAATTGGATAAACATGTGAAACATGCTACGTCTTTCATACATTTTTTTAAACAAAATGCAATGTTTAAGAAATCACGTGATAACTTTTTTATTTTCAATATTTTTAAGATAATGTACTTAAACATTTTTATTCAGAACTAAATTTTTTATTCAACCGCATAAAAATATATAGGGTGTTCCATTTAAAAAATTACATTTTGTCAAATATCTGAAAAACGCGACGTTCAATTGTTTTTTTGTTTTCATCGTCGTAACCGCCAGGAAAAATCCTACTAGTTTGCTAATTTGGACGAATTCGTAGCTCCAATAATAACGGAGTTACCAATGGTGCGGGTTTAAGTGTGAACACCCTGTATATTTTTGGATTTTTAGTACTGTTTTGAATTTTCTATTCAACTGTTTTTCAAAATTGAGCAAATATTTTTGAGTTATTCGCTTCTTTGGAAATTTTTGACGAAAACACGTGTTCAGAAAAAAAATCGTTTTCGCATTGTTTTTAAAAATAAAAGCATTAACTTGGTGGTGCTTGTAGTCAAGAACATTCTGCATCATTTGGTATAAGTTGCACTCGACAGTACGTCAAAAAATTTTGTTTTGTCGAAGCCTTTTTTCCGAAATTTTCACATACCAAAACTTATTTTTTTTAGTAAAACACCCTGTATTTTATTGTGGCATTTTGTTTCGTTTTTTACACTCATTCATTTTTCTTAACAATGTCCTATACCGATCTTTTGTAATTTGTGAGATAATCACTATAGGAGCAATCAGCGGCCAAATGAAGAACTTCGAGCGCTGTTGTTCTATGCACCCAAATATTCGTTCATCCAATAAAGACTAGAATGGAGCCCGGCTGCCTGAGTCAACTGTTAAAGAAAGTTAGTAAACATTTAAGTATATGCTACTTGCGAGTATAGTCGAACACCAGTATTTCGAAAATTGGTCGTCAGTTAGATTTGAGAATCCAGAATAATTAGGAAATATGTAATTCATCCATAGCATATTCTTACACAGGGTTTGTTTTCTACTGACAGATTTTCAAAACTTTTTGATGACGTGAAAATTAAAATCTGAAAAGTGTTTACAAGAATATGTCGAAACGTTTTACGCAATGTTAGTACTTCTTTGGAAAGCTGAATACTCACGTGTATTGCACAAAGTTGTGGTTATGTTAAACATATTATTTAGTGAAATTTGTTTTTCTGACTTTCGATTTTTGTTGCGTTGCTCAATAGTTTTAGGTTATTTAAATTGCGTTTGCATAGTGTATAGTTTTACCACATCAATTTATAATTTTGAAAAACTACAGCCATCTCTTATGAAGAGCTTCAACAATGAAAGAATATGAGCAATTAGGCAATTTATATTGAAGATAGCAGCATTGTTTGATTCATCTTTTAGTGGGGCGCCATCTTCAAATATGTCAGTAAACATAACCTTTATTTTATTTCGTTGTTAACCAACAATGTAAAAATGAAATACTGCAACTGGACATTGCCGGAATTAGAAAATTGAAATTCATTCTGTATAATTATTACTTTTGGGATAGTTGGATTTAACCTTTTACTTTGTTTGACAGTTGACTAAGGCGATCGGACTCCCCATTCCAGCCTTCCAGTAGTTAAACGAATATTTGGGTGCAACAACGTTCGTAGTTCTTTATTTGACCGCTAATTGCTCCTATAGTGATTATTTAAGAAATAACAAAAGACACGTATAGGACATGAACAAAAATGAAAGAGAATAAACAAAGAACACAATGCCACAATAAAATACCGGGTGTTCAATTTAAAAAAAAAACGTTTTTGATATGTGAAAATTTCGGGAAGTAGGCTTTGATAACACAAAGTCTTTTGAGGTATTGTCGAGTGCAACTTCTACAAAATGATGCAGAATTTTCTTGGCTACAAGTACCACCAAAGTTAATGTTTTTACTTTTAAAATCAATGCGAAAATGATATTTTTTCTGAACACGTGTTTTGGTCAAAAATGTTCAAAAAAAATTAATAACTCAAAAACTATTGGCTCAATTTGAAAAAGAGAAAACAGTTAAATAGACAATTTGAGACAGTACCAGAAAATCCAAAAATATATATAGTATGAGTCATTTAGAGAAAGTATGTTACAATTATTTTGTTGTATTTTATCTCTGAATTGAGAGTTTTAGTTTATCGTTTGATTAAATAAATTATCTTGGCTTTTTGGATTAAATTAATGTTATCAACTCTTTCCGCCACCTAGTGAGAAATTTCATAAGACTCCTACTGTCGGGCGGTTTGGCATTACTCATGTGCGTAATGTATACCTTCCCTGGCGGGTAGATGGCGCACTTGTTTTATTCAGTGGTTGCGGCAGTTTATTAATAAATAATAAGTATTATAATTATTTCTAATTTAGTTTTAGTTTCTTTTGGGGCTTAGAGTTATGTAACAAATTAATTATAATTATTTTCCATTTTTCTATTGTCATTTGAATCTGCGTTTGTGTCGTATGTTTAAAATATCAGGTTAGGTCGCTCGGTCTTTAGGGCAAATGTTCGTGTTACGCTTGAGGTCGGTTTTTGACATGTTAGAATCTCTCTCTTTTGAACTTTAACGGTCATCGAAGAAGCATTAAACATCACAGAGCAGATGCAGTTCCTTAGACACTACTTGAGAAATGAAGAATTTTTGAGTTATATCGTGTGCAATCGCTAGTACAGGCGTATTTTAATGTTGTTTCTCAAGCACTAATGTGATTTGGCGTTATTATAATAAACTTGTTGAGGATATTGTTTGTCGTGGCTTGGGAATTGTTTAAGCTGCTGTAAGTATATTTTCCACGTGTCTAATCGATCTTAATTTGTGTTGTTTCTATATTCAAATATAGCTGCTAGTGTTAGTGCATGGCATAGACCTCATTTGAGCACTTTTGTTGGGTTAAGATTTAAGAACCACGTGCTATGGTAATCTTACGGTTCCAAGGAAATTTATTGCTGGATCTTGCGGTGAAGACATAATTAAGGTGCAGATTAATGGAATACTGTAGCCTTCCTACGCTAATTTCTTGAGATGTCGTTAGCCGAAGATAGGAGAGCAGTTTTCTTGTAACGTGTGGATCCGTAGAAGGTATCGTGTATGGTAGCTGCGGATGTGATTTTCTTTAAGGTACTGTGACTGTGTAAATTTTCCTGATATTATCCAGAGCGTAGAAATTATTGGCCAAACAGTTTTGGTAGAATTTATGTCAATTTCGAGAACTTCGAACAGTAAATTACAATTTTCCGGCCTAGCTAATTAAATAAGTCATCGTAATTTCTTAATTTAACTTCTTGTGGCATGTGAGCCTTTATAATTTGAATTTATTAAACTAACGTAGTTTTATTAATAACAGTGACCCCAGTTTGGAGGTTACTTTGTCATTTTTGGAGACGTTACGTAGCCTTTTTATTTTTGGACTTAGAACTTGAACTAATTTTGGATGTGTATGGGCATTGTAGCCTCACATCTGTCTTGTGTAACTTCTTAGTTGTTATTTAGTGCAATTAGTCAACCATTGTAATTTGTTATTGTACAATCTCGTAAGAAATTATTGAATTTAATTTTAATCACATTTCCTTATGTAAAGCATAGTTAACTAGCGCTAATTTTTATAGTGTTAGTTACCATATAACTTAGAGTCTGCACTCTAATGTCGAATAGATTGTCGGTTGCCTCTGGTATACAGAGTGTTTTATTTTGGTGTTGACGTGTTGCAAATCACGATCAAACTGTTCGACTTTGGAGGGACTTTCGGCAAGTTACCTTATAACTGTATGCTTGTAAGAATATTGTTGGTTAATTATTTTAACTTTAAGGTTGTTTCATGTGTTCTCCATTTTGAATTTCTTAACTTTGTAATTGTACGTCATTGATAATTTTAAGTTGTGGATCACCTTGGGTGACCATTTAAGTTTTAATTAATCCTTCAGAAATTTAATACTGGCAACTGAGTTGCGCTTTGTGATTTACATTTCATTGTTTTTTTTTTGTCTTTGAATATCTTGTGGAAATCAGAGATTAGATAGTATAGCCGGTTTGTGTACAATTATTGAAACGAACTGTTGAGACCTGAATTATAGTTTTCAATAAACCGTATGTTAAGTTTGAATGAGTGTGTGTTGGTCTTATTTTTTTTCTTATCACCTGGGGAATCTTATATTGGATCTTGTCCGGGGTCTGAATATCTGTTGGGCTCAGCATATTTTTTTTTTTACGGATAGGCGCCCTGACAACTTAACCTTCGACTTAGTACTGTGTTCGAACTCGCCCTTCTCTGACTGTAGCTGGAGGCAGTGCTGACTCCCATATTTAACATCGACCCTTGGGAAGTAAGAGGTAAGACTTGAGAGTTATAAGTTGGTGATTATTTAATAGACAAGCGTCTTCCTAAATTTAAATAGAGGGTTATTTACCGTGGTGGTGCCTGACTTACTACCTTCTTGGAATTTGGGTACCGAATCTGTTAGGGCCTTAGCCATTTATAATTTAATTACAAGAGGGTAGCAAGTAAGTTATGTGCATTTCCGGTAAAACCGGAAGTGCATCAGTGCTTAAAGCATTTTTAGAATATGCACCACAAGCAACTATGAATGTTCCACTCATTGTTTTTTCTTTTATTTAAATTGGTATGATGGGCCATGTGTGGGTGGATAGTTAAGAGATGAAATTGAAACAAGGTCCAAGGTCCCACAGATTCTTTTTTTGATTACGGCGACCGGTTTCGTGAGTTTAAATACTACACTCACATCCTCAAGCCAAGAATTGCTGGTGCAAGGAAGGTAGTCTTTTTTGGGATTCTTGGCCTGAGGATGTGAGTGTAGTATTTAAACTCACGAAACCGGTCGCCGTAATCAAAATAAAGAATCTGTGGGACCTTGGACCTTGTTTCAATTTCATCTCTTTTATTTAAAACAATAGAGCAATCGAAGAAGCGGATTCTAATGACTCGTCTTGTCTATATGTAAAGACTTTTCCAGATCTTTCAGATTTTTTTTCAACTGAAAAGATTCAATTGAATTATTTCCATTCCAGAAGGATAACGAACAAACCAAATAAGACGTTCCTGTGGTCAGTTATGATCAAGAGTGTATACAAAAATTGTGATTTTTGTAGTTTGCCCGAATTTTCCGACTTTCCTGTGTAATTGTGCCGAAGTTTTTTCCCTGAAAACTTTTTCAGGACCATGACGAACCAAACAAAGAAAAGAATTACGCATATCCATCGTTCGAATCGTAAGTTTTGGTCTTGAGTTCATACAAAAATCCTATAGAAAAAAGCTCTTTCTGTTTTTTCCGAATTTTTCAATTTTCCGGGCAACTTTTTCTATTTTTCTTTTCTTAAAAACCCCATTAGGACTGTTTGGATAATGAGCATATAGTTTTGTGTGTGAGATTCTGGCGCCATTAAGACCGGAGAGTGGGGAGTGTGCGGGCTGCGTGCGCACATATAGACATAAGCATGAAACGAAGAACGTGCACACAATTGTTTAGAAAGACAGTCCACAAATAAAGGCATTCAAAAAACAAGTTTATAAATAGTGTTTTCATTCTAATTTAAGAAACTAATAGAATAACACAAGTTTACAACAAGGACTGACTACTACGAACATTTTTAATAGCAATTAGCCATCTCGCTTCTGCCGTTCTCAAATGATGCGCTTACCAACGAACAACTTTTGATTTTTATTTATATATGTAGAGGATTATTTATTTATATTACTATTATAATATCCATATTCTATTAGAATATTAAATTTCTATTACGATGTTAGACTTTAATCCAATACCAATCTGGTGATTTTTTAAAAATGTTTGACTAATTGCTTATTCTGTACGTAAAACTGCTAAGATGAGTGTGATCTATCCGTGAATATATCTATGAACTGACTGATATTAATATTTAAATTAGAAGTATAAATAGTAGTGTGTAAAATTATTATTGATTAACTAAAACAGATGAGTATGAATAGAATTACACCTGTTTGCTAAGTCTATCGATGAAAACCAGGCCACAAGGCGCCTCAGCGCCGAATTAGAACACAAAACATTTTTGATTTTATATTTAGAATCAGATTGCACATGCAATAAATTATTTAATGAAATCTTGCTGTTGTTCTCCTTTAATTTGTCGGTCAGCAGGATGTAACGCTTAGTTCAATTAAAGTTTTTACATTAAATAACAAACATAACATTCCATTTTAGACATTTAGAGTTACAGCGAGACAACAAACTTAAATGCGAACATAAGATAATACACAGTTAGAAGCTTTGGGAGTGGAGATAAACACCGATTTTCGTGAGAAAAAGAGTGAGTCCGCACTCCGTAAGAACAAAAAAAGAAAGATAAAATATCAATTCCGTTAGACAATTTAGATAAATTGAAGACTCGCTTGTAGACCACCAGTTTTCAATTTACTCTTTCATCCGGTGTCAGTGGTATCGGGAGGATAGACGAGGAGGGTTAAGAGAAGAATAAAGTCTGAAGCAGTTGGGCCTATTGTTACGTCTTCAAGTGTCTTCCGTTCAAGGGTGCTGGAGATAAAATGAAAAAGTGCTGGCGATGAATGAAATAAATGCCTGGTCATTTATCTTCGGAATTAATCCAATTATTAATAATTATGTTTTTTTTCTATTTCAAGAAAGATAAAATTCACTGTATAGATTATTTCAGGTGATATATAGCTTTGAGTAATTAGTTTTTTTTTTTTTGATTTTCCTCTGACAAATTAATCATATTATTTATAAAGAAAGGGTGGCTGGCTTCAATGACAGATGAACATATGTACTAATCAAAGGGGATAAAAATTAGCATAAGAGGGGTTGATTTGTAATAAAATTACATGTAATAAATTCCAGACAGCTGTTAAATTAATTTTATATTTTATGCTGTACTGATTGTGAGTGAATAAGAACTATTAATGCTTTAATTGATATTGATTTTTCATATTAAGAACTGAACAGAACTTATTCAAATAATCGTCGGTTGTCCTATTCATTTTGAACTGCACAACTTATTATATACGCCTGCCCTTTTGAGGTTTTTCCAGTTCTTGCAAATCTGTCAAAATTGAATTTAAATTTTAAAAATATATTTTAAATTAAGTACAGGAGATTTAATGTTGTACATCCTGCACTCACATCTAATTCTACAAATAAATACATATACCGCGAGAAACATTAATATATTTCGCTGAATTGTTTGGGAAATATGTATTTTTATTTCCAACAACAATGAATCAACATCTCAGCAATGGGTTACTCAATTTTACATCGTCAATGGGCTAAAAAATCGCTTAAGTCTTCTGTTAACAATATTTACTTAGGTCTTACTATAAAACAGGCTTCCAAGTTCATTTATTTCTAGTATAGAAAAAACAAATGATTCCTGTTAATTTTCGTCAGTTGTCCAGGTTTGATCATCGTAGGGTAATTGGCAGGAGTTGTAATGAATAGAATAAGTGCGAGATGTAATAGTACAGAAAATCAGTTATTTAAATATAACGGCAGCCAAATGGTATAAATAATAATAATATTGTAGAATAATTTTTCAATCCGCGCAAACACTTTTAACGTACCCTAATAGCTACTTATGTAGGACTTTGATTTGATTTAATACATAATATATTCTGAAATACAGAAGTGAAAAATGACATTATGTACCGGGTCGACATATTTTAATTTCTGATACGAAAGTAGAAAGAGGAAAAGAGCGCGACGAAATAAACTAAAGATAAACATAAGCGAGGCTGCCACACTCGACAAACGTTTGCTTTGAAATGTAAGGCGTGGGGGTCCCCCGCCACTGCGTTGCTCTCCCACCACTGTTAGCAAGCAGGCATCGCTGCATATCATAAGGTCATCTTCTGCATATGATAGAAGTGCAAACCGAAATTAAAATTTGACGACTATGGTATATATACAACTCCCAGATAAAATACAGATCATTCAATACAGCAACGCGCTTGTAGCTTAATCTACTTCATACAAGTATACCTTCTTGCAATATGTTTATATTAGATTCCAGTTTACTTGATGGTTTCTTTGATAAACAATTAAGTAATTTGTTTGTTGTTAAAAAACCTATTTAACACACGCGGCTTTTTTATAAACCGCGTTCATGAATGTCGCGTAGTCAAAACCTCACGGAGGATACATCCCGGTAATCGTGAACGGGAGATATTTCAGAAATCGCCGCTAATTTTTTTAATGGAGAGCTGCAAGTAAATATACTGCGACGACCAAACTTGTGAGCATATACTCGATCTTGCTGACCACAAAGTTAAATACAACGTTTTTAAAACTAATGGGTTTCTAAAGAACCTACACCAACGCCAACTAAACCCAATGATTTTGATATCAACGCTCAAACATGATTTATATGATCGGAAAAACTTATTATGCTATCGAACAGGATTCCAAGATCCCGGAAAGTGTCTGTCCTTTTCAACAGAATACTGTCTATGAAGTAAGTAGAATTACAATGGTCTACTTTACGTGTAAATAACATAAAACAACATTTACTTATATTCAAAGCAATTTGTTACTGGAACACCATTTTGACAAAGTGTATAAGTCTTGTTGAAGCCAGGAAACATTACCCACAGATTTTATAGAATTATAGACTTTGAGGTCATCGGCGAACGTAAGTACAGAACACACGTCAAGGAGCCAAGCAAATCGGTTAGAAATAAATTGAAAAGTAGTGGTCCTAGAGTGGATCCTTGCGGGACACACCGGAAGTGAGACAGAACTCACGAGATCAAAAAAAACCACCATGATCTATCGTAACACATTATATTAGATGTCGATTTTATTGATTGTTTCTTTGATATTCAATAGAGCAACGCACTTGTTGTTTAATATATTGCAAACATGTATACTTTCTTGTAATATTCCTATATCATATTTTGTTTTTCTTGACTGTTTCTTTGATATTCAATAGGGAAACGCGCTTGTTGTCTAATATGTTACCAAGCAGATATACTTTCTTGCAATATGTGTATATTAGATTTCAAATTACTTGATGAAGACCTTGATAAATAGTTAATTGATGAGGCTGATACATGTTGAAACTCCATATTTAACTGAATAAATAAAATACGTAAACTTAGTTTCAAAAATTATTTAATAATATCACTACAATATTGTTTCGCCAAACTTTGGCTTCATCAGGTGATGAGTAACTGAATATACAAAATTATTACAACATGATATATAGTGTCACAAAAGTATGGGATATGAGTGGGGGTATTTTATAAACTATAGCATTGTAACAACGGGGAATAATTGAACTGAGTCTGATCGTTTAAAGCACGACCTAATTTACTATATCTATTAATTTCTAAGGTTTCTAATAAATTAAGTTAAGTAAAAGTTAACTTAATTTATTTAGAAACCTTAGAAATTAATAGATATAGTAAATTAGGTCGTGCTTTAAACGATCAGACTCAGTTCAATTATTCCCCTTTGTTACAATGCTATAGTTTATAAAATACCCCCACTCATATCCCATACTTTTGTGACACTATATATTATGTTGTAATAATTTTGTATATTCAGTTACTCATCACCTGATGAAGCCAAAGTGTGGCGAAACAATATTGTAGTGATATTATTAAATAATTTTTGAAACTAAGTTTACGTATTTTATTTATTCAGTTACCTTGATAAATATTTAAATAATTAATTTGTGGTTAAACCTATTTGACCACAGCGCTGCAAGTTGGCAGATAGATCAAGAAGGAACGGTCCTAGAAGCAATCAAACTGCATGTCTCTGGAAATACTGGGGACAAGTGCATGTGAAATGATAAAGCAAATATTACATGGTCTGATATTTAAAAGCAAATTTATTCCACATAGCATCAAAATAAAAGAAGGCCTACGAAAGCTTAAGTTAATAATCATGCGATGAGCACCAAAGATTTTGAGGCACACATAGAGAAAATTGAGGGACAATCTCGTAACGAGAAGAAATACGTATACTGATCTATTTTGTATTTTACTACGAAATTAAGAATTTGAAACAACATCTCATACGTACTATCTTCGCATTGAAATTATTCACATACATTCTTTTATTGCAAAAAAATCTTGTTTTTTACCACCGATACTATCATACTAATTTACAAATTATTTGGTCCAGGTTACTACTATAGCCATATGAGATATTTTTCAACACTATAAAAATATATCTAGAGTACTTGATATCAGTAAGTATCTGACCGGTAGCAAAAGTTCAAATATCATGTTTACATCATTCATAGGGAGCTCGGCTGTTCTAAGTTATTATTGCCCCATTGTCTGTGGTGTGTCTCACATCGGTGCTCTTACGTATTTTCCAGTTAGTGTGGAAAACCAGAGAACAGCCTATACTCGGAAAGGAAATACCGGCTCACAAATCCGGGATTTTCTAACTATAACTATAGAATTTCTTATACAGGGTGAGTCATTAGTAGCCGCTTCCTCGATTGCTCCTTTGTATTTTAAATAAGAGAAAAAGCAATAGGCGGAGGAGTTATGGTTGCTTAGGAGGCATATTCTAAAAATACTTGCACCTCTGACGCACTTCCGGTTTCACCGGATATGCATTAGGATTATTTTTTTTAAATGACTCACCCTATATATTTTTGGATTTTCTAGTACTGTTTTAAATTGTCTATTTAACTGTTTTTTATTTTTCAAAATTGAACCAACAGTTTTTGAGTTATTAATTTTTTTTGGAAATTTTTGTCCAAAACATGTGTCCAGAAAAAAAATCATATTTGCATGGTTCTTAAGTGTAAAAGCATTAATTTTAGTGGTGCGTGTAGCCAAGAAAATTCTGCATCATTTGGTATAAGTTGCATTCGACAATACCTCAAGAAATTTTGTTTTTTCAAGGCCTACTTCTGGAAATTTTCACATATCAAAAACTTATTTTTTTTAAATGGAACACCCTGTATTTTATTATGGCATTTTGTTCCTTTTTTTATTCTCTTTCATTTTTGTTACTATGTACTATACCTATCTTTTGTAATTTCTGCGATAATCACTATAGGAGTAATCAGCGGTCAAATAATGAACTACAAGCGTTGTTCTATGCACCCCAAATATTCGTTTAACCAATGGGAAAGCCCGACTGCCTCTGTCAACTGTCAAACAAAGTAAATATTAAGCCTAACTGTTCCAAGACTCATAATTTTACAGACTACTACTTTTCAGTTAATTTTTTTGTAATTCCAGCAATGTTCAGTTCCAATATTTTTTTTAAAGTTTACTTTGCCTGATTGCTCGTATTCATTCATTTAGTTAATGCTCTTCAGAATAGATGACTGCAGCTTTTCGAAATTATAAATTGATAACGCAAACCAAAACAAATATAAAAACGCAATTTAAATAACCTAAATGATTATTAATCAAAGCAACAACAGACTAAAGTAAGACGAACAAATTTGATCAAATAATATGTTCAATATAACCACCATTCTGTATAATGCACGTGCGTATTCTGTTTTCCAAAGAAGTACTAACGTTACGTAAAACGTTTTGACTGATTCTTGTAAACGCATTTCTAATTCTAATTTTCATGTCCTCTTTGGTAGTGGGCACTGTTTGATAAACTAGATCTTTTACGTATCCCCACAAAAAGAAGTCTAATTTGGTTAAATCCGGTGATCTTGCGGGCCATGGTATAGGACCACCCCGCCCAATCCACTTGTTCTGAAATTGATGATCCTGATCTAGGTATTCACGAACTTGATGGCTATAGTGAGCTGGGGCTCCGTCATGTTGAAACCACACACGACCAATAATATTTAGAGGAAGATTTTCCAAAAAGTTTTGAAAATCCGTTCTTAGAAAACGAAGATATTCTTCTCCATTAACATTTCCGTCAAAGAAATAAGGTCCAAGTATGCAACTACCTACTATTCCCCTCCAAACATTTAATGACCAACGATTTTGAAAGTTTGCAGGTCGAATAAAGTGGGGGTTTTCTGTGTCATAATAATGAAAATTGTGACGATTAACGTATCCATTTTTATGAAAAGTGGCTTCGTCGGTAAACAACACAAAATTAAGAAATTCAGGCTGTTCTGCTGATTTATGTACTGCCCACTGACAAAAATTTAACCGATTCTGAAAATCTCCTTCATCTAACTCCTGTGCTAATTTAATATGATATGGATGAAATTTATGTTTCCTAATCACTCGGGATACTGAAGTTTGACTTATATCTAACTGACGACTAACTTTCCTAGTACTAGCATGGGAGTCTTCGACTATACTCGTAAGTACCATAATCTCATTTTCCTCACCAGTTATTGGTCTTGTCCGCTCTTTTTTTCATATTTTATGCTTCCAGTCCTCTCGAACCGTTCCTTTACACTTTTAAAGGCCTCTGGCTTCGGATGCCTTCTATCAGGGTATCGCTGTGCATAAAGCCTGGATGCTAGGAAAGAATTTCTTTCAGATTCACCCAAAATGTAAATCATTTCTATTAACTCTTCATGAAAATAATTCATTTTGATGATAACAAATAGAGATGCTTCCATAAATTTGACATAAACGTTTACCGAATTTGTTTGACAGGTAATTCCGGGAGTCGGGCTTTCTCATTGGTTGAACGAATATTGCACACAAATATTCGTTCAACCAACAACATCGCTTTTTTAACCGCTGTTGGCTGTTATAATAATTATCTCAGAAATTACACAACATAGGTATAGGACGTTTAATCTTTACTTTGTTTGACAGTTGACACAGGCAGTCGGGCCTTCCCATTGGTTAAACGAATATTTGGGGTGCATAGAACAACGCTCGTAGTTCATTATTTGACCGCTGATTACTCCTATAGTGATTATCTCAGAAATTACACAAGATAGGTATAGTACATAGTTAACAAAAATGAAAGAGAATAAAAAAAGGAACAAAACGCCATAATAAAATACAGGGTGTTCCATTTAAAAAAAATAAGTTTTTGGTATGTGAAAATTTCCAGAAGTAGGCCTTGAAAAAACAAAGTTTCTTGAGGTATTGTCGAATGCAAGTTATACCAAATGATGCAGAATTTTCTTGGCTACACGCATCACTAAAATTAATGTTTCTACACTTAAAAACCATGCATATATGATTTTTTTTCTGAACACGTGTTTTGGACAAAAATTTCCAAAAAAAATTAATAACTCAAAAACAGTTAGCTGAATTTTGAAAAAGAAAAAACAGTATAGACAATTTAAAACAGTACTAGAAAATCCAAAAATAATAGGGTGAGTCATTTAAAAAAAATAATCCTAATGCATATCCGGTGAAACCGGAAGTGCGTCACAGCTGCAGGTATTTTTAGAATATGCGCTCCAAGCAACCATAACTCCTCCGCCTATTGCTTTTTCTCTTATTTAAAATACAAAGGAGCAATCGAGGAAGCGGCTACTAATGACTCACCCTGTATATAGCAGCCTAGCTCACTATAAACATACTATGACGAGGTTTTTAACTGTCTTCATGAACTCCGAGCTTCATCTATTCGATGTTGTGTTGAAAATTATACCAGAAGCTTTTAACTTGTTTAGCAATCAGAAAATACTTCTTAGTACCCACCAGTTTTTTCCTTTTATACTACTACAAAGCAAAAATACTAAATGACTATTTATAATGGTCAACAAGAAAAAATATTCAAAATTAGTTGGATGCGTTTTGAACTATCACACAACTTATGCATAACAAGATATTGCAAAGGAATCGCTTCGATTTAGATTTAACGTTAAACATTTTTTTCAGCGATTTCTCTGTCGAAGCTCCACAATATTTAATATTAATTATTATCCAGCAATGTTTCAGTAATTTATTATTAAATATGATTTAGAGAAGGTTATTCATGCATTAAATAAGGACCTGACTTAAATCAATCAATCATATTCACAAAAATATAAAATTATCACTTATAAGCTACATTGCCCTGTAATATTGCTTCAGGAAAAGGATGCATTTACTATTACTTGATAAGTATAGAGATTAACAGTAAATACATCTTCTTCAAATGCAATATTGCAGTACATTGCCCTGCATGCCGATCAAATGTAGCCCTGACTGGCGATCCCTACTGATATGTGTTATAATTTTATATAGTCCAATGTATTCAATATTTTTGTTGACTATTATTGATTGATTTAACTCGGATTATTATTTAATGCATGAATAACCTTTTCTCAATCATATTTAATAATAAATTAATGAAAAATTGCTGGTTGTTTAGGCACTTTAAAGATAAATACAGTAGACCCTCCATTTGCCGGACCTCCCTTATCCGAGCGCGTTCGATTATCGAGATTGAATATTATCAAATAACCTACATATACGGTGATACAATTATATTTTGTAAACATACTATATATGTATATACACACATTATGTAATTATATATTACATTATATTAATATATAAGCTTATCACGAAGGTGTCTGAAGGCATACATACGATACCTACATATTTCAGTAAAAAGTTTTCATAATATATAGATATGCATTTTTTCTCTTCTTGATTATACGGCTTTTTCGTTATCCGGACCATGTTAATTTCCAATTATCCGGCTAATGGAGGTTCTACTGTATAATAATAATAATATAATAATAATCAAAATAGTAAAGAAAAGAGAAACTAAGAGTTTGTTCTTTATACTTTATTTACAAAAAGTGAAAGACAAAATAAATAAATTAGTGTATTAGATGTTTATATATTATACAACATTTTTTTAACTTTTCCTTTTAATCTAATCAGTTTGAAGTCGAAATTGAACGAGTTGTCTTCGTTCTTGAAATGTTGCATAATCGTTTTCGATATTTGTATGTGATTCTGCCCAGATTGGCATGTGGAGTAGTACACCATCTTTATTTCCGTTTCTACCGGATGTGTTAGTATGATTATTTGTTGGAATCTGTACGCTTGATCGGGCGCACCGAAATACTGAGTGGTAATCCACGTAATACCCTGTTCGTCGTACCCTTGGACACTCCAGAAGATATCACCATTAACTTGGGTCCTCCAGAATGTATATGAAAATATTTTTCCGACTCTTTGGACTATCGTATTGAATTGCGTCCTATAAACGTCATCTTCTTTATCTTTTACGTCCCCGTCCATGTGTTTCTTTTTTCTATTTCGTTTCCTTCGTCTTCTACCTATTTTTTGTGATAAATTCAGCTTTTCGCCTTCTTTTTAATAACTGTTTCAGCGAGTAGCACTATCCCAAATGCACGTACTAACAGAATGTTAATAAATTTCAGGACGGGTATCAGTTCGAACGATGATTGCGCTTTGTTCTCGTTCCTGGACGGATTATTTTTCACGTATCGTAAATCGGAATGGCTGATGTATGTATGTATTGACTAGATATCGACCTGAAACAACAATGAAATCAAACAATCGTTTTATCTCATGTTTGGATAATGATATTTTATATTACTATGAAGTTTATTGCTCCATAAGTTGTAAACAGTGTATATTTTGTTATGGTACTTTTTCAAAATAAAAGCAAACTGACTTAAACAAATATACAAGTATATATATAAAATAGTATAGCATTGACAATAACAATAATAAATAAGATAATTAATTATTAATATTTATTAAAAGAAATTAAAGCACATGTGTACATATACCGGCTGTCTCAGCGAAGCGAAAAAATCAACCTATAGAGGAGACGAGTTATATTCAGTTGCACGTCATTGATGACACTTACATGTTGTCATAACTCTATTAGTGAAACTAAAAAAGTTATTTTGTTAAATTATATTTGAGGGCTTTTATTTCATTAGTTTAGATAGAAACTCGTAATATACGCATTAATGGCAAATAAACACATAATTTACGTTTCAATATTAAATTTCTGTCTTGCATATTTTAAATAGACTAATAGTTCAATTCGGTGTTGTCAGATAAATCATATCTGTCAAAAAGGCGTGTGTTGTGTATATTTTGTCTGTCAAATTTACGTGCTTATTTTTTCCTTGATATAAGTTGTATAAAAACAGTTTTGTTCTTAGAAATGTACATCCTGTTTATTATCTATTTGCGTCCTTTGAAAATAATGCCGAAAGGTTTCTGTAAACAGTCGAAGCTTTTTACAAACTTTTCTATAATCATATGATTAATGAGAATAGCGTAAGTATAATAGTATATTATTCAACAAGCGTGTAATGATGGCTATTACCCACGAAGATGAAATTGCAACACGAGCCGTCAGGCGAGTGTTGTAACATCTGAGTGGGTAATAGCCATTATACGCGAGTTAAATACTATACTTTATCCACAACTTAAATGTTGTTCAAAAAATACGAAAGATAAAGAACAATATTTCTTTCTACAAACACTGTCAGAAGTTGACATTTTGACACGCAAACAAAAAATGCGATTTATGTATACCGCATATTCACAACTATATATGTTTGTTCAAAAATACAAAAGATAAAGAGATAAAGGAACAACATTATTTATTAATAGTGACGTTTCTAATACACAAAAAATTAATTTTTATAATAATTATTAATCGTTACATTACAGTTGCTTAAATTCATATATATATAAGTATATTTATGAAATGTCAAATTTGACACAACGGTGGAGTAATAAATATTATTCCATCGAAGTGTCATTATTATTCAACAGTATTTAGTAATGCATGGCATTACTTGATAGAAATCGCGTATTTAATACATATATTACTTAATAGTTGTGGATAAATAATTATAAATTTTATTATGGATATGTTATGAAACATTTATGGTTTTTCGACAATCTAAATCAATATAATAAATAAGTTGAGATGGGCTGAAGTCTTAGAGTATTTCAATTACAAAATATAATGCGTTATAGTTATTGTATTGTGAATAAGTATTTTCTTTGGTTATATCAAATGTCACTGACAAAAATAAAAGTATATCCGGCAACATAAACAAGACGAGACGTCATGGATCTAGTATGACGTACAATTGAATATAACGCGTTTCCTCTATAATTGGTATCTAATAATGCTGGTAGTGAAACATTTCTAATACAAAAGCATAAAATGAATATGTAGTAGAACGCATGAAATAACTCACTTTAGTCATAAATGAATAATAATTGTAATACCAATATCATAACAACGAAAATAACTACATAATTCATCATGTAATTTATAATTTCATTAATGTAGAATATATTATATGCGAATAATAATAATTACAGAATTATTTTAATGATTACTATTAATTCAAAATAAAGCAACACAAACTTCATTTTTGTTCTTAGCCAAATTTCAAGTGTTTCTCAGATATGGTGATATATCGTCGAAAAATGTATATAGTCCTATGAAATAACGATTAAGAATGAAGAATCTGATGAGTCCAATTGGTAAAGTTTGTTTAAACATGTTAACTAATAAATTTCTAAAAAAAATTAAAAAGAAACGCTTGTATATTTCTAGGTCAGTGAAAAGTACTAAAAAATTACTATTTACAAATAGTTACTCTTTTGGGTTTGTGGGCAATATTGTAAAATTTATACAATATAACATTAGAATAAACCCTACTGCTGTTTCTTTAATTTTCTGTTTATTTACAGATAAGCAGTCTTCACTAGAATTTCTAAATACATTCAGTGGCAAGTTTGAAAAAGTATGAATTAGCAATAATTTGACAACATCGCAGTTGCTGTGTCTCAAAAAATAGTTAAGAGGTTAAACTTAAATTTACAACTTCGGCTAAAAGAAAAAATTCGTCAATAGAAGTACATTAATTTACTTTACAGCAAAAATGACGTACTTAAAATTGGAATTAACAAATATATCTGACAAGTGATTGAAATTACTTACATGCACAAATAATATACAGGCATATAGGGTTTTTACTATTAATCAAGACATTAGAGCAAATGTTTATAGGAACCACGAATTCAAATGTTTACAGAAGAAGAAGGACCGCTTATTATCAAGTTGTGTGTATTATTATTTACCTTAAATGTTTTTTATGTTTTAGATATTTTAAATACTCATTTACACGTGTACATAGCAATAAATTAAACCAATAATAAATACTACGATATACCTTTCATGTTGTATGCATTTTTATTTCTTTGATCACTTATGATAATTGTTCGTCTTGCAAATAGTAACCTGTAGCATATTTTGAAGATAGTTATTTTTAAATAAAATAAATTCAAATAATTGTATATTTTTAAATAGTAAAGTTTTAATACTTTTCACTTACATGTTGCCTTTAATTAGAATTTTTAAGTTCAGCGAATGTTATCTAATTCTAAAGAAAGTACGTGAAATGTGGACTCAAACATTAAATTCACATGGTGAAATGATGTTTTTACTAATTGATACCATAATAGTTCTTTCTATCTGTAATAATTATTTCGTTGGAATTTTTCAAAAATATTCAACGAAGAATCACCATATTTCAAAAACAGTTGAATATCGTCCAATATAAGTTATTTTTAATTTCATCACCTCTCAAAGGTCTATCATGAAATGTAATAAAATGCATGGTATTCTATTGTGTTTTTTCGTCGTGCTCGCACACTCTGTGTAGATGAAAATATTGTTGAATTGTGTAGTATATACATGATTATCTACAATTTTTGCATTAAAAATTTTCGCTAATGAACTTTGTTGCTTTGGCGGGATAACCAGTGTATATATTAGACACAAATAATACTTAAACGCATAACAGAAATTAAATTTTCATACCAATGAAAAGATCACCGTAAATCATCTCAACATTCCTCGTCATATATTGGCGACCTAAATAAGAGATTTGGTCTAGGCGTTAGTCAGTGGAACGTATATATTGAACGAGCAGCTATGCACTCTATATTGAACATTACGTTCTTATGCTAACTCAACATAGTTGATTTTGTTGTTAAATAATTTGAAGTATTAATATTCAAACTCAATCGTTCTACTCAATATTTCGACATATATTTGATGTCCTCATCAGGAGTACGAATACAGGGTTAGTCACTGGAACATAATCACAACAGAAAGATTCTGAACTTTACTAAATATCAATATCATTTATGTACTCCTTATATCAATCTTAAAACACTTTAAAACTATATATATAAACCAACGTTCGAAAAGGAATCTGCCTTTTCGAACGTTGAGAACGATTGAGTTTGAATATCAATACAGACCGCATTTCCGTAATTCCCCCTTTTTTTGATTATATGTATATATATAGAAGGTAAATAAAAGGTATGTTTTTTATATATAAAATTCACTGAATTGAAAATAAGAATATATTTAGTTGAAGTATTTAAGAACAATTTACTACCTACTAAAGTCAAATGTTTATTTTATCCAGACGCTATAAATAAGACGACATTGGGAAAAAAGGATATGGAGACGACGACGAAGACAAGACTCTAAAACGCAATAGTCGTATCTATTATACCTTGTCTCAGAATAAGAAGGAGTGATTCAAATATCGCGCCAAAATGGCGTATATTTTTAAAGTATTTCATTGGTTCTTGCGTAGGCAAGTTTAACATGCGAAAATAAGTTTGACAAAACGTCATTTTATGTTTATAGCCAAGCCATAACATAGTCTCTTACATTTTTACTTTGGTTTATTATACTTTATTGTGTTATTAAATAAAATCCGTACTTTTATGTACAACATGAGCATGCGTTGATCAGACGGCTTAAGACCTAAGGAACAAGTGATCATGCATTTAAAACTTTGAATTTGATGAATATGTCAAAAATACTGTACGTCAGTGCAAAAATCAACCATTCAACAATTAATATCATTGCAAAAATAACTATAGATGAGTTCATACCATAAATGAACTGGACAACCCGCACATATTCTAGAATTGTCTCATTAATTTCAAGTAAGTGAAATACTAATTATATTACCACATGTTCATATACATGTTATATTTCAGATATGTCAAACGTAAAGAAACCTGTACTAATAGAAAAAGGTGAAAATATCTGGTGGAGACTATGGGAAAAAGTTTGGATTGCCACAAGTATAATGAGTGCACGACATGCTTTGATGAAAACCTGTAGGATTAAATAGCCATACCGATAAAGATAGGCAATTAAGAATACTTCATATAGGATCTGAATTGATACATAAGATGAAGTTGCTTCAAAAAAATCCTCTTCAGAATATCACTTATATGAGAACTTTTGACAGAAGCAATTACAAATGTTACAATAAGTATTTGGAAAAATTGTGCCGACCATGTAAATTTTTAATCTATTTAACATGATGTGAACACTAAATTATTGTTAATTTCCAATATATAATAGAAATAAATATTTGTTATACTTTATACATTTTCATAATAAATAAATTTTAATAGGGAATAATAATTAGTAATGTTAATGCTGTAAGCCGTTACTTTGTGATAATCCATATTAAAACAATAAAAAACCACAGTGTAAATGTGTTTTTAATGTTTTAATTAGTAATGTGTAGCTATATGTAATTATCTTTGCAGTTTGTGTAAACAATTTCAGCCGATGTAAATTTTTCTATATATTGCTGTTGTATGTAAGATTCACATTTCCAAGACTAGTTGCTTGAATTTACCTCCTCAAGGTTTGTAGCAGTAATACGAATATATAAGTGCTTTATTGATATTTAAAATAGAAACTAATAAGCAAAACCTTTTCTGCAAGTTCTTAAGGACATTTTGATAAAAGATAAAAGATTTGATTCATTCTTGCTCTCTGATACAAATATTTAATAATAAATAGACTTGATTCACAATTTTCATGTTGATATAGCACATTCACTAAAATGTGCAGTAATTATATATTTATAACGGCAATCCTCCTCAAAACGCTCAGAACAAAGTCTATGCTTTCATTTGTAAATTGGGCCTATATCTTTATCCATAGATTCTTCTAATTTTTTTTGTAAAACTAGAATGAACAGATTTGAATGTTAAGAGATTTGTATTCATCGAATTATAGATGTTAGATTGTCTTTATAACTTTACTCCTTGGTTAGAATTAATACAGTTCTTCTAACCTCAATTGTCATGATGTCATATCAAATTGTCTGCTAAATTTTAAGCTATGTGTTCCATGTTTTGGCGGGAACAATGTAGGAAACAAGATAATTGGAATGATAATGGATCCCAAATACACTGACAAGAAAAATTCATACTAGAAACAGATAAAGAAAGATAATAAAAGAGGAGAAGACAGAGGAAGACTTGGTGGAGGAAAATTGAGGAGATGGGAAAGGAAGAGAGATGAAAAGACTAGCGAGTGACTATGGGAAATGGAAGAATTGGATGGGTTAAGTAACTAAAAGCACAAGTCCGGCGCCGTAGGGGCTAATGAGATAGTCATCAAGAAGAGGATGGGATAAATATTTTAAATTCTAAAGTGAACAATGTAATGGTCAATGTGAATTTATAATTTAAATATACCTTAAATGTGAAATAAATTGCTACATACTTAAAATCCAAGCAATTTATCTTTAATCTGAGAGTTATACTTTTGTATTGGCAAACGTGATTGCATTTTTCTACGAGCGAAGGTTATGGTGAAGTCTACGCATGTACGTGGTTAAATTATTTTATTTGTAGATAATATGTTTACATAATCGGTGTATGCAAAAGTAAGATAAGGTAATGGCTTGAGAACCTCATTTATTGCGTAAATACTAACAGACAAAAATTAAAATCCTGGGGAATTCTGTTCGCAGATGTAAATTGAAAAGATGAAAAACCGTTGTTTATAGTTAAATTTATATGATTCTACTAATCTACAGAAGTTAGTAGCAAATTCATAAGCGTCAAGTTTTTATAGTCGTAAATTATGACTTAAAGTAACAAAGGCTTGCGTAATCTGTATGGCGTGCGTTTATTTCTCCATGACGATCCAGTTCTTCACTAGCGTATTGCGGCAAGCAAACCATCTACACATATTGCATGATGCACGAAAAAGTCGTACCTGATCTGAAATTGACATAAATAGAAGTAATTATTTTTGATAGGTGACTAACGGTCTTCTTGAAGACAGGCATTATATGAAAGATTCCATTTTTCAAAATTTTAGATGTTTTAATCGTGAGGTTATATATTAGTGTTGCCAAATATTATGAAATATTATAATAATAGGAGATCCATTTTCGGAATGCTGATACTATTTTGGTGCGCGTTTTCTTCTAGTACACAATGTTTTTTGTATGATGCTGAATGTTAGTAACACTTGAAATTCGAATAATAATGAAATTCAAATGTAAAACATTAAAGTGTTCAGTTCCTGTTTGATTTCTTCGTTTCATATTTCCTAGATAGCAGTGGTGATAATAATATAAATTTGAAATTTGTCATTAAATTGTGCTTGGTGTCAGTGTAAAAATCAGTTAGATTTCTTTAGGTATTTGTATGGAGATACCATTCCAGAGTCACAACAAACGCTATTTATAACAGAGCTTAAGAATATTTACAATATATACTTCGAGTTTACCTTAGCTCATCTGGATAGGGCTTGTACGTAATTCGTGTTTATTTGGATAAAAGGTCATTTTCAAGATAGCTATATTTGCAGAATAAATGTTAATGTATTGTCGGCTACAATTGCACTCACTGCGATTTTGTCTTTGCTTCTGGAATAAACTCGAATCGTAATCTCCTCGTCTATTATCGCGATTTCGTTCGCTATCAGGGACATCTATCTGTAGGGCTGTTGCCTCTTCAGCTATTATTTCAGACCTGCTGCAGCAGCAGAAATAATAACCCTGGAGATGTTTCGTGGGAGATAGATCGAAGTGTGACAAAGGTTAGTCATCATAAAATAGGACAAAACAGTTAAATATGTGTATTTACGAAAATTACTGCAGGTACATGTATTACAGATAAAAAAGAAATTCTCTAAATAATGTCACAAATGTTTCATGGATTAGTCGTAAGACATTAGATACGAAGAGTATGAAATGGGATAATCGATAGTTCTGCAAGAATGAAATCAAAATGCCTGGAAAACCACATAACAAGCCGGAGTTATCGGCTGTCTGGGGTGACAAATACTTGGGGGACTGCTTGCACTCTGAAACTTACATTATCGACATATGTCAGGCAATTTTCCTTATATCTTTTCATCCGTGAAACGGAAAATGTCACCGGTATTATATGTCTTGTCATTACTTCCTTTACCTTCTAAAGTTTTTGTTTTATGTAGAAAGTTTATTTCTTAGTTCTTTTATTTGGGAATTACTTAACGGAATACATGCTGACGTAATTTGATTTTTGCTAGTATAAACATATTTTAACTTATACGGACAACTTAGAAGGGAACATATTACGTTTGCGAATTATCTACACACCATGGTTGCCTTTTTCATTTTTATGAACGGCCACTAGGTAGTGCTATTGACATGTGTTATCATGGCCAACTGGATTTCTTCGCTCTATTATGGTTTTAACATAATTGGCTTCTGACTGATTCTGCTAACCTAAAAATTTTGTCTTATGCCTGGCGCCATCTGTCCAAAGCGTTATAAACTAATTGTTAATCGCGGTAAACCTTTAAAATCACTTGCTAAAATTATGCACTATTATTGGATTATACCGAGCCCAACAATTTATTATCACTTATTCACATTTGGATAATTTGACATTTACTTTGTATATTTTGCGACTTTTTTTTCTATTTAAATTCTTTTAATACTACATTCAGCTGTTTCATTTAATGTGTGCTATATATTTACTATATGTACTATATTCTGGAAGTTACGTCGTATACCAATATAAACTGTATGTAGTATAATCTGCCCTAAAACGCAAGTATTTCTCGAGGCAGTTCAGAAAATGAGAATCGATTATCCCACATGTAGTACCTATAAGGACAATTCTTGGCAAATAGCCATAATTTTGCATTTTTAGATTAAAATTAGAAGTATTTTGATATTTGTATATAAATATGTGAATTTGAGGAGTAACACTACCAAAACGCAACAGATCCACTTTGTTTCAAAAATGACATATGGATGGCGTTCATATGCTATTTTGTCGCTCTATTCAACTCTAAAATGTTACACTATCAAAGCGCAACATATCCATTTGCGGTGAATTCGTTAAGGTGTGTTCAGTGTTGTTCTTTTATTACGCCGTTTTTTCACAATATTATAACAATTCTGGCCTGTGATTACCTACATATAATAGAATGGATGGTGAGGAAGAAGGTGTTTTTGTACAAGACAACATGGTGGGGCGTGGAACCAGAAAGAGGAAAAATAACATTTCGAGGTTAGGAAACGAAAAGAAAACCAAGAAATCGTAAGTTCTTCAAATTAGCAAAATCATTTAACTTATAATAATAACTTTCGTGCTTCGTTTTCGTAGGTATGGAGCCAAAGATATTAATTTAATAAATTTTGCCCCGCCTTGTAATCACAAATTCGATAACAATATCAAAAAGTGTGAATGCATAGAAGTACCCAACGAAACTTTACATAATGTTAAACAATTACTTTACACAAGTGATGACAAAATTTCTCAAGATACTCGTTTGTCTACATTTCTTCGAATTAATCACCCCAAACGGTCTCGTCCAAGCCAAATTTCAGATAAGCGCAAACCGCATGATTTTCACATAACTTATTTGGTAAATTAGCGTAAAATACGTATATTACTTGTTCATTGCATGTAAATTTGTAAAATTGCAGGTAGAGCACGAGAACAAGACATACATCGTGTGCCAGAAATTTTTTGAAAAAGTATTTGAAGTTTCTAAGCGTCGTATATTGTGGATTGCAAGAAATATTCGATATCATAAAGATCTAAAAGAAAAGAGGGGAGGAAAAAGGCTCCCTTATAACAAATATGTAGAAAAGAGGGAAAAGGTAAAAGCTTTCATTGGAAAGTTTAAGGGCCGTGAAAGTCATTATAACCGCCAGAAGTCGCGTCGCTTGTATTTGCCAGCGGTCTTAAATATTTTGAAAATGTGGAAAATGTACAACAGTAGTCACGATCAAAAGTATCATGTCAGTTATTCGTATTTTCATAAAATATTTTCTTGTCATTTCAATCTGGGTTTTGGCTCGCCTGCCACAGATGTCTGCAGTTTTTGCGAAAGAACCAAAAACAGAGTCAAATTTGCTTCAAATCAAGAAGCAAAAGACAATGTAACTCGAGAATTAAAAGTGCATAGAATGAGGGCACGGCAATTTCATTTAATAATGAAAGAAGATGTAGATAATTGCGAAACATTTTGTTTCGATTTAGAGCAAGTGCAAACTCTACCCAAGCTCCCTATACAAGAAGCTTTCTACTCTTTGCAGATAGCATTTTATGCATTTTGCGTAGTTGATATTAAAGCTAAGCGACCTATATTTTACACTTGAAACGAAGTTCAAAGTGGTCGTGGGTCCAATGAAATTGGTTCGGCGGTATTCCATTTCCTAAAAAATCATAAATTCGGTCCAAACGTAACGAAAATACGTTTGTTCTCAGATGGATGCGGTGGCCAAAATAAAAACTCCCACATGATACATATTTTGATGTGGCTGCGCAAGTATGCTCCTAAATCTGTCCAGAAAATAGAATATGTTTTTCCAGTGAAAGGACATTCCTATTTACCTGCAGATCGCGTTTTCGTTAGGGTGGAAAAAGAGTTGCGAAAACATGCAAGAATTGTTTTTCCGGAAGAATATGTAAAAATTTATTCAAAATTTGGGGAAGTCAAGCAAATGGGTAAAGACTGGAGTGTGTACAATTTAAAGTCTTTGCTAGAAACGTTTAAGAAATTGGATGGAATCAGCGAGCAAAAGAGAATTTACATAGCAAGGCCAGCCCAGAAGCAAGGTCCAAACACTGTTCTTGTTAAGACCGAAATAACTTACCGCTTTAATGATCCATCCAAGATATTCATTTCGTTGCTAGAAAGAGGAAAAAACATGGAAAGTATGCAATTGGAAGAAGTTATGGGAGAGCAAGGCATAAGTCTGGACAAGGGGATGGCAGTGAATGTGTTGCTCAAGCAAGCGTACGGTAATCAGTGGTATCTGGAAGAACAATTTGACTGGTATTTTACCATTTTGAGGGACTTTATAATAAACAACGATAGTAGAGAGGACACTGAATATATCGACTGTGAATGCACAGAAGAGGAGCAAGAACCAAAATTATAAAAACAATCACTTTCTTACATAATTACGTTACATTTTGCTAAATTTATTTTCTTTTTTTGTAAACGTTTTCTGAGTTGCACCATTAATTTTCCTCTTTACAAAGTGAAACATATCCATTTCTCCTATCAAAATGCAACATATCCAAACTTTTTTCGAATTTACAAAAAAATGGAAAAAGAACGATTTCCAGTAATAAGCCTATTAAAATAAATACTGAATTTTAAACCAAACAAAAAAAATGTTATTCTGTTTTCTTAAATAACAAAGTAATAGAAAATACCAATTTATTTTATTTTATGTCTGACGGATATGTTGCATTTTGGTAGTATTACTCCTCATTTAAGGTATTTTAGGGCAGACTTAGTGCAATTTTAAAGAGGATATCAGAAAAGATGTGGATTTATTATGAATATTTCATCATTGTCAGTTTGCTTTCTAATTAGACTGGTATCTGTTGGATAAATAAAGATGCTATAATTACAGTACTGCCCGAAATAAACAGTACTGAAACTAAGTTGGCGGTTGCATGTTAGATAGTATAGGCCTGTCAAGATAACCTTAAACAATTAATTAGGGCCTAATTGTTAAAAATGATGTTAAGTATAGAGTTTTTCTGGTGGGAAAATATTTTCGCTCATACGGTATCGGCTGACTCAACGTGCATAAGTCTGCAATACCTACGTGTGTGATAAATTCACACAAGTCTAATAAACGTTCTCCGAGTAATGCCGTAATTTTAAAGGTTGTTGAAAAGTTCACAAATACTGGCAGTGTATTGTGCTAACGAAAAGGAACATCGGGCCATCCCAGGACAGTTAACATTAACAATAAGATGACGCAGCCATTCAGTTCATTTTCATGTAGTTTTTTAGAAGAGTCTAAAGTAGTGCATAAATATTTTGACAATTATTAATGATTTAATTTTCTGAATATTTGATTTTGGTATTACCAAAATCAAATAAAACAATAATAAATGTAGGTAATCCATAGGTAGACCGGGATCAGGACCAGTTGACCCACTTTTTAGTATTTGATTTTTTACTTTCTAATTTTTCATGTTTTACTTAGTTTTTTTTATGGGAAAAGGTTAGAAAAACCATGCACAATCGAAAGTTGCATTATTATAGTTCATACTTGTTTGTGAAAATATTTACAATTCCTTTAACACCTATCTTACTTGGGCCAACTTGTCCCTTACTCGGGGTATGTTGGCCCATAGGCTGAGGCAGTTTGGCCCTCGAAACATTTTGAAGCTGAATTTAATGTGGAAAAATGTGTATCGAGCAAAAAGTATTACATATCAATGAGCATCGTTTATTTTATCAAAGCATTTTAGTACAGAGTTTAAATTTAGATTACAGATTAGTCACTTTCTTTATCTAAGTGGACTGAAGAATCATCACAGTGCAAAGATTCATAAAATAGGCCCCTGACGTCTTTTTCAATAGTGATATGTGCCCATCGCTGGCAGCTTGATCACCGAATCCACTCCGCACCTGAAAGGCTCTTTGAGAAGGGTTTGAGGCACCTAAGGCACAAAGCAACCTCTTCCCGCATGGCACACATGCCCCGTTTGCGCTAGGCCCTATCGCCTTTTTCAGAATATAATTTTCAAGCCCATCACTAGGTATTGATCAACACTAAATACTAAAATAATTCTTATAGTAACAGCTTCAAACTTAGTACTTACCTACAGCAATACTGTCGAACGTTGAGGAAATACAAACATATGAAACCAACTGTTGAAAATTTATTCTAACTTATAAAAATTCGAAACAAATTGTCTACACCATCAACTATGCTTTGACACTGTGACACTTCTGTGGATAGAGGGGGCAAGTATTGCCAACCTTTGGCCTGATTGCCAGCACACTAAAGTGACTAGTGCGTGAAAGAACTCAATCGGGCCAACACTTGCCCATATGGCCAACATGTCCCGGTGTACCCTACATGACGAAGTATTAAATAAATAAAAGTCCAATTTTTCCAATGAATTCTAACAGGAACTAATTTCAACATTACGCCGTCATCAGCCTGAATTGTCAAAATATTTATGCACTGCTTAAGACTCTTCTAAGTCAGTTCATGTAGTGTTATGTAAGCACGTAAATGTTCATTCATTTCCAATATTTCAACTTTTGAAATTCTGCTTACACTAAGAACAAAATTTAAACAATCTCGACTGTACATATCCATTTATAATTGCATTTTATATATACAGGGTGTCACAGAATAACTATTCCTAATTTTCAGAAATGATAGAAGGCACTTAAATAAACATTTTTTATCAATAAACTAGTGTCTGGAAATTTCTCGCTGTCACGATAAACTAGATATCTTTAATAACAATCTCAATTACAACAGGAAAGAGTTAAGTTAGGAAACATTCGAAATAGCTGAGGACGTTCACGAATATCATAAAACGCTAGAATAGTTCAAGCCACTAACTCTTTTCTTCTGTATTAACAAGTGTCTCGTAAACCAGTGATTTAATTTAACCCAAATACAAAAATTAACTGGAGAACGTGCAGGCCAAGAAATAGGTCCCGCTCTTGCAATCCATCTGTTTGGAAACTGTGCATTTCGATAATTTAATCCAATGTGTGCTGGTGCACCATCATGCTGAAAAACAATATTTCTTCGTAGGACATTTTAAAGTAATTCTGGCAGAGTATGTTCCTAAAAAATGCTATACACATCACCATCCAACCGTGCAGGCAGTAAATATGGTCCCATTCGATAATAGTCAACAATCCCATCCCAAATATTAACAGAAAACTTCCATTGATGATGTAACCTGTGAACGTAGGGCTTCTCGCAGGTCCTACCCTACAAAAATGGGCCTGCCTAACTTGTGACGCGATTAGAATTTTTAGAGAGAGAGATATATATTTTTCTCGCTGAAAACAAATTTATGAATTAGTGACCATAAATTACTTCCTCATTATCTCAATTTTGTAGCGCAAATGTGTGTTTTCTCACGTACATGCCTCTTTATTTTACTTTGTAATCACTTCTAACTTATTTGATTAATGGTTTATTTTATGTATTGATATTATCAACCATTAAAATATCTGATATCTGCTAAAAATAAGTGTATATGTATTAAATATGTCAATGTCGCATGCCGTTCATTTAAAAACATGGGATTAATGCAAGATGTTGATGATCGAATTTTTGTTTTTAAAGAAAAATTATACACATTCTTATTCAATATAAGAGAAATGTTGTTATTATAATACCTACCAAGACAGATGAGAATAGACAAGACGGATTTCCTAGAAATCCCCGCGAGATTTAAAATAAACACGAACATGTTCCTACAATAAACAGACGCACGGAGTTATCGACCTGGATGTTTTGGATGCAACAGATACCCTATTCAAAATATAAATTGATCTCTTTCATTGTATAATATTTCACATGCGACATAATATTCATTTTCCGGAAAAAGAGCCACTAATCCCATCAGCAATATGTCACGTATTTACTACCCGTTGGTATAATACTATATTACAAATAATATCACTACTATATTTAAGGGTGCAGGGCACGAATACGTTTAAAAATCTATTTTTCGAATGCAATTTAGTGCAAAACAGACTTTCTTTTATTACGCTTACGTGAGACATGTGCTTTTTGAATGATTTCACTTTTATTTTTAAATATGTCTCATAAGAAGTCGAGTTTTAAATCCGAAGATAATTATTATTACACCATATCTGAATGACGAAAGATACATTCTAACCTAATTACTATGATTAGATTTAATTGATTATATTTAGAAGGAATAAATAAATGATCTGATTCATCTTACATATTCTAATATACTCACGTTGATAAACGAATGTTTAGAGTCACTGATTGCACTAATTCATACATGGATTATGTGTCAGCAGTATCACAGTTTTTACACTTCAATTAACCTCACCGTTAATGAACTATTTTCACACTTTCTTTCCCACTTCAATTAGGTGTACTTTGTTTTGAATTACCATTGAGCACGCTTGAATTGCGGCTTAGCGCAGCACAGTGTCGACGTCAAATACTTTAGTCGATTTTGGCTCGAATTCAACTCATGACCGTGGCCGGCTGTCCGTATGTTCAGCAGCGTTCTACGATTTGTTTTAAAAATAGTTTTTTTTTGTTACGAGGGTGTGAATCCTCATGTTCTGTTATATGTACCAGTGTTACGTATGATGGATGTGTTAATCCATTCCAGATATAAGAATGAAAAGAATAGATCGTGTTACAATGATGGGAATCAAGGTCTCTTTTAAATTAAATTAAACATATGAATGGCTTATTGTGTTCATTTCTTAAATTAGTAGAATATAATATGTGGTAACATGTTTTATGAATTATGGAACATATCTGATAAATAAATAATCGTGTCCAGTTTTTTTTTTTTTTTTTTTTACCGCAAACCGCGGTGGTTGCTCATTTATCGCTACGATTTGTCACGCAACTTGCGAAACATCTTTTACCTTTCTTAGAATATATTTATCTGCTCGTTAATAATTGTAAATATTTGATATATGTATCTGTAGATTTAGTAGTGTAAAATACTGTTGTGTTTTCGGGTTCGACATGAACAACTCGTGCAAATGTTTTAAAACTGTCTGTATATTTACACACTTAAATCTAATCACAATATAAAAATATAAAATAAACGTAATGCACTTAAAACTACTACGAATAAAGTAACACAGGTATTTATTTCTACACTACTATTTATGTTTGTAATATTTATGTAATAAAACTGCACCGCTTATATTTATGTTTATTTGAACTGTTCAGTAAATACCGCGCGCGACTACTATTGAATGAATGAATCCCTTATCCCACCGGCGGCATTTATATATACCGGAGTCGACATATTTTAATTTCTCATACGAAAGTAAAAAGAGGAAAAGAGCGCGCCGAAATAAACTAAAGATAAACATAAGCGAGGCTGCCACACTCGACAAACGTTTGCTATGAAATGTAAGGCGTGGGGGTCCCCCGCCACTGCGTTGCTCTTCCACCACTGTTAGCAAGCAGGCATCGCTGCATATCATAAGATCATGTTCTGCATATGATAGAAGTGCAAACCGAAATTAAAATTTGACGACTATGGTATGTGCAGACAAAAGGTCTAGCAAATTCTGGCTCTATTCTACCATATTCTAGACGTGCTGACGTAGTATATGAGTGCAGTTGATTTATGACTTATTTACGGTGCGTCGCGCCGATGTTTACTTTCCTTTTGTCGTCGCCCGGATGTCTGCTTCTTTGTGGGCTTGTTTCGTTACAATACGATTACTTTTGGATACCTGTAAGTCTTCGCTAGTTTCTATGAAATACTCGTTACTTTGAATCAAACACTCGAGTACTCGTTTTGTGTATAATCTTTTACTGCCGTTTTATTGAATTTTATGCTCAGCATTGCTACGTTTGAAAACAAAACAGGGACACAAATTGTAAGATTTAGGCCTACTTGACTTGGTACAATATTCTGTACAAGATTCTGAACAGAACTTCTGTATAACTTTCTGTGCTTTGCCTACTTGCGATGCCCGGGCATTCTATTTGGTAGGTATCTGAATTGTTGTAACCGTAAAATTTAAATGTCATGTATATTTCTTAATAATAGTATCAAATGCTTACAAATAAAAAAAAAATCACTAGGCGTTTTGTTATATTTGTGTTTAGGCGTATAATGTCACTCCTGTTTTAACTCACTGTCTTTATTTGAACATGTTTGGTTTTGTAACTATAGCTTTTAATAGGGTAAAGATCTCTTCGTAAAATTCATTTAAGTCACTTATTTATTTTTTAGATTACTCTAGGCCAATACATCGGTTTGCTAATATGTAGTAGATGTAAAATGAACTAGAAATTGAACAGTTAATGAAATAAAATAGACAACTAGAAAAATACAATAAGTAATATAATTTGTAAATTAACCGACTATCTATAATTTAAAATTAACTAACCATTCCATAACCAATAAAAAATAACAATTATGCAAAAATTATGTACTTATGTAACAAAAAAGGAAGAAGAATATCAACTAATTACAAATAGAAGGAATATATTTAAACTACATGCACATAGTCTAATTACTTGAAATATTTTGTCATTTTGTTAAACTTACTACAGCAAGTAATGTAACAAGAATGATTAAATATCATAATTATGATCATCTTTTCAAACAACAGATGTTTGTTTTAAATTTTAGATACATTTGGAAATGTTTTATGAGAGTTTTACCAATAATTTACATATTTTATAATATAAGCTTTTTTCCTACACAAATTACAATCTAGTCATTATCAATTTGGTTGGTCTGACTTCCCATCAAATCCATGATAAACTTCTTTTTGAAATTAGCAATTTATTTCGTAATATGTTAAAGCATATTAGCTTACTTTCTAAGAACTATAAAAAAATAACTATTCTTAGACGCAGTGTAATTAATCTTCGAAGATAACCATGAAATTTTAAAGAAAAGTTACTAAAAAGATGGGAAAAATAAAAACTCACAAATGACCAATCACACAGATCCCATCAATTAGAAAGGAAGAAAAAGGACGGACGAAAAGGAACATGCAAAAAGCAATTCTCCTTGCAGAACACCTTGAATCAATCTGTCAATCTAATGAACCAGCCTCAGAATATCATCTTAGAAGCAGAAACCTATACGAAAAAGAAGAAGATATGAAACCAGTTACCCCCAAAGAAGTGACTCAAGACATAAGAATGAACATAAATTCCAAAAAAGTGGCTGGATATGATCTTATCACTAGAGCAGTAATGAAGCAACAATGATGTTTCCAGTGTTTGGAAAACTGCCGAAGTGATAATGATTCCTAAACCTGCTAAAGTGCCAAATGAAGCCAATCATGACAGTCTTTCTCTCTGTTGCCAATAATATTAGAACTCTTTGAGAAGCTATTTCTGTAGATGCTCAAAGTAATTATGGAAAGAAAAAGTCTCATAAATGATCACCAATTTGGACTGCGAGAGAAACATTCCCCAATAGACCACATAAGTCTTAATAGCAAAAAATATGAAGAGAAAGAAATATGATATACACTGTTTCTAGATGTTGCAGAAGCATTCGACCGTAATTATACAATATGAAAATACAGCTAAATATCTCGGAATGAACTTAGATACAACGCTGAAATGGATGGAGAACAGCTCATTAGTAAGAAGTCAAAAATGACAGAATATAACAAACTGTTAATATGCACAGCAAATCTTGAAACTCATTTGGTTTTACGTATACAGCACTGAGGCTGCACTAAAATTGTTAACAAATCCAGAGATTTGCCCAAAAGCATAAAGCTCGACTTCAGAAACATGTAAACATCAAGATGCTTCAACCACTCGGCCAACATGCTGTCCAAAGAAGACTGATATGGATAAAACCTTCGACCTAATGTAAATTATGTCAAAGTGTTTTAAAAGCAGAGCACCCTGTTAAATAAATGTTGGTTCATAACGAGGAAAATACCAAAGGATGATATCTCAGATTTAAGCATATTTGTTAGATAGTTTAGATTAAGGTTTCTTTTCTGATAGGTAGTTATCAACCAGGTGTAATAACAGAGAAAAACGATCAGTGAGAAGCGACAGTACAGTCGTATCTGTTTCCTGTCTTACTTTCGCCTTGTCGGATTTACGTTGTAAACAACCACGTATATAATAACTATTGGACAGGAGACACCACGGCTGACCAGGTACCGTGTGGCATTGATGGCAATGATGACACACGCTCGCATTGCCCACCGAACAAACAGGGACACGCTTTTAACGTCTTTGTCGCTTCTCTTTGATTCGTATTTTGTGATAATCTGAAATAAAAACAGATATTTGAAGAAAGAATGTCTTCATAATTGGTGACTAATATAGACGAGTTAGTATAGTACATTATTTATGAAAAATTTACCTATCTAAAACATTTTCTGCGCCAGTTGTTCTATGATCTTTGAATAAAAAGGTTGTGTACTGTCCACTGCAATTTTTCTCTAAGTGTTATATCTGTAGATGTTATTAATTTCCCGTAATGGATGAGAATATTCATTCTTATAGTTTTCATATTCAAAGTTTTAATCAAGAAACTACTCAAGACACGAAGGGCTTGTCTTAATTCACTTAATTTCTTTTGTTACATTTATCGGAAATTTGTTGTGAAGAAACATCAAAGTGAAAGTTTTTGTGGAAAAAGTAGTAACCAGAAAAAGTCATGAGCCCCACATAATGTGTGTTACTCTTGTGTAGAAGAGTTGCGAAAGTGGTCGAAAGGCACGAACAATTCTCTCCCTTTTGAAGTCCCTATGATCTGGAGGGAAACTAAAAATGTAACGTGAAGGATTACAATTTAATAAGTAAGAGAGAAATTGTTTACTCTAACCTAACGTGGGCAATGCGCCTCAGAGCAGTGCTTTTGCATAATGGCAACAAGTATGCTTCAGTTCCATTAGGGCATTCTGTGTACCTGGAAGAATGTTGAGAATTTAACCTTAATTCTTACCAAATTGAAATATGAAGATATTGGATGGACGACGGTGATCTGAAAGTGCTTACCATGCTTATTGGACAACAAGCAGAATGTGCCAATTACCCTTGTGTCAATGGGACAGTCGGGATAAGGGCAATCACTGGATCCAAAAGGAGTGACCACCCAGGACAGCATTAAGACCTGGAAAAAAAATGTAGTTAAGGTAACCTTGGTTGATTCCACGAAAGTCCTATTACCTCAATTTCACATTGAGAGAGCCACTAAGGAAGTCGTCAAAAAATTCCAAACATGTTCACAAAATTTAAAGACTTGGGTTGTTCGATGTGTTTGAAAGTTCATTTCCTAAATTCGCATTTGACCAACGGTGGGGGTCAGTATGATGGCGGACTATTGTTGGTTATTGCACAGAGACGAACGACCCTCATGCTGCCTGCAAGAGGCAAAGTGCCAAAAGGAGCTTTCAGGGCAAGGCAGCCTAAGGACCTATGAATGCCAGGATATTTTAGCAAATCAATTTTAATATTATGATAAACAATAAATATAAATAAAACAGTTGATAAATAGTTTGAAAACTATTTTTTGCCAGAATATGTAAGATGTTCTTTTCCTCATATATTCAAGCTAATTTTGTGAAATATCCTTACGTGAGTGAGTAAGTGGATGTCATACTTGAAATCAACGCACCAAACAATATAATCAGTCATTACATTACAAACGTTCTTTCATGACTTAAATTTTGCAAGCCTAGTTATAAAACTTCGAGTAAATGTTAAGGGATACTATATCTAACTAATTCACTGTAATTTTTTGTTTATAAATTATTTTGTCGTGTTATAGCTTTCTCCATCTAGATTTTTATATTAAAGTGTCCTTTTGTATGCCTATAAATTTTTTAAAAGCGATATTATTACAGATAAACCTTAAACAAGTACTAGCACCGTATTTTGCTACCGTGAAAATGCTTGCTATAAAAGGGGTTGTTTATAAAACGCATCCACATTCCTACTTGGAAAATGTCGATTTAAGGGGCAATAAACCGGATTTCTTTTATGTTACTGGATTGTTTATGTAACTTTATGGATCATTTTTGTAGCCGTTCATCTGGCATTGTCTTCGGGGAATTACGTTTTTTCCTTTCGTTTCAGAGCTCCCTCCTCAAAAGACAACGAGAAAATATAACCTGAATAAGACTAATTCTCTCGATATTGTTGTTTGAGATCGAAAATGGCAGGATCCTTGGCCTTAAACATCGTCTACCATTTAAAGGGAAACGAGGCGTAAAGAAGAGAAAAATGAAGACGATAAAATTAATGCTTTCCATGTTAATTTAATTTTCTTAAGTTGTTTGCCCTAAGTAGTTAGGGGATTCGAGTTAATATCGAACATTTATATCTATCCGTTGACTCTCAGTAAATATTTTTATGTTGTACAAAAAGTTGAACCGCCCTCACCCTCAGAAACTTGGCAACGGTGTTTGTACTTCCAGTAGGGGTAATTTAATATATTGAAAGTGTACTGTCTGTGTTTACGGTTAGGGTGGGGGTGTATTTCCTGAACGCTCGTTACACGAATGATAAGTAGTTATTTTTATGGCGATACAGGAGGGGTTAGTGTTCATTAAAATAATATTGATGTTTATGGAGTGTCTCGACAGGCAGTAAAGGACAATAGCATAGTGATGCCGATTTTATTATTTATATATAATTCTAATCGACAAATATTGATTAGTTTTTATGTAACAACTAGTTAGATTTTTCAACCTCTTCGAGCTGGACTCCACCCCTTTTACAGCGGCTTATAGGTTTATTTCAATTTCCTATAAAACGTGAGTATTGGCATGATGCTTTTCATAATGTCCGATTTTCTAAACTTTTGACGCGCTCTGTTTGTACGTCTAATTTTAGCTTTTGCACAAACTGTCATTGCGTCAAAAGTTAGTTTATTCGTTCCTATAAACTTCAAAATCTATTGAGGGACCTAATTGTCAAATTCAATGTTATGCTTGACATAAGTAAATGTAGCAATTGTGTGTTATTTTTTTTGTATTAAGGACCATTTTTATAATAAAAAAAACTCGTTATTGTTATTATTATACTTACAAATGGGTTCTCCCATGCTTTTTTTGATGTCTACCGTTGATAATCTACCGTGCTACTTCAACTGAAGTTAATTAACTATTCAACCTTTCTCGTCCAATGAAGTACTGCAGAGCTTTACGAAAATTAAAGCAAACATTACATCTGGTCATAATCAACTACATTGTTTTTGTTTTTCGTGAAGGACTGCGCTGCTATATTTTATGAGCCACTTACGGTGTTATTTAATTTAATTGACGGTTCATAAGTGAATCGAATTTTCATCGTAAATCAAACGTCAGATGGATTTTTGTCCGTCAGTGTTAAAGTTTCCCGTTACTTTAGTGGATAATTCTTATATTTAAGCTTAATTACATACGGACATATCAAATTAAAGATTGCATATCCAAAAATTGTAGAGACGGATTTCTTCTGCATCATTTCCTGGGTTTAAGTTCAACTTTCTTCTAATAAATACTAAATTTGTGATCAATGAAATCAGCGCCATTTAGTATACTCTTTAGTGCTTTCGCATTTGATTCTCTCAATCTATTTGGATATTTAGTATTTAACGAACGAAACCTGCAAACGTTTGAGACTGTAATTTCTGAATCTTGTACGATCATGTGCAGTTACTGACCTTGTGGCTTCAATTGTTTCCACCTTAATTTACGGCAGGGCTCGTGGAATCGGTCTTTCTTATAGACGTGATTACTTTGAACTTATAGCATGTCAAAATTAGACCTGCAAACGTTTGAGACTGTAATTTCTGAATCTTGTACGTACGATCGTGTATAGTGGACCCTGACCTTGTGGCTTCAATTCTTTCCACCTTAATTTACAGCAGGGCTCGTGGAATCGGTCTTTCTTATAGACGTGATTACTTTAAACTTATCGCATGCCAAAATTTGACCTTTGCTTGAGGAAAAATGTAGCATCTCGCATGACTGACTTTATTTTGTCCAGTTCTGACGCAAATGTCATCGCGAATTAAAATTGATTAACGGTTTCCGTCGAGGAGCGGTTTAAAGTCGCCCGTACGCCCACGCCAAACGACAGCTTTTAATTACGCTTATCGAGAGAGGAGTTCTGCGCCTCGCGTCACCAATTTTTGTCGATTTTGCCCGTTCGGTTAGACGTGTCGGTCGCATGCGATTAACAAAAGAGGACTTTGCGCTTTTAGTATATACAATATGGGAACTTAAATGGCTTGAGCTCAAACCAATTGTAGGTAAGTAAGATGATTCGTCTCAAGTGAAAGCTATATGACCTAAATTTTTAAACTGACAGCACTAAAATGTTAGTGGTGCCATAGGAAACTCGTTATTCATAATGTGTATAGGTATACTAATTGAATGCTCATATTGTTTAGAGTTTACTAACATGACAAGTACAAATCGATAATATCTCTAATAAATTGTCATTTAGTGTGCATGCCCCCTATAAAATTCTCAAAAAGAAAAGCGGTTAATTGACTTATTATTTTCATTTTTCATTCCGGTATATATGACTTGTGATATTCTGCTTTGGGGATGGCGTTGAAGGCGGACTGCATACGACCTAAAATTTACGTAATATTGTAGGAACCCTTTTAAACTGGAAGAAGCACTGAGACCATGGTGTCGGTAACGACTTACGCCCCTTAAGATATTGATACAAACATCTATGTGGATTTCCCCAAAGTCAAAAAGTGGGGGATTATAATACCAGACTTTGTAAGGACCTGAAAACGGACTAACATAGACTTACATTCTGCCTTATGATTTTGATCAAGTAGCTGCATAATGCCAAATTTATGACAAGAGACGGATAACAACTAACTTGTTTAAGATAATTTTAATTAAATAAACCAAAATTTGAATCCTTGCCTATAATAAATATATAACCTGTAAAATGAATAATATAAAACAATAACTGATAAAAAAAGCCTTTGATATAGAGCCATACAAATACAGAAGACAAAAGGATGAAAATAACTGCAGACCAATAAAAAAAAGCTAAGCACATTACGTAAGGTGACCAGACGTCCCGCGGCGATTTTTGGAAAAAGTGCACGGCAAGCTAGGGAACGGCGGGAGAACGGGAGGGGAATACATATACGGTTTTCGGAGACCAGGATGTAAATTTTATATTATTTTTGTTTATTTTATAATGTTAAACTTTAATAATAACAAATAATTGTTGTGAACTCATTATCGAGGACTGTATTAATGATCAGTTGTTAGAATTCGACCAATTGTGTGGACTTAATGAACAATGACATTTTTTGGCATTGTCAACGACGAAAACATTTTGTAACTGTCTCTCAGAAGTTACATTTATTAAAATATATTCTTATTTCTATATATACATTGTTCGCGTTGAAATGCTTAAAGAATTTTGTGAAACTGCGGAAGTCGAATATCAGGAAATACTTTGATAAAGTAAAACGTGCTGGTTAGCTCTTTTGCCACTGTCGAAAGAATTTTGAAAATATACGATCCTTTGAAATCCTACTTTCTATCACGCATAAATGTCCTACAATTCTTGAAGAGTTATTTGAAGAAGAATCTTCAAAAATTTGGCTAGAGTTTGTACACAATCAAGCAGCTCTTCTTCGAAATGTTATAAAACTTATTGAAGGTGACAAAATTTTGGTAATCGAAGTAGCAAATAAAGTTAATAATTTAAAATGTCGTCAGTGTCAAGAGCGGTTAGAAATTAATTTTCTTCCGTTAGCTATCCGTAATAGTATAAGCCAGCTAGAAGAACAAGGTGTAATAAATTGTGCAGATATCATGAATCACGTTAAAAAGTTCTATAGTTACTGCATAAATTATTTAAAAGAGTGGAAGGTACATTCAAATGGTATTGAATATTTTCATTGGGTTACATTGAAGCAAGAACTTAATTGAAATGATGTGCAAAAATCCTTCGATCATATTACTCAAAATCTTCCATATAGTATTATTTCCGAAAATGATCTTTTTGATGAGGTATCATTATTAAAAAAATATATTGATAACGAAAAGGTTAAATCTTGGGCGTCAGCAAAAATTACAATAGAGGAAAAATGGTTAGAAATATTTCGTCAGTGTCGAGTGTTGCGACTGAACGCGTTTTACTTTCTTATACGTAGTATAGGGAAGTATTGTGATGACGAAAATTTTCGACCTCGAGATTTTGTTTGTTTTTGCAGATGTCCAAGTTTTGAAGTCCCCAGATACCAAAAAAGTGGTTTTTAAAAAATGTCCGTGTGTGTGTCTGTGTGTGACCACGATAGCGATCAAACCGCTGTAGATATCTATTCCAAATCCTGTATTTACGTATATAATCTCCCTCTTGAGATCTGATTAGTTTTTCAGTAAAATCGGTAGACCGGAAGTAGTAGTTTACTTCAGTGAAAAAATCGAATTTTGCAAATATTTTGTCAATTACTAAGTTTAAACAAATTTACTCAAAATTAAATTTGAGACAAATTGTCTTAAAAAAGTTTTTTGAAATTCCTACCGGAAGTAGGTCTTTTACTCTTACCGAAAATCAGTTTTTTGCGAATATCTCGCAAGTCATGCTTTCTAGGCAGGTACATTACGAGTATAAAAGTATTCAAATGATAATTTTAAATATCTTTTGTATAAAAAAATATTAAAAATTCGGACCGGAAGTACCACTTTTACTCCAACCGAAGAGCGATTTTTTGCAAATATGTCGTAAATTATGCATTCTATATATATTTATTAAGATTACAAAAGTATTTAGAGTTAGATTTGCAATATTTTTTGTGTACATGAAATTTCAAAATTCGGACTAGTATATTTGATAATTTTACTTATGTTGAAATTAAAAAAAAGATATATTACAATACTATTTTTGCGTTCTATGAAAATTTTTGTTGCTCCATATAGACCAAATTTTTAATCTAGAATCCCCTCCCCCCGTCAATAGTGTCTCGCTTTACCAATGTTAAAATCTGGTTACCTTAAATGCAAGAGGGTTCTTTGAAAAGTTCTAGGCATAATAATGAAAGAAAATTTTATTGACCTAAAACATCTCTTTTAAAAACTAAAACTTCAATACATTCATGCTAACGTCCTTTAAGTAATTCAATATTATCATTAAAATGTAATTTCGCAAGGTCTGCAAAATATCATTCCACGGTTGCAATAGCTTTGTCATTTCATGTAAAATGATTTGCAGCAAAGAATTGCTTCAGGTTTGAAGTAGCCATGCCATGTCTAGTGAATATTTTGAATGTACCAGGACTTCTTGCTTTAATTCGTTGAACTTTGTCATCTTTCAAACACGCGCATTTTCTCTTTTAGCAGAGCTTTCCTCACGAATTTTCGCATCCAAAAGGTTAGAAGATACTCAGAGTTATATTGTTTTAACATTCCGAAGATAATCGATCAACATAACACCTTTGTAATTTCAAAAAAAACAAAAACCTAGCATAAGCTTCCCAGCAGATGGAACCGATTTCGCTCTGATGTCTAGTAATGTCCACGTTCCATCAACAGCTACGAAATGACTCTTCAAACTCAATGATTTGAGGTGCTGCCGCTGCTTTTGGACGACCTTTGCGTGGATCATCTTCGCGATTTCCACGAGATTTAAAAAAGCAAGTTCACAGTGGCAAGTGAAGGTGATGCATCCTTATACACTTTTAGCAATTTCTGTTTAAACCATCCAAAACAAAGAATTTAACGACTGCACGTTATTCAGTTTTTCTCATTTTATAAAAATTAGTAGCACGTTTATATTAAGCAGCTTGCTACTGCCGGAATGAATTAAGAGCTAATAAAATTTTCCATAAACCATGACATTTTTCAGTGCAATTTCGATTTCACAATTTCTAACGCCATCTATGTGTCAGGCCGATAACTTTTCAAACTTCCTTCGTGATTTACTAGTTCACACTGAAATTTTTTATAGTGATATTTACATATTCAACCTGACAGCCAACATGAAAATACGAAACCCACTAAAATTACATCGTGTCAATAAGATATATAACACGTTTCAAATTCAATTTTGCATGTCAATACTTTATTTCAAATAAGTTTATTGTTAGCTATAATTTTTTGATAATTTATATCATATATGGACATATTAAAAGCTACCCATACTATAAACGCAAGTAACTGTAATTAATCTAAAAGTAGTATTCCTCTTTCTGTGACTAGAAAAAAAACCAACTAAATATGTGCCTACATATATTTATTTGTGCTGCTGTTCACTGCCTTTTTGTGTTAATTTTGAGGACGTGTTTTGTTTACCAAATCCTAGAGAACCGTTTCGTGTGCAAAATTCAGTTCGATAACGTTCACAATAAGCCAATTGTGAATTGGCTACGTTGCAAAAACGGGAGATCCTGCGATCCAGCAGCCGTTGAAAAAGCGTTTGACCCATCCAGACCCCGCAATTATCCCTACCTAAACCGATTCACTTTAATCTCGTTGCAAACCGGAAACGGAAGGGCGAGAAAGTGGTCAGGTCAGTGAGCCTCATCCAGTTGACTTGAAAATCCCCTAAATGCTTGTCGGTTCGAAAAGGTTAGTTAACAATTCCTTTTTTCTTTTTCTCTCGATAAACCCTTTCTTTTATCGGAGGAAATAAAATTAATTTTTTAAATGGTAATAAGGTCGACGATAATTCCTTTTTTCCCCGCGAAGCTAGATGGCAGAGCTTGATAAATTACGTTTTTTTTCCGTCAGGCGGAGCTATTGTAGTGGTACAATCATTGTCATTACAAAAAAGCCATTTTAATTCTAATGTACATTCACGAAAGATGCCCTTTTTTGTTGTATTGAAATATATATGTATAAGGCAAACTCATTTATACTTGGGATTTGGGATATATTAATTAATTTTGATAAAATTCTATTGTAATTAACAGAGAGCGGACACGAAAGGTTGATGACTCATCGCCCATGGGCGCACTATTCAATTGTTATATTTTTAAAGAGGTTTTAATTTTATTTATTTAATTGGATAACAAGTGGCTGGTGATCTATAAAATACAAAATACCTTATTATTTGTTCATTTTCTCTTCTGTAAGATTTGTTCTCTTTGAATGAAGTACATACTTGTAGATAGAAAACGTCCTTTCTACATCGCAACTGGTTATAGGTGCGTACTGGAAATATTCTTTTATTTAAGCGTATTTAGCAGTTAGATTTTGTGTCGTTCCCCATACAAAATTGCAGCAATGTTATTAAATCTGGATTTCTATTAAAAACTGCGTCCTAACTTTTGCCGAAGGCCACATCCGAAGCCACTTGGAATACTTTTGAAATTATTAATAGCCACATCTAATATGGTTAATCCATCTTTTAATTTGAGATTTCGATTTTCAAAGTATGTGATTAGTTTAGGCAAATTTCCAAAGTGTTTCTGAAGGAGTAACAACTGATTTTTTAAATTTGGGATTTGTGTTAGTTCCTTGCACTCAGAAATACTTCGGGTATCGTCATTTAAACATGTAACGAAATTTTGTAAACTATCGAAATTCTCTGCATAAAAACTAGTAGCTTCCAACCATGGTCCCCATCTAGTTATTACTGGCGAGGGAGGCAGTGACAAAGATGGAAGTTTTTCCCTGTACAGAGCTGCTGTCAATGGTGCTGTTCTGTGATATATTCACAGATTCTGTGGAGAGCATGTGCTACACAAGTAATATGCAGCAGATAAGGATATGTTTCCTTTAATAGTCTGTCTGTTTTTAACATATATACGGCGCTGTCAAATTGTCAGCTTTCAACGGGTCCAATTTCTGTGTATCTTTTAACGATGCTAAGTGACGTTGTACCATTTTTGGGCATTCTGTAACGATATTTTACAGACTATGCAATAAATAAATTTCAGAATCACTGACAATGGAGAACATACAATCAGTATGACCCTTAATCCAACTTGCCATTGTTTTACGATGCCATTCTCGACGTTCTTCCATATCCTAGTAACATAAACAATGTTCTAGATCTAAATAAATGATAACTAAAAATGTATGCGTATATTACTGAAACTTAACAAAATCCAATCCACACTTACGTCGAGATAATTGGGAGAAATAGATTCAATGAAACGGTATTAAACAGGAACTATTACAGAAATTACGAAGTACGTAATTAACAGTCGAAACAATGAAAAAACGAAACTAACGTAAGTATGAATAGGTACATACATATATAACTTTATTTATATTAGGAAATATAAGAAAAATATAATAAATCTTAAAACCCCTGGCGCTTCTACCTACGCCGATGAAGAATGGATTTTACTCATAAATTCCTTACATGATGGACATTTTTTGTTGTCGTTTTCAAGTAGTTTTCAAGTAAACAACAGATGTTGCAGTTCACCATATGAATAATGCTATTCACTAACCGCGTGTTGTTTACATTATTTCTTTGCTCCCTTGTAACTCCGTTCTAGTTTAAACCTGGGACGTCCGCTCCCTAGTAATTAACACATTTAATACTTTAAAATGTTTTTGACAACTTACGATTCATTTTGTTTACTTTTTGTTACAGGTTGGTAGACCAAGATTTAGACTTCTTCCAGTGATGTATGTGAGTAACAATAGACTAGGGACTAGGGTAAAAAATAGCCCAATAACATTTTTTGTGATCATATATTGGCTGAAATTTTATGTCTGGAATATACAAACCGTGTATATCAAGTATTTGCCAGTAAATTATTGCATATTGGTTTAATGTTAAACAAAATATATTCAGTGGAAGCTATTAATTTTGCGATTGCTTTGTGTATTAGTAATGTTTTCAGACCAGTATTTGAAAGGAGCACCCACATACTACTACGTAGTGGGGTTTATATGTGTTGGTACTGTGACACATTCTTATGGTATTGCTCGATAATATATTACGTGCAAAAAATAACTATGAGTAAAATATTTGCAAATCGAACTGCATAAATAAACCTAATTACTTAATTTGTGATTAGTCTAATTTAAATCATATACGAGTATTTTACTCTTTGGAACCCCATCTATAGGCATTTGTTCAATTTATCTTCATTAACTACTTACAAAATCAGATACCTAAAGGTAGATATTAAATCAATATTATCTAAACTTATTTGAATCAGGTATGTTATTTTTAAAACATTTTCTTTAAATACAAGTTTTTTTCAATTTATTATTGCAGTTTTAAGGGTAAGATCAGAAATTTGAGTAGAACACCTTGGACCTCAAAGCCCTCAAATATATTGGATTATCAAAGAAAAAAAGAGGTTTTTCATAAAATGTTTTTCTGGTTTTTCTTTTAGGAATATATTTCAAATTTATACATTTAACACAAATTTATTAAGAGAGTACGTACATATCTGGGACTCGATTTGGAAAAACTTCTGTAAAAAAAGCTTTCAAAATTCGAACCGGAGGTACCAATATTACACCTACCCAAAAACAAATTTTTGTGAAAATAGTTCGAAAATTACAAATTCATACAGATTTGTTAAACGTATAAAACATTAAATAGATAGATAGATTAGATTTTGACCTTAATTTATAAAAGCTTTTGTAAAAAAAATTGGCTCACAAATACTCATTTTTTGTATAGTGTACATTCTCTTATTTCTACATATCATTATGATAGGCACTTAGGTAACAATATTTAAATTGAGGCACGCTTTTTAATGTCTCAAATGAAGTACAATCATATTTCTTCGACGAAATATTTGAAAAATTCCTAACACTATTTCTTTCTTTTTTCTCGTACATGCACATTATGAATAATGAATAATAGTCTAGCCTAACAATTTATCTTTATTTTGTAAACGTCGTCACTGGTGTTAAATATATTATTTTCAATACAAATTTACATCATAACCATAACTAATCCTAAGGAGTAAAAAATTCTTTGCTTTTAATTTAATTAGAAAAAAAATGCTCTGATATTACTCATTACGTAGTACTATTTAGTTCTTTCATTATTGTAAATAATTCTACTTCTGTAGAAGACAGGTCTGCGCTATGTAGCTGCAATACTAGCTTAATATTTCATTATTCAGATTTTTTGTAAGCTCATCCTTGAAAAATAGAAAATCTCATTATAGCATGCACGAGTCTGCAATTAAAACCACAGTTCCTTTATGATGGTCTAATCACAATTGAGGAGGAAAAATATAAGAAAATTTAGTTTTTAAATTGAAAGTGAAAGTAAAACATTTAATTTACTTCGGAAAGATATCCTAATAGCAATGATGACGACGGCAAAGTATTTACGGAGAGATTCATCTTAAGTGAGTGTAGTGGTATCCTAAAATTTTCTAGATTAGAGTACTTTCTTGTTAGACAGGTATCTATGCGCGACAATTCTCTGACGTCATTATTGAGAGTGGTCAAGGTTCATAATGCAAACAAACCGCACAGTCATTTTTCTTCCGTGTAATTAGATACCTACGACTTTTTTAGTGATAGGTATGATGTGTGAAATGTGTTCTAATGATATGATAATGTTTAATACAGAAAATACTTGTATTTTCAGATTTATAGACAATACAACATTGTGTGTACAACAAACTGTGGCTGTTTTTTCTTAAAGATTTTATTTATACCTACACCTAGTAAGTAATTTAATCTTTTCACATTTAGATTCTTAAAAAAGAACATGAAATTTTAATTATCAAAGAATTTTACTAAACTTGTATATGCAAAACCCTTATTAAAATACCTTTCTATGTTGGATACAATTTAAATATTGTTTCTTTCCTTGAAATACTTCAAGGCTTTGTATTATTGATATAGTAAAACTTGCAAGTTCATAAAGATCGTTCAGAAAAAGCAGTCACTGTTGTAAATACAAAGATATATTGCCTAGAAATCTATCTAAAAATACAAGTATTTTAGGTGTTAAACTATAATGAATCATTAGAATACATTTCAAATATCATACCTAAGACCAAAAAAGGTTAATCCATCTTTTATAAAAATTAACTCGATATACCTACTTTACATGTGATAAAAAGAAGTACCCGGTTTGTTTGGATTGTGAAGTGTTATTTCCGGTCCGAATTTTGAAATTTCATTTATACAAAAAATATTCCAAATCCAACTCTAAATTAAATACTTTTGTACTCTTCATAAATATATATAGAATGCATAATTTACGACATATTTGCAAAAAATCGTTATTCGGTAAGAGTAAAAGTGTTACTTCCGGTCCGAATTTTGAAATTTTTTTTATACAAAAGATATTTAAAAGTACGTTCTAAATACTTTTATACTCGAAATGTACCTGCCTAGTAAGCATGACTTGCGAGATATTCGCAAAAAACTGATTTTCGATAAGAGTAAAAGACCTACTTCCGGTAGGAATTTCGAAAAAATTTATTAATACAATTTTTCTCAAATTTAATTTTGAGTACATTTGCATTCTTTATAAATTTGTTTAAACTTAGTAGTTGACGAAATATTTGCAAAATTAGATTTTTTCACTGAAGTAAACTACTACTTCCGGTCTGCCGATTTTGCTCAAAATCTAATCAGTTCTCAAGAGGGAGATTATATTCGTAAATACAAAATTTGGAATTGATATCTGTAGCGGTTTGACCGCTATCGTGGTCACAGACAGACAGACAGACAGACATTTTTTAAAAACCACTTTTTTGGTATCAGGGGACCTCAAAACGTGGACATCTGCAAAAATATCGAGGTCGAAAATGTTCATCATCACAATACTTCCTTATACTATGTATATGAAAGTAATAAACTGGCCTTCCGAATTTTTACATATATTTATTTCAAACACTCCTGTCATCTAAGAAGGGATTTGCTTGTTAACATTGTAAATCATATACCGATAGGTCCAGCTCGGAACGGGCCATAGTCAGCACACATAGCATTACGTCCATACGTATATTGTTGCCTATGTATGGCCCGTTCCGAGCTGGACCTTATATGTCAACTTAAAGATTTACACCACGTAACCTTCGCTTGTGATGTGTGGATGACTTTGTATAAGAGTAATAATAATAAATTACTTTTATATTTTGCCAGCGACTACAAGATGGTCTGAACTAAAGACGAACTTTTTTTTTGAAAGGCCTGTCCGTGTTTTAAAAAAGGTTTTTATTTGCAAAATTTTTTATAATATGTGGTACTTTGTTGGGTAAATTAATCACTATAAGCAATGGATTAAAAAAGTATGATTGATGGATTTTTTCATTAAATTTTTCACATAGTATATTACGGTCACTAACATATTTGAAAGAAATTACAAAATAAATGAGTTTTAGTTGCCAAAAATCTTTTCCTTTCTGCACGGTCATCTCTACTGTTTTGCTAAATGCAAATTTTTACATATACCACGCGATCATTTTAATTCTAAATTATAGCAGGCGGGATTTTTTTTATTAGGTTGTACAGAATGTCAATTATTGATTAATTGAAATTTGCGGTTATGTTATACTTTGTGACATTTGTGAATCTTATGTGTAATCGATTTAAATTTAATGGAAATGAAAGCATTACAAGATAATAGTATATTATGACACTAGTGCATAATCAAGCTTTTAAAGCACGAGTAACGAGTTTAAAGCCACGACGCGAAGCGGAGTGGCTTTAACGTTACGAGTGCTTTAAAAGCTAATTATGCACTGTGTCATACGATATTTTTTAGTATAAATGCAACAATAATTTTAATTAGAAGAAATCAAATCAATAATTTCAATACATTTTATCGAGTGACATGTGTCTCTATATTATGTCATTTGACATTTCACTTAATTATTAAACATCATTGTTGTATTAATAATGTCGACAGAAATTCAAAAACTAGCTGCTGAAGCTGAATTAAGTTTAATACCTGCAAAGTTCAAGCATTTATATTATAAAGAGTACGAAAAATTATTATTATGGATGGAGCAGAAACAGACTAAACATATTGATGAATCAGTAATGTTAGCGTATATATTGGAAATGTCCAGAATTTATAAAGCTTTGTCACTTTGGTGCATTCATTCCAAACTGCAAGCTATGCTAAGGGTTAAAAACAGAATCGATTTAGCACTTATCACAAACTCCATGCCTTTATGAAAGGAGTGGGCAAAGGTCAAGAAGCTAAAAAATCTTTGGTTTTTACGGAAGAAGATTTATACAAGTTTTTTAGTCAGGCTCCAGATAATATATTTTTATTTTTAAAAGTTGTAGCAATTTGTGGAGTGTTTGGTAGTTGCAGAAGAAGCGAAATGTGTAATCTGGTTATGAGTGATATAAGAAAAGAAGGATCTGCCCTGATAATTTGTATTCGTCCGTCAAAAACAGAAAAAGGCTGGACGTTTGCTGTAGTAGATAATTCCAACATAAAGTATGCCGAGATATTTAATAAATATCTTGCACTACGTCCAAAGCATATCAGTACAGATCGAGTTATCTTAAAATATTCTCAAGGATTATGTATAAAACAAGTTGTTGGGATTAATACCTTTGGAAAGTGCCCTTCCATTATAGCACGTTATCTAAATTTCATATACGCTCATGAATACACAGGTCATGCCCTCAGACGAACATCTGCCACGATTATGGCTAATGGAGGGATGAATGTCGATGAGTTGAAACGCCAAGTGGGTTGGAAATCCTCATCGACAGCGAGTGGGAATATTGAAGAGTCAATCACAAACAAATTAGGCGTTTCAAAATTAATTGCTGGAGCTGTTCAGAAAGGAGGCAATATTGGATCTGACACATTTGTTAACACTGATAAGAACGTTGAAAATACACAAATAAGCAATGCTGCAAGTCACTTAACAATAACGAATAATCAAAATTGTACGTTTAATATTCATTTAAAATAATTTTTCCGTTCATGTTACATGTTTTGAAATAAAATTGACCATAATTGTTGATTAATTTGATAGTTTACAATAAAATAATAATGTGTTATACGATATTAAATGCGGTACAAACCAAATAAACCAAATCAATAATTCCAATACATATTATCGAGTGACATGTACCTATATGTCATTTGACATTTCCTGACATTTCAATGGACTATTAAACGCTTGGGATTGGCTGTTACCAAGCAACCTTTATACGCACGCCGTGCGATAAAGGCCCGATTATGCACGCTTATGGGTGTGTTTTGATTGGTTTATCGACGACTAAACAATAAAGTATGTATTATATTAATCAATATTGGCTAATAATAACACTCATAATACCCGTAGGGAATAATGAAATGCGACCAGTGAATAATGGGCCATAACGTTACCATTATTCACTGCATTCCGCCAATAAGAACATATAATGGGCCATAACGTTACCATTATTCACTGCATTCCGCCAATAAGAACATAACGTTCCTAGCGTTGTCATAGTAACGATAGACAAGTCCGGCCATTTTACTGACTGCCTAACCATCAAACGTCATATTGATATAGTAATCTGACATTTTCGTTTACTTATTTTGATTTTTTTTAGTAATTTTCAGTTAGTCGTCGATAAAGTAGTGTATACTAACTCGCAATAATGACTATTATTCCCTCGAGCTGAGTTACTCCCTCGCCGCTTACGCGGCTCGGGAGTAAATTCAGCTCTCGGGAATAATAACTGTCATTATTGACTCGTTGTATAAACTACTATTATGATGCATGCATACTAAAAATTATTGTGAATTACAAAAGGTGTTCAAAGTGTTCTCCCCCTGTTGCAATGCAACTGTTAACCCTTCGTTTCACATTTTCAAAAGCATTTGCAAACATCTGAACGGTTATAGCGTTACATGCATTAGAAATTGCCTCTTGTAGTTCTTCAAGATTTTGTGGGTTATTTTTGTAAACTGTGTTTTTCAGATACGGATAAATGAAATAATCAAGAATCGTTAAGTCCGGACTGCGAGGCGGAAATTCAATGACTCGATTATCATAAAACTCGCGAATTCGAGCCATACTTTCCCATGTTTTGTGAGCTGTTGCATTGTCCTGTTGGAAATACCCATGTAAAAGTTCGTCATCATGAAGATTTTGTAAAAACGGTTCAAGTAAATTATTTCGATATCTCTCAGCATTTATCGTTCCTTCAAAAAACACAGGTCCAAATATACGCCTTCTAGAAACCGCTAGCCAAACACCAATTTTCTGCGGATGGAGAGGCGATTGAATAAACTCATGAGGATTCTCCGAGGACCAAATACGCATAGTTTGTTTGTTTATATAACCGGATAGGTGAAACCATGCTTCGTCAGAAAAAAATGTTAAATCCAAAGTGTTGTTGGTATTTAAATTATTCAAAAACTACTGACAGTATTCTATTCGTACAGGAAAATCTCGAGGGAATAGCTCTTGAACGACGTTAATCTTATAGGGTTAAAGATTTAAATTTTCTTTTAAAATTTTTTGACAAGTTCCATATGAAAGGTTTATTTCTTGAGCTAATCTGCGAAGAGATTTTTTGGGAGACTGTTCCATTCTTTCTGCAACATCTGCCACAATCTCAGGAGTCCTTTTTTTGGGCGCGCCACTACCAGCTTTCCTACCTACAGTTCCAACATTACGAAATTTCGCCACACATGTGTAAATTTCTTGGACTAATTTTTGATAATCCGCAGGAAAATTAGGGAAGGCATTTTGAAAATCATTGATGCAGTGCGGTACTGAATATGTCCATTCACCATTCTCTTGTCGTTCGGCGTTTTTAAAATAACTTTCAGTAAGAAAAATCTTATGTTCTAAATCAAACATTTTGAAACGTCACTTTGACAATTCAAATTGTAAATTAGGACTTATATACCAACTTAATTTAAATTTCACAAACTGCTCTAATTTAGAATTTAAATGATCGCGCGTTACTATTTATTGTAAGAGGTTTTTATTTTGAGAAAAGGAAAGAATTAGCAGCGTCTACAAACAATTTCTCTCTTCTCATGTTTTATATTTATAAAACAAAACCATTTTACTTTATTACACATATACGCAATGCGATTGCATCAGCAGGATTATCCTTTTGTTTCACCAACACAATCACCTCATTTGGAAGATTAATTGCTCCGCAAACTACTTCAGATTCGTTCGTACGATTAACTAACCCATTACATATAAATTCTTGCAACAGCATTCAGACACTATCGTATTTTCCACCCTTCCTTACAACGAATTAACAGTCTCGCGGAATGCAATACGGAAAATGCTTATTTGCTTGTTCAAACGATTTTTTGCGGTCATAAAACTGATGAAAATGCGCCAAAATAAGCGTCCGGGATAGATCTAACTGAAAATATGTCTGTCGTTGTTAAATATTCGTTAAAAGAGGGTTGGGTGTGCCCTGTCTCGTCTGGATTTGTTATCTATGACTGGAATTGTTCCCGTAGGAATATTGTTTTGTTGGTTGGTAGTTGCCTGCTGCAATGGACAACACGCGTTATCGGAAATATCTATGGGACGACGAAGAGTTGAGTATAAACCAGAATCGTTCATGTTGATGATTGAACGACAATTTTTCGATCTATCAGATGAAATTCCATGGAGTATCTGTTGTGTCAACTGAGTGACTGCGCGAGGAGCGCTTCTGCGATAGACGTTGATTTATTATGACGGGCCGAATGTGTAGGGAAAATTGTGAAAATTGAATTTCACCCTTGTAATAAAATTTACAAGGCTTATCTTGTTTCCTGTTATTTAATATTTTGTAATTTATTCCGCGGGTTTTTCTTTTTTCTTTGTTTAGAATTTTTTGTTTGTTTGTTCTCTTCATAAATTGAAATTATGTTATTAAATTACGTAACAGAATTTAGAACAGACCTTCGGTAAAAAATATTTAATTCAGCTTAGGTGTGTTAGTTAATAATTATTTAAATTTCTGGGGTACCTATAATCCTATCGAACCTTAACCTTAACATTTGCAAAAAATATATCTAATATTATATCGTTGAAGGAACACATTTAACATAAAAGAAAAAGTATTCAATTATTAACTATTCTATCTCTGTGAAATTTATTTTACACGTCTTCAAATTTTCAAATCAATCAAAATTTAGGATTATTATCGTTTTAATAATTCCTGATTATACAGCGCCAATTTGTTACAAGATATGTAATAATACCACAAATATAAAACAAACATTTTATTCTTTAATTAAATACCACAATAAACAATATAATTTCCAAAATATGTATTAAACAAAATATAAACTTGTGTAAATAAATTAATAACTCAATAAACGAAGACTATTACTAATGTAGTAAAAAAATATTTCTAATGTGTAAGTTTAAGGTTTTAATATCATGTATAAAAACCGTTGTTTTGAACGTATTCTTGTATTCTCTCAGTCATAGAATTAACCAGATGTTCGCAAAATTCACGACCACGCAAGTGGTCCCATACTTCCGTCACATTTCGTGTTAAATTTTCTACATTCCTTTTTGCGTCATCTGATCAATTGCGGACCATTAGAACCCAGAGGTTTTCAATTGGGTTAAGATCCGCCGATCGGGCAGGCCATGGTATAACATGAATTTCTTCATGATATGCAAACCAATTTCTTACGATGTCCGCAGTATGGATGGCTGAATTGTCTTGAACAAAATATATGGGACCATCAGGAAAAAAGTATGGGCACTTGCTACCATATGGTCACGTATTCCTCGCTCGTAAATCTACGCCGAAGGGGTACTAGTTCTCCCGGTCTAGCACCACACATCCAACCCCAAAATGCACAGCTTATTCGACCACTTCTTCGAGTAGGCTGAACATGTTCGGGTTCATATCTTGTCAAGTTACACCGCCATAGAACTTTCGCAGAATCTTCAGAGGTTAAAAACATCTTTTCATCACTAAATATTACGTTATGCCAATCTCTGTTTAAGTTGTCTCTCGCAAAACGTACTCTTGCTTCGACGTGTTCGTTCGTCAATTCTATTTTTTGCGCTGGTTTTTTTACACAGGAGACCTATCTTATTTAACTGGCGTTTTATTGTAACATTTGAGCAATCCAGTCCAAGTTGTTCTTTGATCTTTTCTGTTGTAGTAAAAGGATTTGTCAATACCCACTGTTCTATTTGAGCAATTTGGTGCTGACTTAAACAAGTTTCCGGACGGTACGCGGCAAATTTCGAAGTGGTCTGTCTTCAACATTGTTGTTCCGGTAACGAGAAAAATCCAACGCTGAATTTGTCTTGTTTGTAAATGTATCAAACTAATGAACAAATGAACTGTCGCTTTCTATGAAATTCCATTTGTGGTAGGTAGATAGACCTAGGTTTTTGCAGATATCCACGCTTTGAAATTTCGTGATATGCAAAAAGTCTGTTTTTCACTTTCTCTCTCTTTCGTCCGCCCCCCTCACTTTTTCTCTCTCTTTCTTTCTATTTCTGTCTGTCTCTCTGTGACCAGGATAGTGGCCAAATGCTAAAAAATATCAGTACCGAACTTGACATTTTGGAATACAGTCTTGCTTGCAAGATCTGATTAGACTTACTTCAGGGACAAAATTAAATTTTGTCAATATCTCGTCAACTACTAAGTTTCGACAAATATCTAGGGAAAACAAAAGAAGGTAAAAGTATATTTGAAATATTTTTCTACGGGATTCTCCATAAATTAAAACCATATTCATTTTGTCTTCATTTGTGTGTAAAACCATATTTTTAATACAATCTCAACTCAAAGTGAGTAAATGTTTGACTGAAGCTAATTATAAAGACAATTAATAATCAAGCAAATGTCACTAATGTGTGCTAATGTCAAAATATTTCCTAAATAATAAAAGCAAGCATACATACATATAACAGAGACATGAATGCTTTTCTGCCTACATTACCTATGGGTGCCTATGAAGTGGAATTTATAAAAAGGAAGTAACTATAAAATTTAAAGTGTGAAGTAGCTATAATACCAAGAATTGTGAATATGTTTACTGTTATTTTTTCCTACAAATTAAATATTGAAACAAAATAAAGACAAAACTTTAAAATTACTCTAACTTTCTTACCGAATATTTATAAAACCGTTAAATTTTGGAAACTAACACAAATAATAAAATTTACATTAATTTTAATACTATTTCAAATAAAAAACAAATGAAGATTGGGGCGATCAAAAAATTTCTTTTCATCGCAGCGCCATCTATATCTTCACATAATAAAACACAATTGTGAGAGCAAACTAGAGTCGATCACATTCTTTAGTAACTACTTTTTACAAAATCTAATATCTTTATCCGTTTTCGAGATATTTGACCTGGAAGTTTAAGTGGTACAACCTGTATATCTACAACGTAAATGATATTTTTTAAATCAACATTGGCAAACAATTTACGAATAGTCAGATAATATTAAATATGTTTTCAATCTTAGATTATTAGATTATTAATACTACTAAGACGAATTTTAACGTTCTACTTTATTTAAGACTCGCACAATAAAAAACTGGTAAATACCTTTTATATATTTTCTTCCTTTTTCAACTGAAGAGAATATCTCGTTGTCGGTTTGTTTCCTGAAAACATCCACTTCCGACAGTAAAGATATTCGGAGTCTCTTGAAATACTGTGGGCCTTTATTTAGTCACCGGCTCCTTTGGATATATATGACCTTGCATGCCTTACACTTTTTATACATTAAACTTTATATAATTAATACTTCTTTCTCGGTCGACTTTTTTTTTATGTAAAAAAAGAACCTATTATATTGCATATAAGGTTCAACCATCGAAAATTTAATACATTATCGACCGCTATGTGTGGGTCGACTTACTTATTATCTAGAGGAACCTATATTACCTTTAACGGTCTACTTAAACCTGGCTAATACGCCGGTGTCCGATATCTGTAAAGGTCCTCGGTCGACTTGCTTTCTATAAATCTAGTTGTCGACTTTTTTCGTTCATCTGACTTCGTTTTCTCTGGGACCCACATGCTCCCTTTTCTCCTCTGCCCATGTATCGTAGTTATTAAAGTTTCACACGCCGATAACACAAAAACAACGCGACAAATCTTCTATTATAATTAATACAAACATTTGGTGCAATGAGTCTTATAAACATTTCCTATTTAAATAGTATTTAACTTATACATAGATATACATTTAGAATAAACAGTTTCAAGAAATATATCGTTGGTTTCTATACATAAACCTTGAAATATAATTCATATTCGTATTTAAAATTTATAAAATTATTAAATTACCTGTACCGTGAAGTGGAACCAGTAAATTGCCCCAAAAGTTGAACACCATATTGAAAAAGGAACTGTTACTTGAAATTTAGGTTAATAACAATAATAGAATTATAGAATAAAATAAAATAAATTGTTTTGTTTGAAGACTAAACTCAGTTCGTAAACTCCGGGCGATTCATGTTAAAAGAGATGATAACAGTTTCCTACAGCATTATTGGGTGTTAATATAATAAAATACCATTGTACAAGTTTATCAAATAATTATATTCGAAATCAATGATTATATAGGTTATTACAAAAAAAGTAAAATCTAATACAATAAACTGCTTTTAACAAAAAGAAACCAAACACATTAACAAACAGTTTAAATATACTTTTACAATTGTTAAATTTAAGAAAATTTACGTATATTATTCATAATAATAAAATGATAAAAACATATGCGAGAAACTACAACTCAGGCTAGACGCGTTTAACATACGACGCTAAATATATATATCAAATAACATTATTCAATTACACATTGAGACGCTGTTTACTAAATATATTTATCATTTAGATGAATATATTTATTTTATTTCGTTTCTCTTTGAAACTGATTTATAATATTTAATTCTCTATTTTATTCTTTCTTGTTAGATGGGTATCTTCTTATCCTCGGTGCGTTCACGTTGAATTTTCTTATTCTTCGATGCTTGAGGCGCGGATTCAACGACCAAGACGTTGAGAATTTATATACGCCGCCAATTGTAGAACACAATCTTTATAACAAAAGATATAATAACTTGCATATTTAGACTTGTGTACTCATTACTCGGTTAATTTTACAAGTTTTTACTTGTAAATGTACTTTTATTTAACCGCGGTTTATATAATTAATGGAATCGATTCACTTTTTAAACGTATTTGTCGACCCTTTACTTAAAGTTCACTTATCAACGACTCTGCTAGCCGTTGTCGACTCTCTACTGGAGTCTTTGCTTGGAGTTCGCTTTCCGACTCTTACTTGAAGTCTAGCTGCCGACTCATGCATTGCAACACGCATTTTCCTTCTTATAGTTGGAAATCTGGGATTCCCCGCTTTCTAAATAGTCTGGGCACTCCCGCTTGCATTTCACACACAAATTTACTTACGCCATGAGAAGTTATATATATCGTAGCGCTTATCTCATTAACATAAACTTTCGACGCCACAATGCTTATACATAACAAAATTTATTTACATACACATGACTACATGGGAATTAAAATTATAGTAATATATTCATTGTTTCAAATATATTTAAAATATTCATAAAATATTATTTATTGGATTGTTTAATATAATAAACTTATAATATTAATTGACAAAATAGGCTGTACCATTACAGCCGTTACAAGTTTTTAAAACATTCACTTATCAATGGGGGCCATTTAATTTAGATCATATTCCATTGAGTATATTTGTATATGTAATTTTTGGAATAACTAGTCCTGTAATGTAATTTTGTAATTTTCTGAGACTTTTGATTATCAAAATTGGCGGAATTAGTAAGCATTTCTTCTGAATAAATACATCGGTATGAAAGAACCAAAACTTGTTAGAAACGGTAATAATACAATATCTAATTTATGTATAACTCGAACGGTTAGCTTATTAATCGTGCTTTTCGTGAAATTCCTAGATTAGAGATTTCAGCAAGATAGATATACTTCTATAAAGCTTACCGAGACTATTTTAATAAATAATGATCCGGACGTGTCCTTACTGCGATATCCTGTAGGCGGGCGAAGATAACTTGTATATTAACATTTTTATTGCCATTATTAAGGTTGAAGATCGTTATCTGCTGTCTGGCAATTAAATTTTTAACTGGCGCCTTCCCCTAAAAGCGAACAATATCGACGTAATTACCACGAGTCTGTTTAGATTGTTAAATTTAACCGCAGCAACCGGTAAATGTCCTATTATCACCGTCATTGTAATTAGTGTATTCTTTTTAAAATTCCTAAATAACTTCGGACGACTTTCTTTGCTGTAGCATTAACGAAGGTAGAATAACAGCAAAGCATTTAATTGGATAATGCGGATTATATTTTTTCCCGTATTTCGGTACATTTAATAAGTATTTAGATTCTGCCCAAGGTGCGCATACTTGAATTTTGCACATCAGGACCAGAGAACAAATTCTGCCCATGCCATTGCACTCCCTTTTACGGATTTTGCTTTTTTCTGTAAAATTTGTATCGAATCTCTTTAGATTTTTCTCTTCCACTTTCCTCCGTTACTTAGACTGTCCATACACTTTTAATTGGTATAATTACTTTTAAGTGCACTAAATGCTCTCATTAGGTAGTATTCTAATATAGATTTAGTCTCAGATTTTCATATCAATGTTTATTATTCGATCTGTCATAGTCATTCTATTTACTCATCTCAGGTACTCGTATCTCTACTCTGTTTTTTAATTCCGCTTGTAGAGTATCACTACCCTGTGGAATTATTACTTTCTATACATTATTTTTTTATTAATTTTCTCTATTAAACGTATGTACTTCTTTTCTTTCTCATGTGAGCCTGAAAATTCATTTCAAATGTCTAGAATGTACGCATGACTTTGCACCACATTTTCCTAGGTACTGGTTCATTTGCCTTATTATTTTTCTTTGGCGTTTGTTACTTCTTTCAAGATCAAACAATTTTGCTTTTAACTGAAAAACTACTCAGAATATTACTTCTCGAAAGCCATAATCTTCTGTGTGATAAGAAGATATCCATATAAAGAAGCCATTTTTCACACATGTCTAATGATACGAACTGTAAAGCTTTTTCTTTGATAAAATTTACAAATATTCATTTTTCCTAAAACAATCCAGTTGAAAAGGTAAAGACATTGATGCAATAGCTACTTGTTCTAAAAAACTGTACAGACATTTAGTTTCTTGTAATCCGTCAATAAAACGAGTTCGATGTTCTGTCATAGCCTTAAGATCATCGTTGAACATGTAGCAATGCATTTCGCCCAGCGAATATGACACGTCGATTTTTAATTTTAATGTTCTACATTCGACAACAAAAATTCATTATACAAGGTGATCCACATTAATGTGATGACGTCATCGGCATATTTTTTAAATACAACACCCTGTATTTGGTGAAACTTTTAGATTATTATTAATGAGCTGATTCCAAAAAGGTAGATACTTGGGGTCTAGCGGACAGAATTTGAAAAATACGTGCTAACAACTATTTCTTATAAATTGCAAAAAGGTAGGCGACTAACCTTATTTATCAATTTTATTGATAGCTAATGATAACAGATACATGACTTTATGTTAAATGTTCTACCGGGGAATAAATTAATTAAAGTAGGTACAAGAAAGCCCCTTATAAACTGAAGATATGTTGGACCGTCTAAATTACTCACGCATCCATTTGGGATTTTCTTTTGCCCAGTACCTACAATTCTGACGATTGACCTCGCCATTTAATGTGAAAGTGGCTTCATCAGAGAAAATAATGTTTGATACGAAGAGAGGGTCTTGGTGGTAGTTATCCATAATTGATTCACAAAATTCTATTCTTCTATCTGGATCATCATCGTTTATTTCCTGTACAAGTTTTATTTTATATGCCATTTCTCCAGTTTTAATAATTTGTGTACCGTTGTTTTGCTTACATCAAGATCACGACTAACCTCACGAACAGAAGTATGCTGATCTTCTTCAACAGCAAGTTGAACATCTACATTATTTTTAATTTATTTATTAATACAATTCTTGTACTATTTAACTGTTACTGGATATCAGTAAAAATAGTGACATTTCACAAAAACTACCCACTTGGCAAAATCACAATCTTAGAGAAGGATGAAAATACGTATTTGCTAATGTAGAATAAGTGAGCATATAGTGATTTTGCCTCGTGGGTAATCGCCTACTTTTGCACACAATATTAAGCGGTTAAGTGCAAAAGGAATGTCAATAAAAACTGTGACAACAAAGAAACAGTCATTGAAACTGTAAAGAGATGTTTGTCTGATTTCAATAGCGCTATTGTAAAGCTAAATGACATGTATGATACCTTTTTGGATTCAGGGTGTTCCGTATATTCTAAAACTCGAACAATATACAGGCTGTTCCAATTAAAAGAATTGACGATGACGTCATTTCTCACATATGGTTCACTCTATATATTTAGTTATAACGCTAAATTAAAGCAAATTAAATGCAAAATCGACCTGTTTCGGGAATATTCGTTAAAATTGTTGGTTTCGCAAAAAATGAATTTATTCCATACCCACTTGGCAAAATCACAATTTTAGAGAAGGATGAAAATACGTATTTGCTAATGTAGAACAAGTGAGCATATAGTGATTTTGTCTCGTGGGTACTTTCCTGACACAATGTATACCGTGTGGCCGCCGTTCATAGCGCGATGCATGTATTAGTAACTACTGGTCGACTATAAATGGGCGTGCCAACTTGAATTGCCACACCGACAGCGGGCGTATAAGTTATACGTATAAATGTATTCGTAGGCAAATCAAGTGAAAACCAGTGTAATAGGTATTGCGTTCCCGTTGTAAGTAATTATTTGTAGTTGTTTGAAGCATCAGATAATCACTGATAATATGTCAGTGAAGTAACTCATCACAGCTTCATAAACAACATAAAAGAGCAAAAATAAATAATTAATAACTCCTAGACTTTAAAATAAAAAAAACTTCTTAACTAAAATAATATTTTTCAACAAATATTATAATCTAAAAACTCAACTATAATGAAATACTGAAACATAAAATATTTACTTCTTAAAACAGAATTGTAATTCAACATTGCAATTAACCTGTAATTAGCTAAAAAAATGTTATTCTTAAGCAATAATAAAACTCGAACTGACGCCCATATGTGGAAGCGACGGCGAATGCGACTGCCCTACTACACCGTATAAATGTAGATTTTTTGGACAAATGCGAGTGCATCATAGGCAAATGCGAAATACTAGCTCTGTTGTAATCCAGTATAACACTGCGTCCACTTGTTTACCGTTCTAATACACAGACATCTCTATCTGTTTCACTTACTCTACAGGTATCGCGATAATGCAGACGCACGCGGTCTTATGGTATATATATACATATATATCGCATAAAAGTTCTACAATTTTTTTTGTAGTATTTGGTCTCTAATGACATATGAAGTAAAATGTCTTCTGTGACATCATTGTTGTGTTGTATATTAAGAAACTGAGCTCAATTAGATATATCTGTAGATTTGTCCATCGGTAGATATTGTCAACAATTACTGCTCAAATATTTTTGTCTTTATCCTCTTTTGGGTTGATTAATTTTGTAACTTGTTTTTCACCAATCAGTATGTCTCCCATCTCAACGGCTGCTGTTAAAATTAAATATTTAGCAATTTTATGTGCTTTACTGGTTTTTGAAATTAGTAGCTGTTGATGAAGTCAGTCTTGCTGCTTGTGCTGCTTAGATTTTTTCTTCAGACATGTTTGCTATTTAAATGACGAAGTAGTTGTGATGTCTTGAGACTTTCTTTCGATAAGTCTTCTACACTAAATGCACTTTGTGGTTAATTTCAAATAATTTACAAATAAACCCATATTTAAGATATTTGTGACTGTACAATTTGTTCTTCTTTGTATTATTGCTACTTTGGGACGTAGGTAGTTCAGACGAACCCTTTAATTAGGAAAATAATAAATATCAAAAAAAAATGTAACAAGCGTAAATGAACTTTAAATATTTAACATTTCACAGTATGTACAAAACTCCACCCAGTACACAACTTGCAAATAACACCTAAGCTAGCATTTCGCTGATTATATAACGGCGAAAGGATGATTACAGAAAGATCTAGTATAGTAGAGTGGAGTTTTGTGACCATGTTAAAGGTTCCGGAAAATGAAAAATACAGAACTAGCGCTTTTTGATTATAGATGACGCAAGTAACAAACATTTTTTCTCTTTCAATTTAGTTGCCTGGTGTTGTTGGATATGATAAAAAACAAGGGAGCCGCTATCAAAATTCTTACCAAAATGGGGTCGTGCTATAAACAAAGTTTGCAATCGGAAGCTTTTAAAAAAAGTAATATGAACTGATGTTATGAACTATTTTACGATATGCCTTAACTTTGACGATATTCGGTTTTGACAAGTTTTGTTTAGCTAGAATTGACACTTTCACACTGTGCATCTCATGAAATGGAGCCTCAAAATTATTTTTCTTATATTTATTTTTTCTAGTTCACATGCTGTGTTTTTTAGCTCTATTGGTATGTTTCTTTTCATTCGCTCTGAATGTAGCTATAAGTACAGCAAGCAATCATTTCAGTAACTGCCTGTATTCGTATCTGTCTAATTTTTATTAATATTATGTAAATGAAAAACTGTTAAGATTACAATAAGAAACGTCATATATTTTATGCCTTCAACATATTATTTAGCTTTAATATTACTAGTTCTGTTAATTCCACATTTTTCTTTGAATTTTAAAATTGTGTTTACTACTGCAGTTTTCAAAATGTTATGTGAAACCAAAGGTAATACGATCTCGTGCCATATATACTCATTTTCAAAACTGATGCATCTGAAATGCGATATTGGAACGGGATTGGCTGTTCATTCCAGGAAATGAAACGAATTATATTTTTAATTTCAGTACTAATCCCATTTACTTTTTTTTTGTATGGGATGTAAAAGCGTGATTGATTGAAAAACCGTGCGTTGTTGCGTTATAACGTATTTACACATTCAGTCCTCACAAAACACGCATTCCCATCAGATTAGGCTTTAAATTTGGAAAATAGCGAGGCAGTAGTAGCGTACGATTACCCTCTGAAAAAGATTTAATCTTAAAAGCTTTTTGATGAATAACATATCTCAGTGCGTTTTTATCACTGTTAGATTCGGTAAATAAAAATCAATGACGTATATGATTAATGAATATAACTAATTGGGTTTATAATCTTTATTCAGTGTCAATTACGATGTGTTTAAAATACATACAATTTTAGATAATAACAGTTATACTCTACTTCCGCCTTAGAAACCCCATGGACTATAACCCTCCCTTATTATTGTAAGGAGATTATAATTTATAACTTCCTTTAATTTAAGAAATTGTAGATTACTTAAGTTGGAAAAAATGTCTAACAATTAGCTATCAATTCTTGTTGGAATTTAAAGTCTTGCTATAATTTTGTGTGGTTATGCTTTTATACATCTTGATAGTTTAATTACAGAAAAGTTGTATTAACAACTATTTTTACATTTATTGCATAATACATTCCATATTACCAACGATAACAGCGTTGAACTGCTTCTTCATATTTTCTCATATGGTCAGACGGGCGTAACGTAAGTTAGACGTTTGAAGCTATACGTTACCCTCATGAGAAAACCTCGTAACTCCAAAAAAGCAAATTTTAGAGGAGACACAAATAATGTTATCAAAAATAAAACGTGTGCATTCTACATTTTGTACTACTCAATTATTGATGAAAATATAAACAGGAAGGGGCATACTATGCAATTTGAATATTTTTTTAATTACTAGAAAAACAAATGGACTTACGAGGGTTTCTGTCTTAACTTTTGAAGAATTATGGAGTTACGAGTATTGCCTCTGGCTAAAATTAAACAAATAATTTTAAAAACAATATCGTTTATTTATTATACGTCCCTGGTGTCTGAACAAATACAAACTAAGTTAGTTCTAACAGTTTGAACATTTAACAGTTTTAACATAATACAGTAATAAAATGAATAATAACTAGGTATTTAAAAATTAACAAACCATTGAAAAAAATATATTCGAGCTTATTACTCATGTGGCAGATTATCATAACATTGATGATAGTCCTGTTCTAGACTGCCCTTCAAACATTGCAAATGGTTAAATTTTTGTTTGGTGATCTTGATTCTTTCTTTATACAACTGCGATACATTCTTATTTATATTTTTATTGATTCTTACTGGCAATTCTTGCCATTCTTGAGGATGCCTCAGCTTATACTGTATAGTGCCACTGGAATTATATCGTAAAGCAGGTATGTCTTGTACAGTAGGATCACCTACTTTTTTGCCTGGTCTGATTGAATTGAAATAATTCAAATAAGTATAATTTTTAAAAAACGTATGATTTAAATATTTGACTGAATATGGCTGTGGATTTTGTCGAGCATGTTTACATACGTCAACATAGTCGGCAGGTACATTAATATTTTTCTTCTTTAAAGCTCTTTCAATCAAGGAATGCATGGAGTCTGCCTCCATTTGTGTATGCCCACGTTCAAGATACTTTTGAATTATTGTAACCTGTTTTTCAATCGCTAAATTTAATATAGTATTAGCGAGTGCATTGTTCCGATTCTGCCCAGTGCACCCGTCGCTATAAAATATTAAATTTTCATTAGCTTGCAGATTTTTAACTCCTTTTTCAATGAAGCTGCAAATTATGCTGGAAAATTCGTTTGCCCCTACACCACCTTCAGATTCATTCCAGATATAACAGAAACCTTCTTGTGTTTTAATATTATAAATAGTAAAGTTATGTACAACAAGTTTTGTTTTGTAATATAGGTCTGATACATTCGATTTTGGAGATAATAGAACCGACTGCAAATCCATAGTATATACTTTGTTAACGGAACTACTTTTATCTACATTTTTTTCGTTTCTAGCTTCAGTTTTTTTCATTTGATGAAGAGCTTAGACAGTTTCATCTAAATTGCCCGTATTTCTTGCTGCACATATACTGCATTCGTCTTTTTTTGGTGAGAAAATACCTAAGTTCATGTCATCAAAAATATTCATAAAAAGTGTTTGAAATAGTGGTTTAATGTTCTTCTCCGTGCTCCATTCTTTGCTATAAATATTGTAGAGATGGGATTTCGAATTCCATATAGGTTCCCGATAGAGTTTTAAAGTTCTGGATCTGCAATAATGCGATTCCATTTTTGGAAGTTCTTCTAAAAAACGTAATAGGTTTTTCTTTCTCTCTTCAAATGCTACTTTCCTTGCGTTCAGTTGGCATCTGCTCTACTTCATCATCATTTTCATCGTTTCCCGTTATTGGTTTGCTTTTCTTACAGGAGAGAACAGTCCATTCACCAATATTTAATGTATTTAAAAACATAGTTTTGCATACTCGCAATTTATTGTCTGCTTTCAATAAACAATAGCTATAAGAGTAAGCTCGCCTCGACTTTTGTTCTTCCTTCCTCCCACGATGTCGTTTTGTGTCTTCAATGGCTACAAGCATTCTAACATACACTTTCTTTTCCCCGGATTTCATTTTCCAAAACTCGATGAAAATCTCTTTTCTCTGCTCCTCTGAAATTTCGTGACATTTCAACCAACTTGAGTTTTGTGAGTGCTGGCATCTCTCTTTCAATTTCTTTTCCGGTTTTGGAATTTTATAACTCCATTTATCTTCAATTTTCTGTTTCCCATAGTATTTGTCACCCCTTTCTTTTTTCAGCCTATTGCTGTTGGCAAACCATACTGTCTGGTCTACATGGCGCTTTACTCTTAACTCTTCATTGATGGCCTCTATCGATGTTTCTGTTAAATTTTCAGTCTCAGGATTAGCCACAATATTATTTGTAACAGATGTTGTGGAATCATCATCATTATCAGAGTAATCACGGACATCTGACTCTGGTATATACTCTGAGTCTGAACTTGCACCGTCTTCAAAGTTCAAAGAATTGGATATTATATGACCAGTATTTGCAACTTCAGTACCATCACAGTTCAAATTTGGTTCAATATCATTAAGAAAAAAAATCTGTGTTTTGGTTTTGTTGGTCTATAACATTCTGTAAAGCATAATCTTCAGTAACAGGAACTGATAAATCAATGTAAGTTGGTTCATTATTTAACAAATTCTCCGTATCATAGTTTATACCATTATTATAAGTCGTACTTAATAAAGTTATTTTCTCAAGTTGATCCGGAGGTTTGTCTAAGAAATCAACAGGTCCTAAGTTGCAAGAGAATGTCCGTTTGCAACGCCATTTCAAGAATTTTTATACCGCGCGACATCTTAAATAATCAAAAAATCTTCGTTAGACACTAACAGAAAAAAAAATCTAAAGGTTTTGTAATTTTTGGTTTAACACATTTTTCTATAAATTTTACGTTAATCAAAAAAGTTGTTGTCTGGGAAAATGCATTAGACCATTTGTGAACACTACAATCTAACTATTAACACTAATTACTACTACTGCGAGAATCGTTAATTTACAAATATTTACATACTTAATATTTTAAACCTCAAATTATAGGTTAGAATTTAGAACGCAGGTTAATAAAACCACTTCTGTAGTACTTCCAACTAATTGAACATGTAATTATAAATCATAAAAGCAAAAACAAACTTACCCTTAATAATGTACAGTAATGCAATCGCTTTAAACAGCAACAATTAATACGTAAAGCTTAACCGGCTAGGCGACACGTCAAAACAACCAAACTCCTAACGGACTTACGAGGTTTTCGTAGCAACAATAACATGTGATGGAGTTACGAGGTTTTCTTTCTTCACTGTATATAAAGTTTAAGCAAATTTCGAGATACAAGGTTTGCACAGCCGGTTGGTGGATTTTCTTGTTAACAAATGGCATCAAAATCTCAATTTTGATAAAAAATTGAGTTACGAGGTTTTCTCATGAGGGTAACGTATAGTTTTTGGTACCTCAAAACATCACCAGATTACTCTGTGCAGTAGTTTTCATTTATTCGTATTATAATATTGTGTTGTGTTTAACTAAAAGTTTTGGCTTATTCTATTTGACAATTTTTATTAATTTGTGTTTTAGTGTCAATTTTAGGTAATTGTCTTATAATTGTAAATTAAACTATATACTACATATTTTACTTTTTACTTTCTTATACGTAGTATAAGGAAGTATTGTGATGATGAAAATTTTCGACCTCGAGATTTTTGCAGATGTCCACGTTTTGAGGTCCCCTGATACCAAAAAAGTGGTTTTTAAAAAATGTCTGTGTGTCTGTGTGTCTAAAAATCGAATTTTGCACATATTTCGTCAATTACTAAGTTTAAACAAATTTATAAAGAATTCAAATGTACTCAAAATTAAATTTTAGAAAAATTGTTTTAATAAAGTTTTTCGAAATTCCTACCGGAAGTAGGTCTTTTACTCTTATCGAAAATCAGTTTTTTGCGAATATCTCGCAAGTCATGCTTTCTAGGCAGGTGCATTACGAGTATAAAAGTATTTAGAACATACTTCTAAATATCTTTTGTATAAAAAAAATTTCGAAATTCAGACCGGAAGTACCACCTTTACTCTTATCGAATAGCGATTTTTTGCAAATATGTCGTAAATTATGCATTCTATATATATTTATGAAGAGTACAAAAGTATTTAGAGTTGGATTTGGAATATTTTTTGTATAAATGAAATTTCAAAATTCGGACCGGAAGTAACACTTTCATACGTATAAGAAAGTCGTGTGGTGGCCACACCTCATTTTTTAATACGCTTTAGTGTGTATTGTTCTGTGACTAACGAAAATTTGAAAAGGAGTGGAAAAAATAGAAAAGAAAGAACAAAATGGTTGGGATATGTAGTAAATGGATAGGCGAATGACTAAGGTTGTAGAAGACCTCTGTAGACTATACAGGGTGTATTTGAAATAAGGGGACAGAGTATGATTAATGGAAAGATTTAATTTTATTAGACTTAAATCCAAAATATTTTGCGCAAATTCAAATTTTAAAAATTACAAAGATATTTTTAAAATATTCGTCGCGCCACTGCACTCTAATACGACTGTAGGGTATGCACGAGTGGGGTACTAAGTAGAAGTGTGAAAGCGTGCGAGGTCAGTCTCGTTCGATTGTTACGTGTGGATGTTTCGACTATGGCTTATACAACGCACAAATTGAAATAAATTATGTTTTTTTTTAATTCATTTGCGTCCAATTAAAATAAAAGTTTCTCATAAGTAAAGTTGGGCAAATTTTACAACACAAATTTGTTTTTGTGATAAATAAGAAGTAAAAAGTCGTTGAATTTAATCATAATAACAGTAATAGTACTTACAATACATTTATTGCGGAAGAAAATGTAATATCTAAATAATCTCGGCATCTCAATAAAAAAATTCTCGTTGTTGAAAACTAAGGTATTTTAAAATAGAACAAAAGAAATCGAATAAAGTACACGCATCAATTTTATCCCAAATCAGCTGATATTTCATATTAAGGTTGTTGAACTCTTAGCATGAACACCTGTTTAGAAATAGTAAACAATGCTATCATTGGGGTTTTTATAACGTTTACAACTGTTATTGTGGTGTGTGTATCTATGTATGTATATGTTTATTTAGTTCCATAAAAATATTATTTATTACGACTTATGACGTCGGCTGTCTGGCCTAACTCGCGCGATACCTGCTAAATCCATAGGCGGCACATTAAACACTTTTCGGGGGTTTTTAATTTTGGCGTTCGTGTCGTAATTGACTCACAATTTTTGGGATTTATATTCTACATAATTGCGTCTTTCCTTTTATCATACTCTGTCCCCTTATTTCAAATACATCCTGTATAGGTGTTGGGAGGAAAAGACATGAAACATAAATAAATGGAGAGGTATAAGTAAAATAGTATGAGAATATTAAATGCTGGCTGATTTATCTTGTAAACAAAAATCTAGAACGCCCGACAACCAGCACAGTCCCTTCGGTTTTGTCGCAGCTTTGTGTGTAGTACTTTGTGTATGTATTTTATCTACATTTTTCTGAATAAAGACTATTGCATTTGAAGTAATGTTCTGAATTAAGATATATATTATTATATGTATTACCAAAACGAAAAGAAAAATATAATATCCAAAGTCAAATCGAGATTTAGATAAGACATTTTTTTGATTTTATTAAAGTAATTTTGGATGATATAGTTAATTACAAAAACATTAAGGTTTTGTTCACAAATTATGAACATAAAACCATTAATTTTGTATAAGTATGTACTATGCTTAATTTTAAAATCTGCTGCCATTTAATTTAGGATTTTTACCGTACTTGTAGCACAGATTTTATTTATAACACAGTGAACTATTAACAAATCAAAGCAGAAACATAAAAACGAGTTATGGCTGGATTATAAACATAAAATGGCAGATTGGGAGGACTTCTTTTATGCTCTTTCCTCTTATAATTAATTTAATGCGAACTTGCAGGTGTTTATCTTCATTATATTGAATTTTCATACATTTTTTAAATCCCGTCTCGGGCCGCTCTTTATTTCCACACATCATTTACGTACATACGTTCTTCACCCAACCCTATACGTTTCCATCAGTTTTTCGTATTGTCGTCGTCCATCAATTCGAAAAACCACGACTGTGTAAGCAGCCCATTAACCAAATTAAAACAGAGTTATTCGAACTTGTTCAGCGTGGAATGAATGTGTTAAGGAATGGGGTGTTTCCTGAATATATCTGCTTTTCGTCTTCCCAGGAAGACACTTTTAATTTTGATAAGTGTTTGAGGGTTTAATTCTGACATAATGTCGTTTACCATTATTATTTTTTAATTAATTTTATGGTCCGTTTGTTGCCCATTGTTGGAGTAGAATTCTATGAAGACATTTTACTTTTTTATACGTAGTATGTACAATTGCTTTCTTTAGGAATGGCCGGTGTGAGTTTAAAAACGATGCGCGTATCTGTCGATAGTCACATTCTAATTGTATGGATGTCTGGTCTTGAAAACACACTAAATAAATATCTCCAAAGAGTATTTATATTTGTTGAATGCTGCTCATTGTATAATTTCTTATTTACATTCATTTCCTCTACTTCCATAATAATATATTCTGGATTATAAAACGAACCGGTTTAGCTTCCTAAAATAATTTAAATAACAGGTGATCATGATTTACTAAATTTATTTCTATTTGCTTAGTTCAACAGATAATATACCCAAATGCTTTTGAAAAATATCTTTAGTTTTGTTATTATAACTCATACCTTATTTTTAAATTAATTCAAATAAAAAAAATGAGGTATGGCCACCACACGACTTTCTTATTCGTATGAGCGTTTCAAATCATACAATTTTAAAAATTATTTTATACAAAAATTATTCAAAATCCTATTCTAAGAACTTCCAGTCTCTTAGTAAATCTCTACAGGATACATACTTTGTGAGATATTTGCAAAAAAATGCTACTCGCCAAGAGTAAACGTATTATTTCCGGTCGGAATTTTGAATTTTCTTTTATACAAAAAATATTCCAAATCCAACTCTAAATACTTTTATGCTCTTGATAAATATATATAGAATGCATAATTTACGAAATATTTGCAATAATCGCTATTCGATAAGAGTAAAAGTGTTACTTCCGGTCCGAATTTAAATTTTTTTTTTATACAAAAGGTATTGAAAATTAAGTTCTAAATACTTTTATACTAGTAACGTACCTGTCTAAAAAGCATGACTTGCGAAATATTCGCAAAAAACTGATTTTCGATAAGAGTAAAAGACCTACTTCCGGTAGGAATTTCGAAAAACTTTTTTAATAAAATTCTTCTCAAATTTAATTTTGAGTATATATGAATTCTTTACAAATTTGTTTAAACTTAGTAGTTGACGAATAATTGGCAAAATTCGTTTTTTTCACTGAAGTAAACTACTACTTCCGGTCTGCCGATTTTACTGAAAATCTAATCAGATCTCAAGAGGGAGATAATATTGAAATTTTCATCATCACAATACTTCCTTATCCTACGTATAAGAAAATAAAAATAATGAGTTTAACCGTTGATTGAAGGAATACATAAAGATGCGCCACTATAGCACTGAGCGTAGCCAAAACTGGAACCGAGATCTATACGACTGCATCAGTCGTTTGGATCCGAGATTCGAAACAGCCCGAGACAGCGATGATGTTTCTCGGCAAGGTGTTTGTGGGACGACTTAACGGAAAGACGCGCTGTTTTACTATAGCGTTGCGCATCTTTTATATTCCTTCAATCAACGATTTAACACCTTGTCTTGTGGTTTATTAATTAAAGCAATATTTGCCTTTATACTTTCTTATACGTAGTAAGGAATTATGATGCAGATGTCCACGTTTTAAGGTCGCCTGATACCGAAAAAGTGGCTTTTGGCAAACGTCTCTCTCTCTCCCTCCTTCCCTCTCTCTCTCTCGCCCTCTCTCCCTCTCTCTCCCTCTCCCCCCTCTCTCCCTCTCTCTCTCTCTGTCTGTCTGTCTGTCTGTCTGTCTGTGTCTCAGTGTCCAAACGGCTACAGCTATCAATACCAAACTTTAATAATCTTCCTCTTGAGATCAGATTAGATTTTGAGTAAAATCGGTAGACCGGAAGCAGTAGTTTACTTCACTAAAAAAATCAAAATTTACTAATACGTCGTCACGTTTAAACTAATTTCTAAAGAATACAAAAGTACTAAGATGTGAATTTTAGAAAGACTTTTTTGGGATTTCTAGTGGAAGTAGGTCTTTCTACCTACCGCGAAAAGCGGTTTTTAGCAAATTTCTTACAAATTATTCATTTTGTACAGACTTATTTAGAATACAAAAATATTTAGAACCCGAATTGGAACAATTTTTGTATAAAAGAAATTTCAAAATTCGGACCGGAAGTAACACTCTTGCTTTTATCGAATAGCAGTATTTTGCAAATATTTCGCAATTATGCATTCTATAGAGATTTATTAAGAGAATAAAAATATTTTGAGTTGGATTTGCGATAATTTCTGTATAAAAAAATTGTCCAAAATTCGGACCGGAAGATACACTTTTAATCAGAGGTTTATTTTATAAAGAGGCAACTTAAAATTTGATTTGGAACAAATTTTGTATACACATTTCGGATGTCACATACGTATAAAAAAGTCGTATGGTGACTACACCTCATTTTTAGATATAGCTCTCTAAAAAAATTAAAACATATTCTAAAACAGCAAAATTTTGCATTTCGTATTAATTATTACATTATAACATGATTTAATTGTATGTAGTGATATTATAAACTTATTCTTACTGGTTTATAACAAAAAATAATACATATATACATACAAGGTCCCATATTTGAACTTCTGTGCAATTAATGGGTAATCATGTAATAAAATTTAATTAGGATTGTAAAATTAATTTCTCTAACCTTTACCAGAATAAATTAAAACAAAAATTGTAGCAGATATCAAGTTTTTAGTAATTAATATACAGGGTGAGTCATTAGTAGCCGCTTCTTCGATTGCTCTTTTGTGTTTTAAATAAGAGAAAAACAATTAGTGGAAGATCCATGGTTGCTTGTGGCGCATATTGTAAAAATACTTTAAGCTCTGGCGCACTTCCGGTTTCGACGGAAATGTACGGAACTTAATTTTTTTAAATGATTCACACTATATATTTTTGGATTTTCTTGTACTGCTTTAAATTGTCTGTTTGACTGTTTTTTCTTTTTCAAAATTGAGCCAATAGTTCTTGAATTATTAATTTTTTTTGAAAATATTTGACCAAAACACGTGTTCAGAAAAAAATCATTTGCACATTGTTTTTAAAAGTAAAAACATTAACTTTGTTGTTGCTTGTAGCCAAGAAAATTCTGCATCATTTGGTAAAGTTGCACTCGACAATACCTCACTGAACTTTGTTTTTTCAAAGCCTACTTCCTGAAATTTTCACATACCAAAAACTTATATTTTTTAAATGGAACACCCAGTATTTTATTGAGTCATTTTGTTCCTTTTTTTTATTCTCTTTCATTTTTGTTAACAATGTCCTATACTTATCTTTTGTAATTTCTGAGATAATCACTATAGGAGCTATTAGCGATCAATTAAAGAACTACGAGCGCTGTTGTTCTATGCACCAAAATATTCGTTCAACCAATGGAAGGCAGGGATGGCGCCCGACATCCTTAGTCAACTGTCAAACAATGTAAATGTTATATCCAACTATCCCAAAAGTAATAATTTTATAGAATGACGAGCATCGCATTTCATTTTTTTAATTCCGGCAATGTCCAGTTGCATTTTTGACACTGTTGGTTAACATCGAAATAAAATAAAGGTTATGTTTACTAACATATTTGAAGAGGTCTTCAAAAAGTTTTGAAAATCCGTCCGTAGATAGCGAAGATACTCTCCACCATTAACATTTTCATCAAAGAAATAAGGTCCAATTATGTAACTACCCACTATTCCTCCCCACAGTTTTAATGACCAACGATTTTGAAAGTTTACAGGTGTGATAAAATGGGAGATTTTAAGTGTTATAATAATGGAAATTGTGACGATGAACGTATTCACTTTAATAGAAGGTGGCTTCGTTGGTAGACAACAAAAAGTTGAGAAAGCCAGGATAATTTATCTGCTGCCAATTGACAAAAATGTAAGCGATTCTGAAAATTTCTTTCATCTAACCCTGTGTATAAATATGCTACGGGTGAATTTCATATTTCCTAATTATTCTGGATTCTCAAATTTGACTTACATCTAACTGACGACTAATTTTCGTAGTACTAGTATGGAGGTGTTCGACTACACTCGCAAGTACCATAAACGTCTTATCCTCACCAGTTATTGCTTTTTCTGCACCTTCTTTCATATTCAATGCTTTCTGTTCACTCAAACCGTCCACTTTATATTTTCGAAGGTTTCTGGCTTCGGTTGACTTCTACCAGGGATCGCTGTGCATAAAGTCTGGATACTAGCAAAAAGTTTCTTTCAGATTCACCCAAAACGTCAATCATATCTATTAACTCTTCATAAGAATAATTCATTTGGATGATAACTAACAGCGATGCTTTTGTAAGTTTGAAATAAATGTATATCCACTTTCTTCAACAGTTGACTCAAGCAGTCAGCCGCATTCCAGCCTTTATTGGACGAAAATTTGGGTGAATAGAACAGCGCCCGTAGTCTTTAATTGACGGCTAATTGCTCCTATAGTGATTATCTCAAAAATTACAAAAGATAGGTATAGAACATTGTTAACAAAAATGAAAGGAACAAAATGACTCAATAAAATACTGGGTGTTCCATTTAAAAAAAATAAGTTTTTGGTACGTGAAAATTTCAGGAAGTAGGCTTTGAAAAAACAAAGTTTTTTGAGGTATTGTCGAGTGCAACTTTACCAAATGATGTAGAATTTTCTTGGCTACAAGCACCACCAAAGTTAATGTTTTTACTTTTAAGAACAATGTGAAAATGATTTTTTTCTGAACACGTGTTTTGGTCAAATATTTTCAAAAAAAATTAATAACTCAAAAACTATTGGCCCAGTTTTGAAAAAGAAAAAACAGTCAAACAGACAATTTAAAGCAGTACAAGAAAATCCAAAAATATATAGTGTGAATCATTTAAAAAAATTAAGTTTTATTTTTACAATATGCGCCACAAGCAACCATGGATCTTCCACTAATTGTTTTTTCTTTTATTTAAAACACAAAAGAGCAATCGAAGAAGCGGCTACTAATGACTCACCCTGTATAATAGTAATTAATTAATAAAGAAATTAAAGAAAATGGTTATGTGATTTTGGTCTTATAGTTTGTTTCCTTTTCGCAATAATAAAAACCTTAGTACGACATATAAAATCCATTATCGTCCATATACTCTTGCATTCTTGATTGCATAGAATTTATTAAAGTTACACATAAGTTTCTTCCTCTGAAATGCTCCCATACAGATTGTGCATATTGAGTAATATTTTCTATATTAAGTTGAACTCTATCATTATTAGCATTCCTATTCGGCACCATAGCACTCCACATATTTTCAATGGGATTCGGATATGGAGATTTTGCCGCCCAATCAAATACTTCTACGTTATTTTCGTTAAATAAATAAAAAAAAAAATAAAAGAAAGTAAGAGTGTTACTTCCGGTCCGAATTTTGATTTTTTTTTATATAAAGATTATTCCAAATGTGGCTCAAACAATTTTGTGTTCTTAATAAATCTGACTAGAATGCAAAATTTGTGAGATTTTCCAAAAAAAACCGATATTTGATGAGTAGAAGCATTACTTCCGGTCCAAATTTTAAACTTTCTTTTATAGAAAAATTGTTCCAAATGTAGTTCTAATTACTTTTGCACTTATAATACATGTATATAGATTGTATAAAAAAACTGCTATTCGTTAAGAGTAAAGTCTTACGTCTGGTCCGAATTTTCAAATTTCTTTTATACAAAAGTTGTTCCAATTCGGGCTCTAAATATTTTTGTATTCTAGATAAATCTGTAAAGAATCAATAATTTGTAAGATATTTGCTAAAAACCGGTTTTTGGTAAGATATGAAGGCCTCCTTCCGGTAGAAATTTCAAAAAAAGTCTTTCTAAAATTCACATTTTAATTCTTTTGTATTCTTTAGAAATTTCTCTAAATTTAGTAGTTGACGACGTATTAGTAAATTTTGATTTTTTTAGTGAAGTAAACTAATTCAAAATATCAGTGTTGATCGGGAAAAATATAATTTTTAATAATTTTAAACATTCCCTTATTAGAGAATATAACAATTTTTACTTTTTATAAGAAAAACATGGGTTGTTATAATACTAAATTGTTTAAGTATTATTTTAATTTTCAGTTTAACATTGTTATTTTAAATAAAAAGCTTCAACATCTAAAATAAATACAAATCACTTCCAGAAAGAATAGTAACAAGTCCAAAATTCCATAAAACCAAGATTTAATGAAAAACAGTGGATCTCCCTGTAGAAATCAAAATAAAAGACTATAGAATAAAATAAAAGCCAGAAAGATATTGAGGAAGATACAAACGATTTTTTCTAATAAAGTACCTAGCATGAACGTTATCAGACAATAAATTATTATGAATAAACACAAATATTTCAAATATATTGGCTTATAGTATATGGCCGATGTAGTTTCTTTTACAAAGCAATTTAATTCATAACGTAATACAATCTTTTTCTTTTCCTTGTATTTAATATTTAATTATATATAATTTTAAAAGCAAGGCATTCAAAATATGTGTTTCATTCGTTACTATATATATGACATGATATTTCGTGCAGATTGTGGAAAATAAAGTATTTAAAAACTTGAGAAAATATAAACCATACTCATATTAAGTACAATGGCTTATTCATGCTATACATATAAGATTTACGATGCATGTTTTTTGCTTGTCCCGTTCTTAACTCGAACATTAGAATGTTACTATCGAAGAACTTGGGGATCTATTTGCAATTTACACCGGCCATTTGAAAAGAAACCATAAAGAAGTATTGTGATGATGAAAATTTTCGACCTCGAGATTTTTGCAGATGTCCACGTTTTGAACTCGCCTGATACCGAAAAAGTGGTTTTTAAAAAATATCTCTCTCTCTGTGTGTGTGTGTCTGTGTGTCCGTGTGTCCGTGTGTGTGTGACCACGATAGCGGTGAAACCGCTATAGCTATCAATTCCAAATTTTGTATTTACGAGTATAACCTCCCTGTTGAGAACTGATTAGATTTTCAGTAAAATCGGCCGACCGGAAGTAGTAGTTTACTTCAGTAAAAAAATCGAATTTTTCCAATATTTCTATTAACTACTAATTTTAAACACATTTATAAAGAATTCATATGTACTCAAAATTAATTTTGAAAAGAATTTTATTATGAAAGTTTTTCAAAATTCCTACCGGAAATAGGTCTTTTACTCTTATCGAAAATCAGTTTTTTGCCAATATTTTGCAAGTCATGCTTTTTAGACAGGTACGTTACGAGTATAAAAATATTTAAATGATCATTTTAAATATCTTTTGTATAAAAAAAATTTCAAAATTCGGACCGGAAGTACCACTTTTACTCTTACCGAATAGCAATTTTTTGTAAATATGTCGTAAATTATGCATTCTATATATATATATTTATAAAGAGTACAAAAGTATTTAGAGTTGGATTTGCAATATTTTTTGTATACATGAAATTTCAAAATTCGGACCGGAAGTAGCACTTTTACTCTTTGCGAGTAGCACTTTTTTTCGAATTTCTTGCAAAGCATGCATTCTATAGCGATTTATTAAGAGAATGAAAGTATTTAGAATAGTATTTTGAATAATTTTTGTATAAAAAAATTCTTAAAATGTTATAGTTTGAAACGCTCATACGTATAAGAAAGTCGTGTGGTGGCCACACCTAATTTTTATGTAAATAGAAATGGTAATGCATGCAGATTCAGTCACTTCACGACTTTCTCGATTTTAAAATGGATTATCTTAATCAATATCTATTTTACATAAAAGCTTTCTTTATTTTAAGACTGGAACTTATTCCATAACGTGTTTATACAGTGAATGTCAAAATAAATAATCCGATAATGTTCATGGGAAACTTGCATTTGAATTTGATACTCTTAAGCTAAATTTAAAGTTCACTCGATTACTAGTACCGCTAGAGCGTATTTGTTTCTACAAAAAAGTCCCATTGCCATAAAGTTTTACAAATTTACTACACTTTTCTTGAAAAACAGTCTCTATTCTTTTTCAAGCTCGCTTAGTAATAACATTTGTCTCAATTAATAAGACATTATTTCCACACGTGCTTTATCGTTTTCCAATTTTTATTTCATTCATTTTGATATATTTCTCATAGAGGTTTTATTACTTTTTAGTTGGCAATTGTAGATTAATTTATTGTTAGTATAATTTCTTTCTCATTCTCTCTTTTTGTATATCAATATTCAACATATTCCTTCCTTGCTACAGAAAATGTCTTAAGTGAGAAGTGTTTGTATTTGCATTATTATTGTATGAAGACAGGTATAATTTTATAAGTATATCTACGTTCACCTATAAATAAGAGTTTTAAAAATAGTCTATCTATAGTGTTAAATCGACGCCATTAAATGTTGTATTAACAAACATTGATTAGACACTGAGATATGATCTACGTTCGTGATATTATTTAACATATTTTTATCAATATACAAAATGGCCGTTTGTAGTATTACTAACTAACAGATAAACTGAAGGCCGGTACAATTCTTCTACTAAGTTTACACAAATCATGTGGTGATACGAATAACATATTTTCAAGTAGAAAATAAGAATACTTATCAGGCATGTAATTGACGATGGAACGAAGTACGGTCAACATGTTAGACCAGGGGTCCCAAACTAAGTCCCACGAGCACTACCAGTCCGGCGCGCTTACAGTTTATCTTGATCACTTGAGTTTAAAATATACAAGGTAAGTAAACCATATAAAACAATAATCACATGTTTTTTATTTATTATATTTTTATTTATTATAATTATTAATGAGATTTATGTAGCTGAAACTTTCCACTGCCAATTGTTTACAGTTGTGGATCAAGTTTACTAGTGGAATTTATCAGCAGCATTTCAAATGGTCATCAGTCAGTCAGTCGATAAATATTTGATGTGTATTTTATTTTGGAAAATGCGTTTTCACACATATACGAAGTTCCGAAAGCGGAAAAGAACCACAGCAAAATTTATGCAACTGATGAAACTGCGTAAGTCAAAGAGATATTTTGCTTTAAAATTATCGTTACACTGCAAATTAATTATTTGCATGTGCAGTTCTGAGGCAAACTCTCGTCATCAGAATCTGAAAAACAACAAAAACTCTATATTTAAAGCACGCAAAGCTTCAACAGCAAAATCTACCGAAAACGGTGTCTTGGTTCGCTGACCACGTATTAACAATAAATTAAAATGCGTAAAACATTTTTTGTTCAATTGAGATTGAAATATAACAATTTTTTGTCGAAAGAAATTAATATTAGCGTAGAAATCAGACTGAAGCTGATTTTCCACTTATAATTTTAAGTTAATATGTTTAATTAAATCTCTATATCTACAGGGTTTATCACGACGAGATTTCATTAGAACAATATAGAAAACTATTAAGAGTTGAGTTTTGAAATTTCGCAAATATTAGTTTCGCGTTACACTCTTTTGATTAAAAATAGTTTCGAATTTTCACTTCTTCCGGTTACACCGGCAATGGATATCGACTTCTTTATTTTAAATGGAATACACCAGACTCTTTATGAGTGATTCGTATTTCTGACTTAATTTTAAGGCTAGTTTGTCTAATAAACTTTACCTCTGAAGTTAGCCACTTTAAAAATATTTCAATTTTAAATTAATTAATTATTTTGGAAAGTATACTGCTCAAATGCAGTATTATATTTCTTTTCAAAATAATACAAGGTGATCAGAAAACCAAGTTAAACATGTCATCCAGAAAATGTCAATATCTTTCTTATTTAAATAGCAACCGACATTTTTTTCAACTTCATAGGCATAGCACGGTTCGGTCGCGTGACGTCATGTTAATGCATACATTGAATACATACAATGTATGCATTAACATGACGAAAATGTTCGACCTCGTCACTTTTGCAGATGTCCATGTTTTGAAGTCCCCGGATACCAAAAAATTGGTTTTTAAAAAATGACTATGTATGTGTGAACACGATGGCGGTCAAACGGCTAAAGCTATCAATTTCAAACTGAACATTTATGTGTAAAATCTCCCTCTTGAGATCCGATTAGATTTTCAGTAAAATTGTCAATCACTAAGTTTAAACAAATTTATAAAGAATTCAAATGTACTTCAATTTGCGAAAAATTTTATCAGAAAAGTTATTCGAAATTCCTACCGGAAATACGTCCTTTACTCTTATCGAAAATTAGTTTTTTCTAGGTAGATACATTATGGGTATAAAAACATTTAAAGTTTGATTTTCATTTTTTTTCATACACATTTTTACTTTTTGTATAAGAAAAATTTAAAAATTTGGACCGGAAGTGAAACTTTTACTCTTGTCGAATAGCGATTTTTTACAAATATCTCGTAAATTAATTCTATATACACTTATTAAGAGCACAAAAGTATTTTGAGCTAATTTTGAATAATTTTTGTATAAAAGAGATTTTAAATTTTGAACCGGCAGTAATACTTTTACTCTTATTGAGTAGCTCTTTCTAGCAAATATCATGCGAAATGAGCATTCTTCAGAGATTTATTAGGGAATAGTACTTAGAATAGAATTTTGGATAATATTTGTAAAAAAAATCTCATAATTCGGACACTTATGAACATAAAACTATTTCAAACTTAATTCACCACAACTTTTTTTATAATTTAAAACGCACATACGTATAATGAAGTCGTGTGGTGGCCACACCCATTTTTTTAACTTTTACTAAGCACTAGCTGAATTAGCAGCAATTAGTTAGCACTATAACATGGCGCCAAATATACTTGACATCTGGGCAAGATTAGAGTGGGGTGTCTGCACATTAAACGCTCCGAACCTGCCTACTTACGTTCATTACTAAAAGTGCATGTAAAGCTGCTTATCTTTTAGGCGCGTGGACATTATTTGGCAAAGGCGACGCATAGTAAGAGGGAGAGTCCCGACGTGACTCGTCGTGACGGCGCGAGAGGCTGCGGGACGGGTTACAAGATTGTAGTAAACGCCAATAACGAATTTAATTTAGAAATGACAAAAATTTAGCGGTGTCCTTAGAAAGCTAACTTCTTATTAAAAACTGGAAGTAGATATTGACATAAAGTTCGCGGAAAATGGAATAGGAACATGTCAACCAATTTCGATCGTTATATATTAGAGTATTTGACTTAAGTAAAACCAGTTACTTGTTCCCATATTAACAAAGAAATAAAATGTGCCAGTTTACTGTCAGAGTCAAGAGAAACGGTCAAGAACAACTGGTCATAATAAACGAGAAGCCGCTTTAGATAATGGCTGTTATATTTGAATAATTATAATTATCTACAAGAATATAAGAAATATAACTTTTATTTTATTAATGTTAGTGACAGTAGTTTTTAATGAGAGACTAGAATTTGTGTCTTATATCTTATTGATGCTATAAAAAGATAAATAATTGAAATATTCTTCCTGAAATTTCTGCAAATAAATCGATAAAACAAACATTCAAAGAAGGTAGTCACTTAATATCAACGAATACGCTAATGGAAACAGATCATACTCTACAGGGAAATATCCCGGAAAATCTGTTACTTTTCATACATCCGCGTCGACGTTGCAAAACGAAGCGGCAGCGATATAAAAAAATAAACTCTCGTCTAAAGTTTAGGGTGGTTTTGTTAGAGTGGAATTTGAAAATACATGCCTGCTTGGCGTATTGCGTTCAGTCAATAAAAACGCGCTCGGTGATACCAGAGTAAATAAGTGCACTTTATAACGGCGGGTATACAGAATCATCGTTTCACTTTTACGTATACCGAAACGAGGGGTTTGAAAGATTGTATTTTATGTTTCCCTTCGCAGTTTTCAAAGCCATGTTAGTGGCCTTAGGAATGTCTCGTATTAAGCCAAGAGGAAATTCAAGCAGTATACTTCATAAATAAAAAAAATCCCCGATGTTGTGTTTTAAAATTACGTTTCACTAAACGGAAAACTAAGACACTTTCGGTTTTTACAAAATTCATAGAGTTGTGTTCCAAACATATTTACACGAAACTTGTAGAAGTTTATGAGACGGTGAGAAAACTTAGATGAGGAAGAGTGATAAAATATTAATTAAGTAATTAAATTGAAACTATTTCGGAACGATTAGAATTTTTTAATTGACTTTCAGGCTGAATTAGTGAGAAAAACACGACACCTTTTAGAATTTATTTGAATTTATAAACTAGCTGATTCGGCAGACGTTGTTCTGCCCTTTTTGGTAGCTGGCGACATTAGTATTTTACCAAAAAATAGCGCCTTCTATCGGAAGGTAGCATACACCAAAACAATTTTGGCACCAAACCAATATATATTATGAATATGAGTTATTTTGGTTGATAAATATAGAATTTGTTAATGACATGACTACAGCGTCCCCTATCGGATTCTAGCATACCTATGAACCAACATCTGGACAAAACAAATATATTGCGTGAATATGAGCTTAATCGGTCAAGTCATTCAGACGTTATACGATCACTAAAGCCGAGGTTTCACATAGCGCTTTTGCTATGATAGCAGTACTGCTATGTCCTGTTACACATCTGTTTGTATGTCACTTAATAATGACATTTGCAAAATGGTGTTAACTATAAAAACGCGAGTAATGCACATAATTATTTATTTGTTACTAAATATAAAGCTAATTTGTAAACGAAGATATAACAAGCAAAGATTGGGTGAAGACACTATTAGCAAATAGACCAACTTTTGACATCGAAACCAATTTATTAACAGAATTATTCAACAGAGGGAGACTTTAAGAACTTTACCCGGTTAGGTTACCCTATAAAAAATGTATGGAGCTGCACGAGAATGTTATACTATAATACAATATTTTACTGTCTGAAAATCGTTTTTACAATTATTCTAGATCTCACCTTTAATCACTAAAAAGGAAACACATTTGAGAAGTTCCATAAGATCGAAATTTCGCCTTGCCGTTAATTTGCAATACTTGACACATACATCATATAAGTTCTTGGAGTTTTTTAGCAGAATATCGCGAGTGACAAGAGGACACTTTGTCCCAGAAGTATGTAATGAAATCATAAATATTCTAAAGGATAAATATTTACAGGTAAAACAAGGTCTGTTATAAAACAGAAATATATTATCAAAAGTTTAATAAGTGAGACAGGCAAATACTAGTATGAAAGATAGGCAAACATCAATCTTATATTATTCCATAGAGGGCACTAGCTATTAGGTTTCGCTGTAGAATCGTTGTCGTTGGATGAGTTTGATGTGATGTATTCTGGTACAGTTTTGACAGTTGAGTATCCTCTTTTGAAAGCGTAGTAAATGAGGATGATGGGCGAGAAGTTTCAGATACAGTGGATTTTGCACGATGTATCAGTTTATTGTTAACCATCGCACTGATATCCGCTTGCAGTTCCAACGCTTCTTGCATTGGAACATTTCTCAGATGAGAAGCTATCAGATTCCCGAACTTGTCAAAAACATCGTCATCCGACAAGTTACATAATTTAGATAATGCAGAATCTATACATTTCCTACTAATACAACTATAAACATTTTCATAGCATTGTTCTTTTAGCACTTGTAGATGCAAACTGTAGATTCATTTATATTGATGTTGGAACCAATGGTCGAATTACGGACGGTGGAATTTATAAGAATAGTCCATTGTATGAGGCTATTAATAATGTTAATATTAAGAATTCCGGCACACAAACCTTTACCAGAAAAGTCGAAAAATGTTTCTTACTGCATTATTGGCGATGATGCATTTGCTTTGAGTCACAATTTAATGAAACCATATCCACGAGCAACAACTTTGTCACCAAAGCAACAAATTTTTAATTATAAGTTGTGTAGAGCACAATGAGTCGTAGAAAATGCGTTCGCTATTCTTTGTATCCGGTTTCGCAATGTACATAAATATAAAAACCACAGAATCTATTATAATATGTTGCTGTATATTACATAACTTCTTGCGCCCAGAATGTCTTACAAATATACCAACTGAAGCAGTACCTGATGTTTTGCCAAATATTTGTCATGAAGGTGAAAGTTTTTCATCTAGAATTTGCAGACTATTTTGTTGGTGTAGGAAATATCAACTTTCAATGGTCGAAAATTTAAAATATTTCCATCTACATAAGAGTATGTTGACATAATACATATCTGTTTATCGCTGAAATGGTTTTTTTATTGTCTCTTCATCTGAATTAAGTGTTTCTGCGATATTTTTGAGGGCAGCCTTTCGCTTAACAATTGTTTTATAGTTTTGGACTTAATGTTTCACAAACACTCATTTTACCTGTACAAAACAATGAGAAGGGAAAGTTTTTCGCCTGGAAACGCAATGCGTTGGAAAGATTTCGCCATTTTGATTCACTGCTGCGATACCAAAAGTAGTATCGCAGTAATCGTCATAACAGTCAACTGCGATCGCAGTAGGTACGTTTTACGCAAATGACGGGAAAACAGTGTAACCACGCCCACTACACAGGTACTGCTATACAGCGTTACCAACAGAAACTCGGGATATTACCGTAAAAAGGACTGACAAATTATCGTAGATTATCGTTGACGGTATTAAAAAAAAATGTGTACTAACTTTGAAAAATGTAATAATTTATTTATTACAATAACATAAACCTTTAACAGTGAATAAAATAAATTATAAGAACTAATATAACATTAAAAATCAACATTTACTTTACAATATATTGTTTATAAAAATGGACTAAAACAAAAATTATTCTGCACTTAACGGTTCTAAAATTATATCCCCTACATCCACATCATGATCACTGTTGTGATTCTTATTATACAATATTGAAGAGTTATTATATTTGGTCACCATTATATCCGATGGTTCAAATTCAGCACAGTAACCTATGCACACACTACTTAGTAAAATACCATTAATAGTATTAGTAACTAATTTGTTGCGTAGTCTTTATCAAATTAACTTTCGAAAATATCCTTTCGCAAGTCGCATTCGAATGAGGCATTGACAATACGTTCAAGCAGTGATTCAACTAACTCTTTAAACAGATGCTGACCATTGCCATCAAGGATATTTCCCACTGGTACCCAAAACTTGTCTACATCTTTATCAGAGTATTAAGACACATCATAAGTTAGAATTTCTCGCCACAGCATGTTGATTCATATCAATGATTCGAAGAGTTAATTGCAACAGATTATATAATGAATGATTTTCTTTTTTAATTTATATTTACTGCTACCATAAGTTTATGTGAAAAATCTTATCTCTGCTTTATTTGCAATCAAGCTGTTACCAAAAATTGCCTACAACGTATATAAAAATCAGTAATCATATCTAGTGGGCGATGTTCATTAGAAATTAATGTCATAACATGCACTCTCAAATATATACTTTTAATGTTCTTGTAATTGGCCTCCAAATCTGGTTCTATTAAATTTAAATCTACTGATTGTACATATGAGTTATGCAGATAGCTGAATAATAAATCTTTGAATAATGAACACATTTTAGAATGTGTGGTCAAGATCAATACCTTTTCAGATTGAAAATATGCATTGATACTTGTTATTTTAACTAAAACCCATTCTAAAAAAGCATAAAATAATCTTATCTGTGCATCTTGCAAACTATTGTAAGCTGTATCAGCAACAATTAATTTCAATTCTATTTTTTCATGAGTGAAATACATCGATAATGTAGCCCATTATTCATTAATTCTTTTGACAGCATATGCTAGGGATAACCATCGAGTCTGAGAAGGTCTTAATAATTTATGTGGGTCCAAATCACAAAATACCTGAAATTCTTTCAACTCAGATCTGCGCTTAGCACTAGCTTTAAAATAATTGTGAACATCCCTACACAATTCTTCACATCTTCGTGGAAAAATTTTACAAGCTTTGCTTGCAACCAAATGTAATGAATGACTATACATTTCTGTATATGCAAATCTGGATAATCAGCGGACATTCTGGCAGATACTGAGCTTCTTCTCCCCATCATTGTATTACATCTAAAAAGAATTAATAAAATTATCATTAAAATATGACATTGTTTGTAAGACTCATTTTCATACCCATCTGATACAAAATCAAATATATTTGTAAATGGCACATTGATTTCCTGAAATGTATCTAAAATATGTTTGTAAAGTCGTTCTCCTCTTGCTCTTTTTTCTGCTTCATTTTCAGCAAGTTGTGTAATACTCCAGAACTTCGAAATTACAGATTCCACAGATTTGTCATAAAAACGTACAACTATACATAATGTTTTTACACATGGAATATCTGTGGCCTCATCCACTAAAATACTAAATTTAGTAGGCTTTAATTTTTCAGCTAAATTCTCTTTTTTTATTGGACCAATTATGTTTTTAACAATATTTGTTGCCTTTGTTCATTTTAGTGATAAGTTTTTTGCTATATCTGAATCAGAAAATATCGATTTTAATAAATCGGTTAGGTAATTAATAGCTGAAAATGAAATATTATGTTCTGTAATATAGCCCACTAATTTTAATTCTGCTTCAAGTGTTTTATTTTTGGTGTGCCATACTTTCAACGAATGAGGTAATTGTAGGTTGCCTCTTTTTTTTTATTCCTTGCTTGAATGTGCTTTCTGCTTTTTGAATGATTTTTAATTACAGTTACATCGGGTGTTAAATTTTCATTACAAATATTACAATATGCAAAATCAGGCTTCATATTTCTTTTCCCATTCTGCTCTATATTTCTGAGAGTATCTTTTTTTGGTTCATTTCATGCCTTATCTTCAATTTTCTCTTGGGTGTTCTGCTTAGTGATGTGGAAGACTGTGATTCCATTTCAAATCAAAATGCTGAAAAAGAGAAAAAGTAGAAAAATTAACCGCTCCTCATTATTTTATTATTTAAAAATTTCACTTACTTGTGCAATTTGCACTACTTTGCAAATAAAAGCGACCAAAGAGTACTGAAAATCTTGATATAAAACAACGCGTACTACTTATAATGTTTATAAAGTTTAAGGACGAAGAATAATTTGAAATTCGAATTTACAAAGAGAAAGAGAAACCTCTCTCTCAATTACAATGGTAAATTAAAGTAACAATATGTATATTTGTACCTCTGAATTCTAGATGACGCTTGAAGTATATAAAAAATACAGTGACTCGATATATAACACTGGTGACACACAACATTTGGCCGCCATCTTGTGTCGAAAATTACGTAGAGGCAAATGTGAATTTGGGATAAAATGTTAATTTTAACATATATTCAGTTTATTATAATTAATAAGTATTTAGTTATTATTAGTACATGAAATATATAAGCATTTAAAATAGTGTAGCTACTTATTTTAGAAAATTAGGGAAAAGGAAACACATTCAGAAATTAATTTATTTTATTTGTAAATTTAAAAACATGTTATAAAAAATGAATTACATGTGTATATATTCAGTTTATTATAATTAATAAGTATTTAGCTATTATTAGTACATGAAATACCTAGGAATTTGAAATAGTGTAGACTGATTTTAATAATTTAGCATTTTCCTCAGTTCCATTCTGCTCATCCATCTTTTTAAGTTTATATTGTAAAGTTCCAATTTGTCGTCTTAAATTCTTGATAACATTTCTATATCGGTGGTGTTTAGCATGTAATTTTCTCACTTGTGTTCTATAATGAAGAAGTAAGTCTTGTAATGGGCTGCTATCCCTTGTTGCATCTTCTACTGTTGATTCCGCTTCATCACTTAAGCTAAAAATTGAAATATAAATGTAAAATATATGATCAATACTAGTTTACTATGTATATTTATATATACCTAGTTTCTCCTTTTATAGATTGTACATCAAAATTGGTTGAATTTGGGTCAAGATCGCAAATCATAGGCAACTGTTTTGTTTTCCAAAGTAAATGGGGCAGTTACTCTTTTTGCTGATGGTTTCCTATGTATAACAGGTTTTTTGTGAGCAAATATAGTTGGAATTGCATTACATCTTAATTTTCTTGTCCCATCAACCCTCACTTTCTCCCACACATCAGCTTCAAAATGTGTTTCACATAACACACTATAGTCAGTCGGTTTCCAATTACCACGATGCATGTTTGCAGCCCACTCTTTCCTTCTTTCCGGATCTTTTGGAAACCGTTTCATAATGAATCCTTTTTCTGAGGAATTAGAGCAACTAACTGCAGCACAACCTGGCATTGCAATATCTAAAATATAAGGTTATATCACTAAATATTAAATTACTAATTCTAATGCCATTTAAATTTTTAAAACTTTACAGTCTATGTATATTATATTTATATTTACCTTATTTTAATGTGATAAGTCAAGTAATATTTTATTTATCAATAGGCACTAAACACTAAAACTAGGTCAATAATGTCAATTAACTGTCAAATAACCAAATAACTGAAAATAATAGGAATTCTAAGAGAAAAAAAGTGGAAATAACTATAACCTGTGATTACACAAATAATAAAACGAAACTTTTTAAAAACTTATTTGAAGAGTACGATAAAAAATATACTTGATTGTATGACTTGCCTACATAAAAACACGTTCAAACTTTGACACTCGACTCATCATGGCGGATTTTTCATCAACCAATAGAAAATAGGCCCGGGCGCTGTCGCCACTGTTATATATCAAGTCACTGTAATAAAAAAATAAAAAATGATAAACAATGAAGCCATGTTTCTATTGTGACAGAATTTGTATAAATTATCGTAGATTTTGCTATTATGGTAGAGTTATTATCGATTATCGGAGGATTGGCAACACTGCTGCTGTAGCAGTCGACTGCTATGTGAAACCTCTGCTTAACAGACGCACCAATTTAGGTTGGAATGCGTTTTCCAGATTTTTCTCCAGGTCTTCCAGACTTTTTTTTTAAATGAAAATAATCAATTCAGTTGTTTCTACCCCGGGAGCATAACGAACGAAACAATATATCGTTCCTATCATCAGTTATGATAGAGAGTGCCTACAAAAATCCTATAGGAAAAAGAACTTTAATTTTTTCCTGAACTTTCAACTTTTCCAATTTTTCTTTCCCTAAAAACCTTATTCGAACTACTACGAACATTTCAAAAAAAAGAAAAACTGCCAAACGGGCCAGCCGTTTTCAAGTGAAGAGACCGAAAAGATGAAGAACCAAAATATAAAAAGAAATACATGACACACAAATTGAATTTATTACTAAATAAACAAAAATAGAAAACTTTTATCAGAATATGTATTCATGTTTCGTATACGTGTTTCGAAAATTAATTTGTCATCACCCGTAGTAAAAGCAGAGTTTCAACTGGGTCATTGTGAGAACACTTAGTTTGACATAACATGAATAAAATGTAGATTGTAATATACTGAATGGAGTATTTATGTTAACTTCCTTTTTATACGTTTACAATAAGTTATAGTTATGTATAAATTAAGTTATCCTTTAACATACTCTTGAATGCTGAAAGTATTTGCTACTCATCCCTTCTACTTTATTAACAAAGTATACAATATTATACATGGGCGAGGTAGGGGAGGTGGATTCGATTTCATTCAGACTAGACCGACTCGAGTTTTGTCGGCTCTCGGGTACCGTATTACCTACTGGTTTCCCCGAGAGCCGACAAAACTCGAGTCGGTCTAGTCTGAGTGAAATCAGATCCACTTCCCTTATCTCGCCCATGTATACAGAAAGAGCGCGCGAGGTATGATCACCCGATGGTATACGTAAACTCGCATCTAAACGTGGTCCGATAATACATATTAGAGTAACGGCACAACATACTAGCATTGCCTGCTCATATTCGAACTCATAGTGATCTGATTATTTTTTTGCAGATTGACAAAAAGAACAAATTAAATTTTCTCTTTAAGTGATGACGATTGCTTAGATAACTAAGTCGATAATAACGCGAAGATTGTAATACTTATAACGTAATTATGATTATCCTTATGAAATAATAATGTAGTTGTGTACAAAGTTATAGCAGTACAACTGGGTTTTAGAATGAAATAAAAACAACCCGCCTGAAACATCTGCAGAATAAACTAAGATGTCTAGAGAAAAATAAATAAATAGAAATTTCATGGTAAAAAAAAACTATAAATAAGTATAACAGGAATACCATAAAATAACATAAAAACGACCCTTGAAATAGAAATTAAAATTAGAGATTCTCTCCAGTAAATATAACGAAATAACAACTCTGGAAAAATAAATCTATATATCCATGTCTGGCGAACACAGCTAGCGGAGATCATTTGCCGAATATACGTCCGAAGAATATCGACTGGCATCGGGTGATCATACCCCGCGCGCTCAAGCTGTATAGAATATACCGTAGTCGTCAAATTTTAATTTCGGCTTACACTGCTAACAGTGGTGGGAGAGCAACACAGTGTCGATGTCGGGGGACTCTCACGCGAGTGTACTGTCTTGGCAGCCTCGCTTATGTTTATCTTTAGTTTATTTCGTGGCGCTCTTTTCCTCTTTCTACTTTCGTATCAGAAATTAAAATATGTCGACTACGGTATAGAAAACAGCAGTGTTTGTCTAATGCAAAATAAAACATTCTCTGTTACTTATGAAATCATTTTACAGGCCATAGAATCTGTACAATATCTTTTTATAAATGTGTAAATAGGTCATCTTAAGGGTAATTTTGGAGCCAAGTAATATAGCATTATTGTATCTAATGATGTAGAAATCGAATACTTTTTAATACAAAATTGTAGATAATCGTGAACTCTCTACAATTTAAAAACATTTTCATTTTTACAGAGTGTTAGACAACGACACAAACTTACGTTATTTTAAATAGAGTGCTATGCCTTCTGTTTATATTTTATGATAGCCCTTGAAGAGCTGATTAAACTGACATTAATTGACTCCGCAAGTGATGTCGTCATAGTCGGCCATATTGCAAACTCGCGTTCCAAACAAACCAAGTGAAACGTGCATTTAGCCATTTACGAAAGTTTAACATGGTTTTTTTAATATAAATAATTTCGTTTTTTGAAGGCAAGTATATTTAAACATTCCGTACAAATGTGTACTATTGCCTACAAAAACAATTTTCCCAATTGCAACTTACTACAGTAGAACGTCGTTTATCCGCATTAATTGGGACCAAGGGTTGTGCGGATAATGATTTTTGCGGATAATTGAACATGCGTTTAATTTAATGCAGAAAAACACGTACAGTACAAACAGTATGTATTTTATTTTTGACAATTACAGTGTCACAAAGTAGTCTGAAATTTGTTTTTGGACGAGATAACCACGTCTTTTTTTTGCCGCCAAATCTCTCATCCTCTTTAATAAAAGAAGTTGTGTCGGGCAACTTTCCGCCTGTTTTTCATACCACAATAGAGCAGTTTCTAATGCAGTGAAGGCTTCTTGGTGACTTGGTCCTCTTTCTTCTTCATGATCTGAGTGTTCATCTTCTTCAGCCTTATTCTCTTCTTGCACTACGGCTATCATTTCATCATCACTCAAAACTTGAAAACCAGCATCATCCTTACTCTCCAACCAAATCCGTGCGTCTTCTCTATCACAATCAGAAAATCCAGGAATTGCGGGGAATAACTCATCCATCACTTCGTTCAAGTCCTGCTCAAAAGTATCGCGTTCGTTCTCAGAACCTTCTTCTCTTCTTGCCAACAACTTATTCCACGCGCTTCGCAAATTTTCCTTCGTCAAAGAGGTCCAAGCATCCGCTATCATATAGCAACAGTCCTTGAGGTTGAGTTTCTTTGCATAAGAAATCACACTTTCTTCATCATCTACAGACTGTAGTAAACGACGCAACATGTCTTTTCTGTAAATTCTCTTGACCTTCACTATTACTCCTTGATCCATTGGCTGAATCAGAGCTGTAACATTTGGAGGCAAGTATCTCACTTCAAAATTCTCGTTAATGGCATTCAATAGCTCCACATTTGGATGGGACGGCGCGTTATCAAGTAAGAGGATTACTTTTCCGGGTTTTCCCTCCTTTGCTTTAAATTTCGTCACTTCTGGAATAAAATCATTTTTGTACCAGTCATAAAACACATCAGTGTTCATCCAAGCACTTGCTTGAGACTTGTAACGTACAGGAAGGTTCTTTACATTTTTAAAACATCGTGGATTCTTAGATTTACCAATCATTAAAAGAGGCAGTCTATGAGTACCGCTCGCATTTGCACATACCATAACTGTCACACGTTCTTTACTTACTTTAAAACCAGGAGCGGATTTTTCCCGCTGTGATACGAGTGACTTGCGAGGTAAGGATCTCCAATTTAAACCTGTCTCGTCCGCATTATAGACGTCATCAAGGGATAAATTTTCTTTTTCCAGATAAGCCAAAAAATTGATTTTGAAATTTTCAGCGGCTCCCGAATCACTCGATAAACGTTCACCTTGAACCTCCAACTCACGAATACCATGGCGTGCTTTAAAATTCTTCAGCCATCCCGAACTTGCTTTAAAATCGCGAGAACCACCCAGTTTTTCATTCATTAACAACGCTTGCTCGCATAGCAAAGGTCCAGAAATAGGATCTCCCTTATTCCTTTTCTGCACAAACCACAGAAACACAGCTTCCTCTAGCTTTTCATTCTGTGCCGTTCTCATAGTTTTTCTTCTTTTAGACCCTTCTTCGCTATCTAACTTCGATGCATAATTCAAAATTTCTTCTTTTCGGGCTTTAATATAATATACCGTTCTTTTTCCGATCTTATAACATGCTACTAAGGCGTCGACACTCTCACCTTTATCGAGTCTTCTGATAATCTCTACCTTTTTCTCGATCGATACAACTTTCCGATTTCGTTTACCTTGATCACCACTCGTCGAAGCCATGCTTACTAATGTACGAAATCACAGTTTGACTGTACAGAAAAACTACACACCAATCATAAAATTTAATATCATGCAATCTTTATACACATTCACTCAGTATTCTACTGTGAAAAAGATATGTACTGTAGGTACTGTACGTATACGCTACTATCTCGACGTAACAACTGAACAACTTATGACTTGCAGCGAGGAAACTCACTCTACGCACGATGACGCTTGGTGGCGGGAGCAGTGTTTTTTGTTTTGAGGTGTGCGGATAATTGACGTTGCGGATGATTGACGTGCGGATAAACGACGTTCTACTGTATGTACTTTAAAGAAATATTTAGGAAAAATGAGGTTATGTGTATTATAGGAAAAGTTTGTTTCTGAAGATAATAATTATTATACTACATTGAAAATAGGTTTTTGAGTGAGATTAAGTAATATAATACTCTTCTCTTATTTTAGAACTATGGTGATGTGCTTTGCTCCAATCTATGTAAACATTATAGTGAGAAGAAGCCCTGCAAATTCTGTTTTTCTAAATCAACCAGGTAAATTAAAGAAATGACTGAAACTAGTTATTTGGCATAATGCCGTACCTACAATACATGTAATTGTCATAATTTTTAGACGCAAGGATGAGATTCGAACAAGCATTCTCACATTTGCAGCTATCATATCGTAAATGGTGATCGCAGAGATGGGCCAACTATTTTTACATATAATATTTAAAAACAGTATCTATTTAGGACTAATATTGTACATAGAATTTGAAAATAAATTGTTTCAATTGTAAACGTTTATTTATGTGTAAAAAATATTACAAATATCTAAAAACAATAAAAACACACATAAATTCAACACACAATATACATAGCTTTGCCATTCCACATTACATTATCAATTCATTAAAAAACACTGGCAACAGGTGCTGGTTCAGGTTGGAACAGCGAAGTAAGCCTAACAGTTCTACCAGAATCTTATAGTGCTGCGAATTTATTTATTTCTTCTTCACTTAAATCAGAATCTGTTGATATATGCATTTTACCAATATATATTTAGATCTTATATCTACGTGCAAAGAAAGAATACTTTTATATGTATATGATATAATTTATTTCACAAAAATGTTACCCGTCTGGATTCTCCTGCAGCCCACTGACGTTCTGCAGTAGTTACGGGTATATTATGATGACCATAAACACAGACAGCTGCTATATGATGGTATACACAATACCCATATGTGCACATTTGCAGGACACACTTTTATTTCGCCATCTTCATCAAGGTTTACCTACAAGATATAAATTGGTTGAAATAATTTTATTTTTTTGTAATAAAAAGCAATTATTTTATCTCAACATTATAAACTCGAATTCGCAAACGTGAAGTATGCTATAAAAAGAAAACCTTCGATGTGCTTGCATTTCACAGCATTTTTACCTCTGGCATTCTGGGATTCTTTTAATCAGCTCCAGAAAAAAAGTTAACGATAGAGCAAAACTTTAGCGCATACTTTCTTACAGCCATCATCTACATGGAGCAAATTAATGCTAATACACAGCAAAATACACTAGCAATATTACCTGTAACAACAAAAACCTAAATAAAATCGGACTGATATTTTGTTTATAAAAATTGAACCATTTCAAACACAAAAACGGAAAAATACACATGTATTTAATTACGTAAATTTTTAATTTTTAAAAATTAAAAAATTACCTAATTAAAACATTATCAGTGCAAAAGACAGAAAATTATAATTAGGATTTTCAACACTGAGAAAAAAACTAATTTAAAATTTAGTATAAACGTCGGACTGCCGACAGTATATATTTTATCTGTTACTCGATATAATTCAGGACGATTTAAAGACTGTAACCCAGACACCCCCGGTGGCGTAGAAGTAGCGCAACCGACTAGAGATCGGGAGATCCTGGTTTCGACTCTCAGCCGTGGGTTTCTTAAAAATTAAAAATTTACCTAATTAAATAATTATCAGTGCAAAAAGCAGAAAAATATAATTAAACTACTACAAAATCTCCACATACTCAGAAGCTCCTCGAAGTTTTATGTCTTTCACTTTTCCATGTTTCTGGTAGATGCAAATTCAAACGTATATTAATCAATAAAACTAGGTTATATTCATGACCGTTTCGATAACACCGGAATTTTCATGTAGTATAGTAATATACTTTTGATCGGCGGAAATCGACAAAATTAACAATATTCCTATTCCACTGTTTGTAATATAATTCAAAAATACTACCTTTATTGGCGGACACGTTACCACAATCCTGGAGATTCCGCAGGCCGGCGGAACTTTCAGTTTATACGGGGAAGACCGCCGGTGGAAATTTAGCCACGCCGTTTGTTATATTATACCAGCTACTATTTGCATATGCTAATTGATTAAAATAAAAATTATATATATTTGACAAACTAATAGTCAGTGTAAACTTTAGTTGCCAAAACGTCACAGCAGGCACATGCGTACATAACTAACAAAATTTTGGTAAAAATGTACAATTTTTCAATATATTTTCAAAAGGGTTTGTTCACTGTCACTCTAATTCTACAAATAAGTATTTCATAATTAAGTTAAATATACATCAAAATTGTATCGTCGACAAATAAAAAAATTAATACTTGGAATAACATGGGCAATGCATTAGCGACGAGTTCTTTTCATTCGTCTTGTGTTTTCTTTAGTAACAACATCCCAGCTAGCTCTTTCTCCTTTAGACCATATTGCATAGAAAGTAGTTGTAAAGCAACACATTGCAAATGTTAACCAAAATACTTTTCTCCATTCTGCCATGGTGTGTCTTTGACACATGTAACGAATAATTTGTGATGATGCCAGTCCAGCAACAGCTGGTAATGCATTGTGTATTCCTTGCATCATACCACTGTAATGTCTAGTTATATCCAATACATTTGCTTTAAGGCTTGCAAATATACATCCTTTAGCGATCATAGCCGCAGTGAAGCAACACAGAATTAATGGTTTGTTGCACTCCATGTACGTGGCAAGTAGAACAAAGAAACTGGATACAACGTTGCCAATGAAGGCAAAAATTGCTCTCATATATACAACAGGAATATAATTTCTTTCGATTAAATAATCACCGAGATAACCAGATGCGAGCACTGAGATCCATTGGAACATGTAAGGTATGCTAAAAGCATAAAGGTTTGTTTCCAAATCAAAACCAATAACGCGTTTGAAAAACTCCGGCAGATGGGTATCCACAGTAAAAATAAGATAGTTATGACCAAGTTGCCCTGCAAGTAATGCCCACGTGGCAGAGTCTGAAATCAGACTTTTCCATGGTATTTTCTTAGGCATAGCGTTACCGAATTGACTCTCAATCATTAACTTCTCTGTGGAAGATATACGTGGATGAGTCCTGGGTTGCGAATAGATAAGGAATATGGAAATTAAATACCATACTAGAATTAAACAAGCCCAAATATAGAAGGAAAACTGCCAGTACATATTAAGAAAATATGACGTAATTATTGAAGATAGCATGCTTCCCAAACACCCTCCCGAATATCCGTATGAAGTAAGGAAGGTCTGCCGTTGGACTGGTGCCCAATGTTGTAACAAGGATAATATAGCAGGGATGCAAATACCTTGAAATAATCCGAGTAACAATTGTAAGAATACTTGGCAGAACCACGGTGAGTTGGCGAGTACATAAGGAATAGCTGCAGTGACAAATCCTGAGCCTAGAACTCCTAATGACAGGAAATGTCTGGCTCCGTAAACATCACAAAGCATCCCGCTGGGTATGTGGAATAAAATGTATCCGACATAAAAACTGCTAAATATCATATATCGTTCGCTTTTTGACCATTCCACAGAGATCTCGTGTATATTCCTTACAGGTTGGATGAATTTTACTGCATCTGGACAAACTTCTTCTACCGTATTGTTATGGAATTCCAATTTTACGAATATAATGTGTGGAAGGATGGCAGATAGGGCATGCCTACCACCATATAAGAACACCAATGCTAGACATGTCATTGTACATATAGCATATCTTTGATAGCCACAGAGAGTGCGAGAACGATACTTTGAATTCATAAAAAATATTTTAATGTAAATCTATCAATTATTTCAGATTTCTGATTTGTCAAACTCTGTGTCATATTTAAAACGCAACCTTAGTTACACATAAAATATATACTATATAGGCGAGCCACTCCTTGTATTACGTTTCGAACAATATAAGCGCAGTTTTGTCTATTCCATGATTCTCTGGTTTCTAATTTCTTGGAGCACCTTCAATATTACGTATTAGTAATATGCAGTACGATTGATTGTATTCACATAAAAGTAATATATTTTTTTTAAAGATAAGTTGTTTTTGTAGTCGAGTCGTTTTGGCTAAATACGACGATTCAATACGAGGGACACTATTTATGTATTGAGAATTGGCAACACTGGTATTGCCAGGTGAAATTTGAAATTGTCATCGTAAAGTTTGACATTTTTGACGTTATAGGTAGTCAGAAAGTTTTGACGTGCGAGCAATATTTGTGTTTTTTGCAGTGTTTAAAATTTCATCTCAGCCAAAATATGGAATTAACTCGCGAAAATTTTCGGGCTATGATTTATTATGACTTTCGACGTGGTCTAACTCAAGAACAATGCATCAATGAACTGAATTCAACTTTTGGTGATGAAGCGCCATCCACACCCACTGTATATCGCTGGTACATTGAATTCAAGATGATCGTCATGTGACATATCAAGAAATCTAGCATACATAAGATTTTGCACGAACATTTGTGTGTTCGGAAGCTGTGTGCGCGTTGGATTCCACATTTGTTGAAAGATGCTCAAAAAAATGCTCGTGTCGATTGGTGCCGTAAGATGATTTCAAACTACAACTGCGGTGCATCCAAAGTGGTATACAACATCGTCACAGGTGACGAGTCGTGGATTTATTCTTATGAGCCAGAAAGAAAAGGCCAGTCGGCAGTTTGGGTGTTTTAATGTGAAGCAAAGCCAACAAAAGTTGTTCGTTCTCACAGCGTTAGGAAGCAAATGATGGCGTTTTTCTTCACGAAAACTGGTCCTGTGGCAACTGTGGCTCTCGAAAATCAAAAGACCGTTAATTCAGCGTGGTATACGACCATTTGTTTGCCTGAAGTTTTCGGTAAATTGAGAGAAACCAACCCAAAACGACGAATCATTTTGCATCATGACAATGCGAGCTCACACACATCACATGCAACAAACGAGTATTTGGACACACAAAAGATCGAATTGATGGGTCATCCGCCTTACAGCCTCGACTTGGCACCCAATGACTTCTTCTTGTTTCCAGTAATTAAAGATAAACTGCGTGGACAACGATTTTCATCGCCCGAAGAAGCGGTTGAGGCCTTCAAAACGCATGTTTTAGAGCTACCATCTTCTGACTGGACAAAGTGCTTTGTTCAATCGCATGCAAAAGTGTATAGATCTTAAAGGCGATTATTTTGAAAAGCAATAAAGGTATTTTTCATCAAATTCATTTGTTTATTCTTTCTATTCTCAATACATAAATAGTGTCCCTCGTACCACTATAAATTCCAATCGACTGGAACAATTTTAGAACAGTAAAATGCAACTAACTATACTCCATTCATTCTAAGAATGGAGCATTGGGAAAGATAGGGCTTAAAATAAAGGTTTGTGATTGGTTGAAATCGAGTGTGCATTTACACCGGCAAAATAATCGCATTTAGCTCGTTCTGTCAAAAATTTGTTTACTGACAGTTTTGTTCAAAGAGTTTGTCGATTTCCGTATTTTACATAGTTATTTGTTGTTAATATTCTTAAAAAATAGTTCTTCTTAGAACTCGCAAGTGAAATATTCATTTGTTAAGGTATTTTATCACTTTCGTTAACTTTCTTTTCGTAGTGACAGTTTTATTCAAAGAGTTTGTCGATTTCCGTATTTTACATAGTTATTGCATTTTACACCTTTTACTCACATATTGATAATGATACCTACATTCTTGAATGTTGTAAAATGTAATGTTCTATTTACATGTAGACACAACGTGTTATTCAATATTTTCCTTATATTTTAATATTTTTTGTGTGAGCGGTATTCTGTTTTGGAAAACTTATCAAATACTGATTAGCTGTTTGCCTTTTCATGTTTGTTAGTATGGTTATCATTTTAAAAGCAATATAAGCCTTACTTAAATAAATGTCAATAAACACGTAAAAGTCAAAATATAATATCATATACAATGTATATGCTATCCATCTGACAGTAAACATATGATTTATTTGTTTTCAAAATACAAAATTCATCGTGTGTAAACTGTGCTCATATTGTAGCGCCATCTACTCCATTCTTAGACTGAATGGAGTATATACCAGAAAGCAGCAATCAATCGACTTCCGTCATAAAGGAAAAATAATGACGTCTGCATTGCCAATTTCATAACAACGAACATAATTACTTTATATATTACTAAATTTAGAATTTCAATGGTATAGAATATATTATATGTATATAATAATAATTACAGGATTATTTTAATTACTAATATTAATTAAAAATGATAATGTTGGCGTGATTTTAGCCAGTTTTGCAAAAAATATTAACATCGGATGTTGGCTTACATGAAACATCGTTTACACGTCGCTAGTGATTTTGAATTTTGAATTCCTCGCTGTCATTTGACAGTATTGTTTGACAGTATTATAGGTTTTGGTTGCTGTTTGTTATTTTATTGTATTATTTACTGTATTGTTTATGTTTGTTATTTTATTGTAGTATTATCTTTCAAAGTTCTTTTTAGAACTAACGATGCTTAAGTCATTCAGTTGTCAGTCAAAGGAGCTCATTAGCTTTTTGATTACATACATACAAACGTAAATTGAATAACTATTACCGTTGACAAGTGTGCGAGAGGTATGTATACATATTTGCTGTAATGACATCAAATAAATATTAATATTATAATTTTAGAGAATTGCACAAGCTTTAAATATTTCCGTTGAATCTGTGAGTAGTATTTTTAAGACACATAAACAAAATGATGCTCACCGAAGTCCTAAAAAACGTTTCAGGAAACTGTATGTGATTACTCCTGCAATAAAAGCAACAATACGCGATACGATCTCTATAAAAACGGTAAGTTGCTTATACAACTCATTGAAAATAAAAAGAATATTATAATGTTAATGGTGTTTTTTAGAACAACACTTTACATGAGCTTCGTTATTATCACTGCTAGGGGAGCATCATATCATTGATGGGTCTGTTGATTCTTTCGGTAGAGTACTAGCAGATATTGGTTTCAAATATAATAAAGACTGTCCATAGAGAAGATTAAGGAAAAAACACTTCTTCCTCGAACCAATTTTCTATAAAAATACATGAATGATATATAATCTGAAAGTCCACTGGAATGTGTCTATTTAGGTGAGACTTGGATTTTTAAAAATGGCACTGTAACCAGGTCATGGCAGGATGATAGTCATAAGAGTGTTTGAAAGTTGATGGCAAGAGGTAATACTCTGCATTAAAATTGACACGTGTCGAGTAATACAAATTTTGCTTTGGTTTTAGGTTTATAGTCAATTATGCAGGTACATGTAATGGTTTTATTAACAGTGCCTCTTTAGTATTTTTTTCAAATACTAGTAATCCTGATTACCATCGGAAATAGACAGAAACAATTTCTTAAATTAGCTTGAAAATGAACTGCTGTGTACGTTAGACGTTATCATAGCATTTATATGATAAATGTCCTAATAATTCTTGAAACAAAGGTCAAATAAGAGAATGGTTAAGAGCCATAATATACCAGACACACACAGTTGTACAACTGCGATCATATCACTACATATTCAACCCGATAGAGCATATTTGGGGAATATCCAAAATTTATTATAATAAGCACATGGGGGAGCAGGGTTATTAGGTAAAATGCAGTTAAGATATGGAATTAGACCCAGAAATGAGGACACCTGAAATTTAGACAAATACTCTTAGATACACTAGCAGTGAAATCAGAAAATGATGGCACCGAGAATTGTTGCCTGGCAGAGAAGAAGTAATACCATTTATTATAAATGTTCAGAATCTAAAGACAGTAGAAATAGTGATAATAAACAAAAATGTCTGTAAAATCTACTATTCTTTTTTGATACATTTTTTATATATTACTATAATTAATGTGTAAAATTGAAAATTAATAACTTGAAATAAAAAAGACATAAGGTGTCTTTTTTTACAGAAGTAATATATTTTTTGTACCAGTAGTAAAAAATCATAGCATTTTTACACATAACACAGCGCCACGAAATGACATTTCACGACCTGGAACTAATAAGAGGTAAATAATGAGGCTATTATTGACCTAGGGAAATAATGAAAACAAATAAAGGGAATGCCGCAACCATGCAATCGCAGTAGCATGTATGTATGTCAAGTTGTCAACCGTCAAATTCATGCAGTTTATTTTTATTTAGATTTATACCACAAATCATACTCTAAAACTTATAAATGCTCGACCTCTAAGGTAAAATAACTAACAGTATTTTAACAATAGCAAAATATGTATGACAGAAGTATAATTGGAAAAAATATCCTAACAGGTAACTATTATAGATGTAAAGATATTTTACTTTCTTTACATAAAACTGTATTTTAAGGTTATGTAACAACATAATATGGAAACAATATAACACGTAACTATTACAGATGTAAAGAATTTTAATTTATTTATAAAAATTGATAGTGCAATTATGGCATGTCAAATTTATTGATGGTTCAATTCTGATTCAGAGCTGTAGGCACATTAATGACAGTATTGTTAATTGTGTTAATTCCATAAGTATTTACGATATCTTCAGTTGAAATAGGGCCTGATTGTACTGCTGATGTTGATGGAATTTGGTTCATATCGTGTGTAAGTAGATGTAGGTAGACCTTGTAACATATATGCTATATTTTTTTTTATTTGTAGGGAATCTTCGATATAACTTTCAGCTACACTAGATTTCCAACCACCATGTACCATGTTGTTTTAACTGAAGGATATTACCACCATTGACAACTAAAAGTGTAGCCTAGGTTCTACGAAGGGCAATTTCTTTTGGCATCTGTCCTATTGTGTTATGTCCAATGTCTTATCTAGTACATTTACCATTACATACACTAATAAAGAATTTTGCTATATCTGGAATTGGTCTAATTTTTAAATAGTTTTTAATTATTTTGATCCAAAGTGGCCCCATTATTACAAACTTTAGCGACGAACCATTTTTGCTATTGCAGATGTGAATAATAATTAAATCGGCTTTCATGATGACATCAGAAATTAATAAATTACACAGCTCATCACTTCGGCATGCACCAGCAACACCAATTACAAGAGCAGTCTACAGGGTTATAAATTGTCAATAATTTTGAAGTATTAATATATAAACATACTACCTTAGTTGCAATGTAACATGTATCGGGTGCCTCAGTAAGGAATTTTATAATTTCCTCTAGTAAATACTAATGACTTTTTGGGCTTATAATTTTCATTTTATCTTTTTAAAAAGGCAACTAATTTAAAATATTTTGATATGTTAATATTCTCTGTTAAGCCAAGTGTAGCTTTCAATATTGAATAATGGGTCCATAAAGTCGAGGCTTTTTAATGTTGTGTGTTTAATGGAAGTACGTTTTGAAAAGTTATTACTGTATTTTTGGAATTACACGGTTTTTTAAATTCTGTATATGTTTTTATGTATAAGTGTTTAGATATATGCGGAAGCAATCTCGCGCATTGCAGGTGGTGTAATCTAAACTCTTCAGATATATAAATGGAATGAAAAATAATCTAATAAATACCTACTTGACTTTTACTTTCAGCATTTATGTCAAAACTTATTTGTCAACATCAAAATATAGCCTACTTATTTGTTTATATGAAGTTTTATTACAAGGGAATTCTTACATGTATGAGTAAATTTATTCATAATTATTAAGGTTTCAAGATCCAATTAGACTACTGGTACAAAAAATAGTATACATACTGCGGTTGAGAAGACTATTATTGCCCTTGTGGCTTAAATTCCTCGGCGCTTTGCGCCTCGGAATTTAATCTCGCCACTCGGGCAATAATAGTCATCTTCTCAACCTTGGTATGTAATATACTATTATACCTTGTCTCAGAATAAGAAGGAGTGATTCAAATATCGCGCCAAAATGGCGTATATTTTTAAAGTATTTCATTGGTTCTTGCGTAGGCAAGTTTAACATGGGAAAATAAGTTTGACAAAACGTCATTTTATGTTTATAGCCAAGCCATAACCTAGTCTCTTACATTTTTACTTTGGTTTATTATACTTTATTGTGTTATTAAATAAAATCCGTACTTTTATGTACAACATGAGCATGCGTTGATCAGACGTCTTAAGACCTAAGGAACAAGTGATCATGCATTTGAAACTTTGAATTTGATGAATATGTCAAAAAAACTGTATGTCAGTGCAAAAATCAAACATTCACAATTAATATCATTGCAAAAATAACTATAGATGAGTTCATACCATAAATGAACTGGGCAACTCACACATATTCTAGAATTGACTCATTAATTTTAAGTAAGTGTTAATTAAATACTAATTATATTACCACATGTTCCTATACATGTATATTACAGATATGTCAAACGTAAAGAAACCTGTACTAATAGAAACAGTGGAGAATATGGGAAAAAGTTTGGATTGCCACAAGTATAATGAGTGCACGACAAACTTTGATGAAAACCTGAAGGATTAAATAGCCATACCGATAAAGATAGGCAATTAAGAATACTTCATATAGGATCTGAATTGATACATAAGATGAAGATGCTTCAAAAAAATCCCCCTTTCAGAATATCACTTATATGAGAACTTTTGACAGAAGCAATTACAAATGTTACAGTAAGTATTTGGAAAAATTGTGCCGACCATGTACATTTTTAATCTTTTTAACATGATGTGAACACTAAATTATTGTTAATTTCCAATATATAGTAGAAATAAATATTTGTTATACTTTATATATTTTCATAATAAATAAATTTTAATAGGGAATAATAATTAGTAATGTGTAGGTATATGTAATTATCTTTGCAGTTCGTGTAAACAACTTAGCCGATGTAAATTTTTCTATTTATTACTGTTGTATGTAAGATTCACATTTCCAAGACTAGTTGCTTGAATTTACCTCCTCAAGGTTTGTAGCAGTAATACGAATGATTTATCTGTATAAATTCTTTATTGTGATATTTAAAATAGAAACTAATAAGCAAAACCTTTTCTGCAAGTTCTTAAGGACATTTTGATAAAAGATAAAAGGTTTGATTCATTCTTGCTCTCTGATACAAATATTTAATAATAAATAGACTTGATTCACAATTTTCATGTTGATATAGCACATTCACTAAAATGTGCAGTAATTATATATTTATAACGGCAATCCTCAAAACGCTCAGAACAAAGTCTATGCTTTCATTTGTAAATTGGGCCTATATCTTTATCCATAGATTCTTCTAATTTTTTGTGTAAAACTAGAATGAACAGATTTGAATGTTAAGAGATTTGTATTCATCAAATTATAGATATATACACACTTGTGTTTATAACTTTACTCTCCTGTTTCCAATTGCCGTGCATTCGTATTGCTGCTTCGACTGGTAGAATGAATAGCGGCACATCCATCTATTTTAACGAAAGTAGTAAATGAAACACAAAACAGCTAAATCCTTGGTTAGAATTAATACAGTTCTTCTAACCTCAATTGTCGAGATGTCATATCAAATTGTCTACTAAATTTTAAGCTATGTGTTCCATGTTTTGGCGGGATATTTGAATCACTCCTTCTTATTCTGAGACAGGGTATAGGCATATGTAGCTATTATACAATAGTGAGTGAGTGTACTTTAGACGTTAATGATCTAATTATTGACGTTTAGAGTTACTTTAGTATTTATACATAACATGTAAATATTAATGATGTAGTATGATGTGATATGTTGTTTGTGCGATGGAAATAGCACGAACATCATATAAAATTAGTATGTATTTATTTTTCTCCGGTATACTAAAAAAAGTTTCATTACTATTAGTTTTATTATTTTATGTGCTCTTCTTTGCTTATGTGACAATGAGGGGCATATTTAATATGTCATGTAAATATATTAGAATATGTAAATATTTTGAGTATATTGTCATTACAGCTTCGAGAATTTTGGTTTCAAGTCAAAGATGTATTAATTTATTTAATTGTTACTTATAATTAAATTTATAAGATAAATACATAAACAAAAAATGTACAATATATGTTATAATAAATTCGCTACATATACTGATTTAAATTTTGTACTTAATGTTATACCGATAAGAAGAAAAAACTAATATAAAAATAAATATCTACATTTTGTTACTTGCCTGTAACATTTGGAACTTTCTTTTTGTGTGTCCAAAGTTGAAAAGGGTTGTCATTAATAATTTATTACAAAATTTGGATAAGTGACGAGTTAATATGTGTTAAGCTGTACCATCCTTTGAAACAAGTTAATTCTAAAGTACGACAATATAAATTGAAGTCAGGTTTAAAAAGATATTTTAAACAATGAAGAATTATTGAAAAAGTTTGCTTCCTAAAATATACATTTTATATAACCATTGTTTAAGTCTTCAGTATTAAGAAATAATCACTAGAAGAAAAGTACGAAGAGTTTTATTTTTTATTTTTACTATTTATTCAGTGGAATGGTGAATTCAAGATGTAGTTTTATTTCATTATACTCACAGAATACATTGTTTTACTTTATCAAAAAGTATTAAATTTACATTCAGAAAATTTGGTAAATTTTGATGTAAATATAACCTCAAAGTAAATTTCAGAAATCGTAAATTTTATTCGTCGATCACAATACTAACATTGACGTACTACAACTGTTACATCATGGATTTTGATGACGAAAGTCGATTGTTTGGTGCTTTCTACCAGTCTAAATACTTGTATACTCCCAACGTACCTGTCTAAAAGCATGACTTGCGAAATATTCCCAACAAACTTATTTTCGGTAAGAGTAAAAGACCTACTTCCGGTAGGAATTCTGAAAAACTTGTTTAATAAAATTCAAATTTAATTTTGAGTACGTATGAATTCTTTATAAATTCATTTAAACTTAGTAGTTGACGAATAATTGGCAAAATTCAATTTTTTCGCTCAAGTGAAATACTACTTCCGATCTGCCGATTTTATTGAAAATGCAATCAATTCTCAAGAGGAAAATTATATTCGTAAATAAAAAGTTTAGAATTGATATCTATAGCGGTTTGACCGCTATCATGGTCACACACACGCACAGACATTTTTTAAGAACAACTTTTTCGGAATCAGGGGACTTCAAAATGTGCAAAATCTCGAGGTCGTACATTTTCATCATCACAATACTTCCTTATACTACGTATAAGAAAGTAAAAGTATAACACATTAAAATTCCTAGATAAATTAATAAGGTGCTACAAAATTTGAGCACGCGAGAAAAACTTGTAGTAGTGGTTTGAAACCTAGTTAAGGTTCTATTAGTAGATAGGAATTTTATTCATGATTTAGTATTATGTTATAGCCGAATCTTTTTAAGCCATGGATGCCCGAGTATCTATTACACATAGGGAATATGTAATAAATATTTCAAATAATAACTCAATATCTAAGCGAATAAAAATTCATTTATGATCAAATATTTACACATTTGTAACCGTGGGAATGATTTTTACCAAAATAGCATTCACTGTAATGTGGGTTGCCTAATTTTAATTTATTTTATATACATTTAAAACAAAGTAAAGAATAGTTGAACGAAGAATAAGTGCAGAGCGGGGTAGCTTTTTATTCATTTTTAACGTGAACTAAAGCAAACAAATCTACTGCAAAGGATTTTTGAGAAAACTAGTTTTAAATATTTTGACATATTAATTAATTTTCTTTAATCAGATAATTCTTTTCTAAGTTTGATTATTCAGCGGGGTAGATTACTAAATTCTTCATAAGTTGAGGATGAAAGGTTTTCTTCAAATTTAAAATCAACAAAAATATCTTGCATCGAAAATCTGCTATTTTTCAACTATTCAAAGATCCACTATCCAGCAGCCTTAATATTTAAGCACATATAGCTTCCACTATAGTAATATTGCTATTTTAATATGAAAGGCAATTATTGACAAATTTATATTGTTTGCATGACAAGTATTAACAAACGTTAAATGGTGTATGATTATTATTGTTATGACAGTTTTGAAATGACTCTCGTGGGTTCTATTACTTAAGACGGGCGTTTATTTACTAACACATAGAACCTTATGCAACTTATATTACTCGCGGGACGGGTAGACGCAAGGGGGGTGTGAGTAGGTGGAGGGAGACGATATTCGGTTCTGTCACAGCGCTTCGGTATTATTCACAGATTCTGTCATAGATAAAGGAATACTATAGGTGGGAAACATAATGTATATGGAATGAGTACTTTCGGAACTGTTGATGTTGTTGATGTTTTATAATAAGCCAATCTTCGCTCGTATATGTGACATTTTTTTTTAATTTCAAACTGTCACTTGAATTTAAGTCTGGAATAGCCGACCGATTCCGATAGATTTTCGTCTTCGCTAGGCCCGGTAGAGATACCGTAAAGTGGGGATAGACCACGCAATAGCTTGAAAAAACCTCGTATGAAATGTGTGTGACAATGTTTACTATTTAATGTTTTTTATCTTCAAAAATAATTAGAGAAAGTTTTTTTTTTAATATCGTTCATCAAATGTGCAGCTGGCGCGTGGAGGTTGTTTTTTTTCTTTTGTGTATCAGCCTTAGTTAGTGGACATTAATTAAATTCATGCATTTTTGTCGTTATTTCTAAGACACATAGCTTTTTTAAGAAAATAAATTAGTACAAAAACTGACCTTGACATTATAAATGGATGCCTTTTGCATCACTAACCCAAATTTGAGATTCTAAAATTACAAAATAAATTCAAAGAACGCCAAACGGCGATGCTTTAGTTTTCGATAGGTAAACGCTCCTGTTAACAGGTAAAATTTTGCAACATCTCTAATTTGACGCTATCTGGTGCGTGTCTGTTGCCACAAGGATTCTACTATGGTAGAATTATTTTCTATTAGTTACTTTGAATATGCTAAACATATTTTTTGTAGAGATTTATTTAATTGTGATTACAAGTTAATTATATACTTCTAATTACTCCTTGTAACAAGCCCAATTTTAGATCTACCTGGAAACCATGTCCGTTGGAGCTTTAATTACTTTTGCTTGTCTTTTATATGCTTGAATAATATGATACAATATATAATATGTAATTATTTGTTGTTAGTTAAGTCCTCATTATTCCTTCGGTTTTTCTCTTAGATTTTCTTGAGGAACAATATCCCAAGATGCTTTTTTATCTGTACACCATATGCTGTAGAACATTGTTGTAAAGACACACACTATAAATGAAAACAGGAAAAGTGATCGCCACTCGTTTATCGTAGAACGCCTACATAAGAAGATAATAAACTGCTCAATTGCCATCATGCTAAGTGCCGGTATTCCAGCGCTTATGCCTCCTATCAAACCGCTATAATGTCTACATATGTCAAATAAGTTGGGTTTAAGTCCCGCTAAAACACATCCTCTGGCTATCATAGCACAGGTAAACCAAAAAAGAATTAATCCTTTATTGCTCACGTAAGTGGCGAACACCATAAAGCAACTTGGTAATACGTTACCTATACCAACAAAAATCATTCTCATATGTACGACGGGAATGTAATTTTTTGCGATACAGTAATCTCCGATATAGCCGGAAACAATCGTTGTTATCGATTGGCACATGTATGGCAGAGTAGACCAATACACATTAGAATTTATGGCGAAACCCATAGCGTGATTGAAAAATTTGGGAGTGTGCGTGATTAGTACAATTGTCAAGCTGTTGTAGCCTAATTCACCAGCAACCAATGCCCACACTCCGACATCACTTATTACATTTCTCCATGGTATTCGTTTTGGCATTGCGTCACCTAGTTGGTCCCTTAGCAGACATTTTTCTTTATCACAAATGAAAGGATGTGTTGTAGGTCGGGAGTAAACAAATATTAAAAATATCACATACCATACTACTGCTAAGGCCGACCAAAAGTAGAATACAATGCGCCAGTACACAACGATCGCATTTAGTAATATATATGAAATCATAATTCCTAAAGGACCTCCTGAATAACTGCAAGCCGTAAGAAAAGTTTGTTGCTCGTTTGATATCCAGTGTGATAGTAAACTTATTAAAGCTGGCAAACAAATACCTTGCAGGGATCCTAGAATAATTTGTAAAATGGCAGTACAATACCATGGTGTTTCAGTTAGTACAGTAGGTACAGATGCTACAACAAGTGCTGTACATAGTACACCCAAACTCAGAAAGTGTCTAGCCCCATAGAAATCGCAAAGTATTCCAGCAGGTATTAGTAAGAAGGTGAATCCAGCGAAGAAGGAGCTGAATATATAGTATTTTTCGTTTGTTGACCATTCCAAATACTTCTCGTTTACATTTTCTATCGGGCTCATGTAATAAATACCAGTGGAACATACTTCTTTTTCAGTATAATTAAATTTATCTGCTCCTACGCTTTCAAGGTATGGAATAGTCGCGTACAATGCATATCGTGAACCGTGTAATATCATTAACGATATACACCCCATTATACAAACGACATATCTCTGTTGGAAAGTGTATTGACCAAAATTACATCCAAGTAAATCCATGAATCAATAAAATAACACTATAGATATATCTCCACCTACTCTTACTTCTATATGGCAGATACTACCCTGTAAATTAGACAAATATTTATATTGATATGAACGATGTAAACATAATGATAAACATAATCCATACATAAGATTAACAAGGTAAATTGCAAGCTACTCATATGTCGGATACGGATATGTCAAAATTGCATTAAAGTTTAAATGGCTGTTTTTAAACCTTTTTAAATTTATATTTCCTATGCATTGAACAATCCATGCTTTAACATCAAATTTGTATGTCATTTCAAAACAAAATTAGAGTATCATCATTAAATGAGCTGATTAAGCAAATCTCAAAATATCGATTATTGGCGGCATCTATCCAAAGCATTATGTACTACTTGGTAATCGCTGAGCATTTTTAAATCACTTTCTAAAGATATGCAATCTGATTGGATTATATCAAATCTGCTACAATGACATTTGACTGATTTGACATTTATTTTGTCTATTCATATTCTATACTTAAATTCTTCTAATCACACATTGAGCTGATTCATTTCAAGTCTGCTACTATAATATATATTGGAAGTTACGGCGAGAAAACTATATCTAGTTTTTTCACGGAAAAAAACGTGGCTGTTGGGGGTCATTTAGTTCTTACCATACTAGTCTCTACTAAAAGGCAAGTAATTCGCAAGGAAGATGAGAATTGCTTATCCGAAATGTAGTATAAGAAAAATTCTTTGTAAGTAGCTAGGATTTTTTGCATTTTTTTGGTTAAGTTTTTATGTTAATACTTGCAGATGTATAAAGAGAATTTTCTTTAAAATTCAAATGGAAAATTGCTGGGCTAAGGTGAAGTAGCTTTGCTATAGACGTTATTTGGTCACTAATATTAACAATAACTCTAAGGTATTTGAGGGCTGATTTAGTACAATTTTAAAAATGAGGTGTGACCACCACACGACTTTCCTATACGTATGGGCGTTTCAAATTATACATAAGTTGTACTGAATTGTTTTAAAGACTTTTATCGTAGAAAAATAATCCGAAAAATAAACCTGTAAGTGTGTTACTTCAAGTCCAAATTTTACGAATGTTTTTATACAAACAAACTATAGTTTTATTAACGAGAAGAGAATAGAATTTTTAGGCTTACAAACTATAAAAAAAATGGAAACTTATTTCGATTTTTTTATTACTTATTGGTAGTAATTATTTAAGATTTCATGTTTTCTTTATTTTTTTGAGGTGCTACTTTATCCCATTTCGCTCTGTCTCCCTTGGACCATACAAGGTATATAGTCGTGGTAAACATACAAATGACAAGCGATAAAAAAAGTACTTTTCGCCATTCTTGAACTGTATATCTAGGGCACATATACCTAATTAAGTGTGGAGAAAGTATTCCAGTCACTGACGTTAAACCATTATGTATAGCTTGCACAATACCAGCATAATGTCTAGTAATATCTATAATATTTGCTTTGAGTCCGGAATATATTGTGCCTTTCAACGACATTGCTAGAGTGAAGCAGCAAGCAATTAGGAGTTTGTTACAACTCATGTACGTAGATAGTATTATAAAGCAATGTGGCATGATAGTTCCAATTACTGCGTATAGTGTCCGCGTGTAAACAACTGGAAGGTATTTCATTCGGATAAAATAATCACCTAGCAGACTAAAACCAATTGTCGACAACCACTGTCCAATATAAGGAACAAAAATTAAAAATGGATCCTTGTTAATATCGATTGCAAATACTCGTTTAAAAAATTTTGCTAGATGAGTGTCAACGGTGAATAGTAAAAAACTGTGACCCAATTGTGCAATAACCAATGCCCAAACACCGGTGTCTAATAATAAAGGTCTCCAAGGAATTTTGCTCGGTAAATGATCACCCACTTCCTTCGTCAATATTTTCTTCTCATTCTCGGTTATAAATGGATGAGTATAGTGTGTTGAGAATATCAAATACGTGGAACTCAGGTACCATACTACGATTAATGTTGTCCAAAAATAAAAGAGTAATTCCCAGTATTGCATTTTGTTTACAAAATAGGTAGACGTTACAATTGACACCATACTTCCTAAACATGCTCCTGAGTATCCAATCGACACTAAAAATGTGTTCTGAGAAGATACTATATAATGTGACATTAGGCTAAGTACAGCAGGCATACAAACGCCTTGCATCAAACCTAGCAGAGCCTGCAGAATCGCTGTGCAGTACCATGGCGTTCTAATTAGAATTGATGGGATAATGCTAGTGATTATTCCTGTACCTAGTAAACCTACGGATAGGAAGTGTTTTGCTCCATATATATCGCAAAGGATGCCACTGGGTATATGCAATAAAAAGTATCCAACGTAAAATGAACTGTACGCATAATATTGTTCTCCGGCGTTCCAGTGTAATAATTGTTTATTTTCTGTGGTGCTTCGTATACTGCGTCTAATGCATATTTCTGACCCCGAAATATTTCTCTCCTTCTCCTGTATTAAATACGCAAGCGTCGCCGAAAGTGAATATCTAGTTCCATAGAGCAAAAATAACGCCAAACTCACCATGAGGCAAGTGACATATTTTTGATATAAAACGTGCTTGCCAAATCGACAGCCCAACAAACTAATACTCATTCTTCTTCTGGGACAAGAAGTTTGACGTCGCTCTAGTTGTTTGACATACTTAACGTCAATACCATTATATTATATTATATTATAGTCGAGTCGTTTTGGCAACCGACACGACCAAAGTACGAACCAAAGACGATGATTCAATATCATTACAAATTTCGATCGGCCGGAACAATTTCGAAACAATAAAATTTAACTAATCAATTAATATTTCAGGATATACAGCATGTGTCAATTTTCATTAGCCATAATAATAATAATAATAATAATAATAAAGTTATTTATTCAGTAATACATACAGTGTTGAACATGTCAAAATATACATATAAAACAGATTCACAAATTCACATTTACACGCGTCAAAATTTAAAATTAAAATACTCATATATGCTATAGAAAGCTTCTTTGATGAGTATTTCAAACAATACAGTTTTTTGCCTTTTTTGAGGTAAATATTTTATGTGTGAAGGTAAATGATTATATACTCTTATTATTTGGGTGATACAACTCTTTTCCACAATACTTTTTCTTGTTTGTAGAGGCACCAAATGTGACCAGACTATACCTCTGGTCTCGTAATTATGTTGTAATTCTTGCTCTTTGAAAAACTCATAATTCTCCCTTACAAACTTCACACACTCAAGAACATATAAGCCCGTCAATGTATGTATTTTTTGTCCCTTAAAAATTTCCTTGCATGAATGAGTCTTTCTCACACCAAAGACACTACGCAGGCACGACTTCTGTAGGATAAACACTCTGGATGCATGAACCGATGTTCCCCACTACATGATGCCATAACTAAGTCTCGACTGCACATAAGCATAATATGCCGATAGACCTGCTGACTGATTTACAGATCCCGCTATGATACGCAATGCATAACCGAATGATAATATCTTTGTTGCCAAGTGGTCAATATGCTTCTTCCAGTTCAATTGAGGATCCATCCACAATCCCAGGAACTTAACTGCCATGTGTTCCATATTTAGCTGTTGATCTCCATAAATAACTTTTATTGGGTCCCTCTTGAAATAGCCAAAGTTCAACACATTGGTTTTTTCAATATTCAGCTTGAGCCTGTTTCTGTCAAACCACTAACCACAATCCTCAACCGTAGACAGTATTTCATTGTTTGCTGCATCTTTTTTGGTTCTTACAATTACCGAAGTATCATCAGCGTACAGTATCGTTTTATATTTAGTCTTGCAAGGGAGATCATTGACATATATTAAAAACAATAAAGGACCCAGGACGGAGCCTTGGGGCACTCCTCTTTTCAGCGTCCCCCAATCAGAAGCAACACCCGCATCACCACCGACCACGCACTGCTTTCTATTATCCAGATAGGACCGTGTCAACTGCAAACTATGTCCCCTTATTCCAACTCTTTCCAATTTTTCAAATAACACAGTACTCAACACAGTCGAAGGCCTTACTAAGGTCCATGAAGATACCAATTGTGCACTCATCATGATTCAGACTGTCAATAATCTCATGTATGGCTTGATAAGCAGCTCTGATCGTAGATCTGCCTGTGATGTAGCCATTCTGGTATTCACTAAGTATATCATGTTCCAAAAGGAAATCCATTATACGTTTAAAAATAATTTTTTCGAATATTTTTGAGAAATGTGTCAATATAGATATCGGTCTGTAGTTTTCTAGTTTTGTAATTTCACCTTTCTTGTATATTAATCTAATCATAGATTTCTTCAATTCATTTGGGAATATTCCCGATTCTATACATTTATTGACTATTGGTTCTAGTATAACTGCAAGTTCAGGCGCACAGTCTTTTATTATCTTTACAGGTATTTCATCACAACCCACGCAAGAGCTATCTCTTAATTGTGCAAATGTGAATAATGATATTCAATAAACAAATGAAGTGCTTTAAAGGTAATCCAAAAGAAAGTAAAACTACATTTGGAAAATATACACACTTCCATAATATACGACTGTTGTCGATATATTTTAATTCGGATATTACTTACAAAAATTCTGTAGTCTTTATTAAAACAAAAAGAAATGTTGATAAACATCACAAAACATTATTCAAAATACGTACTTTTACATGGTGGATCAGTACGTATTTCACAAACCCATACATACTGTTTTGTATACACCTCTCTATTTCTTTATGTCTCCTGTCCTTTTCTTCCAATTCTTAGCACCTATACTATCAAGAACCATCTCGGTGTATCAGAGCCTTCCTCTTCTCCTTTTACTACGTGTTCTCCATTACATCATCCACAAAGTATTTACACTTTTCCAGGTCTCCATACATGTGGTAACCTTCTATTTGTTGTTTTTTTATTTTCTTCACTAAGTCTCCTTTGCTTACATTGTTCAGTTCTTGATTAATCTGTCATGTGTATTCACCTTTCGATTCCTTTGTTCAAGTATCATTGTTTAATTTTTTTATTCTTGTATTCTCAGTTGCTGTTTCTTTGTTATTGTCATAGTCTCGGCTGCAAAAATAACAAGTAATTTTTTTTAATATGACATAAAAGTCGTCTGTGGTGAGGTAGGTTAACAGAAGTTTAATTACTTTAAAAGAAATTCAATAAAAACCGATTTCCAGCGGCGTCCTTCAGGGACTTATATCTCCGTAGGAGGGGACTGTGGGAAAATCTTTTATAGGAACTTGTCATCTTATTTGTTCATGTTCTATCTGCATCCAAGAGATTTCCCACATTTTCCCGGGCACCCTGTATACTATTTTGTGCTATATATAACAACATATTTTACTATACTCCATTCAGTCTAAGAATAAAGTAGATGGCGCTACAATATGAGCACAGTTTACACACGATGAACTTTGTATTTTGAAAACAAGTAAAACATATGTTTACTGTCAGATGGATAGCAGGGATATACATATCTGATATCATTATATTTTGACATTTACGTACATTTTTATACAAGTTGGTAACTCATTCCTCAAGAAAAAGGAATGCACATGTCGTCTAATTGTACTTTTTTGTGCTTCATCCAATTTATTGTAAGTATGACGATAATTTCTTTTTCTTGGAGGAGAAATTGGAACTCCATATAATTCCATTTCTTTAATAATGCAGTACATTGTATTCCTATTAATACCCACTTCCTCTGCTGTTTGATTGACTGCAGCTGTTTTAGACATATTGTTTTTATCCTTAATGTACACATTATAAGCCATTTGCCTTTGTCCAGATCTTATGTGTTTCCCTTTACGATTTTTTGAAGGACCTGGTAAAACTGCTTCCGCCATACTATAGAATATTAGCGATTACGAAAAGAAAGTTAACGAAATTGATAAAATACCTTATCAAATGAATATTTCACTTGCGAGTTCTAAGAAGAACTATTTTTTAAGAATATTAACAACAAATAACTATGTAAAATACGGAAATCGACAAAATCTTTGAACAAAACTGTCAGTAAACAAATTTTTGACAGAACGAGCTAAATGCGATTATTTTGCCGGTGTAAATGCACACTCGATTTCAACCAATCACAAACGTTTATTTTAAGCCCTATCTTTCCCAATGCTTTATTCTTAGACTGAATGGAGTATAGTAAGTTTTGGTGTGGCAAAAAAAATGATTTATCTCTGGTGTGACAGTATAAATTCGTGATAAAAAATAAATTTACCAAGATGCTTGAAAATTTTAGATCATTCTCCTATTAATTTTATTTTTTGTTACATAAAAATAATTGTTAATTATAATTTGTACAAATTTGTATTTATATTTTTTGTAGTTCTAGGGTACACTATCAATTGTTACTGTAATTTGATGTCATGTAGTGGGAATAACTACTCTTGGACGAATATTTTTATTATTATTATATACAAAGTGTGGTTCTTGATTTATTTACTGACAATTGACAAAATTAAATATAGACGAAATGTATATAAATCATCACACGAACATAAAAATAGCATAATTTCCTGTGTGGCTTCGGAGAACATATTACGCACCTAAAATTACTCTTACTCTAGAAGGTGGTCTAAATATGAAATATTACAATGTCAACTTTCAAGGACAAGGTACGTGAAATTCGAGGAATAAAGAAAGAGGAATCCTCTCCGGGATATGTTTCCCTCCACTACTTACCTCTTCTTGTTCAGAAGTTCACGTTCACACGTCCGCATGTGTGCGTGTCACTTCGCGTTTCTATTCTCGAAAACGAGTTTTCGAACAATCGTTCTGAATGAACCGCAGAAGACAAAAGAGGTCTCAAAGAATATAAGAAAAGGGAAGAAATAAGAGGGGGAAAACACTAGAGACGCAACAAACTCCAGAAACACACTACAAAAATAATAAAAGCCTTTGCCTATTTCGCATTCGTATGTCCTCTGCTAGGTTGGATGAGGGCGGACTGAAAAAGAGATATACTGATGGAATAACTTGAGACGTGACCGTATCTTTGTGATGGTATCGCCGGATACAGATTCCCGAACTGTTCAGGCACTAGAAACGAAAGAGGATCAAAGAAAGAAAACAATAGGTTACGCGAGATGATCGGGAAATCGCTTTTTCCCGTCATGGCTGTAATACATTTAGATAAATAAAGTACTTTTTTCGTTAGTGGATCTGCATTTTATTGTACTAGTCGGTGTTAAACTGATGACGTAAGACGATCATTTATTCACATTCGTACAGAGCGAGTACAAAATAAGGAATACATCACACAAAATGAAAAATATAGATTTTAAGGAAAATTACAAAAAAAAAACAAGTTACTTTTTAATTTTAATCGGGTGTTTATAGAATATACCGGGTGTCTGTTTAAGCTCGGCCATCGGCCAAATCTCGGCAACCGTTTATCGTATAACCTCGCGGAAAAAAATTTGACAGTAAAATGGATGACGGAAATTACAACAAAAACATTTTTAAGTTTCCAAAATGATCGCAAGGGGGCGCAATTCTCAAGATGAATTAAAAATTCGATAATTTTTCATTAAATTCTAGATTAAGATAGATTAAAAGATTTACTAGCAACATTTTTAGACGTTTTTATACAACTTTTATTTGAGACTTTTTATCTAATTCCCATACGAAGGGGAGAGTGGAGGGGGGTATGTCTGCGCACAAAAGTAGGTATAACTTTGGTTTGCCCCAACGGATTTTAATGTGTCTGGGCTCATTAGATACAGAATTTTACAAAGAATTGAAGGATATGTAGCACGAACTTACGTGGTTGTCAATGAAAACAACAGGGGGCGCTGTTCTCAATGTATGTATATTTCCTGTTTTGTCTTTAAAATTTCAAATGGAGCGGTATATTTTTAATATCGTAATATAGAAGCACATAAAAAACTAAAGAGAATGATGAAAACTGGAAGTTGCTACCTTTTTTGTTATAGTCATACGAAGACAATCCAGAAAAATAAAACTCTTTAAATATACATTTATTTATTTATTGGAAGTAATAATTATATTTTAATTTTAATAGAGTCTCTAGACAGTGTATAGTACGTTTTCTCTTGAAATTTCATCTTACTCTTCGCTAAATGTATTTAAATAGTTTGTTATAATTACAAAGATAATTATTCTATAATTATTATACCTATAAAATAACAAGTCTCGCTCGTAGGCTTCCACGATTGTCGTTGATGATCTTGGTTTTTGGGTTTAAACCAAGGCTACGTACCTGCTACTCCTACCGATATTTCGCCTACTAACCTAAGGGACATCTCCAGGATCTCTACTACTACTGAAATAGACTGGCGTGAATTAACAAGAGAATGGTTGATATTGAGTTTAGTATTGTAGTTGATAGGTGTATGAGGGACTTCTAGAAATGGTGGAGATAATACCTTTCGTCTCAATTCTCAGGTTGGCAGTATGTTTCGGCATTTGACGGATTCGCCGATTTTGTAATTGTAATGATTGAAAAGGGGCTGGTGACCGGTTTCTGATCTGTGCTCAACCACTGCAGATCTGACCACGTTTAGGCCGGGCGCAAGGTGAGACGCATGTTGGTGAGATGAGGTGACGCAGGGGAGCAGGATTTAATGAACTGCTCTGAAACTGCATCACCTGACCCTGCGTGCGAACATGCGGTGTAGTATGTTCTTATTCGTTTCACAGAATCTCACGGTGGGCGCCTCACCTCACCTCACCAAGCTGCGTCTCAACTTGCGCCGGCCTTATGGCTGGGTGCAGCGCTCACTCAGAGACACGAATGTTGACTGATCGCTCTGTCTCGCTGATGTATACACTACCGCACCAGCATGCAACCTAATATACACAAGAGAAATCAATAGGTTGTTGGTCTTTGACAGAGGAAAGGCAATTGAACAGTTGTGGGATCGGGTTTGAAAATAGTTTTGATGATACGAAGGAGCATTTTTAAGTTCGCGGAATGGAGGGGTTGCATAGTAGTGGTAAAACTCTTTCGTGTCGTAACGTGTTCATTGAGTCATCATTGGCGGAAATATAAAGTTTTAACACAAAGAAAGTGTGAAATATAGAGAAAATCGAGTATCACCCGTTATTAAATTCGGTCCAAAACAAAGACTTTTAAGCGGCACAATCGAGATAAGCAACATAGGAAATCACTTGAAGACAACCCGCGGCTGAGGACGCCTATCGAAGTGACCATTCTAGAACTTGCTAGAAGAGTCGCAAATATAATAATGGAAGATGCTCGGCCGAAGAATGACTCGCAGGAATGACTAGAGTATCTGATGATCATCTTGGCATGACTAAAGTCAGCTAAAGATTTGGTCCGAGAATGCTCACACCACCGCAAAAACAACGGCACGTGGAATGTTCCCGTACGTTTTTGGATCTCAAATTGTTACCAGGGATGAAACTTGGGTTTATCATTATGAATCTGAGTTCAAGCAAAACTCCATGCATTGGCATAAAGAGATATAGCACCATCCACGAAATTTAATGTTACATTCGGCTGGAAAACTCATGGCTACTGTTTTTTCGGACTCACAAGGAATCATGTTAATTGATTACAATGATAAAGGCGTTTGCTTAACATGAGAATACTACCCTTCAAACCTAGAGCGGTTAAAAGAAGTTATTAAAGGAGAAAAAGAGGGAAAACTGACGAAAGGTGCTCTGCTCCTGCACGACTCCCGTCCACATAGTCTTGTTGCGCTGGCTGCTCTGCATAAAGTGGACTTCAATATTTTGAATCACCTACCTATAGTCCAGACCTGGCTCCTAGTGATTTTTACCTGTTCCCAAAAATGAAAGAACTACTACGTGAGAAGAAAATTATGGCTATGACAAAGAAAAAGCATTTTTTATGAAGGCAAACACAAGTTTATTGAAAGATCCGAAAAATTTATTATTATTGTAATTTTGTATTTTTATTTTCACTCTTTCTCCCCTGTTCGCCGAACTGAGAAACGCATCTCGTATGTTTGTTAAGGATTTTACTGGTGTGATCGGTTACGCCGTGGATATATGGTAAATAAGCGTGGACATTCAACTTGGGTTGGTGTTGTTTTAGAAGTGGTATTTGAGTGTACTCTCTACGTATTTTTTTTGAGTACTTGATTTGAATTATGATGTTTGTTATATGTGGAAGTTCCTGAGTTAGTGCGAAAAGTTCGGACGGGAAGAAAGCTCTGTTTACTAAGAACTTGATGACGGATTGCTTTTGGGAAGGGTAGTGATCGGACTGGTCATTGAGGCACCTTTCAGTGTGTGTATTTTTGCCGTATACGGAATGTCCTAGTTTTCCATCTGACCGACGGCGTATTAGTACACCAATGAAACGAAGGGATTCGCTAGTTTCGATTTTCATGGTGAATCGGATATGTGTTGGTAATTCAAAAAACACGAGGAAATTAGTAAGAAAATCCCATTCATGCTGCCAGATTATGAAGGTGTCGTCTACATACCTGAACCAGGATTTGTAAGTTTGGAGATATGGGTTGATAAGGATTGTTGTTTGAACGCTTCCATTCAAATGTGACTTCAGGGGTTACAGTTGAACCCATTGAGGGAAAATTGTATGGAGACGCTGTAAAGCATCTTTGCTGTACGCTCACAACGGGGCCATTGGGCAGGGCTAAGTGTGGGACCAATATGGCTGCCTCACCTGGTCCGGACTACTCAAAATTATAATCTGTCATCCACACCTGTCAGGCCTACACTAACCTATGAAATGTTATTCCAGACGAATTATTCTTATCAACGCCGTCTCTGCTGTTGCAGCTACTTAGAGCACACGAAACCATAATGTCTTCTAATATTTAACTTATTATATAACTCTAACACACGATGCACTTAACAAACACTCTACTTTTTACCAACACTACCTGTTTGACTGTAGTTTCATCACGCGACGTCGTCTCCCTACGTATTCTTTCTCAATGGTTGAACCCATGTCAGCATCACAAACTTTTTTGACAAATAAACATCTGTAGAGGTTATTTAGGCGCACCTCAGTTATAATTAATATGCCGTGGAAGACTAAATAAACCTGTAGGATTACTTTGTCATTAGTAAATATTTTTATTATAGGATCGTAATATGGACCAATGAACAAGACAGTGAAAGTCAAGATCCTCGTGTTATTGTTGTGCTATATAGGAAAACAAACAGAAGATTTAGTATAACGAAAATTTGATATGAGTGTACGTTACATTTAATACATTTATACTCTAAACGAAGTATAGTTCAATTTAACAGGATATGTGACTTATCTAAAGAGTCAACCCTGACCAGCACAAAATCCACATGTATGCAATGCAGTTACATCCTATAAAGATAAGTTTGTGGATTACAACGTTTAGGTGTAGAATATTTGGTTCACTTTTTAACTTGACTAATTTAAATATAAGACAATGGTGAAAAATTGCAGCACAAATTATTCTAATATAATAACATATTTCCCTTAAATAGTAAGCATTTTGAAATGATGAAGGGGAAAGCAGGTACTTGTCCGGCTTATACCGTATGTGTCTATTTTCATTAGCTATAGGGATTCAATGTTTACATGCGATTTATACGTATACAAATAATACGTGGCAACGTGTATCTCCCGGCAACAATCGACATCACAGCGACTTTCCCCGATCTTGCCACTTCTACATTAAATGTGTAGCTGCGAACACGTTCCGAGATATAGTCTGCAATAAAATCCGTCATCATCAAATGGCCGGCGCGATCTAGTTGTTTATTATTATTTTCATAATCCTTTTTTATTTACCTTATTTTTAATTTTATTAGAATTACGCTTTTGTTTGTGTCATGCTTAATAATTCTCTGCATTTACTGAAAGGAAAAAGAAAAATCCTTGCAAGGCGTAAATATTATTTCTAAGCGCAGTACAAACATCCAAGTCAATAGTCCAACAGCTACTGCTAACTTGAGCTTGTATCGTGAGCTTGTATCATCGGTCGCGCTCGCATTGAAGAGAAAAGTAGGGGGTGCCATGTTGTCACGTATTGCATGAATTAATCGCCTATGGCTAATGAAAATTGACACGTGCTGTAGACCCTTTTACACAATATATAGAACCTTAGATCAATTAAGTACATTCGTAACAAATACAAAAGAAAGAGTAGATCTAGGAAATTCTGAGTGTTATGAACGTACTAGAGATTAACGTGCTAAACTGCGAAATTCACTAAACTATGTGGAAATAAAGTAATAAATAAGCTGATCTCCATCTAACGGTTTATTGGAATGCATAGCATAAGAACAAAATGTAGAAATCAGTAACTAAGTAAAGCTGAAATTGTTTTTTTCATTTTTTGTGGACATATTTAAAAAATAAAATTTTACGTTCAAATAATTATTTTCTCCTTTTCATAACAGTATTCTTACTCACATACTTACTGCTCTTTTAACCTTATATATTCATAAGAATTTTGAGTAAAACGTTTTCTCTGTAATACTAATAAAGATTTATTACTTTTTTTGTATCAAAGATAGTACAGTTTGGTTTAAATGGCAAATTACTGTTATTTGAACAATGTAGTAAATAGTATATGTAGTTAAAATATCCAATTGGGAAGCTTTTCGTTTTACAAATGACGTTACTGTTGAGGTTAGATTCTTTATAATTGTTTTTGCTGTAATGGTACAGCCCATTTCCATCTATGAATTTATAATTTTATTATTTTAAAGAATTTAATTAAGTATATTTTTTTATGAATATTTTAAAAAGGAAGTATTTAAAATCAATGAATGTATTATTGTAATATTAAGTCGCAATTAGTCATAAGTTTAGTATGTATTTATGAATAAGAATTGTGGCGCCAAAAGTTACATTAAGGCGATAAAAGCTCCAATTGTGATAAACATTCTCACAGTTAAAAGAATGTGTGCGTGTGAAATGTGAATGGAAACACCCGGACTATGTAGAAAGCGGGGATTCACAGACATTCTTATATAAAGAGAAAATACGCTTTCAAAAGCCAAGAGTCGAAGGCGAGATACGTTAAACGTTGTATCGAAAGGCGAACTCCAAGCAAACATTAAGACTATTGGGATAATCGGCAATGATCATAAGCATCATTGTTAATATAATTTAAATAAATAATCGACTACTGGAATAGTCGGCCACGGTCATAAGAATTGTGGTTTTTTGTAAAAAGTAATAAAATAGTGTTTAAAGTTGCACATAAGTATTAAATGTGCAAAGTGTTATATTGTTATAATAAAGAAATTGTGCTCCGAATGGCAGAGTAAACCGAATTCCGTTGAAAACAGCGTACAATATAGAAGTTCTCGTTGAAAGGAGTATAGAAGAAAGAAGAGAGAAATAAAAGAAGATCTAAAATAAGGTATTATTTAAATGATTATTTTATGATAAATGTATTTTTTATAATAAAGAATTAAAGATTGTAAAATAAATTTCAAACAGAGTCGAACCGAATAAATAGAGTTGTTAAATAAACATCGTCTCGAAAATATAAAGTATAATGTAACTTGATATGTTTCGCAATTGTCATATATGTATATAAACATACACAAATCGTATGTAGCCTGCGTAGTAAATTCTTGCTTTATACACAAATCGTATGTGGCCTGCGTAGTAAATTCTTGCTTTATTGTTTACGTTTTAACATAATAAAGAATCTACATAAATATTTGTATCAGTTTAATATTTGTAAAAATGTATTGAAATTATCTTTTAATGTATTTTGTTTCGTTCGTTGTTTTTATGAGAATATTTCTTTGTCTGTAAAATATACAAAATACATTGATTTTGAATAAAAGTATTATTTAAAGTTTTAAATGGCATTTTCTTTTTATTAAAACTAATTAATGTTTAGGAATCTTGTAATTAATCATTTCTAGTAATCCAAATCACCCTGAGAGAATCCGATTTGAGCTGAGCTGGCAATTGAACAACATTTTACAATTTTAGTTTAAAATTTAAACTCTGCATTAAAATATATAAATTTGGATATAGGGGTTCCTGTTTACTGCTTAGTATTTTTCTTAGCTTATATAAGAATAACGATAACCTAATTATTTTCATAGTTCTTGCAGTACCAAAATAATCATGTAAATGCGCAAATTTCCTTCACCTGCGTATAAGATATTCATTTCCAACGCTAAATATCTATTGTTACAGTCGTTTAAAATTTGAAACACTGGCACAACCATAATTTATGTGTCACTGTGCTCCTATATGCTGGTTGCAATAAACGTCGTTTTTAAGAAAAAAGACTGTAGAAATTAAATAATATTACCGCCATAATATTTCAACCGCTTGACAGGGAACGCATGAGTCTAATTTCAAACTGGTTGTATAATTCCTTCTTGGTTTAATGCGAATCGTACAGTATCATTAAACGTAAATATAAATTTTAGGGATTTTGTTTTCGCACTAAATTTGATTCCATGGCATAATTTATATACACCAGTAATAAAATTTATGGCGAACACAAAGCTGTCTCCGTCATTTTAAACTTTGTTTTACAACTTCCAATTCAGTGGAGGTTATTTTTCTGGGGTATTGGTAATCAATATGCAGCTTGGATGTGGTTTTATTACTTTATTTTTTAGGAAATGCTTTTTGAGGATACGATCAATTGGTCGAAATGATGTTTTCCTTCCTTGCAGTTTTTTATAAATAAAAACAAGAATTATAAATTCTAACAAACACGGCGATCATTTTCGGAATTTCCATTTATCTCGAATTAGTGTTATAACATTTCATACTCATTTTATTGAATTTTTTTATTCATACCTTTTTTCATAATATTTGATTATGCGGATCATGTAATTAATTCATATGGAAGAAGTTTACTTTTAAAAGAGGAAAGTTTACAAAATCTTCATATTATTAAAAATAAATTTAATATCTTGTGACGGGAACATATCGCCTATAATACATTCCAGATTCGGTGCAATCGAAAATTACAGCTAAACGAAAGACATTTTGGAGATTTATTAATAACAAACGTTCATCCTACATAATTCTAGGATATGCATGTGACGTTGACCTTACTCAACACTTGGCAATTGTGAATGTTCATATTTCAATATGGCTTTGTCCACAAGTTTACTGAGTAGTCGTCCTTCATATTAATGGTGTTAGTGAGAGCGAAGTGAAATATAGTGCAATGAGCATAAATCTTGGATTTACCTCTGGTGATGATAGTACTCTTAGTTTTTAGATTCGTGATTGTGCTTCAATCTTACCTTTACCACCCATAGTCCTATTTAATTTCATTATGAAAATTTCAACGTTTTCTGACTCTTGGAAGGTCAGCAGACTTGTTCCGGTTTTGAAGAATCGTGAGAAATCTAAATACAAAATTATTGATTGATAAATATTTTGACTAAGCGTACTAAGTATTTTATCTGTACATCAACCTGAATATGTTTCTGGAAGATCTACAAAGATTACAAATGTAGTAGAAATTACGCGCGCAAGCAAGTGGCTGCCATATACTGATTTCTACAAAGCCTTTGAATCCATTGATCACAATTTGGTTTTTGCCCAACCAGATCAAGTCGTCTTCTTTCTAGGGTATATACAACTAATGGCGTCGTATTTATCACATTGTCATATAATGGTCATACATAAAATATCTTTGCAACATTTTCTGGTGTTCCCCAAGGCTCGAATCTTGGATCTTTACTCTTCAACATACATATATAGAATAGAATAGAATAGAATAATTTATTGATCCACAAATTATACCCAAGTATGTTGGACAAGTCATATTACAAAATATAAATAAAATAATAAGTACAAATACAAATATGTACAAAGAGTACTCAATATAAAGGTTAAAATTATAGTCTAAAATTATAATCTAAAAGCTCCTGCAGGTTAGTTAAAAGCATTCACAGACAAAATTTGATGCAATTGATACTTAAAGTGTTTGGGCTGTAGATGTTTAATATTTGAAGGTAATTTTTTATATATTTTTAAGGCGATTACCTAGGGAGAGTACTGGTGTAATCTCAATCTGGATTTCGGTATTGCAAAATCATTCCCAGATCTCGTACTGATACCATGCAAATCACGGTTTCCTGTATAATTATTTTTATTGTTATGTACATGGTTTGCCAGGTCTTCTATTAAGATACATGGCAAAGTCATGATATCCAGGCCAATAAATGAAGGTTTGGCAGAGTGTGAGGGTCCTATACCAGCTATAGATATAGATCGTACTATCTTCTTTTGACATATGAAAATATCCCTAGCCAATACCGAAATACCCCAAAACCCAATATCGTACCTTAATCTGCTTGCAATGTAAGCATGATATAAGCTCATCAGCTGCTGTTGAGTCAAAACTGTTTTTAAAGATCTAAACAAGTAACAAAATGAGTTCAGTTTCGCTAATATCGTGTCACAATGATGCCTCCAACTTAACATTTCATCCATCCAAACCCCCAAAAATTTGAAATTTTCACTTCTCACCAGCTTGTTACTGTTAACATTTAGATTCAAATAAAACTCCTGATCTGCCTGAAATTGATAAAGAAGAGCTTGTTTTTCGAAACCCATTCACAGACAGTGTTCAATATAGTGTTGCATTAACTATAACTATAACTATAACCATATATTAACTATTTAATGAAAAAAGCTGTGGATTTTCAAGTTAGGCAGATGACCTAACAATTTATAATATGGTTAACGAGCGTGCTGGCTGTATCAAACTGCAGACTAACTTGAAGATAATCAAGAAATCGTGTAATCTAAATTTAATTTCTCAATAAGTCCAGTAGTCTGTTCCATGGCCTTGTCTATCATAAAATTGAGAGTGTGAGCAAAACATGGTAAGTATTTTCCTTTCTCAAATGCCAATTCAATAGCTTTTACTATGTTTGCCCGATTGTCAGTCACAACACAAGTAACATCCTCCTTTGCAATATTTCAATCATTGCATACTGTCAAGATTTGATCAACTAGATATTCTGAAGTGTGTCTTTCGGACAATTCTACAACTCCGAAAATAATGGCAGAGAGTTCGTAATTATTTAAAAAATGTACTGTGACCCCCAAAAAACTTCTTGTTTGGTGGGTGTCAGTCCATATATCTGTAGTTAATGTCACGTGTTTTAAATTTGATTGTGTTGAAGCACTAACTTTTACAGCATGTGGATGAAGACTTTTTACGTGACCAGTTAAGTTGCTGGTATTTCCCGACGTTTTATAAGTTTTTTGTTGCACAATCTACAAGCCGCTGTACCATCTGAATGCTTTTCAAAAAACTTCCACACATAACTTTTTCTTATTGAAAACATTATAAAGTAAAAAAAAAGGCTCGTATACTCAAAACTGATCAGTATCGTAATATATATCAAAAATAAAAATGAACCAGGTTCTGCACGCTGGTCCTATTTATACTTTTACGCTGTAAATCCCAGAAGTGTGAACTGGTGAACTACTTACCCCTTTCAGTCATCTCTTTTCTAGCCAATGATGTGCCGTTTTGAGCTAGTAAATCCCATAATTCTAAAGTTTCGCGACCAGAAAAAATAGTAAATTTCTCGTATGAGTAATTAGGGACTCAACACTCCAAACTGATGACTTTTAAGTCGCCAATGAGTTTTAGAAGAAATATAACATTATAGAAAAGATATTTGTCATTTCATAAAACTAGTTATGTTACGAATATAAAATATTTATTTCAGTGGGCCAAAATGGTTCTTTCAAATTTTCTGTGTAAAATATGTAGGTAATAACTTGTGCAATCTTCAGTTCACTTTTTATATGGATTTTATTATTATAACCAATATTATAAATACAACGTTATAGATAGAAATATGTTTAAACTATAACCTTGTACAGTATTCGTTAAAGTTATTGTGTACGTTTTACGGTTTTTTTAATAATTAAAATAAATTTCATAATTGCACACACCACGTGTTTATGTATTACAACTATAGTAAATATTGCACTTGGACTCAAATAAATTGGTAAATTATAAAGAAAATTAGTAAATATATCAAAAAGGTATTTTCAGTTGAAAAATTAATACTACTTAGAGTGTATGACAATTTAAGAATACTTATTCCTGGAATCTCCTTGGTCGGTGAAACTGAAACTATTAAACAACCCTCTAACACCGAGTACTTGGTTTTATTAAAATTTGAGATAAATTTAAGTACATTTTTAGACATTTCATACCCGAGTTGATAAAATGAGCCATATCAAAAGCTGCCGCGAGCCACACATGGCTCGCGAGCTACGGGTTGGGCATCCGTGCTCTAATACATGGACGTCTGTTTACGAGCAAACTGTGTAGTATACCACGCACGCGCTGAACATAAACTCAGCGTTTCAAATCATTTATTTGCTTCTAATAAACAGATATTTGATCCAAAAATCGAGGCTTTCGATCTAACTTGTAATCGTCAAACAAATATCAAAAAATGTTCAAATAAATCAATTTATTCCAGATGAACAAAGTATGTTCAATGCAACTAAATGTTGTTTAGTTTGAATAAATAATTTCCAAACAAATATTTATTAGAGAAATCAGAACGGATTTTTATCTGTGTGCTAAACTTCTGAACTTAAATTGATTCTTTTTCCTTTCTTATATAAGTACAAATCATTTTTAACCGATTAAATTGTATTTTGAAGCAGATGCTAGAGACGAAGCTCGAATTGTAGCGGCGGCTATATTTTTAATTTATTTCGCTTATTAAGAATATCAGTGTCGATTGAGAAGCAATAATATTCAGTAATTTTTCCGCACTGTGAAAAATGTACAATTTTGTGCTCTGCCATACGCATTTAATTCCTAACATCTGTTTCTTAATACAATTTGTGATGTTAAGCTGATTCGTACTTATATCTGCGATGTAGAGCAGCAGTTGGTTAGCTTGCAGCGCCCGGCAAATTCCAAGACATAAGTTGGAATCTTAGTTTTATAATTTAATTCGCTTATTAACTAAATCAGTGTCAATTGAGGAGTATATAATTTTTAATAATTTATAATATTTATTCCTAAATCAACATGCATCTTTTACGGAAATAAACGTTTCAACGGAAGATATAATTTCAATATGTCGATTTTACCTTTTTAATAACATGATGTTTTTTTTATTTGTTTCAAGTTAGCAAATATAATATCTTTATGTAAATATAATGTGTAATTGATTTGCGCCACCGCCTTGTGCATTTAGGCAATTTTTACATTTTGCAATTTCCTACTCCCTCTTCAGTTCATGTTAATTGTCAAATTTAACATTTCAATCCCATAAGCTCAGTTTAGCAGTCTTTTTGGAAATATTTTGAAAATTATCGGCCTAAATGTATCAACTTTAGCATAATATGAATTCGAAATTACATTTTATTGATGCTGTTACATATTGGCAATGTTCTAGTTGCATGTAAGCCATATTATTATAAAATGATGTAAAAATGTTTATATTGTAAATTAAATACGTATGCACGACAATAGCGGTATAAGAAATGAGTGAAGACTTTTCAGAGTCGCTGATATAATAACATGAAAATTTCTAAACCGCTATGCAAGTCCATTACAGACACCCGTTATAGATCAATTACATAATTTATACCAGAACTTATGAATAAAAAATTAAATACAATCTTTCGCTATTTTATTACATACATCGCGCATCCTGTTAAAAATTAGTCAGACATATTTGGAATAATCTAGGAAGTACTGCAGTTAAGCACGTATACTTCCCATATCGCCGACCTGAATAGTTTGAGTATGTCAGCATTTCTTGCCGCAGCTGTACCTAGTGTAGTGTACGTTTTCCATATGAGACTTACTTGTAGTAGAAACACTATATGTTATTATCAATTGAGGGCTGTAATTTATATTTAATGGCATACGATACACAAAGTTTCATGTCCGATAACATCACAAAGACAAACATGTTTCTCTTCCGGCAAATGGAATTTAATTCAATTAACGGTGATAGTTTTTGTATGTTTGTTTGTTAAACAAGTCGTACACAAGGAATTGAATGAAATCTCTTAAAAATATCTTTTATCAACTCTGGAAATTGTTTAAAAATTGCTTTCTGTGTACATGTTTACAAGGTAACTTAATGATTCCATTTACGATACTCGTAATAATACAAAAATCTTCTGCTTTGAGAATGGACTCTAATCATGACCAGTTGCAGGAAAGTAATGAGGATTGCAAAACTAAATACTTTGCTGTACTGGAGATCTTATAATTTTCCTATTTCTCTTTGGCAGAGATCTATTTAATTCTGATAACATGACTAATGTAAGGTGAAGAGCCCTTTTGTTTATCTTGAAGTTTAATGCATTAGATATTTGAAACTTGTTAAGAATATCATATAATTCATTTTACTATATACATACTGCAATAGGTTGATAGTCATGCTGTTATAAGTTTTCGTACAAAACAGAGAAATACACTGTAGCAATTGATAATAATTATTAGGTGCATACTATTTGCAGGCGGTTGAAGTGGCTTAAATCATTCGGATGGTTAATCGAGATTAGGTGACCCTGTTTACGTATTCCTTCATATTATATCACGGAAACTTCGATTTTCAGTATTTTATATGAGTACTTTGGAATGATAAAGGCCACAGCAAGGAAGGTGGTTTCCACGTGTGTCTTCTTGGTCATTACTGAAACAATTTCTGACTATTCGTGGGATAAACCAGATTTAGTTTCTAACGAACTTTAAAGTGTAGATTTGAAAGAATAATTGCGGATGTCTAGGGCAGACAGAAAGAATTAAAGAAACTTAATTTATCACCTCAGAGATTGTACAAAATTGCTAGCTTGTTTTTGATTCGTAACAATGTACGAAAATACGGGTCAAGACTTGCAAGAGCTGGACTAGGATATGATCATGCTTCTTACCAGAGATTAGAAAAAACACTAAGACGGGCAAGATTTAGGAACGACAACACAATTTAGCAGCTGTTGAGCACCGTTTTTGTTATACCTGTTTTCAAAAGGAATCGAATTACAAAATATAGTATAGTAACTAATTATAGCGAGAACAGCAGAAATATATCTTGCTCCCAAAACTAATTCTTACCTGTTATATTTTCTTTATTCCTGGACTCAAGTTATGTCCTTGTTACTGCTGTTGTGGCTGTTTTCGGCTTCGTATATTTCTCAAATGTCATGTTTAATTGGTGTAAGATAGTTGCATTTCACCATAATAAATAGGGAGCGGACACGAAAGGTTGATGACTCATCGCCCATGGGCGCACTATTGAAATGCTGTATTTTTAAGGAGGTTTTAATTTTATTTATATAATTCGATAACAAATGGTTGGCGATCTATAAAATACAAAATACCTTATTATTTCTTCACTTTGTAGTTCAAGTCGAGTAAAGGAGTATTAATATTTACTAGCAATACTTTCTCAAAGTTCTCTTCTGTAAGATTGGTTCTTTTTGAATGAAGTACATCCAGTGTTGTTCTGTTACGCTACCGTGTGTAGACAACGCGATTTTTACTTTCTTATACGTAGTATTGTGATGACGAAAATTTTCGACCTCGAGATTTTTGCAGACGTCCACGTTTTGAAGTCCCCTGATACCAAAAAAGTGGTTTTTAAAAAATGTCTGTGTGTGTGTGTGTGTGTGTCTCTGTGTGTGTGACCACGATAGCGGTCAAACCGCTACAGATATCAATTTCAAATTTTGTATTTACGAATATAATCTCCCTCTTGGGAACTGATTAGATTTTGAGCAAAATCGGCCGACCGGAAGTAGTAGTATACTTCAGTGAAAAAATCGAAATTTGCAAATATTTCGTCAATTACTAAGTTTAAACAAATTTATAAAGAATTCATATGTACTTAGAATTAAGTTTGAAACAAATTGTCTTAAGAAAGTTTTTCGAAATTCCAACCGGAAGTAGGTCTTTTACTCTTATGGAAAATCAGTCTTTTGCGAATATCTCGCAAGTCATGCTTTTTAGACAAGTACGTTACGAGTATAAAAGTATTTAAAACATAATTTTCAATATCTTTTATATAAAAAAGATTTCAAAATTCAGACCAGAAGTACCACTTTTACTCTTATCGAATAGCGATTTTTTGCAAATATGTCGTAAATTATGCATTCTATGTATATTTATGAAGAGTACAAAAGTATTTAGAGTTGAATATGGCATATTTTTTGTATAAATGAAATTTCAAAATTCGGACCGGAAGTAATACTTTCATACGTATAAGAAAGTCGTGTGGTGGCCACACCTCATTTTTAATTCAATGCTACTGAGGATGACTACTTAGTTGTCGAAATACGTATTTAGCCTTTCTGTGCTTTAGTGTGGTGAAGGGGTTTTAGTGTTTTTGTGTACATCCTTGTAGATAGAAAACGTCCGTTCTACATCGCAACTGGTTATAGGTGCGTACTGGAAATATTCTTTTATTTCAGCGTATATTTAGCAGTTAGATTTTGTGTCATTGTCGCCATACACAATTGCCGCAATGTTATTAAATCTGGATTTCTATTAGAAACTGCGTCTAATTTTTGCCGAAGGCAACAGCCGAAGTCACTTGGAATCTTTTAATTTGAAATTTCGATTTTCAAAATATGTGATTAGTTTAGGCAAATTTTCAAAGTGTTCCTGAAGGAAGAACAACAATTTTTTTAATTTGGGATTACTACGATAGACTACGAAAAAAGGGTCAACAGAGTGCGCCCCGACATCGCACGAACTTGGATTCTTCACCACGACAACGCGCCCTGTCACACCGCGTTCAGTGTGACCCAGTTTATTGACCTCCAAAGGGATCGCGGTGTTACCACAGCCGCCGTACTCGCCAGATTTATCACCCTGCGACTTTCAATTCAAGCAGGTGATAAAAGGAACGCATTTTGAGTCGATTGAAGAGATCCAAGAGGCCGTGAAGAGGCTACTGTCGGACATTCCGATCGAAGCTTTCCAGAACTGCTACGGTGCATGGAAAAATCTCTGGAATCGCTGTGTTGGTGACCAAGGGAACTATTTCGAAGGAAATCATACGGTTGTTGAATAATTTTTAAATATACGGTTTTTATACACTCAGTCTCATTACTTAATTGTCAGGCCTCGCGTATAACTTTATTTATCATGGGAAATATAAGGTAAATATAATAAATTAAAAAAAAACCTCACGCTACTACTACCTACGCCGATGAAGAAAGGAATTTTATGAGGAAAGACCCTTTTTTGCGCTCATTCTCGGGCGTGAACAGAGACTGCAGTTCACGATATGAAGAGTGCTATTCAGTAACTGCGTGTTGTTTACATTATTTCTTTGCTCCGTCGTAATTTAAACCTAGCACGTCCGCTGTCTTTTAAAAAATTTGGCATATGATAATAATATATGTAGGAAGTGCAATACAATAATAGAAAGAAGTTGACTTTAGTGGATATTCCTAGCTACTATCAAAGATTTCTTTTATTTTATTTTTCCTATTAATTCTAATCTGATTGAGCCACAATTTATTCAAGAGTGTGCTAAATTGTTGAATGGATTTAACATCTAAACACATGTCCTTAATATATAAATCAATATTTGGCGAGTTCTTTAGCAGACAGACATGACAGAATACTATAGTAATATTTGAACCATGGTCACCCGCATATCACAGCCTGATGTTATAATTTCATACTCTTCTGTGGTATTCTTAGAATTACGCGTCAATACAAAAATCGGAATAAACTAATAAACATTATAGGAATTCGAAGTAACAGGCTATTAATGCTGTTTTAACAGCTTGGCTATGTTATAGTTGCAGGTAAATATGATCACATGATTATAAAATAGTGTTTATTTTGTAAATTAAATATTTGGCACGACTCTCGGGGCGCAACAGAGTAAGAAGACGTTTCCAAGATTTAATAGCATGAAACATTGTAAATCGCAATTCTTAAGTCAATTACAGAGTCCCGTTATCTTCGAAACAAAACTATTTTCAACAAGATGTAAACAGTGAGTGAATGGACCAGTGGACTGTATTGGTAGTGGTAGTGGACGTTTGACCGTGCCTTGATATCACTGGGTACGAATGTTTTCCTTTGCTCCCTTTTACGTACGTCATAATTGCAGATACAATTCAACTGCTTTTTCTTTCTTATACGTAGTATAAGGAAGTATTGTGATGATGAAAATTTTCGACCTCGAGATTTTTGCAGATGTCCACGTTTTAAAGTCCCCTGATACCAAACAAGTGGTTTTTAAAAAAATGTCTGTGTGTCTCTCTCTGTGTGTGTCTCTCTGTGTGTGTGTGACCACGATAGCGGTCAAACCGCTGTAGATATAAATTACAAATTTTGTATTTACGTGTATAATCTCCCTCTTGAGATCTGATTAGTTTTTTCAGTAAAATCGGTAGACCGGAAGTAGCAGTTTACTTCAGCGAAAAAATCGAATTTTGACAATATTTCGTCAACTACTAAATTTAAACGAATTTATAAAGAATTCATATACAGCAAGAGCGCGCGAGGTATGATCACCCGATGGTATACGTAAACTCGCATCTAAACGTGGTCCGATAATACATATTAGAGTAACGGCACAACATACTAGCATTGCCTGCTCATATTCGAACTCATAGTGATCTGATTATTTTTTTGCAGATTGACAAAAAGAACAAATTAAATTTTCTCTTTAAGTGATGACGATTGCTTAGATAACTAAGTCGATAATAACGCGAAGATTGTAATACTTATAACGTAATTATGATTATCCTTATGAAATTAAATAATAATGTAGTTGTGTACAAAGTTATAGCAGTACAACTGGGTTTTAGAATGAAATAAAAACAACCCGCCTGAAACATCTGCAGAATAAACTAAGATGTCTAGAGAAAAATAAATAAATAGAAATTTCATGGTAAAAAAAACTATAAATAAGTATAACAGGAATACCATAAAATAACATAAAAACGACCCTTGAAATAGAAATTAAAATTAGAGATTCTCTCCAGTAAATATAACGAAATAACAACTCTGGAAAAATAAATCTATATATCCATGTCTGGCGAACACAGCTAGCGGAGATCATTTGCCGAATATAGGGTCAGTATGCCGAATATGAGACCCCTGCCTAATATGAGACCCCAACCTACATGACGTAGAAAGTGCCGCCGCCTGGTGACTAGACCGTAAAACAATCGTTTATAGCATCATTGGTAATCAGTCAAACAGTCGAGTGTTTTTAAGTGCAAACAAAGGTACAGTGATTTTTCTTCGAATTTTGTGCTTGCCTACTTTTTTACATCAACAACTTTACCGGCTGTTTTCACTTTCAAGGTAAGACTTTGTTTAAAACGTAAGTATTAGATAGACAGCTATAAATGTGAAGTGTAAATATACTACTTTGTTTTTAAGTTAACTTAAATCCTAACCTAAAAAATTCGCTGGAGTATATAACAACGTGGTCGTGCCCAATATGAGACCGTGACCTAAGCCTAATATGAGATAGGGTCTCATATTAGGCATACTAGTTTTTATCGTATAAAAAGCATGTTTTTTGTCATCTTAGATGCCTCTCGAAACGAAACGCAAAAAGTGGGATGCTGTAATGATGATGCGAGCTGTAAAAGCAGTAAGGAATCGTGAAATGGGCTATAAAAAAGCTGCAAAATACTTTGAAGTTCCAAAAGGGACATTGGAACGTTACGTTAAGGATTCCGAAAAAACAGCTGAATCACTGGTAAACGTTCGTATGGGAAGAAAGCCCACTTTACCACAACACCTTGAAGATTTGCTGGTAAAATACTGCGTTGAGATGGATTCAAGGTTTTATGGTTTAAGAAGGAGAGATATTAAAAAAATGGCGTTTCGGCTTGCTATAAAAAATGGTTTAAACCATCCGTTTTCTTGTAGACAACAATGTGCTGGTGATAAATGGTTAAGGGGATTTTTACGAAGACACACGCAACTCTCTCTAAAAAAGCCTCAAGGAACATCGTTCGCAAGAGTCAAGGGATTTAGTCCAGAAAACGTCAAACGCTTTTTTGAAATCTATGAACCTGAATTGTTGAAAATTAACAGCCAACCACATAGGTTGTACAACGTTGACGAAACAGGGGTCACTATTGTGCAACACAAGGTAGCTAAGGTCATCACACTAAAAGGGAAAAAGAATGTAGGAACTTTGACATCGGCAGAACGGGGGCATCTTATCACGGTGGTAACGTGCATGAATGCATCAGGCTCCTTCGTCCCTCCATTGATAGTTTGGCCACGAAAAAACATGCAAGATGCCTTGATGGAAGGGACTCCCTCAGGATCAATCGCTGCATGCCATCCATCAGGTTGGATACAAACAGACATTTTTACAATGTGGTTCAACCATTTTCTAAAGCACGTGAAACCTTCTGAAGATGATCCGGTGCTTTTATTGCTTGATGGGCATAACTCACACACCCGAAACATGGACGTCATAGACAAAGCTAGGGAACATCATGTATCAATCGTTTGCCTTCCCCCACATTCAAGCCATAAGATGCAACCGCTCGATGTCAGCTTTATGTTTCCACTGAAAACATTCTACGCTCAAGCAATTGAGGATTGGCTCCATTCTAACCCCGGTAAAGTTGTAACCAATTTTAATGTTGGTCGTCTATTTGGTGTTGCTTATAACAGAGCTGCTACTATGAATAATTCCATTAATGGCTTCAAAAAAACAGGATTATTTCCCTTAAATAAAAATGCATTTGGTGATGAAGACTTTCGTATCCACTCTCACAACTTTGTTTCCTCTGAAGCTGTAGATGCAATAACGCCCACAGGAAGTCCACAACCTTGTAGCAGTAGTGACAATGTGGAACGTATTAAACAAACGACAAATTCAAACAAGTTGTTAGTGACTCCTGAAGAAATAAATCCCTTGCCTACGTTAGCTAAGAACGACCCGTCAAAGCCAACAAGAGCCCGTAAAGCTGCTATTATCACATCAACGCCCTATAAAAATGAATTAGCTATGAGCATTAATAAAAAAGCTCCAGCACCTTTGAAAAAAACTCTATTTCCTACAAGAAACAAAGGAGTAGGTAAAGGGGCCCCTACAGGAAAAGGAAAGATGGATGAAAATACACCACTAGTTAAAAACCGGAGAAAAAATAACCCTAATTATAGCGATGATGACCTTGGCTCAAGTGAAGATGATGAAAGACTTTCTCTCCATGATAGCAGTGATGACAGCATTGGCGACAACGACGCTGAATGCCTTTTTTGTGGTTGTTTATTTTCAGAAGACAAACGGGGCGAGCAGTGGCGTCAGTGTAGAAGGTGTCTAAGATGGGCCCATGAAGACTGTGGGGCTGACGAACTTTTTGTATGTAAACAATGTGAAAAGTTTGAAACTAAAAACAAAAAGTAAACTAAACTTGTAGTGTAAACCAACTAATTTGTTTAAAATGTAACTTTTCTTTTTTACCTACTAGTGTACCTAGCTAACTGTTTTCTAATTCTTGTGTTCAATTTTATTTTTGACCTAGTTTTTATTTAGTAGGTAATTATTATTTATAGTTGTGAAATAGGGGTCTCATAATACGACCACTTTTTTTCAGACGCCAAAAATGTAACACTTATTTTTATAATTAATACAAGGTAACCTGCTTAGCGTTTTTTCGATTTTTGTCATTGCTATGTGTAGTAAAATATATGCATTAAAAGAATATCACGTTGACATTGTAATTTCTTACTTACCTAGTTATATAACGATGAAAACCAAAAGGGGTCTCATATTCGGCATACTGACCCTACGTCCGAAGAATATCGACTGGCATCGGGTGATCATACCCCGCGCGCTCAAGCTGTATACTTAAAATTGAAATTGAAAATAATTTTATTTAAAAAGTTTTTCGAAATTCCTACCGGAAGTAGGCCTTTTACTCTTATCGATGCTTTCTAGACAAGTACGTTACGGGTATAAAAGTATTTAAAACATAATTTTCAATATCTTTTGTATATAAGAAATTTCAAAATTCAGACCGGAAGTACCACTTTTACTCTTATCGAATAACGATTTTTTGCAAATATGTCGTAAGTTATGCATTCTATATATATTTATCAAGAGTACAAAAGTATTTAGAACTGGATTTGCAATATTTTTTGTATATATGAAATTTCAAAATTCGGACCGGAAGTAGCACTTTTACTCTTAGCGAGGAGCACTTTTTTGATAATATCTTGCAAAGTATGCATTCTATAGAGATTTATTAAGAGAATAGAAGTACTTAGAATAGGATTTTGAATAATTTTTGTATAAAAAAATTCTTAAAATTCTATAATTTGAAACGCTCATACGTATAAGAAAGTCGTGTGGTGGCCACACCTCATTTTTTTCTCTGGAACAACACATCGTATCTTATGTATCATATTCTTAAACCTCATTTTAGTCACGGGCTTTATTAATCACAAGTGAAGCGTAGAATAACAAGTTTAAAAAATGAGGTATGGCCACCACACGACTTTCTTATACGTATGAAAGTGTTACTTCCGGTCCGAGTTTTGAAATTTCATTTATACATAAAATATTCCAAATCTAACTCTAAATACTTTTGTACTCTTCATAAATATATATAGAATGCATAATTTACGACATATTTGCAAAAAATCGTTATTCGGTGAGAGTAAAAGTAATACATCCGGTCCGAAATTTGAAAATTTTCTTATACAAAAGATATTGGAAATTAAGTTCTAAATACTTATGAATTCTTTATAAATTAGTCTAAACTTAGTAGTTGACGAAATATTGGCAAAATTCGATTTTTTCACTGAAGTAAACTACTACTTCCGGTCTGCCGATTTTACTGAAAATCTAATCAGTTCTCAAGAGGGAGATTATACTACTAAATACAAAATTTGGAATTGATATCTACAGCGGTTTGACCGCTATCGTGGTCACAGACAGACGCACAGACAGACATTTTTTAAAAACCACTTTTTCGGTATCAGGGGACGTCAAAACGTGGACATCTGCAAAAATCTCGTGGTCGAAAATTTTCATCATCACAATACTTCCTTATACTACGTATAAGAAAATAAAAGTGTCACAGTTTACTTTTTTTACGACAGCAAATAATTATAATAATACAAAAAAATGAGGTGTGGCCACCACACGACTTTCTTATACGTATGAGCGTTTCAAACTATACAATCTTAAGAATTTTTTTATACAAAACTTATTCAAAATCCTATTCTAAGTACTTTTATTCTCTTAATAAATCGCTATAGAATGCATACTTTGCAAGATATTCGAAAAAAAGTGCTACTCGCTAAGAGTAAAAGTGCTACTTCCGGTCCGAATCTTGAAATTTCATGTATACAGAAAATATTGCAAATATAACTCTAAATACTTTTGTACTCTTAATAAATATATATAGAATGCATAATTTACGACATATTTGCCAAAAATCGCTATTCGGTAAGAATAAAAGTGCTACTTCCGGTCCGAATTTTGAAATCTTTTTTATACAAAAGATATTGAAAACTATGTTTTAAATACTTTTATACACGTAACGTACCTGTCTAAAAAGCTTGACTTGCGAAATATTCGTAAAAAACCGATTTTCGATAAGAGTAAAAGACCTACTTCCGGTAGGAATTTCGAAAAACTTTTTAAATAAAATTGTTCTCAATTTTAATTTTAAGTACATATGAATTCTTTATAAATTTGTATAAACTTAGTATTTGACGAAATATTGGCATAATTCGATTTTTTCACTGAAGTAAACTGCTACTTGCGGTCTACCGATTTTACTGAAAAACTAATCAGATCTCAAGAGGGAGATTATACACGTAAATACAAAATTTGGAATTGATATCTCCAGCGGTTTGACCGCTATCGTGGTCACACACAGACAGACAGACAGACAGACAGACAGACAGACACACACACACACAGACATTTTTTAAAAACCACTTTTTTGGTATCAGGGGACCTCAAAACGTGGACATCTGCAAAAATCTCGAGGTCGAAAATTTTCATCATCACAATACTTCCTTATACTACGTATAAGAAAGTAAAAATTAGGTGTGGCCACCACACGACTTTCTTATACGTATGAGCGTTTCAAACTATACAATTTAAAGAATTTTTTCATACAAAACTTATTCAAAATCCTATTCTAAGTACTTTCATTCTCTTAATAAATCGCTATAGAATGCATACTTTGCAAGATATTCGAAAAAAAGTGCTACTCGCTAAGAGTAAAAGTGCCACTTCCGGTCCGAATTTTGAAATTTCATGTATACAAAAAATATTGCAAATTCAACTCTAAATACATTTGTACTCTTAATAAATATATATAGAATGCATAATTTACGACATATCTGCAAAAAATCGCTATTCGGTAAGAGTAAAAGTGGTACTTCCGGTCCGAATTTTGAAATTTTTTTTATACAAAAGATATTTAGAATTATAATGTAAATACTTTTATACTCGTAATGTACCTGCCTAGAAAGCATGACTTGCGAAATATTCGCAAAAAACTGATTTTCGATAAGACTAAAAGACCTACTTCCGGTTGGAATTTCGAAAAACTTTTTTAAGATAATTTGTCTCAAATTTAATTTTGAGTACATTTCAATTCTTTATAAATTTGTTTAAACTTAGTAATTGACGAAATATTGGCAAAATTCGATTTTTTCACTGAAGTAAACTGCTACTTCCGGTCTACCGATTTTACTGAAAAACTAATCAGATCTCAAGAGGGAGATTGTACACGTAAATACAAAATTTGGAATTGATATCTACAGCGGTTTGACCGCTATCGTGGTCACACACAGACAGACAGACAGACAGACAGACACACACACAGAAATTTTTTAAAAACCACTTTTTCGGTATCAGGCGACTTCAAAACGTGGACATCTGCAAAAATCTCAAGGTCGAAAATTTTCATCATCACAATACTTCCTTATACTACGTATAAGAAAGTAATTACTTATCTGTTGACGCAACATGTCGGGTTATTTTGATATATTGATGACAAGTGTCAACTAGCTTGGTGAGTTTAAGTTGATTAAATAACCTAGATCTAACTTCATCCTCTGACTAAGGAGCCCGTTGCTAAAAATTCATCCCCTGACTTTCCAACTTTAAACATAGCGAAAATTCATAAACAGATAATCATTCATCCACATAACTTAAAATATTCTTTTCTATTTATTTTACTTTCCAATAAAAAAATTATAGCAATATCGTTGTATTTGCTGAACTTTAATAAAAATGTATTCATATCTAGTTGATGAAAGCGTATGAAATTCGAATCATTGATTTGAAATTTAGTAGGCGGCAACTACATATACCAGCAAGCGTGCATTCTAGCGCGATTTTTGCTTCCACCGAACTTTAGATGAATTATTTTCGAATATCGAAATCGACAGCCTGGGGAGATGTAGACTGCGTATACTGTTTTTTAGATCTATCTATCTATCTATCTAAGTTAGATCTAATTTAGATCTAACTTCATCCTCTGACTAAGGAGCCCGTTGCTAAAAATTCATCCCCTGACTTTCCAACTTTAAACATAGCGAAAATTCATAAACAGATAATCATTCATCCACATAACTTAAAATATTCTTTTCTATTTATTTTACTTTCCAATAAAAAAATTATAGCAATATCGTTGTATTTGCTGAACTTTAATAAAAATGTATTCATATCTAGTTGATGAAAGCGTATGAAATTCGAATCATTGATTTGAAATTTAGTAGGCGGCAACTACATATACCAGCAAGCGTGCATTCTAGCGCGATTTTTGCTTCCACCGAACTTTAGATGAATTATTTTCGAATATCGAAATCGACAGCCTGGGGAGATGTAGACTGCGTATACTGTTTTTTAGATCTATCTATCTATCTATCTAAGTTAGATCTAATTTAGATCTAACTTCATCCTCTGACTAAGGAGCCCGTTGCTAAAAATTCATCCCCTGACTTTCCAACTTTAAACATAGCGAAAATTCATAAACAGATAATCATTCATCCACATAACTTAAAATATTCTTTTCTATTTATTTTACTTTCCAATAAAAAAATTATAGCAATATCGTTGTATTTGCTGAACTTTAATAAAAATGTATTCATATCTAGTTGATGAAAGCGTATGAAATTCGAATCATTGATTTGAAATTTAGTAGGCGGCAACTACATATACCAGCAAGCGTGCATTCTACCGCGATTTTTGCTTCCACCGAACTTTAGATGAATTATTTTCGAATATCGAAATCGACAGCCTGGGGAGATGTAGACTGCGTATACTGTTTTTCGTGTACGCCAGCAAAAGTTCTTATATCTGAATTAGAGTGAGGGTGGGGAACTCCCAAAAGTTACGATCGAAGTGCAACGGGAATTGTGCCACAGACGGCGGGAAAAGAAAGATGGGGAAGCGTGTTCCAGGCTAGCATAAAATTTTCAGGCAACTCTTATGACTTAGAAATGATGAAATATTAAAGTAAAATAGGCGCAAATCACAGGAAATTGCAAAATTAAGTAAAGGGTTGTCTACTAGTGTCCTGAACAATATGTGCATCATAACCAAATAAAATCATATTTTTGTGTATATTGTTTTCGTACATGATAACGTAATAAGTCACCCTTCTTTTTTCTGTACATACTGTGTTTCAACCGTAGAAAAAATCCAGTCTCTTATGGTCTATAGACCTCCTTTATTACCTGTTGGGAATAATACATCATTTTCTAAGCGTTCAACCTTGCCAATAGAATATTTAAGTTGGCAGACATGATTCACAAATTGCTGTCACATATTATTTAGATTTGTGTTTTGATAATGCATGTGAGTAGTATCTATTATAATTCCTTCATTTGTTAATTTATGTTAAGATATTTTTAGAATTGTAATAATTTTACAACTAAAAGGGGACATTAAGGAGAAATTTATATAGGGCTAGAGAACAAGTAATATGCAATGCCTTTAGCTTCTTTACGAAAAGTATCTATGAATGTTTTTGCAACAGTTGAAATGGTAGATGACAAGCATGGTTTTGATTGTGTAAAGAGTATTGTTCATAGAGTCGTAGACCCCAAGTCCTGCTAGGAAAAAACAAATAAGGGCAAGTCTATGACCATAATATAACCAGTACATCGTTCTCTTCTTAATAATGTTTCTCTGATATGAAATAAAATAAATAAACAAAACAAATCAAAGAAAAGGCTATAGAGTACAGTATTCCAGCATACATTTGCTTCATTGACCTAACAATGGCGTTTGACAGGGTTCGTTTGGGAGACATTCTGCGTATATTGATGGAAAATAAGACACCGGCGAACATAACAAAAATAATCCATAACATGAATAACAATAACGTAACAAAGGTTAAAGTAGGAAATCAATTCACTGACAACATCCCAACACTGGGAGGAATTAGACAGGGTGACAGCCTAAGTCCCTTTTTGTTTAATCTTCTCATGGATAAAATTATAAACAAAGTAACAGATCTTAACCTCGGATACAGGCTGGGCAACAAAAGAATTGGTATGGTGTGTTACGCCGATGATGCGGCAATTATTGCCAAATCAGAAGACGACCTACAGAGACAACTCTACAGGTTCTTCCAAGTGAGCCGCCAACTCAATATGAACATTTCTATCAACAAAACCAAATATATGACAATCACGAAAGATCCGCTCAGATGCAAGCTAGTGGTGGAGGCTTAATCCTATAGAACAGGTGATGCAATTCAGATGTCTGGGCATAGACATATCAAGTACCCACGACCCAGTTAAAGACCTGAGCTGCCTGAGGAGCCAAATTAACAAAGCATCCGCACTATCAGGATGCCTACGAGATATAGTCTGGTCAAACCCGTACATGCGAAAAGATAGCAAAATTAGAATCTACAAGACTTGCATCAGACCGATTATGACGTACGGTATAGAAGTCCGCGAAGACACCAACAAGACGAAACACATGCTAAGGGTCGCCGAAATGAAAACACTGAGAACAATAGTGGAGAAGACAAGAAGCGACAGGGTGAGAAACTCGGATATCAGGGAACAATGCGAGTTACAAGACATTGTGAGATGGGGAAGACAGCGTAAGAGGCTGTGGTACAGTCATGTAAGACGGATGGGCGAGAACAGACTTCCGAAGATAGTCCTAGAGAACAACCCGCCCGGCCACAGACCTATCGGAAGGCCACCTAAGAGATGGGGAGATAGCTGGCTATCTACCTCTCAGGAAAAGACGCAGGGACAACTTCAGAATTAACAGATCGACAGATCTCTAAGTAGTAGAAGAAGAAATAAAATATTGGCTGCTGTTAATTAGAAGATCTACATGTGTAATATGTCTTAAATTTTGTTTGATATACTTGTTGTACAAAGATTCACTGACTAAAAATTACCGTAGAATGTTGTGTGACATATCAAGCAACGAAATCTATTAACAATCCTGCTCGCAACACTGCCACTCGATTAAAATTAAATCGCCAATTGAATCACCTGACTTTAAACTGATAAACCAAACGAATAGTGGCTGGCAATGACATGATCAAAACCAACCAGGAAAGAAAAAATTTATTTAGTAAACGGACGATTTTTACAATTTTCACAAAGCACAAATTGTTTCTTCTCTTGATCCTAAACCAGAGAGAAGAGTATGCGTCAACAAAGTTACTTTGAGAACATAATCTCAATTCATTTTTGACTTCGGTTGCACAAGTACAGGAACGTTTCATTGCCTCAGTCACCACATATTGAAGAACATATTGAGGCGTGACCTCCGGAAACTGGGAACGTCTCCTGCTTTACAACCTCAAGAAGAAAAATGGCCATGCTTGAAACTCCAGGTTTATGGCCAGCCTGTCACTCGCAATCAAATGTGTCTGCTTGTCCAAACTTATTTAAATTATACTAAGATAACATTCCTTGTTTCAAAGGTAATTATTATCCTGGGAAGAAGTGTTATTTACTTTAGAACCGATAAATCCAGAATTGAAATGACGCGACGCAACTGCGAAACTATTAAGAAAGTAAAAGCAGACGTTTCTAAATTGATAATCAATGAATATTTTAGAAGGCTAAGACAATAATTAGAAGATGTCCAGTGTGCAAATATCGTAAATTATGTCAAAAGTATATCTATTTATCTGGAATGGTGTAAAGGTGGTCCACCAGGATGGTCTTTTAATAGAACAGAGAAAGATTGGTTTGATGGTCATTCAAAGACTGGTTCTGTAGCCTTGCTTTACCGTATTTGCCAAGAATGGAAGGAAGAAAAATACTGATTGGTGACAATTTGCGAAATCATTTGTTGTTAAAAATAGTATAAGCATGGGAGAAAAGTAATATTGGATTATATTTCTACCTAGAAATAGAACTTACACCACTCAATCAGTGCTTGACCCACCGAAAAAGCAGTAGGTCATACTGCTCAAGGGTTGGAAAGAAAATATCATCGGGGTTCTCCCAAAATCAGTATTATCAAGATTGCTAACTAAATTACTTGTAAATTTGGTACCGAAAGTAGCCGACAATATGAGAACAGGATTTGCTCGCATTGAAATTATTTCACATGATCCTACAATGGTCATAAGTTGCTAAATCGTAGACATTCCAATTTGGAAAACCAAACACTGGTTGGCTCTTCTGTTGATATCATATCTAACCGACAAACCCAACTAAGGTATCCAAGAATCCATGTACGCGAAACAAAAATTCGTTATCAGTGGTGGAAAGTTAATTTCCGTTGGAGACTTTTACCAATCAGAACCGCAAGCGGGTTTCTTAAGACGTGCTGTTGAATAACCAGTGACTCTGAAAAGAAGATGCAGAAGAATCAATAACGGGAGCACAGAATGAAGATTTTTCCCAAACCTAGTCAGAAGCACCTGATGAAACTAATGAGACTGTAAAGTGAAATGAAACCGAACTCTGGGATCAGATGACAGACTTGTGATAGTCAAGTTCTCCTATAGATAAAGGAAGCAAACAAGAAGCACAGGAAATATTTAGGACAAATCATAAAGTGCAATGTCAAGAACGACATATTTAGATTTGATATTTTCTTATTTGCCAATAAAACAAGGGCTAACACGAACAAAAACTGATTTATTAATGTCCTTCTAAACTTTTTTTGTGAAATAATACCAAACCAATTTTTCCTACTTTATGCTAATATGGCTCATTTACGGCCATATGTTTATTGAACAAAAAATGTTTGTTTTGATGTCCCCAGCCGACGCTTAAAGTTTGTCGGTGTGTTTTTGGGACGTCCTGTATAAACAAAAACACTAAAATATATACATGGGCGAGATAGGGGAATACAGTTCAGTTTCACTCAGCATAAACAGACTCGTGTTTTGTCGGCTCTCGGGGAAACCGGTAGGTAATACGGTGCCCGAGAGCCGACAAAACACGAGTCGGTCTAGTCTGAGTGAAACTGAACCGTATTCTCCTATCTCGCCCATGTATACTAAAATACCTTTACCACACGAAAGCACAAAAAATTAAATACGTATTTTGACAACTATGTTGTCATCTTCAGTAGCATTGACTAAAAACCGCGTTGTCTATACAGATAACAAGGAATCTTTATGAGTAAAAGGAAAAACGCCCCTAATAAGTATTTTAAGTATATTTATATATTCTGACACTATTGTAAGCCTGCAATTTCCTGCATTAAATAGAACAGTGAGATACAACCAGTTATGATGGACATGTCGATTGTCCTCACTAGAAAATGTTTTACAGAAGCAGGGTGTGTTTTTTCAAAACCAAAGTAGAAGAAGGAACATGTCCAATAAGTAACACTAATAATGTTGCCTCTATATCCTGTTGCAGTATTTGTGTTTTACTTTCTTATACGTAGTATAAGGAAGTATTGTGATGATGAAAATTTTCGACCTCGAGATTTTTGCAGATGTCCACGTTTTGATGTCCCCTGATACCGAAAAAGTGGTTTTAAAAAAATGTCTGTGTGTCTCTGTGTGTGTATGTCTCTGTGTGTGTCTGTGTGTCTCTCTCTCTCTCTGTGTGTGACCACGATAGCGGTCAAACCGCTATAGGTATCAATTCCAAATTTTATATTTACAAATATAATCTCCCTCTTGAGATCTGATTAGCTTTTCAGTAAAATCGGCAGACCGGAAGTAGTAGTTTACTTCAGTGAAAAAATCGAATTTCGCCAATTATTCGTTAACTACTAAGTTTAAACAAATTTATAAAGAATTCATATGTACTTAAAATTAAGTTTGAGACAAATTGTCTTAAAAAAGTTTTTCGAAATTCCAACCGGAAGTAGGTCTTTTACTCTTATCGAAAATCAGTTTTTTGCGAATATCTCGCAAGTCATGCTTTTTAGAGAAGTATGTTTCGAGTATAAAAGTATTTAGAACACAATTTTCAATATCTTTTGTATAAAAAAAATTTCAAAATTCAGACCGGAAGTATCACTTTTACTCTTATCGAATAGCGATTTTTTGCAAATATGTCGTAAATTATGCATTCTATATATATTTATCAAGAGTACAAAAGTATTTAGAACTAGATTTTCAATATTTTTTGTATATATGAAATTTCAAAATTCGGACCGGAAGTAGCACTTTTACTCTTAACGAGTAGCACTTTTTTGATAATATCTTGCAAAGTATGCATTCTATAGCGATTTATTAAGAGAATGAAAGTACTTAGAATAGGATTTTGAATAAGTTTTGTATACAAAAAATCTTAAAATTGTATAGTTTCAAACGCTCATACGTATAAGAAAGTCGTGTGGTGGCCACACCTCATTTTTTATATTCCGGGCATAGCACTGATATTTGCATTTGTTTTAAAATGACTGGATGCCGCTTTTTATCTGTAAAATTCACTTTAAAAAAATATATTCTGACGTAGACAATTCATTTGTTATATACGGAAATACTGCAGATAGGTAGTAGTAAACGCAATAACATGATTAATTTGTATGTCTACATGGCTACAGGCGGCCATATTTGTTAGTAGAAGTCATTTATTCTACAAGTCAAATGAATATATTACTATTTATAACAGTCCTGAAATGACTCTTGTAGGTTATCTTACTTGACAGATGCAATTTCGCAACAACTCAAATTTGACGTCATTTTAATTTATTGACCAATGTCGGTTGTGAAAGCGATTCAACCATACCAAAAACAGTTCTATACACAACTTTATTTAAATAGTGATGTTCAAATTAGCCACTACTTTTTTCTACGGTTGAAATAGAGTATACTTCTGTGCTGTAAATTGTGAAAATCATAGTAAATTGTGAAAATCATAGTATTCGCGATATTGTGAAATCTTTTGAAATATAAAAAGATCAGAATTGGATACAAGAAACAATTGAAAAGATTTATCATTTTTATTATAATTTTAATTCAAGTGATATGGAGATATTTATAATTTATTGTTACATAACACAATAGACCAGATAATATCACAATTGCCAACACAGTGCATCATATGCTTCCATAATAGTGTAAAATACAGCAGTAACATTTATGCAAACTTCAGGAAGACCTGCTATACAGATCCAATGAGCTGAGTTGAGTGTACTTGACTTGATCTTCTAAAACTTTCTCAGTGTGATTTAGTTGTTACTAGAACTTTATCTGAAAATAGAGTAGAACGTGTAGATAAAATTGTGCATAGATAAAAATACCAAAAATTATTACTATTCTATTTATGATAAGTTAACCATTTTCTTTCTCTTATAACCATGCACCAATTCTTACAAAATAGCAGATATTCACATTTCTTTTAAAACGAAGTGATACCACTTCTCATCGGTGAAATTCACTTTAGAGAACATTTACAACTATAGACAAGTAATTTATTACACTTAATATACAACAAGATCATTTTGAACTGTCCTGGGTTGGCAACAAAAAAGTCCCACTATTATCAAAAACTAGGAACTATTCCGTGAATTGCCCATACTAAATTTACATGACAAATGTCAAAACCATAATGTATTGAAGTGTCTTGTACTTTCGTATTTTCATTGTTTTATTGTCGCTTTTCTGTCTATTTCAAGACAATATACCTGGTATGCCATGCCTTTTATGATACAACAGGATACATTTATCGTAATGTCTCACTTTCGCAGTGGAACATTGCATTGAATATTCATTGGGATCGTGTCATTAGCAATTTGTAACGGAAAATGGAAATCTGGAAATTAACTTGGACACATTCACTTTCATCGTAATAGGGTGATTGAGAGGTTTAAGGAAACTGGGAGTGTTGGTAAATGTAAACCTGAAAAACTACCAACAGTTTTAACTGAAGATGTTGTCGCAGACATTAGGCAGCATTATGTATTGAAATTGTAGGTATTTCCTACGGAAGTACTCATAAGGCACTGAAAACAAACTTGTATATGCACCCATATAGAGTTGCTGTACATTTTAAATAGTAAACCTAACCACAAAAATTAATTAAAAAATTAGGTGTGGCCACCACACGAGTTTCTTATACGTATGAGCGTTTCATGCTATACAGTTTTAAGAATTTTTTTATATAAAAATTATTCAAAACCCTATTCTCAGTATTTCCATTTTCTTAAATCGCTATAGAATGCATACTTTGCAAGATATTCGAAAAAAAGTGCTTCTCCCTAAGAGTAAAAGTGTTACTTCCAGTCCGAATTTTGAAATTTCATTTATACAGAAAACATTGCAAATCTAACTCTAAATACTTTTGTACTCTTGATAAATATATATAGAATGCATAATTGACGACATATTTGCCAAAAATCGATATTCGGTAAGAGTAAAAGTGGTAAGAGTAAATGACCTACTTCCGGTAGGAATTTCGAAAAAAAAATTTTAATACAATTTATTTCAAATTTAATTTTGAGTACATTTAAATTCTTTATAAATTTGTAGTAATTGACGAAATATTTGCAAAATTCGATTTTTTCACTGAAGTAAACTACTACTTCCGGTCTACCGATTTTACTGAAAAACTAATCAGATCTCAAGAGGGAGATTATACACATAAATACAACATTTTGAATAGATATCTACAGCGGTTTGAGCGCTATAGTGGTCACACACACACACACAGAGAGAGAGAGGAGAGAGAGAGGAGAGAGAGAGAGAGAGAGAGAGAGAGAGAGAGAGAGAGAGAGAGAGACGCAGACATTTTTTAAAAACCACTTTTTTGGTGTCAGGGGACTTCAAAACGTGGACATCTGCAAAAATCTCGACGTCGAAATTTTTATATATATATATATAAAAGGAATTATCGCGGATACATGAAATACAAAAAAGAGAAAAATATTGGGTAAATTCCGCTGTAGAGCAACCGTAGACACGTGTTTCTGACTCATTGGTCGTCATCGGTACGGTGAAGCTACAAATGGTGGTCTGTCTCCTGATGGTCTTCCGATTAGCATACATCTCCAAGGTTATCCCACCTTATTCCTTGGCTACACCGTACCGATGACGACCAATGAGTCAGAAACACGTGTCTACGGTTGCTCTACAGCGGAATTTACCCAATATTTTTCTCTTTTTTGTATACTACTTAAAAATGACATTTTCGCGGTTATGTGATGACAAATTGATATTTTGGGTTATTTACCGCGTTAATTCAAATCAAGTGTAGGTACATATACGAAATAATTTGTATATGCATAAATTATATGAAATGTCATGCATATCTACACCACTAATTGCTGGAATTGCAAATATCAACGTGTAGACAGCTGTTTCGATCTAACCTAGATCTCGTCAGTACACGAATTAACGCGGTAAATAACCCAAAATATCAAAACGTCATTTTTGACTTAACCTCTATGGGGAGGTAGTTTATTAAATAGGTAAAGTCACCTATTGAATGCATTTCTACAGTTCCCCGATATAGTAGATGTTCTACTGAGGCTTAACATTTCCTTGCGTTATTGATCTTGGATCACAGATGCCGCTGGGAGTCTCTCTCATAGGCATTTGGTACCCAAATCAAGAATATAGGAGGAAATCCAAGTTTGTTTGACATTGTATCATGACTCCTCTGAAAGAGAATATCATTAAATCCCTCTAAATCAAGATCAGCCAAATTAAGATTAATAGTAAAAAGCGTTAGCTTGACTAATTCAATCCAGTAAAGAAGAAGAAGAAGAAGAAGTTTGACATTGCAAATATCGGCTTCGTGTACTGACGAGATCTTGGTTAGATCGAAACAGCTGTCTAGTCGTTGATATTTGCAATTAGTGGTGTAGATATGCATTACATTTCATATCATTTATGCATATACGAATTATTTCGTATATGTACACTTGATTTGAATTAACGCGGTAAATAACCCAAAATATCAATTTGTCATATACTACTTACTATATATATATATATACAGTGTGCTTACCGACGACCTGCGTATAGGGCTTACTGTGAGATAAAACGACGACACCGAGAGTTTGTATGAGTTAGTACGAAAAAGCAATATACAAACTGCTCCTTGGTCGAGTGTAGTGTTGGAAAAGAGGGGATTCGAGTAGATTTACGCTGAGGCTAGAACGGGCTAGGCTGACTCTCCGTTTAAGCAGAGCAACGAGCATAGATAGCGCAGCTGTACTGCAGTTTGTATATTGCTTTCTCGTACTAACTCATACAAACTCTCGGTGTCGTCGTTTTATCTTACAGTAAGCCCTATACGCAGGTCGCCTGCAAGCACATGGTATATATGTATATATACCGTATGTGTCTATTTTCATTAGCTATAGGGATTCAATCTTTACATGCGATTTATACGTATACAAATAATACGTGGCAACGTGTGTCTCCCGGCAACAATCGACATCACAGCGACTTTCACCGATCTTGCCACTTCTACATTAAATGTTCAGCTGCGAACACGTTCCGAGATATAGTCTGCAATAAAATCCGTCATCATCAAATGGCCGGCGCGATCTACTTGTTTATTATTATTTTCAGAATCCTTTTTTAATTACCTTATTTTTAATTTTATTAGAATTACGCTTTTGTTTGTGTCATGCTTAATAATTCTCTGCATTTACTGAAAGGAGAAAGAAAAATCCTTGCAAGGCGTAAATATTATTTCTAAGCGCAGTACAAACATCCAAGTCAATAGTCCAACAGCTACTGCTAACTTGAGCTTGCAGCGGTCGCGCTCGCATTGAAGAGAAAAGTAGGGGGTGCCATGTTGTCACGTATTGCATGAATTAATCGCCTATGGCTAATGAAAATTGACACGTGCTGTATATATATGTAATATGTAATAGTGAACGCGAAAAAATGAATAGTGTATAAGTTTACATATAGCTTAAATATACTCAGACGACCACAGAAGATTATGTGTTTTAGAAAACCTTATCCTGTTTTAGGGTATGATGGCGTAATAAGCCACGTCTTGATAAAAAAACTTGGATGTGGCAACCTCTATGCAAACTATCATTTCATTAACCTTGTGACATAGAAAAACCACATTTTTTAGGCTTACAAAGTATGGAATAAATAAAACATACTGCGAACTTTTTTATTACTTAAGACTTTATATTTTCATCTTTTGTAGGTTCTATTTGATCCCATCTCGCTCTCTCTCCTTTGGACCATACAAGGTATACTGTCGTGGTGAATATACAAATGGCAAGCGATAAAAGAAGTACTTTCCGCCATTCTTGAACTGAATATCTGGGACACATATACTTAACTAATAGTGGAGAAATTAGTCCAGTCAGCGATGGTAAACCATTATGTATAGCTTGCACAATTCCAGCATAATGTCTTGTAATATCTAAAATATTGGTCTTGAGTCCGGCAAATATTGTGCCCTTTGACGACATTGCTAGAGTGAAGCAGCAAGCAATCAAGACTTTGTTACAATTCGTATACGTAGAAAGTAGTATAAAGCAATGTGGCAGGATAGTTCCAACTGCTGAGAATACTGTTCGCATATATACAACTGGAACGTACTTCATTCGGATTAAATAATCACCTAGAAGACTACAACCAATTGTCGACAGCCACTGTCCAGCGTAAGGCACAAAAACTAGATAGGGATCGTTTTTAATATCGATTGCGAGTACTCGTTTAAAAAATTTTGGCAGATTAGTGTCAATAGTGAATAGTAAAAAATTGTGGCCCAATTGTGCAATAGTCAACGCCCAGACACTGCTATCTGATAATATAGATCGCCACGGAATTTTTCTTGGTAAATTATTACCTACTTCATTCGTGAGTATATTCTTCTCTTTCGTACTCATAAAGGGATGTGTATAGTGTGTTGAGAATATCAAATACGTGGAATTAAGATACCATATTACGATTAAAGCTGCCCAAAAATAAAAGAGTAATTCCCAATATTGTATTTTTCTTATAAAATAGGTAGACGTTACAATTGACACCATACTTCCTAAACATGCTCCTGAGTATCCAAACGCCACTAAAAATGTTCTCTGAGGAGATGTTACATAATGTGATATTAGACTAATTAGGGCTGGCATACAAATGCCTTGCATAGAACCTTGCACAGCCTGCAGAATCGCTGTGCAATACCATGGCGTTCTAATTAGAATTGAAGGCAAAATACAAGTGATTACTCCTGTACCTAGTAATCCTACGGACAGAAAGTGTTTCGCTCCGTACATATCGCAAAGGATACCACTGGGTATATGCAATAAAAAGTATCCAACGTAAAATGAACTGTATACGTAGAATTGTTCTCCGGCGTTCCAGTTCAAATATTGTTCATTTCCTAAGGTGCGTAGATCACGTTGATAGCATGTTTCTGACCTCGACAGATTTCTGTTATTTTCACGTATTAAATGCGCAAGCGTCGCCGAAAGTGAATATCTAGTTCCATAAAGTAAAAATATAGCCAAACTCACCATTGTGCAAGTGATATATTTTTGCTTGCCAAATCGACATCCCCACAAAATGATACTCATTTCTTCTAGGATAGAAAATTTTACGTCGCTCTAGCTGTTTGACATACTTAACGTCAATACTATTCAATACATAGCGTTGTCCAGAGACCGCAACTTAAAATAGACAGTTTGTATACATACTTTTTGGTACCTGCAAACCTCAGTAGATAGCTCTGTGTAGTACCTGTCATAAAGTCTGTAGATTACTAAATTAGCTACGCATACTTTACCTCCTTTATTTGTTGTTAAATTAATTCGTGGATTTGATTTGACTATAATTGGCGGTTTTCGCATAAGTTTTCATTTATTTAATATTTTGTTGTATTTGAGTGAGTTTTTGTATTGTTTTGACTATTTTTAATAATTAGTGCTATAGTCGGGTCGTTTTCGCAACCGACACGGCAAAAGTACGAACTAAAGTTAGAAATTAAATATTATAGATAAAATTATTAAATATTACTTTTCTATATCAATATTTTATTTGATACATGGCTATTCTGAGCATTGTTGTCAGATTTTTATTTTCACGGAGCGGATGACACTTGACAAGCGTAGCATTTGACAAGCAGGTGACTAGTATGCAGTATAGCGTCTTTCGAACAATTACACATGAAACTTGGGCTACCATCGCTCATATTGAACAAGAAATAAAGACGTCGTGGGATAGGGAAATAGAAATTGATAAAACAGATATTAATCCAGTATTATTTTGTATTAATGATAGCGGTAGCGATGCGAGTTTGTGGTTAAGTTGAACGTGAACTGATTGCAAGATTATTTGCAAATGATTTGGGAAGAGTAAGATTATGTATAAGAAACTGAGCGAAGAACTTTTATTTCACATAATTAAATGACCTTGCTATTAATAGTGTTTGAAATTTTACTGGCACATAAATATGTTGCAGTTTGGATTTTATAACCTACGATTATCTGACATAAAAGAATACAAGCTAAATATTGTCAGAACGTGTTTTCCAATTTACTTATAAGAAGCATTAGAAACGGTGACTATTATTATTCTGAAAGGAAATCTGTTCTTAAACAACGTCATTAAAAACTAATCAGCACACTTTCCTGTTCAGAAATAAGTCAAATATATTGATCTAAACCAAATTATATAAAATATGGTAAGTTTTATTCAACAAAAATGTTTGGTTTTACTTGTAATTGCTTTATGTTATTTAGAATAATCACGTAACTAATGAAATGATTGTAGCTTATAAAGGATTGGAGACGGATTAAATTCAATATCTATATCAAAAGTCAGAGACAGATTATGGAACCTGTTAACATATTTGTTCATAATGCTTCGGCAGAAGATTACGATAGTTAAAATAATTTGTACTTATATTGATCAGTTGAAGAAAGAACTCTGTCTAATCGAGGAAGTAGATGACTCTAACTAAAATAACAATTGTTTGAAGATCACATATGTAATACTGTTTAGAAAATTTTCAAATTTAAGAAGGTATAACCATGTTGAATGTAATAGAGGAATGGTGGATAATAGATTTCAGAATAAAATAATGATCGAGTTTATTAATGTGACAACAAGATAAGCATTTGCATAGGGGGATGCAGTTAAAACATATTTCTGTTATATTATTTTTATAGTTTTTCTAAAATAACCCTTGTATATTTTCTGTAGGACTTTAATTTTGCAATTATTTATTGTTATTAAAGGAAGTAAGATTATATAATTTCAAAAATATGTGATAGTATTGTAATAATATTAATGTAGTACATTATAAATTGGGATAGTAAAAATACTTGTTCATTATTGTATTATAATTTAAAGTTGCTTGGTAAGTTAAATTCTGATCAGCAGCAAAGATTCAGCTTACGAATACTCAACATTTGAAATACTTTAAAATATGTTTGAATTGTTTAATTCTGCATTAAATATAATCTTTAACAACAACAAATTTATACTAGTTTAAAGCTTAAGTAAATAATAATGATGTGTTTAGCTTAATCAGAAATGTTTGATTAGCATGCAAAAATTATGTTGTAATCAATGATATACCTACGAGAAATGTTTCAAACAAGTTGCTTTTAGTACACCAGTGATAATGGTAATAATCATAGTGTACAGTAAGAATCTGGCAAACAAATGTTTTTATAATTAGTGTAATACTTTTCTGACATTCTCGCTGTTGCATGTAAAAATACTGTAACGAAATGTGTTTACATTAAATAAAAGAATCAGATGTCTCGGCGAGATAAAACCGCTCTTATTTACACACCGCCATAAATCATCTCTCTCGGCTGGTAAATATCGTAAATCACATCACGAGATGCGGGCAGTTATGAGTCATCCACGCGGTACGGCGTGCATAGCGAAAGGCCTAGAACGTTCTTGTACATGTGGAGAAAAAGCCGGGCTGTGCCCGTATGTTCTGGAAATCCTCACATGTATATATAAGGCGACTGAGTCACCGGGATTCATTCATTACGGGATTCATTCATTGCGGGCGGAGTAATTCGGGATAAAGAAGTGGTCTCGTGGGAACAGTGAGAATAAATAGTGGTAGCCAAACAAATAAATAGTTCTTTAAGTGCCGTCTTATATAAATAGTTATGTAAATAAATACGGACATATTAGTAGTAGTAAATAAATACTTGTGATAATTAAATTGTAGTAGTTTAAGTGTGTTACGTTAGTTTTTATGTTTTTATATTGTTATATAATTTTAAGTATATAAATATACAGACTGTTTTAAATAAATAATTGCACGAGTTGTTTATTGGAACCCGAAAACGTTACAATTGGTGTCAGTGTGGGATAAACAATATAGAAGTGCAAATAAATAAATAAATAAATAAATAAATGGCTACCAAACGTTTGGAAGAATTAAAGGTCTCCGAGTTGAGGGCAGAATTGGAAGAAAGGGACGCAGATGCGTCTGGCAAAAAAACAATTCTCCAGGACCGGCTTCGTGACCTTTTAATAAATGAAGGTGAGAATCCCGAGAAATATTTGTTTCAAGTACAGCCTGATTTAAGCGTAATAGTGGAAGAAATTAAGAATGAAATTGCAAGTAATTCAAAACAATTAGACACTCTACAAGATAAAATTGAAAATAATTTTAAAACTTTAAGAGATGAAATTGCAAAACAATCCGAGATTCTAAAACAACTCGAGACTACTCTTGAGGCAGACATTCAAAAGAATTTATCGAATGGGAGGCAGGAATTTTCTGAGGCCTTCGAAGCCATGGAACAGAAAGTTGAGGAGCGCGTGTTCGGAATGGGGAACGAGTTTGGGGTTCAGCTTCAGTTGCCAGCGATGAACGACTGCGGTCCCCATGATATCTCAAGCGGAAGCCTGGAGATTGCCCGAACAGCGAAGGTAAAGGTAAAACCTCCCACCTTCGATGGAAAGACGTCATGGATGTCGTACCGGAATCAATTCGAAGCCGCTGCAGGAGCAAATGGGTGGACGTCCCCGAAGAAAGCTACTGGTCTGATTGTGTCATTAAGAGGACAGGCCAGTGATGTTCTGCAGACCGTACTTCCGGAAGAGTGTCAAGACTACCTTAAATTGATCAAGCGTCTTGAGATGAAGTATGGGCATGCGCACCTGGGACACGTAGTCCGACGATTGGTGAATAAGGTGCAACCCAAGAGAAAAACGCTCCGATGCTGGAATTGGAAATGGAGATGGAAATGGAAATGGAGATGGAAATGGGCCATGCGCATAGTAAATGCGCGAAGAAGCCCAAGAAAACCATAGCGGAGCAGCGAATAATGAAACGGGTCGATGAGAAGAGGCAATCGTCGATCCAGTATCGTAGAGCCTCAAAATAAATAGCGCGAAGTGCATCTGTGCAACACCAAAACGCTGATGCTGTTGCAAGAAGACCACGTCCAGGAGACTGCAGGCATAGCAACCGCCTAGAAGAAAGATCGGCCAACACATTCGGAACAATCGTGGTTGACGATCCGTGGCATCCTGACAATTTGCGGATTGGCCAAGAAGCTGATGAAGACCTTGGTTCATTGATGATTTGGAAGGGAATTGGTCGCGGACCGGCTTGGCAAGAAGTGGCTCTTCGTTCACAGGGACTGGAATCCTACTGGGCTCAATGGGACTCTCTGAAGGTAGAGGATGATCTACTCAAGTGTGTTGTGGAGAACCCAAATGGAGAAGACTGCGCCAGTGGATCCTGGCGAAGGTTGAAGGATGTCCACGAGCGAGTACGCCATCACACTCAGGATGTCAGCGACAGGACGAAGAATCGTTACCACGTGCAAGCCGAGTGAGAGAGATGGTTACCGAGAAGAGAACCTTGTTTGGTTGTAAAATACTCAGCGTCGCCGAGGCCTGTCCCCAAAGCTCCAACAATACTGGGAGGGACCATACGAAATACTAGAGCAAATAGATGACGTCGTTTATCGCATGAGACTAACACCCCATAGTGAGCCAGAGATGGTGTGTTTCAACCAATTGCCCCATACCATGGACGTGACGGCGGTGAAGTGGCGGATGTGCGACAATTTGCTGGAAAACCTAAAGAGCCAGCTTATGGGAATCCCTTGTCGATCTACGAGGACGTGCACACGAGCAGGATGTGGGGAGGCTGGCAATTCCGAGGATGGGCTGCGGATTAGACCGTTTGGTATGGAAAATCGCAGGAAACATGCTGGAGGCAGTGTTTCGGCGTGCTGGTACGGAAATGGTCGTGTGCGGCTGTCGGCCCGATCAGCCCGTTGTGCAGCCTGGGACGGTGGATTGCCATTGCCACAAGACGGCTGGGTGCACCCGTGGGTCCCGGTGTGGATTTCGTCATCCGCCAGCGTCAAGAACATGGAATAGTGTGTTTCGGGACGAAACGCAGTTTTTAAGAAGGGGGCAATGTAACGAAATGTGTTTACATTAAATATAAGAATCAGATGTCTCGGCGAGATAAAAACGCTCTTATTTACACACCGCCATAAATCATCTCTCTCGGCTGGTAAATATCGAAAAATCACATCACGAGATGCGGGCAGTTATGAGTCATCCACGCGGTACGGCGTGCATAGCTAAAGGCCTAGAACGTTCTTGTACATGTGGAGAAAAAGCCGGGCTGTGCCCGTATGTTCTGGATATCCTCACATGTATATATAAGGCGACTGAGTCACCGGGATTCATTCATTGCGGGCGGAGTAATTCGGGATAAAGAAGTGGTCTCGTGGGGACAGTGAGAATAAATAGTGGTAGCCAAACAAATAAATAGTTCTTTAAGTGCCGTCTTATATAAATAGTTATGTAAATAAATACGGACATATTAGTAGTAGTAAATAAATACCTGTGATAATTAAATTGTAGTAGTTTAAGTGTGTTACGTTAGTTTTTATGTTTTTATATTGTTATATAATTTTAAGTATATAAATATACAGACTGTTTTAAATAAATAATTGCACGAGTTGTTTATTGGAACCCGAAAACGTTACAATACTTTAATTTTCATGCATTTAATGGAAAAGCAATATAGCACTATTAGTAAGGATACTGCTGTACAACTGTCTTTGCTACTAAATATCTTTATTGTCTGTAGTAAAACTAACTTGAACATAATTATTAAATACATTCCTGAATGTTTAAATGAGTTTCAAAAGTTCAATTTTCTCTGAAAATCTAACCTTTTTTATATTTATATCTAATTACTAACAGCAGATAAGTTCATGCAAATATAAAATAATCACTATATTCTTCTTTTCAATAGTACTTAAGCAAAATTATTATCAAATTAATAGTTACATATTAGAATTACTGTCGGTAGTGCTAAAACCACAAGTCTAATTGATCATTTAGGGTTATAGTGTCAAAATTAGCTGTCAATGACGTCATTGCGAAGCAAGTCAGTTTGATAATTCTCATATGGACTACATTTTGACACAGTCTGAAGTTGTTTTATCGATTTTTTATATAATAATATATTTTTTATTTAATAATATTCTGTTTAATAACCTGACTGTGCTGTATATGGTTTTCGTAAATACAAAAGAAAAAGTAGAGATGGTTAGATTACATATAACAGGTTTCCCAAGGAAGACACGGTACGAAATGTGTGAGTAATTGCATGTAGAAGGCAGGATTTAATAAATTTGAAAAATAGTATTTATCTAATTTTATCATTGTTCATAACAAAAAAAAAATATTTTAGCATGTATCAGTTTCGTTCATTTTGAGCCATCATGTTTTCATACATCACTCCAACAAGAATTACTGCAATTTTCCAATAAATCATTCAGAGATTTAAATTCAGATGCAATTCTCAGATCTAAAGAAAAGACAACTTGAAGCAATAAACAATGAGTTGCAAATCTTTAAAAAGCAAAAAATAGATTCTTTGATAAAACATATACAGATGCTCAAAGTAGTTTAGGATATAGCAGTAAAATGTGTGAAGCATCGATATAGACTTATTTTTAAGCTCTTAAGTGCCCGATACTTACTAAACCGCGATCAAAGTGAATTATTTTTCTAAGATTGTCACATTAAGAGCAACTCGTTTGTACATCTGTGAACATTCATAAAGTATTTTGAGAATATTTGGATTTGAATCTGATACAAAATTACATTGACAAAATATTGACTCAGACTGAATTCAAATAAACTTCTTGAACTATCAAAGTTAAATTGTTATTTATATTAGCAACCATAATTAACATTCCTACCTTTGACAAACATTTATCCATAACCTTCATGGTATATTTCTTAAGAAACATGTAATACGTTATTTTCCTTTTATAAGTATTTGTATTTTGTTCAAATACAGTGTTTTTATCAAACACAAAAACCTAATAAAATCTCTTCAAATTAATAATTTTGTAAGGTAGGAAAAAATTAAATAAAAGTTATATTTGGCAATTTTATTTTCACTTAATATTATTATAATACAAAGCCTCTTAAAATTCTGAAAGACGTACTATTTTTGTTTAATCTAGAATAGTATATATTAAACATAACAAACTCCAGCCAGGTTGTATTTGCTTCACTCAAATGTTAGTGTATCTTCCCTTCAATTGCCTGTTGAACACATAGAAGAAAATGAGAATAACCCAAACTCTGAACCCGAAACAGACTGACATTTCATGTAGGCATTTAATAAAAACGCTGGCTTTTTAATACCATTTCCTTGTTTAGATTAGCTTTCTTTAAAAAAATGAATACGTTTTCTAAAAAGCTTTTCGTATAATGTTATTTATTTTCTTTATTATGTTATAAAAGGGTAATTGTGAGTATAATAAGGAAAAAAATTAGTAATCCTACGATTCTTCAATAAAAAAATTACTGAAAGCTACTTTATCATAGTAATAGCTATATAGGTTATGTTGACATGTAATTCAAGAGCAAACGATGTGAAAAGCAAATCAAACAAAATATACTCTTATGTAAAATTTAATAGAAAACATATTTAAAACATTTTTTATAAACTTCCGGATTAGATTGTGAGAGTGGGGATGAGAATCTTTCAAACTGTGTTTTTAAATAATTTCATTGGCGTATAAGTTTTCATTCATGAACATTAATTCCTTTGAAAGATATCAGAGAGCGGCACTTTACTACTATAGAAATATTTACAGTTTTCTCTAGGTTGTATGACTATAGTATTAATAAACAAGGATCATAGATCATAGTAGGTAATTGTCATGTCATATGATATAATTATAAATTAAGCCATATACATTTTTAACATTTTGTGATAAGTTTGTGTACTTTATGTATAGTGTTTTATGATATTATCCTTTTCCAGCGTTTATTGCAGATTATTTTTACTCTGAGATGACCTTTTATGAGCAAGTAACATATTCATGATAATTTGATCATACTGAATTAAGCTTAAAAAGTAATTTTAGATAAAAATGTTAAATGCTAAATTATTAGGCTTTTTTCACAATCTGTGAAAATAAACAATTAATTTTGGATAACTATGGACTACATTATTTGAGAATTTTCAATCCTTTTATTTAGTACCTGAAAGCGATAAGAGATGAGTTTGAAAGGATTATGTTCATATGATTATGATATTAGAGAGCCTACCCACGCAGCAAAATCACAATTTTAGAGAAGGATGAAAATATGTATTTGCTAATGTGGGACAAGTGAGCATATGTATAGTGATTTTGCTAGTAGGGTATATAATCAGAGTGATGACACGGATGAGATTCGTACTGATTGAGTGACGCTAATTGTACCCACATAATGGCCGCAAATTTGTGCTATTTGCAGTTATGACAGGTATAGTGAACTCATTTTTGCATAAATTGCACAATTAATTATTTGTGGTGTATAAACAAAGTAGAATTTTTAAATGCTATCTGAAAAACATAAAATGTATAATTGTGAAATAGTGTTTTAACTGCTTTCCATACACTTAGATAATAACACAGACTATGTATGTAGATACAAGCAGAGAAATTATTTGCATCAAATCAAGATAATAGCTGTCTCTTCAAAGGAAGAATAATGTTGTTTTGTAGGAATTTTCTTAAAGTAGGTACACTTTATTTTAATCAAATATAGGTACATACTTGTAGTTTTCTTTCAAACCAACAGCTAGTTAAAATTATGTAGGTATTCCATTTGATTAAACCAAGTTAAATAACTAAAATCAGAAGTTATGGTAAAGCTATACTGAGTGAATGCTTGCGTTTGTAATGTTAGTTCAAAAATATCGTTTATTTATTTACGAAATTATAGGTTATTAATCTAGTAATACTGAATTATATTATTTGACAGATACCCACAGGTACCCACATAATGACCGATTTGGTTTACATTGACTTCCTATTTCATGTCACCACTCTCATTATAAAAGCACTCTATAAGATATATAGATAGGCTTCTTCATCTTTTATATAAGAATAGTTTCTTTATTTCTAGGGAGGGAACAGTTTTTTTTACATTTGTCAAAGATATTATAAAAGATTCGGAATAGCAAGTCAAACTAATAATTGAAACAAAAGTTTACGTTATATAAATTTAGTAGTTTAATACAATTAGGGTCAGTATTTGTGAAGGTAACAATAGCTATGAACATATGAGGGTAGACCTTAGAGTAAGTGAGATCTATAGAGAGAGCATAATGTCAGTTTGTAGACAAATAAAGTGAAGCCTACTGGGGCCTGATTCTCGAGTCGAGAGAACAGAGATTTCGAGAGAATAATGGAGGGGATTCTCTTGAAATGTTAAAAATCGTATTCTTGAACTTGAGAGATAGATCCCTTCCCTCAAGAGTTGGGAGAATTTACATCTATCGGTTCAAGTCAAGCGAACATATTAAAAGTTAAGAGAAACATGCGCATAGCGACTTAAATTTTGTACATATGACCGATCAATGCTTGTTATTAAGGGGAGAAATATCATTATTCAGCAGATAATTTTTATGTTTTTTCATGTACATGACTTCCCACATATCTAAGTTTCTATTGTTGCTTTGTTTAACTAAACTAACATTTTCTAGGCTGAAGTTGTGACTTGTATCAATATGATGTAGAGCTAATGCGGATTTTTCTACATTTTGTAATTTTACATGAGCCATGTGTTCTTTATATCGTATTTGAACGTTTCTTCGTTTGTTATCTTGTATACCGACATCGGATAACACTTAAGACACTCTTGAAATATGTATTAAACTTTTGAGTAATATCTTATTTAGAATTGTTAATCCATAATCCTGTCACTGTTAAATTAACCCGTTGTCTTTCTCAGAAATAAATTGTATTTCCCATTGAACTAATTCACAGAATGATATATTGTTAATATTCGTTGTAATTTTGCTTTAATCGTTTTTCAGCTACCTTTAAAATTGTTCTGTATAACATGTATTTTTATTATAAAATGTCTCGTAGATAATAGGTTTAAATACATAATTATATATTAAACTTTTCATTAATATCTTATTTAGAATTGTAATTCGTAATCCTGTCAGCGTTAGTTTTACCCGTTCTTTCTCATTAATATTTTGTATTTCCCATTGAACTAATTCTCAGAATTTTATAGTGTTAATATTCGTTGTAATTTTGCATTAATCGTTTTTTCACCCTACCTTTAAAATTTGTCTGTATAACATGTATTTTACTTATTATAAAATATATGTTTAAATAGTTATTAAACTAATTTTGTGAAAAAGGTGTTTTATTTTATTTTATTATTTTTATTACTTTAATATATGTTACATTATTTCTACATGTATGATACGTAGAAAACAATATTCACATTTCGATGTTTAGCCTAACACTTTCCGGAAATCCAACTGATATAACCCATAAAACCTTTCAACATTACACACGCTATTTAAAAGAAATAGTTTTCGTATTACATATTACCTAATATACACTGTTCTATACAACAATTGTCCTAATCCGCCTTCATTTGCAACCTGGCAACATTGCACTGCTATTTCCTACACGATCGACACACATCCCTACCTAAAAACAGCTATTCTTGAAGTTAGGAGAATCAGGGATGGGAGTGTGATCTATCACTTCTCTCAATAGAACGTTCACTTCTCTTAAGTTCGAGAATCGGGCCCCTGGGGTACGGTCAGGGTAAAAAAATTGCAACCTTGGCGGGTTGCATACCGTTCGGTATCATATGTAATAAACTTTATTAAATTAAAATTATATAAATGCGAATATTATTATTTTATGATTGTTTATAAATGAAAGCTACCTCTCTAATAATTATACTTTAAAAAACAGATTATAGATTTTTCTGAAAATAAGTATTTGTTACTGCATGAATTCGTAAACTTTCAATACACAACGGAAAAAAAAAATTTATTTCTAAAGATGCCTTTCAGATCAATTAATAGTTCTGCAAACATAGAAATGTGTGTTATTCAACTGTAATATTTACTCTATGTAAAACTGATATATAATAATTAAGAATGTGTGTACGTACTTACGTTAGCAATAGTATAAACAACTTACACAACAGTAAATTTTTATACATATATATTTATTACTATTATATCTAGGTACATACTACAACATCTAACTAGTTGCTTGAATTTACATATACGAGGTTTTATTTTATGATTTTATTTACAATATAATAATATCCTCTTTTCGTCAAGTTCATATGGATCTCTTAATGGAAGGTTTGTTTCACACTAACTCGTTGTTACAAATATTTAAAAACGATTCCACTGCAACCAAAGAAAATAATGGACTTGCTTCACAATTTATGTTTGTATAGCACTTCACTAAGGTATATAGTAGTTAGAGTGTATTTATAATGACAATTCTCCCCAAAATACATAGACCAAAGTATACTACTCCTTTGGAATTCAATTTAGCCTATGTATTTTCTTTATCCACAGATTCCTTCTAATGGGCTCTTCTGGTAACCTATAATCAACAATTTTCAATGAAAATTAAATGATTTATGTTCAGCAAATTATGGATGAAATTACCTAATAACTTTATATATCTACCTACAATTGCGGAAAGTTATAATTTTCCTGTTCTCTGCCTCTAATTGCCTTGCACTCTTCTTGCTGCTCCAACTTGTGCAATGAAAAGCGGCACATCAAACCATATTAAATACTAAGTAGGTACTAAATCCATAGTAAAAAATTAAATGGAAAATAATGGAATTTTTTAACCTTAAACTAATTAACAACAAATGATAGTATTGAAGGTATTAGATAATAAATAAGTTATATATGAACATAGAAGTTTGTAATTCACGATAATGAAGAATAAAATACAAAGTATATACTAGATAAATAAGCAAGTAATGACCCACCAATGGCGGGTGTAAACATACCCCTGTTGGCTTCACTTTTGGTCGACAATGCTCTCTCCTTCTTTTCTTATCCTCCTTGGTGTAGACGTATGTACTTTAGCGTCAAATCGTTGTGGCTGTTTATTTTGAAGTATGAAGTCATATAATTAAATATCAAAGCGTTGAGTAATAACGATCGGAAATATCGTAGACGAAAACCGCAAATTACGAAATGTGAGGGCTACAATAAAGTAGAATCTTGTGGCAAACCTAGCTATATAATTAAACCAAATTTTCTTAATATTAGAAAATCTATCTGTATACGCAGTCCGGCAATAATTATATGACATTTTACGCCATTTATGTATTTATTACTCTGAACGCTGAAATATCAGTTTCTTTTGTATGATTTTCATATACCGTTTGACTGAAATAAAAGTAGATATAGGGAAACACAGACACGCACACACGTGCATGCAAACATGAAATGGAGGGGTACGATAATAGGGGAATACACATGAGTTCATATCGGGCGGACACCGGATACCGAGACCGAGGCTTCAGTGCAAAACGTTGAAAGCTGGTATGCAGACGTTTGCTTTAAGGAATTGCTCCGCTATTTTGGTAATTCATGTATAATGTATTAACAGTGAACTGAAACAAAACTATAAAAATTGTAACTAAAATAAAATTCTCACATTTAAAACGAAACTAAATATTATAATGAACTATACAAATAAATTTTGCACGGCTTTGTACGAATTATGCTTCGCATACCATAACACAATCTGTATTTTTTCCTCGACAGCTAAGGGCATTTTATTTTAATATTTGCGAGTTTGCTCAGACACAATGTAAGTTCCTGCTCTAAAGATACGGAACGAATGCCATGTGCGCATGGTGTTCGCGCTCTCGGGGAGGTGGTGTGGGTAAACCAAGAGCCACATTCTTGAACTGTTGTATACATACATACATAATAGGTATGTACATGTTTATGTGTGTGTATTTGAAGATGCATATTAACTTTTAACTACGACAATCTGTATAAACGAGAAGTATGTTTTAAGTTAGTACAGTTTTGTAATAAATGATAGCTCCAGTCGCTACTGAGAGCGTGCGAATTAAATTCTTGCATGTATCTGCTTGCCACAACGACCATTACGGAAGCATTCGCTGGCGTGCTATTTGCTTATGCGTGTTTAAAATAAGAATATTGAAAATTCCGTTGGTTTTGAAATATACGTACATGTCATTTGATTTAGTGCATGTAAGAAACTGCAAAGCTGTCGAAATTTATCGGCAGATATGAAAATATTAGCAATTGAAGATGGCCGTACAAACGTGTACGATCAGAAACATAGTGTGCAATCGTCCGTCATAGACCTGGTGCAGAAAGTTGATGAAAAAGTGCGAGAAAACTAGCATCTTTTCTCCGATTTCATAAACAGTTAATGGATGTTTTGTATGTGATTGTGACAGGACGCGTATAGTATTGCAAATTTTGCTCACGCTTCCTGGGTTTCATAAATGCTGTGTAAGTTGCACAAAAACAAGCCATTTAGTTTCTTTATGCTCGAAAAACCACGAACAATGATGGGATAGACTGAGGTTATTCCTTGTGTGTTTTACTTTCTTATACATAGTATATGGAAGTATTGTGATGATGAAAATTTTCGACTTCGAGATTTTTGCGGATGTCCACGTTTTGAAGTCCCCTGATACCAAAAAAGTGGTTTTTAAAAAATGTCTGTGTGTCTGTGTGTGACCACGATAGCGGTCAAACCGCTGTAGATATCAATTCCAAATTTTGTATTTACGAATATAATCTCCCTCTTGAGAACTGATTAGATTTTGAGCAAAATCGGCAGACCGGAAGTAGTAGTTTACTTCAGTGAAAAAATCTAATTTTGCAAATATTTCGTCAATTACTAAGTTTAAACAAATTTATAAAGAATTCAAATATACTCAAAATTAAATTTGAGAAAAATTGTTTTAATAACGTTTTTCGAAATGCCTACCGGAAGTAGGTCTTTTACTCTTATCGAAAATCAGTTTTTTGCGAATATCTCTCAAGTCATGCTTTCTAGGCAGGTACATTACGAGTATAAAAGTATTTAGAACATACTTTTAAATATCTTTTGTATAAAAAAAATTTCAAAATTCAGACCGGAAGTACCACTTTTACTCTTATCGAATAGCGATTTTTTGCAAATATGTCGTAAATTATGCATTCTATATATATTTATGAAGAGTACAAAAGTATTTAGAGTTGGATTTGGATTATTTTTTGTATAAATGAAATTTCAAAATTCGGACCGGAAGTAACACTTTCATACGTATAAGAAAGTCGTGTGGTGGCCACACCTCATTTTTATTTTTAAATTCCCATCATTTGGCATAAATTATACCTTTCCAACCAGAACTGTAACATTTTCGGAAAGATTGTTTCATGCTCCATCTAGCAAGGAAACAATTTTTGAAATCAGTCACAACGCTATAATTCGTTTGAATTTTGTAATTATTGATCAATAAAAACAATAGCTCCCTGAAAACATACACGAACCTCAATAAATAAGCGTATCGGATAAGATACTCAAAGGGAGCTCCACCAACTTCCTAAGAGATAGAAAAACGGTTTTCAAATTCGTTTCGAACATTGCGAATCAGCTGTGGTGTAATTTATCCGGCAAGCGCGCACCCCATTCCAGAGGTTGTCCAATCCAGTGAATCGCAAAAGTTTTGTCCATAAGTTGCGTATTGGCCTGGCACAGTGTCATACTGAGTGCTGTGGCAAGTCTGTATCTACTGGATTGGGTATAATTCAGCTAATGCGGGAACTAACTCATCTTTTAAAAAAATTAGATACATGTCTACTGTTAGGTTACCCTTCAAAAAAATGTGGACCTAAAATTCTTGCCCTAACATTGAATTTTTGTGAAAACTCTGCGTATGACTTGTCGCTTCTAATTGGGATTTTCTGGGGGCTAGTATCATAATTTTGATAACAACTCATTATTTCAAAAACAATCTAGCCAACTCCGTAACCCAAAATTTACTATGAATTCATGTTACTATTTACTTAAAATTTTATTATACTAAAATTATTTACTCAGGCTGGAAAAAATTATCGCTCTACATTCAATAGAATGGAGATGGCTCACACGGCAAATGCCACTGTGAAAGTTTCTCGTGAAGCTTTCGCTACTTCCAAAGAATGGCATTTTATCCAAATGTGTTACCATAATTAATGACATTTCTTTTTTTCCGTTTCGAAGCTTCTGCAGTTTTCTTTAATGAATGATACAAACTCAAAATTGGTAAAAGTTTTGGTATAATCTAGTACATCTTATGGAGTTTCCTGAAGCAACAAACCTTTGAAGAAATGCAGATGACTGCTGTAAGTTCTTGTAAATTCCATATAGATTCTTTTACATTATTGAATACAGTAATATCCTAATACACAGCTGTAAATACTTTTAGAAAATTAAATATTATTATATTATATAATCATTTATTAAAGCAAATAAACAAATACAATTAAATTTGTATAAACTATGAGCAAAATACAAGCGTTCCTCACCTGTATCTAGTGATCTTAAGGTAATTAAAACGAACGGGGAAAAGGTATTTTCTTTTTTACAGTACAGGCATGCTATAGATTCCTAAGTTTAATACGTGCAGTTGGTTATAAATAGGAGAAACACTTTCGTGATGAAACTTCTTGCATTTACATTAACTGACGTGCGTCTGCATACCACAGATATTAGATTACATAATTGCAACACTACAAATTATATCTTTGTATTCTTCACACATTTCGAATTTGATTAATGATATCCCACTTAAGCATACCGTGTACATAATGTATCTTTATGCATATATGTCTGAAATTGATTTATTGCTTGATGTTCACTGTTCTGACCTGGCTTAATTTATCATAATCTTTACTAATGCATATCCAAACTGAACTTACATTTCAAATTTCAATCAATATATTTACTTTAAAATAATTGCGAAATAGTAGATACCTAGAAATTAGAGTAGTTAGTCACCGGCCACGTCTGCATCGTGTAGTGTTGAATATAGTGTTAAAGTTACTGAATATATATTTTACTTATATATAAGGAAGTATTGAGAGTTTTGCAGGTGTTCACTATATGAAGTGTCCCTCTCTCGTTCGCTCTTTCTAGCTCTATCTGTGTGAGTGTAACCTCGACAGCGGCCAAGCGGTAAAACATATCAGTAACAAACTTTCCATTGTTATTTGCGCTGTTCTGCTCGCAAATAACGCAACCTCTTCTGTACCAGTAGTTTACTTACGTGACCTTTGAAACTCCCTGAATACAAGCGCCGCCCCATACAAGTTTATGTCCCCTAGTCATAAATAAATTCAGACCACTAGGCTGCTAAAATCACTCCGGTCATGAGTTATTTAATTAGAATAACAAAACAATTAGCATTAGCAGCGAGACTGTCTTATACAACTCATTCACGCACTCTACCTGGTAGATGCTCTCTACAAAATCGATGTAAAATATTGGCAGCGTCTGCTTGCCACTAATTAGTGGAGACGAGTTTCGGATAATTGACTAATTATTTAATTAACACCGTTGGTAAATATCCAGGCGCCACCCACGGATTAAAATTAATAGATCCCCAAATAGCTACTTGAACGGGGGCTTCAAGAGGATAAGAAATCGCAGGAGAAATCCATAAAAGATACACACAAGAAATAATAACAAATTTTATTGGTAAGCCACCCTGTATATTAGGCAATGCCTAATTGCGAAGGAAATAAAAAAAGAAATTGAAACTTAAAAATTACCAAAGGTCTGATTTAATGTTGCGGTTAAATTAATATGAATGTATAAAAAGAAAGAATCGCTTGTAACATTACACAAGGATAAGAGAAAAAACAAATTAGAATGATTAAATTAATTAACTGTTAATACGTTATGCAACAAAAGTATGATACATACTCATAGATCTAAATTTAAACAAATGAATATTGCATGTGTTAGAATATAAAGGCATAGGCCAAAATTATACATGCCTAAATATGTCAAAATTAATAAATGTCAAACACATAAATTAATTAGTTCCAAGATGTCTTTTTGCCTCACATCGATACTACATAGCTTATATCACAGATATTAAATAGAATAGCAGCATAAATCTGCTCTGGCGTTCACAAATCGTTATAAATAAATTAAATATGTTATTGTAAAATCAACCTGGGTAGGCGTTATTTAAATTAAATGCTTGTGCACAATAAAACGTCAATTAAAGCATTAAATTTTACTAAAACGATGTTTAAAGTGCAATTTACAAAAATAGATATGTATAAGCAATTACGTGTGAACACAAGTAGCAAGCAATTAAGTGTGAGCACTTAATTCAATATCGAAATGAAAATATTGTAACGAAACAAGCCCACAGAAAAGTAAACATTGGTGCCACGCACCGTAAATAAGCAATAAATCATCCATGGCATAGGCGACAGACAGTCTCTCGACCTATCGAGAATGAAGCGAGAGGTTTCTAGGGTTTTGTCGCTGCACATATAAATGCCGCCGGTGGGATAAGCATAAATTCATTCATTGAACAGTTTTCGTACGGTTAAATAAATATAAATATAAGCGGTGCAGTTTTATTACATAAATATTAGTGTAGAAATAAATACATGTGTTAATTTATTCGTAGTAGTTTTAAGTGCGTTACATTTATTTTATATTTTTATATTGTGATTAGTTTTAAGTGTGTAAATATACAGACAGTTTCAAAACATTTGCACGAGTTGTTTATTTCGAACCCGAAAGCGCAACAATATGATACATTGTTAACCAAGCTCAAATTATGAAAACATGAAATTGAAACGGCTCTCTAATCAACCTGTAATATTAACAAATGTATATTTAATTAACGGCAAAATAATATACAAAACTTCGTCAGAAAATGCCACAGGTCCAGCGCATCGGTTGACGATAATGTTTCGGTTGGGAAGAATTCGCTTCCTGAATGTGGTTGGTAAAATCTGTTCAAGACCGCCTATACTGATGAGATCAGGTCACAAAAGGCAACTGCGTGCTTCCTATATTATATTGTCTATTAACCGCAATATCCCATAAAAACGCTATGTACAAATAAAAGGAAAAAATAACGAATTAATAATACGTAATACAAAGGAAAGCCCACTAAAGCAAGGAGTTTCGACACTTGCCGATTCTCCTAATTGATTTACATATCCAAATTGATAAATATAACCATGCCTTAAATGATGGCCATAAAAAAATCCATTCAGATTTAAAATACGCCAAAAATTCGAGAGAGTACTTATTTAATCCGTCATAGGGCCATAATAACTCAAAAAAAAATTGAACTACCGGTGAATTGTAAAGATGAGGATGATAAGAGAATCGCGTTTTACTTTAGAATGTTACGATGTCAAACGGAGAGGAGCTAAATGATGACATACATCGACTGTATATCAAAGCCCCCCCCCCCGGAGCTACATTATACAAAAACAAGGAATAAAAGTACGCCAAAAGTTACAAAAACGAGAAAAATGAGTGTGCTTAAAACCACACGGCAGAAGTGAAAACTTCATCATGGCTCTCCGATATAACGGTCGCCGAAAGAATCGCCAAATTGAAGACATACTAAGCGACCACAAACACCTCCGTATCCAAAATTTCACAAACATTCATCAATTTTCAAAAAACTCTTCCGCCATTTTTTTGTCATTTTAACTTTGGATTCGCGATCGCCGACCTCAACCACCCCCGTACCTAAAATTTCACATTCATACGTCAATTTTCCAAAAATTCTTCCGCCATTTTGTTTTTTTTTGACATTTTGACTTTGGAATCGTGATCGGCGACCCCCAAAACCCCCGTATCTAAAACTTCACATCCATACGTCAATTTTCAAAAAACTCGTCCGCCATTTTGTTTTTTTTTGACATTTTGACTTTGGATTTGTGATCGGTGACCTAAGACACCCCCGTATCTAAAATTTCACATTCATACGTCAATTTTCAAAAACATCTTCCGCTATTTCGTTTTTTTTGACATTTTGACTATGGATTGGTGATCGGCGACCTAAGACACCCCCGTATCTAAAATTTCACTTTTATACGTCAATTTTCAAAAAATCCTTGGGCTATTTTGTTCTATTTCGACATTTGAATTAGTGATGGGCGATCGTAAAAACTCCAAAGTGCCTAATTTTAATCAGAAGAGAGATAAATTGATTTTAGCCGGCTCCGCCCACTGTGCACGTTTGCGTAATCGTTTAAATAAGATTATTTCGTAGTAGGGGCACATAAATGTCGAAAGCAATCGTCCTTTGCCCCTTTAAGGAAATACACACGTTCTGGAATTATCCTATTTTAATTCAAATCATTATTAATATATTAATCGACCCCTGTATAGATAAAAATATCAAGTCATGTGGGAGACCGTTATGTATTGTGTGGAGATGCAATTCGCCGGACCGTAATACATTGATCGCCAGTGCACATGAGAATCTGATATTTATTTTTCGCCCGTCCGGAATACATTGATATCAGTGCACATTTAAACGGCCATTTTCTTACCAAATCCTTCTGCAAACGACCTTAAATTGCCGGTACCTTCGATTGCGTGCGACTGCCGACTCGAAATAAGCATACAAAAGGTCCCAAACAGGCGGTTCCTTAAGACCCCGAGTCTTGATGAGCTCTCGCAACCTTCAAAATTTCGTATTTCACGCTTAAAAGTGAATCTGTGGTGCAACTCAGTTCGCCTGTCAGTTGTTTCTCGGGATTTTTTGATTGTCACGTGAATCGTCATGACGTAAGCCATTTTGCTGTTAAAACATCGAGTGCACGCTCTTCTTTAAAAACCCATATCTTTAGAACCGCTCCACTTAGGAAGAAAATCTCTCCGTCGACCGGAAATTCAATGTCGCCCGTACACCAATGCCAAAGGCCAGCTTTTAATTTCGCGTATGCAGAGGAGTTCTTTGCACAGTTTTGCCGATTTTTGTCGAATTTACGGTTCCTTTGGTAACCATGGCGACTAGAGCGTTACATAGCCGAGCGTGACGACTCAATCTCGTTCAGCGCCCACAATCAACGCGCCCATAGAAGTTTACACTTCAATAATAAAAAAGACATCCCAAATACGAAATAAAGATGAAATAACGGAAACAGCAGAAACTGATAATATTACATAAAAATCCCATGAAAATAGCGCGCCAAAATAAACAAATGAATACCAAATGGCACCCATTACACCTAGAATACATTATTATACGCAACACTGTGCTGGAAAAGAGAATTTTGAAATAACTTAAAGAACAAACCCTTGTAAATTAACGGCGACATCATTACACATGCCTTTGAGAAACAAATAAAAATAAATAACATTTCGTTTTAGGGCAAAACGAAGTTTTTCCATTTACAACAAAATTAATGTGAAATTAATTGCAAGCAAAAAAAAACATCCTTGTCACATTTTTTTCGATAAATATATATTCGATCAATAATAAACGTATATACGGAGCACATTATCTGCAGCAGTAAGAATTTTCCACTTACAACAAAAGCGATTAGAACTCTGTGTAATTTGAATTACATATACGGATAGTTGTAGGGAATATTTTAAACAAAAGTGAATACTTATGACTGAAATATACATATTAGGAAAAACCAAGAAATTTATATATTGAATGGAAAGCGTAATAACAAAAGGCCCCACAGAGCAGAGTTGCCGATTGCATAAACAACCCCACACTATAAAATAAAATGACATCATATCTTTTTACGCTGAAGTTGCGGATAAACAATAAGTTATGAATATTTACTTGCTATACAAGGCCTATTCTAATATTAATTTCATGTATAAAAATTTATCATAACTTATTACATTGTTTCAATTAAATTTATTGAGATGTGCTGAAATCCAAACCTAGTAAATATTTATATACAATGTGTACTGTTTGGTTTTAGTCTGTGACTATTATAAAATAAATAAATATAGGAGTGATCTTGAGAAAACTTATTTACAACTTAATTCTAAACTCAAGATCACTGCAATATGTTTTTTAAATCGAATGCTATTCATTTGTTTACATCTTATAATTGCCCTTGAAGGGCTGATTAAAATGACATTATCTTGTATTTGTCGATTTCCAACTGTTTCTGAGATATGGCGATTTTTCGTTAAAAATTGTACAACATTTGAAAAGTGGCTATGAAATAACGATTGATGTAATACCTTTATGGGCACAAATAGTAGAGATGTATTTTCAGTACGTGAAATTAATGTTTATTTTGACATATCTACGCATGTTCTTTAGAATTACATACCATTCGCTATAGTTAAAAATGTAATGGAACACTTGTATACTTATATGTCATTGAAAAGTACTTAAAATTTATTAATTAAAAATATTGCTTTCTTCCACCCATGGGCGATATTGCAAAAGTTATAGGATATTATATCTGAATAAACCCGTTTACGACTTAAAAATATGAGTTACCATGACATCATTACACATGGCATAATTAAAATTAATCGAAAAGAGTTACTTCTAATCTAATATTATATATCTAATATTTTCTTTTTACAAATAAGTAATTTTTATTAAAGTTTTAAAGCTCATGAACGAACAATAGTTAAAATATCGCAATCGCTCTGTGTCATAAAATTGTTTATCGTCATACTTAGATTTATAAATTTACTTGAAAAGCAAACCTTTTGTGAATCTGCGTTTTCTACGGCAGCAGTAACTCCTTTTACTTTCTTATACGTAGTATAAGGAAGTATTGTGATGATGAAAATTTTCGACCTCGAGATTTTTGCAGATGTCCACGTTTTGAGGTCCCCTGATACCAAAAAAGTGGTTTTTAAAAAATGTCTGTCTGTCTGTGTGTGTGTGTGTGTGTGTGTGTGTGTGCGTGTGTGTCTGTCTCTGTGTGTGTGACCACGATAGCGGTCAAACTGCTGTAGATATCAATTCTAAATTTTGTATTTACGAATATAATCTCCCTCTTGAGAATTGATTAGATTTTGAGCAAAATCGGCAGACCGGAAGTAGTAGTTTACTTCAGTGAAAAAATCGAATTTTGCAAATATTTCGTCAATTACTAAGTTTAAACAAATTTATAAAGAATTCAAATGTACTCAAAATTAAATTTGAGAAATATTGTTTTAATAAAGTTTTTCGAAATTCCTACCGGAAGTAGGTCTTTTACTCTTATCGGAAATCAGTTTTTTGCGAATATCTCGCAAGTTATGCTTTCTAGGCAGGTACATTACGAGTATAAAAGTATTTAGAACATACTTCTAAATATCTTTTGTATAAAAAAAATTTCAAAATTTAGACCGGAAGTACCACTTTTACTCTTATCGAATAGCGATTTTTTGCAAATATGTCGTAAATTATGCATTCTATATATATTTATGAAGAGTACAAAAGTATTTAGAGTTGGATTTGGAATATTTTTTGTATAAATGAAATTTCACAATTCGGACCGGAAGTAACACTTTCATACGTATAAGAAAGTCGTATGGTGGCCACACCTCATTTTTTCTTAGGGAATACTGCCAGCAATTTTTGAAAAGCACTCATCGATGGCATTCCCATATTTGGATATTTTTGGTTGTATATCTTTGTGCCAGCAAACAATCACTTTCCCCAAAAGATAGAACATATCTATTAATTCCAATTTTAAATTTTTCATTTCGCACTTAACATAAATTCATGTACTTGCTGCACTCCTTTAAACTGAAGCTATTAATCTAAGTTTAACGTTTAAACAATTTTTGACACTCAGCGTCTGCGATATTTTTTATATTATTGCTAATTCATGAACTTCCAAAATTTTAATAAAAAGTACCTATTTGTAAAAGGAAAATAGAAGTAACTCTTTTCGATTAATTTTAGTTATAGTTGTAGTGCAAGTCATGGAAACTCATAATTTTAAGTCGTAATTGGGTTTATTCATATATAATATCCTATAACTTTTGCAATATCGCCCACAGGTGGAAGACAGTGTATAATTTTAATTAGTAAATTTTATGTACTTCTCAATGACATAAATATATAGAGGTGTTCCATGCGAATGGTATGTGATTCTAAAGAACATGCGTAGATATGTCAAAATAAACATTTTCACGTACTGAAAAGATATCTACTACTTGAGCCCATAATAGGTATTTCATCATCAATCGTTATGTCATTGCAACTTTTCAAATGTTGTACAATTTTTTACGAAAAGTCGCCATATCTCAGAAACAGTTGATCATTGACAAATACAGGTTGATGTTAGTTTAATCATCGCTTCAAGGGCTATGATAAAATGTAAAAAAATGCATAGCATTCCATTAAAAAAACATAAGTTTGTGTTGGGTTCATCGTTGTCGAGCACTCTGTATAAATGAAAATATTTTAAAATTGTAAAGTTTATGATTATCTACAATTTTTGTATTTAAAATTATTCGCTATCTATGTTATTAGATACCAATAATGGACTTTACCCCTACGCTGATACGCTCATAGGTATAAGAAAGTCGTGTGGTGGCCGCACCTAATTTTTTGTTCTCTTTTCGTATACAGTTAAGTGTGTGCATTTTTAATATATAGACTTTCTTGTAATAGTAATTACAACTAATAAGCTAATCTTCTTCTTATTATTATTATACAAGTATAAGTATATTCATTTGTAAATTATGGTTGAAGTTACCACCTTAAGCAGTTAGAAAAATTAAAATGAACTCGGGTGTGGTTACACGAGATTGCGATTTATGAATAAGTGTAGCATTTGAAAATCCAAGTTTATGGATAAATTAAGAAACTTATGAGTGGTTACGGCTTTTTATTGAAAAAGTTTTTCCAAAGAAGAATGGAGTTTAACAATTTGATTTTTTTTTTGATTTTGTGGTAAAATAGTCTCTTGAGTATAGAAGTATATATAGTAGAATGTATAGTACCTGCATACAATGCTTTAGAATGTAATATTACTATGTCGTTTCAACATAGATTGGAAATTTACATCAAACATTCTAATGAGATCAGAAAAAATTGTTTAAGTAAACAGCATTTCACATTTACTATTATTATTACATTAGTATTTGCTGCATATAAGAGTAAACTACATAAATATGACTAGGATTGGTTGATTGTTCTTGTGCTTTTAATCATTTCTTATAACATAAGATATATGTTTTTCATAATAAACCCTACAAACAGTCAAAAGAGGTATATCCCCCCCCCCTTTAGATTGACTTCCACATCGGCGTTGCTGTGAATGTAGGCAGCTTTTATATTTACTGCCACTCCTGACAGATAAAATTGTGTGTAGAAAGATTAAATGGGAAAAAAAAACATTTTTCCTTCTCACCTATCTTAAACAGCAGTTAACTATTCTCAACCGAAGCGCTAAGAAAGTACTGGAGAATTTATAAGGGTATAATGTACCCACTTTGACGAAGACCCCTTTTACGTGATTTTAAAAGCGTATTAGGTTAGTAGTTAGTTAGTTAAGTGTCTTTGCTAGTTTACAAGCGCAGAAACAGCAAACCGGACAACTATCAAATTAAAAGGAATGATGCCGGATTGATATCTAGAATACTATTGCTGTTAAGTTCATATTACCCTGTATATGAAAACATTTGTGTATTTAGCGTATTTAGTTTTATTTTTTCATTGTAACCGTTTCTGTCATTAGAAGAAATTATCAAAATCAATATTACTTCTCACGCTTGACATTTAGTTTGACACTGTTGTCGTACTTTACCGTGTTTGAATAAATTAATAAGGCTTTTGCAAATATCTTGCAAACTATGCATTCTACGTTTATTGTGAGTGCAAAGGTATTTAGAGCTGGATTTGGAACAATTTTTATCTAAAAAATTCGATATTCGAACCGAAAGTAACACTTTTACTTTTATCGAATAGCAGTTTTTAGATTATCTTACTATACAGGGTGTCCGGGAAAATGTGGGAAATCTCTTGGATGCAGATAGAACATGAACAAATAAGATGACAAGTTCCTATAAAAAAAATTCCTACAGGCCCCTCCTACGGAGATATGCGTCTCTGAAGGACGCCGCTGGAAATCGGTTTTTATTGAATTTCTTTTAAAGTAATTAATATAATTTAATAAAAATTTAACGTGATGTACACTAGTAAGGACCTCTTAAAATAGTGTCCTTGAAACATATTTAGCTTTTGTAGTTTACCAGGGGCGGGCTAATCTTTACAACTTAAGGCCTAAACTTTTAACACAGTGTATGATAAAGACTTTAAAAATATTAAACTGGATAGCTTGAAACATAGATTTTAAAAAAGGTACTATTGCTTATTGTCGTTAAAATTAACCGTTTATGAGAAAAAGTTCGCAAAAAATGTGCGTTTTAGTTTTTATCAGTACCAAAAAAACCTATTGCTATTGCAAACGTTACTATGGTACGAAATAAATAAAATATCCGGCATTTTAGAACTTGCCATCACATCGTTGACACATTGAATTTATTCGAAGTATGGAATACACGTTTATTGAGCATGCAAATATGCATCTGATGTATGGTCTTGCGTCTTGCAAAGCTTTAGAAATTCAATAAAAACCTATTTCCAGCGGCGTCCTTCAGGGATGTATATCTCCGTAGGAGGGGCCTGTAGGAATTTTTTTTATTGGAGCTTGTCATCTTATATGTTCATGTTCTATCTGTATCCAAGAGATTTCCCACATTTTCCCGGACACCCTGTATAGAGCTAAGTTTAGAATAATTTGTGTATAAAAAAATATCAAAAACCGGACCGGAAGTAAGACATGTTCGCTCGCATCTCTACTCGACAAGCGGTTAAAGTTATCAATAGCAAGCTTTATATTTCGGAATGTAAACCCTCGTTAGGTTTAATTAGTTTTTCAGCAAAATCGGTAGACGAGAAGTAGTAATTTACTTCGGTGAGAAAATCAAATGTTACCAATTACTGAGTTTAGACAAATATCAAAAGAATAGAAGAGTATAGAAAAGTGAAGTCGAGAACAATTTAATTAAAAAGTGTTTTTCAAAATTCCTACCGGAAATAGGTCCTTTACTTTTATTTAAAAACAGTCCTTTGCGAATATCTCGCAGATTATGCAATTATCACAGATTTACAAAGCTGATGAAAATATTGTTATTGTGAAAATTTTTTGTAGAACAGTATTTTCAAAATCAGGCCGGAAGTCACACTTTTACTTTTATCAGAAACCAGGTTTATGTAAATATGTAGCAAGTTGTACATTCTATACAGATTTATTAAGATATTTGAAGCTAGATTGAAATAGTTCATTGTATCGATAATTCCAAAATTTGGACTGCAAGTAACACTTTCACGCTTATTTAAAAGCAGTGTTTTGGAAATGATGCATTTTGGCCGTATATCCGCATTATTTTATTTGGTTACGATAGATAGCAATGAAAGTAGAAAGTCAAAGGTTTATTCCTCATTATAATAACTTATATCCTTATCAAATCTGTTAAATCAGCAGACTAATAGTACTTTGGGTGCTGATTAGCTTGCGGTTGTCAAAAGAACAATTGGATTTTGGAGAAAAATTTAGAGATGATCATCTTCTTTGATAGAGCGACCACAAATGACCTTATAAGGTTTTGTAGTATAACGTAACCAATGGTGTTCGACTCTGACAAGTTCATATATACAAGACCTCTATATGTTTGTTGGTTCCCAAATGTGGCTATGTGAATATTTCGCTAAATTTTACGTTGCTACTTTACACATGAATAGAATATTGATTGCAAGCGACGTCTTATGTTCATATTCTGATCACATAATGAGTAATTTTAGAAGAAGTAACTTTGGCTGTAAATGAGATTGTTAAGAGCATCCCGCCTTGTCCCTTGTCTATATCCATATTCATACACCGGCAATTTGTGCTATCGTGCACAAACATCTACCCTATATCCCCCTACCTTAACCGACGAACTTTTTGTAGGATGTATTTCATGTTGTCACGCAATGGTCGACAAGGAGTATAAAAATGTGACTTCTGATTTTTATAACATGTGACGACACCTGGCCTTACTATTGTGATATGCCCAATAGAGACTTGTTTCTTTTAAGCTCTTTCGATCTATTAAGAAGAAAGTAGTAGACCTTTTTGTTTGGCGTAAGAGAAATTATGCGCATTGCGCTTTGAAAAACAAGAACCCGTCACAGTTGATGTAGTCGAAACATTCATGCTCTCCCGAAATCATTTTCCACAGCGACTACGGTTCGGTCCATTGTTTCAACATCACTTGGAGCAATGAGCCGGCGTGGTCGTCGAAGAAAGAAAAGTCATTTGCCTGAGGAATATTAGGCCAGAACCGGATTGAAGGTGTTGGATCATTTATTTTACTATTTACATTTTCATGCTACCTTGTTGGTACCACGTGAAGAACGAAATGAGAGTTTTTTTTAGCGATGAAGTGTTTTTCTTTATGTATATATATAGGGTGGCGAATTATATTCGATTTTCAAACTAAACATGGAAGAGTTAGTTTAAAGACTGACTTCAAAGAATAGGCTAGATAGAAATTATTTTGTATTTAAATATTTTGCTAAATTTTGTAATTTTGAATAAAATAATTCACATACACCATTATCACAATAATGAGGATGATATATTGCAGTGATCTTGAATAAATAATAATATGTAAATAAATAAGTATAATCAAGATCACTCCAAGTTTTATTTAAATTAATTTTTACTTTATTCATATTTACCATGATATGTATAAATATTCACTATATTGATAATTTACGAAAACTTTATTTTTATTTAAGTAAAACAGTAAAAGAATCTTAATAAATTTTTATAAGGTTATAATTTTAGGACATATTTAAATGTTACGGGTAAAGGATCGAGCAGGTGTTTTTCGCACAAACACGTCTGGCTTTGGCAGGGATCGACCGGGTGGACCGGCACAAAAAGTATTGTTTATCAGGTGCATGGCTGAATCATAAAAGTATAGACGGATTTATAGTCACATGTTTGTTTACCTTTTTCAAGGATTATTAATACGCTGTTTCCTCATGCAACCGATAAGAGCAGCACCGTCGACATACAATTTTGGAGGTGGATTCGTGTTTAACGAAAGTTGCCGTACGTTTTTGTAAGGAAATTTACGAATAAAAGTGCGGACAGATAAAATTTCCGGGAGATTGCTGGTGAAAACCGCAATATTAGCAAGTCTAAAAGTAGGTGAAAACCACTTCCTCCCTCTTCTTTAATAGGATTATTTTAAAATCCGGACTTAGAATAATTTTTGAGATTTTCAATACTTATAAAATTTTTACAAGATTCTACACTTATAGTAATTTTATATTTTAACATGCAGCGCGTATTACATAAGAATGTCTAGATGTATTTGAATAACTACCTATGTATGAAATACTTTTATTTATGAACTCGGTTTTGAATTTATTTAATTTCATTTTCTTTTTCCTAGAGAGTTTTGTTTTGCATGTAGGGTACTATGCCGTACGTTATGACAAAACTTTCTAGCATTTGTAATGATAACTTTGAATAGCATAATCATTTTCTTTTCCGTATAATTTATTTTTCTTTTAAATTTATTCATCCTACTAAAGATATTTGAAATTAATAATTTTGTTTTATGTGTATATAGGTTATATATTAAGTGAATAAAATTTTCATTGAGAATCATGGAAGAGTTTAATACGATGTATGAAGGTTAAGGTGATTAAACAATATTTGTTATAAATGTGTGTATAGTGGCGTCTCAAAATTCTTTATTTGTAGTGGTGTTTTTGTATTGGAATTTCGTGAAAAAGGTAAAGTTTATTTTCTTTTAATGTATATATATTGTTTCTTTTTGATATGAGAATTAAGTATGTTTTGTTGTATTTGGGTGTTCAATATTAACGTGTGGAATAATACATCAGGGATGTGTGAAATGAATTATGTCATTATTTAATTCATAGCATGGAGTCCTGGTGAATTTGAAATACACGAATTGGTCTTGGTGGTACTGCGTTTGGGAGCGAGAAAAGGCACCAGGCAGAACTAATCAGGGCTGAGTTAATTTATTGAATACGCAGAGACATTATTTCATTTCATTTTATTTATTTAATTTAAAATTTATATATATTCCTTAAGGAATGTGCGCATGGTGATGTATGTTCGGGTTGCGTCCGACGAGCTGAAAATGACATGCTCGTAGGGTGGAACTTTGGGATACTCATCTGTGTGAATTTGTTATCTGATGGTACTGTGTTGGGAGCGAGAAAAGGCGCCGGACAGGACTAATTAGGGCAAAGCCATTTCCTTAATGTCTATATTTTTGTTAGCAAACAATAGACCGTACAAATTTTATTTTATTTATATTCCAGTACAATTCATCATGGTTAATTTATTTTAAATTTTTGATTGTTTACATGTATCTATGACAAATATTAATAATAATAATCACGTTCACATTTTAGATATAAGCTTGCACGACATGATGATTTCATTTATTCTTTATTTCTTGTAGTATTTTAGTGATTATGATGTATAAATTTGGGATTATGACTGAATATTGATTTCTGATGTGTAAATATTTGTAGATTAAAACTTTTGAGTTCATTTGAAATTATCTTATTTTAATAAATTAGATGTTAAGATTTATTTTGTATTTTATTTCTTTACCTGACCTGGAGATAATTAAAGAGTAGGAGAATCAAGTCATATTTTCTGCCCCTGAGAGAACTATTTATTTTCAAACTGAGCTAGTTACATGTAGAATGTTTTGCTTAACCTACTTTTCAGCAGAAAGTTCACCGTATCGTAGTCTAGCATAAGGCCTAGCACTAGGATGCGTGCTTGACTCTCGGTTACGCATTAATTAAGTAAACTAAATTCATTTTATTTATATATAAATTTGAAAGAGTCACAGCATATATATGGCGACCAACGTAGTGGGGCAAAGCTTCTACATTTTAAACTATTTAGATAAAAATTAATTGATTATTTAATATTCGAGTAGCTGTGTAATTAAAGGGAGGTATTTTCACCTTTAAGTGCATTTGAATAATTAATAAATATAATTCACAAATAAAATTTTGTCAAGTTTTGATTTATTTTTCTCCACAAATAAGTCTCTTTAAGTGCCAGGACAGATAAAGTAAATATGTCTGAGTATAAAGGTGAGGGTGAAAATCCTGAAAGTGGTATGGATACCAAATATTTATTTGAAACGTACAGGGAACCACAAGGCATTTCTTCTGTGACAGATTCAGAAAAGACGCTACCTCTTGATGAGGATGAAAATGTAACTGAAAATGTAAAAATTGAAACGAAAGAAATGCCAGGCAGAGATAGATTCGATTTTCTATTTGAAAAACTTTTCTGTAAGTTGGAATGTGACAAGATAGAAATGAAAGAAGATATAAATAAGAAGTTAGATGAAAATAAAACTGAAATGAATAAAAAGTTAGATGAAAATAAAGCTGAAATGAAAGAAGAGATGAATAGAAATAAAATAGAGATACAAGCTGTAGTAAAGTCGATGAATGAGAAGATTGATGAAAGGATTAAAGCTTGTAGAATGGAAATGTCTGCAATGAACAATAAATTAAAAGAAGATGTGAAACAAAGCATGACACAGATCAATGAAAAAATTGAAGCAAATGAAAAGAAGTGCAAGGATAGCAGTAATTTTTTAATAGATGAAATGAATCAGAGGGCCGGTGTAGCAAGAGAAAATTTTAGACTGATAGAAGAAAGGATTGGAGGACAAGATGAAAAAATACAATCCTTGGATCTGAATTTAACAAATAAATTTGAGGACTGTAGGGTTAAATATGGTGCATGCACAGACTCTCTTTTAAAGCTACAGGATATGACATTAAATTGTCAAGATACAATTAAGAATTTGAAAACAAGAGTTGAACAAGGTACAATTACACCTTGTGTTGTACCGCAACAGATATCAATTGGTACGGAAAATATACCAAAATTTTCTGGGTATAATAAAGACAACCCTATGGCATTTCTTAAAACCATTAAGACATATATTCGTGGTATCAATGATGATATGTCAAAATTACATTTCGTGAGAGGATGTCTTAGAGACTATGCGTTACTATGGTATGATATGGTAATTGATGAGGTACAGACATACGAAGAATTAGAAAGTATGTTTATCAGACAGTACTGGGGACAAACTCAGCAAAGACGCATCAGACATGACCTTACCTTTGGCAAATATCGTTCTATTACGTCTAGGGAGAACTATGTTATTCGGAAATATTCTTTCTTGAAACATATACAACCTGTGATCCAGGAGTGTGACATTGTTACACAACTGGCTAATCATTTTGAGCATGAGGTAGTACAAGCAGTTGCTTTACAGGGTATAGACACCGTTGAGCAACTCTTGGAATTGGTAAAGCGTCTGGACGACGTGGAAGATAGGAGTGTACCTCAGAATAAAAATGGGTATAAAACAGGTAACAATGGTAACTATTATAATCCTCAGCAAAGATATAATGGTAATAACCAACAAAGAAACAATGGTAATCGGTATCAGAATAATAGTTACCAGGGAGGAAGGGTGGAGAATGGTAACAACAAGAACATGGGTAATAATAGTAGTAGTAGTAATAATAATAATAATAATTGGAGACAGGAGGGTCATGTAACAAGAAAATATGGAAAAAATGAAACAGAAGATACCCGAGGATGTAATAACATAATTATAGAAAATAAAGAAAATAAAACAGAAGCTGTGATGAAAGATGCGTCAAGAGGAGCAATAAAGAAGGACCTGGATTTTTGGTAGGTCCAACCAAAGGGAGAAAGAAGAAACAACGAGGCAAGAGAAACGTCGTAGATTTAAGTAATATAACCACTAAATTTCCACTGGTAGATGTTAAAGTAGGGGATGTATATGGTGTAGCTATAATAGATAGTGAATTAGAATTGTCACTTTTAGATGGGGGATTATTTGATAAAAGGTTTGAAAAATTAGGTTTTTACAAGCAAGATAATGTATTTTGTATAAATATAGAGATGGGTGATGTAGAACTTGTAACACAATTTATTGTTACACCAAGATTAAAATATTGCTGCGTACTTGGGATGGATTTTTTGAGTCTATATACATCGAAATTGGAAAGGGAAAATAGAACCCTCCACAATAGTAAAGTAAACATGTCTTGGGACAAAGGCGCTCAAGATGATAAAATATTAGTTAATAATTCAATCATTGATAATTTTGATAGGGACCTCACTTTAAAAATAAATAATGATAGTTTGATTGACAAGGATAAAGGTTCACACCATGTGGATGATCTTCAAAGGGAAGAGTCCATGTTTGCCACGGGTGACATAAATAATAAATGTACACACCATGTGGAGGGTCTTCAAAAGAAAGACGCCACGAAATATATGGGTGACATAATAAATAAATGTTCACACCGGGAAATAAATATGGGTGACAAAAATTTGATTTGCAACAAACAGATTAATAATGATAATATGAGTGATCCTTTGACAAAAGATGTTAAATTATTTAATGGTAATGTAGATTTAGCAGTAGACTATGATAATTGTTTTAAAACAGAAACGACTCATCCATCTTCCCATAAGCAGAAATTAAGTGTTCAATTTAAAATTAAAAGTTTGTTAAAAGATGATATCATAGAAACTTTAGTATATAACTTAATGAACCCCATCACAGTAGTAATTAAGGAATATTTAGATTATTTAGAAAACATTGAGAATAATAAATTAAGTTTATGTTTATTTCAATCAATAAAACAACAGCTACAACTCCCCAAATTAATAGAAACATTATTGTTAATAAGTACTAATGCAAAGTGGTTTATAAACGTTAATTCTCTTTGGTTGGTACAGCTATATAAATGTTTCGTGAAACTATATCCAATAGTGGTAAATTTATTAGTGAATTTAAATAAAATTGTTCATAAGGAACAAAATATTTTACATTATGGGTATGTAAAGCCTGTACAGCACACATTAAACCCACATGATGAAAATGTGTCACATCATGTGAATGATAAAATGATTTTACAAGAGGGTGTGAAATTTATATGGACCCATGCGAGAATAGAGGTTTTGGATGCAGTTGAAAAGTACCCACAGCCCAGATACTTAAAAATGTTAAGAAGTTTTCCCAAAATAGTGGACTACAATTGCCACTTCATTTTAAGGGAACTCGATGATGCAATTACAATATTTGTAATACCTATGAAAGGTGTAAAATTTAAAGAATTTAAGTACACTTTTGTATATATATTTATAAGTAGTTTAATTAATTTAGGTGTTTTAAATGTTATTTGTTTAAGCTTTCTCGTCATGAAAGGAGTAAAGTTTAAAATAAACTCCAAGAGTTTTGCATATTTACTTCTGACTTGTATATAGATAGAATAAGCATATTATAGGGAAATTTCATGTCTCTATGCTTTATATCAATAATATTGTAAATAATGTATAAGTATATTAACTGGTATTTATGGGAAATCTTGAATTTATACCATTGGCATTAGCGATTCTCGCTTATAAATCGCAGATATTCCCATAGGGATATTTATGCAGTGATCTTGAATAAATAATAATATGTAAATAAATAAGTATAATCAAGATCACTCCAAGTTTTATTTAAATTAATTTTTACTTTATTCATATTTACCATGATATGTATAAATATTCACTATATTGATAATTTACGAAAACTTTATTTTTATTTAAGTAAAACAGTAAAAGAATCTTAATAAATTTTTATAAGGTTATAATTTTAGGACATATTTAAATGTTACGGGTAAAGGATCGAGCAGGTGTTTTTCGCACAAACACGTCTGGCTTTGGCAGGGATCGACCGGGTGGACCGGCACAAAAAGTATTGTTTATCAGGTGCATGGCTGAATCATAAAAGTATAGACGGATTTATAGTCACATGTTTGTTTACCTTTTTCAAGGATTATTAATACGCTGTTTCCTCATGCAACCGATAAGAGCAGCACCGTCGACATACAATTTTGGAGGTGGATTCGTGTTTAACGAAAGTTGCCGTACGTTTTTGTAAGGAAATTTACGAATAAAAGTGCGGACAGATAAAATTTCCGGGAGATTGCTGGTGAAAACCGCAATATTAGCAAGTCTAAAAGTAGGTGAAAACCACTTCCTCCCTCTTCTTTAATAGGATTATTTTAAAATCCGGACTTAGAATAATTTTTGAGATTTTCAATACTTATAAAATTTTTACAAGATTCTACACTTATAGTAATTTTATATTTTAACATGCAGCGCGTATTACATAAGAATGTCTAGATGTATTTGAATAACTACCTATGTATGAAATACTTTTATTTATGAACTCGGTTTTGAATTTATTTAATTTCATTTTCTTTTTCCTAGAGAGTTTTGTTTTGCATGTAGGGTACTATGCCGTACGTTATGACAAAACTTTCTAGCATTTGTAATGATAACTTTGAATAGCATAATCATTTTCTTTTCCGTATAATTTATTTTTCTTTTAAATTTATTCATCCTACTAAAGATATTTGAAATTAATAATTTTGTTTTATGTGTATATAGGTTATATATTAAGTGAATAAAATTTTCATTGAGAATCATGGAAGAGTTTAATACGATGTATGAAGGTTAAGGTGATTAAACAATATTTGTTATAAATGTGTGTATAGTGGCGTCTCAAAATTCTTTATTTGTAGTGGTGTTTTTGTATTGGAATTTCGTGAAAAAGGTAAAGTTTATTTTCTTTTAATGTATATATATTGTTTCTTTTTGATATGAGAATTAAGTATGTTTTGTTGTATTTGGGTGTTCAATATTAACGTGTGGAATAATACATCAGGGATGTGTGAAATGAATTATGTCATTATTTAATTCATAGCATGGAGTCCTGGTGAATTTGAAATACACGAATTGGTCTTGGTGGTACTGCGTTTGGGAGCGAGAAAAGGCACCAGGCAGAACTAATCAGGGCTGAGTTAATTTATTGAATACGCAGAGACATTATTTCATTTCATTTTATTTATTTAATTTAAAATTTATATATATTCCTTAAGGAATGTGCGCATGGTGATGTATGTTCGGGTTGCGTCCGACGAGCTGAAAATGACATGCTCGTAGGGTGGAACTTTGGGATACTCATCTGTGTGAATTTGTTATCTGATGGTACTGTGTTGGGAGCGAGAAAAGGCGCCGGACAGGACTAATTAGGGCAAAGCCATTTCCTTAATGTCTATATTTTTGTTAGCAAACAATAGACCGTACAAATTTTATTTTATTTATATTCCAGTACAATTCATCATGGTTAATTTATTTTAAATTTTTGATTGTTTACATGTATCTATGACAAATATTAATAATAATAATCACGTTCACATTTTAGATATAAGCTTGCACGACATGATGATTTCATTTATTCTTTATTTCTTGTAGTATTTTAGTGATTATGATGTATAAATTTGGGATTATGACTGAATATTGATTTCTGATGTGTAAATATTTGTAGATTAAAACTTTTGAGTTCATTTGAAATTATCTTATTTTAATAAATTAGATGTTAAGATTTATTTTGTATTTTATTTCTTTACCTGACCTGGAGATAATTAAAGAGTAGGAGAATCAAGTCATATTTTCTGCCCCTGAGAGAACTATTTATTTTCAAACTGAGCTAGTTACATGTAGAATGTTTTGCTTAACCTACTTTTCAGCAGAAAGTTCACCGTATCGTAGTCTAGCATAAGGCCTAGCACTAGGATGCGTGCTTGACTCTCGGTTACGCATTAATTAAGTAAACTAAATTCATTTTATTTATATATAAATTTGAAAGAGTCACAGCAATATGTATACTCGCGGCAAAAAGTTTTGTCGGGTCGTAAGACCAGCTATATGGAAGATATATCTGGTCCACTATAGTAAATTCTAACATGAAATAAAGAGGGATTATATTCAATTTTTATAATACCTAAGTTTGAGTAAAAGAAAGTACGTGTAGCATATACCATAGTCGTCAAATTTTAATTTCGGTTTGCACTTCTATCATATGCAGAAGATGGCCTTATGATATGCAGCGATGCCTGCTTGCTAACAGTGGTGGGAGAGCAACGCTGTGGCAGGGGACCCCCACGCCTTACATTTCATAGCAAACGTTTGTCGAGTGTGGCAGCCTCGCTTATGTTTATCTTTAGTTTATTTCGTCGCGCTCTTTTCCTCTTTCTACTTTCGTATCAGAAATTAAAATATGTCGACCCCGGTATAAGTAAATATATTTCAAATATTCTTGATTTACAATTTATCCCACGATAACATTGATGTGTCAACATTACAAAGAAATCTTTTTGCTGTTCTACAAATGTTTCGGGCTCTCCGAATTTATTTTATTTTTCAAGGGCGAGAATGAATGCTTTATTAAGATCTCTTTTTTATAGAATTTGTAATTATTTATATTGATTATTATAATTATAATTTAATTATTATAAAAAGAATTAATGAAGTAATGGTTCGATCAACCAAATTAAACAGTAAAACTTATATAACATTAGATATAAATTTGATAATTGTGTATCCGAGCGATATTTGTTTTCAAATATCCTTTATGTCCAGGTATCTCTACAGTAAATGTAGTCATTCAGTATATAGTTTATTTTATTGCTTAGTAATACATTAATATCAATATTATATAAGAAGAATATATTGCAAATTATTATTATGTTATGTAACGTAGTTTACATATACAGTGTGGAAACCACTTATGGAATAAATTCAGTAACTTACAAACTAATGACATTTGTCGAAAACGCTGAAACAGGTCAATTTTAAATTGCGCTGGTTTTAAATCACTGCACCTATTAGTGACGTCATCTTCTTTAGAGCTGTGACGTCATACGCATTTTTTTAAATAGAATGCTATATTTTTTATAAATTCGTAGATAGTACTATTAAATACCTTTTCAATGAACTAACACAAGTTGGCTTATTTTTAACAGTTTTTGAGATTTTTACATTTAAAAAAAATAATAAATTAAAAAAAAACAACACGAAAAAACTGTGTGATGAAATTGATAGCACCTGACGGTAGTAGAATACAAGAAAGATAGTAATTTTGCTTTGATCAAAAAAGAATAAATTAGTAAACTTTGACGTTTTTATAATTGTTGTTGTTGTGGTTGCAACGTAAAAATGTAAAAATCTCAAAAATTGTTGAAAATAAAGTTAACTTATGTTAGTTCATTCAAAAGGTATTTAATAGTACTATCTACGAATTTATAAAAAAAATATAGCATTCTATTAAAAAAAAATGCGTATGACATCACAGCTCTAAAGAAGATGACGTCACTAATAGGTGCAGTGATTTAGAACATGCGCAATTTAAAATAAAAATTGACCTGTTTCAGCGTTTTCCACAAATGTCATTAGTTTGTAAGTTACTGAATTTATTCCATAAGTAGTTATCACACTGTATAACGATTCTCATTTATATATGTTAAATATATTGATTGTAATTCCTTACTTACTGATTTATTAATTTGTAAAGCAATATACCTGACGGAGAAGCCATCTTTCCAAACACCAATTATTTCACCTTTGCTTGTTTCACTGGTGTGGTTATTTATCTGCATTTATAAAATTATTTTAAAACGTCCGGGGTGAGTGTGATATTGCTTCTATTTTATATTTTAAACATTCTCCTTTAAACATATCTATATTCAAAAGATTCATTGTGTAAATTATTGTTTGCTTATATACCTATTACGGCAGTTGTATTTTATTTTTGACAAACTGTAATACAGGTGTCCCAGAAATAAAAAGACGGAGTAGCGGGTATGTAAAGTCCGAACAGAAACAGGCCCAAATATACCGCAATAACGAAGAAATTAAAAATTTAATTTTCTATGTTGTTTTTTAGAAAAAAAATTACATTACGGACCTGGCACAGAATGTATGTTTGTAAATACACGTAAGAATGCTCATTTGTAAATAGAAACGAACACGCATTCATAGAAAAATACGCTTTTATTTGTATAAAACGGGAAAAAACGTTAAATCGTACTCATTCATATAAAACATTTTTTGCCCGATGCGTCTAGATAACGTAGCTATGTAGTCGATTGTTGACCCAGATGGGCGACGCACTTTATTGCAGACAATAAAATATTGTTTTTATTTTTAAAATAGGAAGGTTGTTGCTCTTTAATGTGTTTGTAGTCGGAAACAGCTGATTATTATTATTTTAGAACATTCAATAAATCGTAGTAAAAATCAAGAGTGTGATTATTTTTTTCTAGCAGGTTTAAAATTAAAGTAATTAATGGTTTGATATTTATTATGAAGTATCTATTCCTCCTCCTTTTTTTTAACACAAGTAATATGCTGGTCCTGAAAAAGACCGATTGTGAAAGTGAAGCAGGTGGATATTTAGTCCAGGGTCGGCGTAAGGCCAATTTAATTCTTTATTATTTTTTTCTGCCGTCTGCGCACGAATAAAGACTTGATATTTTGAGGGTACGTTTTTACACAATCTAGCTTCCGATTTCTGCTAATCCGTCTTTTTATTTCTGGGACAGCCTGTATATCCCTCAAGCCTAAACATAAATAATACAATCTCCCTCTATTTTAATAATAAGCTTCTTCAAGTACTTAATAAAAGGTAATTCTTATTAAAGTGAAATTTCACATATTGTGTACATTAGATGCTACTATTCTTAGCTTCAGCTAAAACAATACGCATTCACCTTGTTTGTGAGTGGTTTCACTTGTAGTGACTGATGGAGAAATATTGCCCAATAACTAGCATCAAGTTTTTAAGAAATGTTCAGACAATTGTTACAATTTTATAATTTATAAATTTTTGATTTGCTCATACATACAAAATTTAAACTATGTAAACTTTATTTGGGCAGGCAATATTTAATTTTCCAGTTAACTTAATTAGTGCTTAGTATATGTCCATATATATAACAATACTAAACAAATTTAGAATCAGATTAAATCACAGTATATATTTTAGGTGCTCGTCTAATTATTCCTAATTTATTTATTTATTTTCTATTTTGTTGCAGGTGGGTGACTTTCTCAGGCTATAGATATATTAGATTGGGTAAGTGATAAAATTACAATTTTAGTTTGGAAGTATAGTTTATTTCAAATTATAAGAACATAACTTTGAACGGCTCTAATGCTTTTATTGCACCACCTGCGGCAATAACTACCTGGCCGCTCAATATGATTATCTTTTACGCAAAAAATTGCTGATGTCCGTAATGACAAAATTTAAGTAAATATAGTTAGGAGAGTTGGTCTATATTACATCTAATATTATATTGAAGAGTATAAAATTGATACTATTAGGGAGCAAATATACTCCTTCTACAGAGGAAATATTGTATCTATACTTGACTGCTTACATAAAAGAATCAGTGATGAGCCTATAAATATTGAGTGTTCTAAACCAACCTTGTGGCGGACGCTAAAGAAAGCTGGTTTTAAGTTTGGCACTATAGACAAACGTCGCACAATTATGGAAAGCTCGAGGTTACAGAAACTTCAATATAAATACGTAACGGCAATTAGAAGGTATAGACAGGAAGGACGATTCATATGTTATTTAGACGAGACGTGGTATGACACCCATGACACAATTTGCAAAGATTGGGTGGATAGTTCAAGTATGTGTCAGTTGGACGCGCCCGCCGGTTTCGAGAGAATAATTATTCTTCATGCTGAGTCAAAAAAAGAATGGATCGGACAGCCGCTATTATCTGCTAAAAATGTTAAATCCTCAAGTTTAGATTTCCATGAAGATATGACCTCATCTATATTTGAAGAATGGTTTTGTGACACTTTGCTACCAAATTTACCAAAAGATAGTGTGATAGTGATGGACAACGCTCCGTATCATTCTCAACAGCAAAACAAAGTTCCTACACAAGTGTTTTGTTACGTTTTTAATAAAATGACTCTCCAATAAGCGGACGCTCTAACGGACGAACACGGACACTATATTTCTATACATTCCGTGCCAAAAGTTTCTCATAAGCGGACACAAAACTCCTTCTAAGTATGTAATACCCCAAAAAGAATCATCATAAATCCGGCATTCCCCTTTTTACCTAGTCGTCTGCTCAGTGCGTGTTATGATTTGCAGTGAATTCGGTGTTTTCCCTTTTTACACACTCTTATGGGTAGTTAACGCAGTGATTCCGCTATTACAAGCTACTATAGTCATTATACGTGTTGTTTACTTTGCCCTTCCTCTTTTTACTCCTTTTGAAACAATTACAACTTGTATGTCGTACACATCTACACATAGGTACATATTAGAATGGCACCGCGAAAAAATATACTTTCGTTGAATGAAAAAATTGAAATTATCAACACGTTGGAGAAAGAAAGGTTGTCGGTTCGTGAACTAGCAAAACGGTAAGGTATTTTATTTACGAAATATAAACTAGTTTAGCGTTTATTAATATTTTTGCAAACGTTCAATATCGGGAAAACATAGCTGCAGAAATCTCAAAAAATAAGGAAAGTATTCCCTGCAAATGGCAGTCTGGTATAAATATTCACCAGAAGAAAAGTTTTCTTAAACCTGAAGGTTCTCGTATAGACAATATTGATTGGTTCTCAAGGGCTAGAAGCCAGAACATTCCCATTTCTGGACCGATAGTAAAGGCCAAGACAAGAGAAATAGCTCAGCAAATAGAATACTCCTTATTTTCTGCATGAGATGGTTGGGTACAAAAAATGGCGTAAACGACATAACATTATTTTCAAACGTATAGCTGGCGAAGCTTCAGATGTAAGTCAGGTAGACCTCGACCAGTTCAAGGCAAAGCTTCCATCTATATTGATTGCTTGGGTATTCATCAGAGAATATTTATAATGCTGTTGAAAGTGGGATATTCTTCCGTACTTTATCCGATAAAACTTCGCTTTGAAATCTGACAAATGTATCGGTGGTAAGCTGTCCAAGGAAAGACTCACGATTTTGTTTTGTGTAAACATGGCAGGGGAAAAAGAGATCGTTAGATATTGGTAAAGCGGCTCGTTCTAGAGCATTCAACAATCTTTTAATTAAAGACCTATCAGCCAATTGGAAATCTAATAGAAAAGCATGGATGACACGAGATATCATGACTGAATGGTTGCAACAATTTGACAAGAAAATGAGATCACAGAAAAGAAAAGTTCTTTTGTTCTTGGATAATGCAGCATCTCATCCTAGATATCTGAATCTAACGAATGTTAATATAATTTTTTTACCTGTAAACACAACTGCAGTATGTCAACCCTTGGATCAGGGCATAATACAAAATTTCAAGATCCATTACAGAGGCTTTATTTTGCAGCACATATTATCAAAAATGGATACAGCCAATTCCGCATCACAACTGGCGAGATGTATTAATGTACTTGAAGCTTCATCAATGCTTCGTGGGATAAAGTTGTAGCAGCAACTATTAAAAATTGCTTTCGTAAAGCAGCGCTCTTAACAGATAATCGCATGCTTCCAGAGTTTGATGCCGAGGATGAACTGCCACTATCAACACACTTAAATCTGCATAACGGGTTCGTCGAATTAAGTGATAAAAATTTGGAAGAATTTTTAATTATCGATAAAGCGGTCCACACTAGGATCATGACATAGAAATTGAATTAGAAAATGAAAATGACACTGTGCAAGTAAAAGACTCGGAGGACGAAGAGGATGAAGTCGATGACCAATTGATTCGATAAAATCATATGATGAGGCAGTGAAGCAAATGGCCCGTTTGAAATGCTTTGCACGGGATGACTTTATAGCATTTCAACATTTAAAAAAAATAGAAAATCATTTTGAAAATCATCACTTAAAAAGGAAGCAAGCCAAGTTTCAACAGACGAAAATTAATATCTTTTTCAACCGTTGTAAATTTATTTTTAAACTTTTAATATATGTATGTGCGTATGTATAATACATGCATACCTACCATATTAATATTTATTATTTATATCTACATACTTACACATTTGTGAAGTTGTCGCTATAAAGACTATTTATTATAACTGCATCTGCGGAAATACTGTTTTTTACTTATTACCTTAAAAATGCATATGTCAGAAAGCATTTTTTTAAACTCTCCCATAAGCGGACATCTCCCATAGCTGGACGAAAACATTGGGACCATGAGTGTCGGCTTATGAGAGGTTTCACTGTTGTATAACTATTTAGTTTTGTTACTACAAATAATGATCATCTATCTAATTATCGCATTATACTATATTGAAATAGCTGTATAAAGTTATGTGCAACATTTGGTTCGCTATGCGACGATAACGATGCAATAAAAGAAACGGTTTCTTTGTCGGTTTAGTGAATAACTGCATAATGTGTCTTGCCGCGCTTTACTTTCTTCGTATACCACTCAAACGCCATGTACAGCTAAATATACATTTTCACGGTTTCTTTAAATACACCACAACAGCTGACAACGCAAAATGTGGTCATCTAGTGGAGTAAGTCCTTCTAAACGAAAAACTTCAGGCATTAGATATTTTTAGAAACAAACTGTTCAAATATTCTAAAGTTCTTAACACTTAAAAAACTACAATTACTCAAGCCTACATACAATCTAATTGCTACATATATTTAAATTTCGATCTTTGTTTATCTACTATTCGTTTGTTTCTATTATGCTTATGTCTAGCGTCTTGTGGTTTTTCTGAAAGATGGGCTATTGGAAGAACACGTATAACAATTGCATATTTTTTGTGGAAATGTATTTTAGGTTAGGTAAGCTTACAGGCATTAAGTACCATATAGGAATATTCGCTTGTGGCCCTAACGCAGCGATGCACATATCGTGGGCCGCGGGCCGCATGCGGCCCATTGTCGATAATTATGCGGCCCGTCAAACGAATTTTAAAAATTTTTCGAAAAAATACAAAAGTGGGTAAACATCCATTCAAATCAATGTTTCTTAACTTTTTATTTTATTCTAACTTTTGTAATTATTAGTAAGATATGCATCTTTAAGTACCTTCTACTTTCTTGTTCAGGTTTAGGTACTACTTAGGATATATAAGGACATATTGTTACGAGACTAGAAATATGTCGAACCAACTAGATTACTCGACGATTCGCGAAACACGTCGGTATTATCCCCGTACAATGTGGAAGGTTCTCGATGTTAGGTAACTCGTATAAATACAACGCATCGCCCGCTATCGGGGCAGTTAATTTTTAACTACGGATAAGAGAAGGTTATACTGTTTGAATTGTAATATGTGAAGAATAAATATTTCGTCGTTCGAACTTCGCATCTACCTACGTAACAATATAATATCAATTTTGATATGGATAAACCAGGTCCCAGTAAAAAACGTAGTCGTATTATTGAAGATGAAAATCGACAATTTCAAGACATTTGGATCGAAAAATACTTTTTTGTTTCATCGCATAACAAAATAGTCTATTTAATATGCAAGAGTAGTGTTTCTATCCCGAAGGAATATAATGTGAAAGGGCACTAATAAACCCAGCATCATACTTTTACCAAATTAACCGGCGAAAATCGAACGCAAAAAATTTCCACTTTACAACGGGAACTAATAGACCAGCAAGCTATGTTTGCAAAACCAATTCAAGATGCTGAAACAGCTACTGAAGTTAGCTATGAAATATCTCGAATAATAGCGAAAACTTATCGGCCTTTTAAAGATAGTGAGTGTGTTACGCAGTGCTTAGATATCGCCGGAAAAAAAATGTGTCCGAAAGATGCAAAGAAGTTTGAGAAAATTCAACTAAATCGAATGACTGTTCAAAGAAGAATTACCACATTAGCAGCTAATATAGAATAGCAATTAGCTACGAAATTGAAAAGTTTCGAGTATTTTTCTATAGCACGAATCTACACATATAACTTCCACTGCTCAACTCTTAATATTTTTACGAGGTGTAACGCAAAATTTTGAAGTGAGTGAAGAACTGATTAGTATGAGTTCTTTGACACGTCAAACCAAGGGGAGTGACAAGCTCGAAACTCTTCTGGAAAAATGTTCTATAATGGATTGGATTTAACGAAATTATCTGGTATTATGACTGACGAAGCACCCTCAGTGGTTGGAAGTGAATCTGGGATAATAACAATGTTAAAAGAGTATTTTCAAACTAAAAACATAGATACCAAGGAATTAATGGAGTTTCATTGCATTATACATCAACCCCTCTGTTCAAAATTATTGGAATTTGAAAATGTGATGAAAGTTGTAGTACCTACTGTAAACTTTATAAAATCACGAGGTCTCAATCACCGACAATTCAAACAATTTCTCGAGAATATTGAAGGCGAATATGGTGATCTCCTGTTTTACACAGAAGTAAGGTGGCTAAGTCGTGGGTTGACACTAGAGCGGTTTCTTAACTTGATTGAAGAAATCAAAATATTTCTGGCGGAAAAGAAAAAGGACGTCCCCGAACTCGACAACCCCGATTGGTTGTGTGACTTAGTGCTTCTTGTAAACAGCACAAATCACTTGAATGTCCTAAGTACGTGACTCCAAGGCAAAGATCGATTGATTGCGCAGTTATACTCTCATGTTTCGTCCTTTCAATGCAAATTCAGCCAATTTCAGCCATTTTCCGAACTACAAAAAATTATGGAGAAATTCAATAAAACTGATGTCAATTTTGCTTATGTTGAAAAAATTGATATTTTGATACAAGCTTTTCATGATCGTTTTGTAGACTTCAAAAAAGTTGAACCTGTATTGGACATTTTCAGCAATCCTTTCAACATTTCACCCGAAAATGCACCGGAATCAACACAGCTGCAATTAATAGAAATGAAAAATGATGATAATTTACGAAACAAGTTTAATGAAGGTCATTTACTCAACTTTAACCGTTGCGTTGACAAAACCGCTTATAAAGAGTTGCAAATAAATGCATTGAAATGCGCAAGCTTATTTGGATCGACGTATATTTGTGAGCAAACATTTTCACTGATGAAACTTAACAAAACAAAAAATCGAAACCGTCTGGCAAATGAAAATCTGGAAGCAATTTTACGTGTGGCGACAAGTAATGTGGAGCGAAACATAAACAAAATTGTTAGGTCAATGCAATGTCATGCATCAAAATAATAATACATGAAATAAACGATTACATAATTACATTTTTGAATGTTCATTTTTTTTTATCATTTGTAGTAATTTATACTATTTAAAAATAAAAATATTTTTGTCAGTAAGAAATTCTTTGTAGTGGCCCGTCCTTGGCTTATAATTTTGCCGAGTGACCCCTGTTCCCTATAAGTCTGTGCATCCCCGCCCTAACGTATTCGTGTAGTTTTTTGACATTAATCGACCACCCGATATTTATACATTCTAATCATATTCTTAATGAATTACACTATTAACTATAGGTTTTAAATATTCTAATGCAACAGAAATTTAGCGTTGTGGCTTCATCAGGTGTGTGATGACGAATAAACAACATCTTACGAATATAGAGTTTACAAAATTTTCTGTAAAATGCAGCTCCGGTTCATACAGGCATTATCCCGTGTCAATTTATTAATTCTTGGATGAATAAAAATACATGTTTTTTTCGAAATACTTTGGTTGTTGATTTAAAGCATTTATTAATTACTTTTCCTGTATCCGGTCACGCTAGATGTGCATATATAAAGACTTTTTGTGACATGACACGCTTAATGATGATGATCTTTCATATTATCATTTCGAAGAAATAGATTCTATTAATGTTATTAAACGTTTTTATGTGATATTATGTGCCGGAAAATACTTTCAGTAGTAAAATTATACATCATAAAGCGATGGCACACTAAAGCTATTAACGTAAAGTAGTGGTTCATTACGTTTCAAAGAGGGCACCCCGCTGTCTCCTCATTACAGAAACATTAACGGTCCCAGTTCGAGGTGATAGTGATAATATTGAAATCTAATGCACAGGGGTATGGGCCGTACGGGCGCATTGATAAAGTCACGGTTCCCCCTCCGTGTGGAACACGTTGAAATGATGGTGTGTGGTATCGCCGTTAACTGCCGGCTGCCGTCGGCATCGTCTCGCGGAAGAGGAACAGAATTAGACCCGTGCGTGCACGTAGAGACTACCTCGTTCCCTCTGAATTTATTGGCGTTAATTATAAGGTGTGCGCGATAGTGAATGATGGCCGGGGAGTACTGCGCGATTAAGTATGCATGGCACGGGGAGCTTATCGGTCTGACCAGGGCGACAGACCAAACGGTGTCGCAGGGACCATTACTTAATTTTGTAATGGCACACATTGATCGCAGTGAATAATCGAATAACGTTTCTTTTTTTATATAAACACTGTATTTATGACAAAATTTAGGCTCGTCCATGACTGCTTTGGTCATTACATATTGCTGTGGCAACATAATTATTTGGAATAGTATTGCCATACGTTAGGCATTGCCAAATAAATTATGCTGTGTGCTGTTCCAGCAACATAACTAATAAAGATAATGATAATTTTTATTATCCTTAATATATATTAATTTATTTTCTTAACAGCACGTACTTTATAAGTATACGTGAATTCTATCAGTGTATCTAAATTTCTCTTCTCTCGTCAAATCTCTTATTTTTCTTTTTATAGGGATAAGGTATAGCTTATTTTAAATAAAAATCAGAAACCATATAAAACATAATTGTATAATTTATTCAACATTATTTTTAGAATAGATAGCATCGCTATACTATATTCACCATTGAATTATAAAAGAACAACATAATTAAAAGAAACTATTTGTACCGTGTTCTCGGTTGTAATGTTTTATATAACGAATATATTTTTAGTGCTTAATCAAAATATAAAGTATTATCCTGTTTCAAAACAAAGAAAATTCAATTAATGTTAGTATTCTATTGATATTTTATGCTAATTCTATTCCATCAAAAACATTATATTCGCACGTAATGCTCTGATAAACTTAGAACTTCGCATTGGTCAATGTTCGGAGAAAAAGCTTGAATTTGATTACTGGCTACAATCATTCACATGCATTGCGTCCAGCATCTCAAAATCCGCCACCCAGAAACACTTCCCTTCTTGAAAATCTAATTTAAGTTATTAATTTATAATCAAAAATTATTGTGAGGATTAATAATAAATAATATAATAAAGTGTCAGAAAATATACATTTGCACGTTATATCCTCTTAACACCCAACACCATTAATAATTCTATTTGTGTTATTGAAACTAATGAATGTATATTATTACAGGACAATATCTATTATCCCTGTTGCACAACGTTACATTGAATATACATTTGCACGTTATATTACAATATACGCATAGCAACATTGATAAATCTTTGTATCATTGAATCATTGAAAAACTCTTCAAATTCTGCCATAGGCATCTCCATTTTTTAAAATACAAAAATTATTAACAAAAGAAAAATTATTATAATGAATGAAAATTAAATACAAATAAAATTAATATGCTAATACAAGAAATAATGAACGAATATAATCGTGGTGTATCTGACCCTACGATTTAATGTCTTTTTAAGTCGCTTTTAATATCTCTCCAAGTAACTAACTAATAATCTTGTTCATTCTTGTTTTTCAATGTATATACCCGGGAAGACACGTGACCGCTCGCAACGCCAGCCCTGGAACTAATATTTAGGTTGTCACCCTGCGTCTTCAGTGAGATCTCTGCCCTCCAAGTTGCCGTCGTGACACGAACACACACACGCACTTATTGTCTTTGACAGTTCCTTCACTAAAATGTCAACACATCGAAATTGTTCGCTTATTCAAAAAGTCTTTCACTTAAATTATCCAGTATCTTCCAATGTAGGTATATTTGTATTAATATAGTTCTTCCTTATATTTGTTTATGAACTTGCTTATTCATTATTCACCACATACTTCCTTCTCACACGCTAATGTAAACCATCATCTTCTTTTAGGTAAATGAAAATTGTGTACAACTGGAAATATATTTTACAAATAACAAAAATTCTTCCAACGTTCGCTGCTCGTACATCACGATCCGTTTGGCCTGCTATTCCATCGTTTGCTTCCACCCAAGATTTTCTAATGGTTATATATTTAACTGTAAGAAACTACGAACGAAATTTACATCATATTTTCTTTTTGTAGGTCTTAAAACCGTACAAATCTCTCTCTACAGTCAATGAAACATAGTGCTACACACACGAATTCATGAATGTATTTTATTATTTGCTCAGCTGTCGTTTACAAAAACACTACTGCTGACTGCGTCATGTCAAGATATTTTTTTATGTCCTTTTTTATCTATAGTTATAAGTGAAAGTAAATTTTATTCTTTTAACATGACTTATTTTAATTTCTTTTATAAAGTTTTATTACCTTATGCACGTTCTCAAGTTTACATTATTTATTCAATTATATTTTTCTCCCGTGCATATCGGATTTTATCTTCTTCATACAATTTTATTGCGTTTAGATGACTAATTCTTTTCACTCTTCTATAAAAGAAATATATATATAGCTTAGATTTATTTCGTCTTTTCTTTTGTACCTGTTTAATATCTAAATTCTAAATATGAATTCATTTTTATGTCTGTGTTTTCTATACTTAAATGTATGCAACTTAGTATACTCTTATGTTGAAATCTTTGAATACAATAAAAACTGATTCTTACTGTCTCTTTTATATTTTTTATACTTAAATTAATTCTTAATGCTATTACTATTATTTTCAATATGCAAGAGACCACGGCAATATGTAATATTAATATTCTTTACGTTATAGCAAAATTAATCAATAGATAACGTGTATATAGGTATATTTATGTTTCTCTTAATAAAAACATGGTCGTAAAATAATAATTATGCAAATACAGTAGAATAAAAAATGAGTTAAATCTATTAAACGAAGTATTACAAAGTACTTAACATATAAGATTCTTCACATTTTAATATAATTTCCGGTTTTCAAACTCTTTTATTTTGACTGCTTTTGCGCAGGCAAAGGAGTGTCCAGTATGCGCTATATTTTACGTACGTATATTACCAAGTCATAACATGTGAATATTTTTTCTTATATTTTTGATTTGGTTTATTATATTTTAGTGTGTTATTAAAATTAATCTCTACGCTTAAGTATGTCACGAGCATCAGTTACCAGGCAGGTCTAAGCAAACCGTTAAATTCACCACTGAAACAGCGTCAACGATTGGTACGACTATATTTATAGCTACCGTGGTTTTTACTTCGTCATGAATAAGATTTTAAAATAAATTTAAATATATTGTGAAATATCAATGATAGGTATAGGACATACTTAATAAAGAAAAAACAGCTCTTGAATGCCTTAAGATTCTGTAAAAAATATTTGGCGCTCCATTTAAAATAAATGAGTTTTTTGTGTTTAAAAGTTCTTCATTATGCAACACCTTCGCCAACACCCCCGGTATAAGGACAGGTTCTGCATATAAGTATCACTTGGCACACTTTGTGTGTAGCCATACTAAATTATTTTGTGTTCTGTCATGGTACTCTTGAATTATAGACAATTGAAAGACAGCTGTAAATAGCACTTTTTAACCTTAGCCATAAATAACACGAAAAATATCAACTTTAACGAACAATTACTCTTAATAAAATTTTTTTTTCTCTATTAACGCGAAATTTAAATTTGAACTAATATATATAGTGTATTCATTAAAAAGATACATCTACTTGGTACCAGTGATTTACGGATTACCCTATATGAGCGTGATAAACCTAACAGACCCTAATCAAAGGAAATCAGAAACAACTACAGTCAAAGAAAGAAAAACCAATATTAGAAAATCGGCAGAGAAAGTTTTGGGGATGAAGGCAAATACAAGTAGCACTAGAATGGTATGACCAAAACCGTGAGGACAGGAAAAAACAAGAAATGGATAACATAAAAAATTATCATGACAGAAGAAACTATGAAAATCAAAAAAAAAAGATAGCAAACATAATATACAGGGAAAAAAAGAATTATTGCAGAAATAGAACACGACAATAACAATCTTAACATAAAGCAATTTTATAGAAAAATAAAGTTCAAAACAAGTATACCTAGACCTAGAATTAGAGGACTAAAAAATAAAGACTGTCAAACAGAAAATAAGCCACAAAAAATCGGAGGTATCTGAAAATATTTCTACCAAAGGATATTTGATGGGGACACAAAAGAAGCAGATCACCAAGAAGAAGTCAGTATACTATCCCAGGGAAAACACCATGACAAATCTCGAGACAAAAAGAAAATGCCAGAAGATTGGAACACTGGCATAATCCACCTATATTTTAAAAAAGGAAATATAGAACAGTACGAAAATTACAGAACAATAACTCTACCACCTACAAAGTCCTAGCAAACTTCTAAACAAATGTCTAAGAGATAAAGCAGAAAATATTACCAAAATGGCTTCAAGTTTCGTAGATCAATCATAAGTGAAACACATATCCTGTAAATCAATATACCAAAAAACATCAGAATATAATAGAGAGATGCACACAATCTTCGTGGACATCAAGATTGCATTCAACCTGGTGAATATAGAAAAAAATTATGAATTAAGTAAAAAACATGGGTGTCTCCAACAAAGTAAAAGAACTTCTGAAGATAACAATAAGGCGAAAGTATGATTTCAGGGAACTACTACCGAGGAATTACAAGAAATAAGAACAGGAGTAAAACAAGGAGATTCGATCTCTCCAACCCTTTTAATTTAAGACTGGAAACCACTAAGATCGGAAGAAAAAAACTGAGCAAAAACATAAAAAATCTACGAACATATATTTCAAGAGGTCTCCTCCTTTAACTGTCTAGGAACAACTGTGAGGGTGACAAGAAGAAAACGAGTAAAAGAAAGGATCCTTAAAGAAAATCAATCCTACTGTAGAAGCAGGAAAATTTTACAAACTAAAGCCCTCAATAAAACAACCTAGTGCTGAGATAATAACATAATAGTCCCCACTATAGACAAGGAGGAAAGAGATCAAAGAAATGATGGCAAGACGAAATGGATGAGGACGCAAGAACCTTGGGAGTCGGAAATTGGAAACTACTGTGAAGAGTTGAGTAGAATATCATTTGAAGCAATGGCCCACATAAATTATGGACATTTGGTAGAAGAGGAGGAATAATCCACCTCATTAAAATGATTTCAAAACGCTACAGCGTTAGCCCTACTCATAAGTTTACACGACTTGACGATAATTGATTATATATATCATCGGTTCGAATGAGACGCAGGTGACCGGGTATTCTGAATGAAGCTTCAAATAGTAGTCGACACTTGTATGGTCTCCAATTGTTGCCCCACGGTTATTCCACCTTTACCCTTGGCGACACTGTACTGATGATCAATTGTTGTAGATTATTACTGGTCTCCGTCTGGAGACATAACTTGCTTTCTTAAATATTTTATTGGCGTGCGTAATTCACTTTCCAATATATCGCAAAAGGTAGTTGGTGAAGTCGATTTCGAGTTTTTAATATGAATATCTATAAAAAATCTAACTCGTGGAAACTGCTTTTTTTTTATTATTAACAGTATTCTGTTGGCATGGGCCTGGAGACTGGTTGATATAATTGTGAAATAGTAATAATGTTAGCGATCATTATACATATGCGAATTGTGAGGGACTATCGGCCTCAAGAAAAAAATTTATTAGATTATTTGGGGAAGATAACATTACAAATTTTTCTTCATTCATAAGGAACTAGAACGGGGTTAGTATTACATGACAGAAACCCCAACTTTGCTTTTAATAACTGTTTAGGTGTCATTATAATAATAAAAATAATAATAATAATAATAATAATAATAATAATAATAATAACTTTATTGTGTATATGCTCCCCAATGATTACTCTTAATTCCCGTAAGAATACCCAAATATCTATGAATGATAATCTTGCTGACACTACCCTGCGTAAAACCGATTTTTCGGAATATCATTAAGTCAAATTTGAGTTTCAATTTTTTTTTCTACTAAGCATTGGGCAGCAAAAGCTGAAAAACCACTTAGCTTTTGTTGCTCAAAATAGATAGAAATTTGAATATTAAATATAAATGCAAAAAATGTTATAACATTGCAGATTTCATCAATATTATCCTTATTTATTTTGCTTATAATAATAGAAATATTGTTTTGAGATATATGTGTAACCCTCTTAGAGGTACTTGCCCGTGAGCTATCCAACAGCAGGGAGTATATAATCCGCTTACGCCCGGTTTCATAATACATGTGTTAAAGTTCCTTTAACCAAAGTCTACTTTGAGTTAAAGCTGACTTCAAGGTGGACTTAAAGTAAATGCGTTTCATAATGGTATTGGGATGTCACTTTAGCTAAAGTTAATTTCCATGTAATGTTTCTGTGTTGGTTGCAATGTATTGTAGTTTCTTTTTGAATTCTACGAATTTATATTGGCTTTCCTGATAGAATTACGCGCCTTTTATGTTTGACAATGTTGTCTAACTATAGCTTGAATTCGCTTTCGATATTGATTGATATTGATAGTGACAGTTTATTATTAAATATATTGTACAAAATGTGTGACCACAAAGAAAAGAGAAAAAAGAAGAATAGAGGAACTAATTTTAGCAAGGAGGAAGAATTGTTGCTCGTGCAGAAGTGGATAAAGAAAAACTTTATATAGAGTGCAAAACAATAAACAAGATTTCAAGTGCCGAAAGCTTTGAAAAATAATTAAGAGACTATAATTATTATACCCTATAAAATGTCGTTGACTTTGTAGGAAAAAGCATGGGAGAAGAGGATAACTGCAAAGTACAACAATAAAACTTTCCAATGCCCGAAGCTGTGACCAACTTAAGCCAAAGTATAGCACTTTGATATATATGGAATAACTCCTTAAGAGATTAACTGTGTTTAATTTTTGTCAGTTGTTTAAGAAATTTGTTTTGTTTGATACAACTATCAGATATACAAAAATAAAGCAATGAAAACATTTAACTTTACTTTTATTATACATATATAAGACTGGAAAGCAGAAATAAATAATTTACAATATTAATATATTTCTGTACTTGAACTCGTAAAGAATACAGTTATAGATGAAATAAATTTCTTTTCAAAAAATTGAGTATCATATTATTTATACATACTTATATAAAGTTTCATGCTATGGATTTAGCAAACAACCTTTTCAAGTATTCCGGTGAGACAAAAATTTCAATTTCATATAACTTATGAGTAGTATGAAGAAGAAAATATTATATATACATATTACAAGTTATTAAAATGTTGACGATTAACAAATGCTCATTCCTAGCCTTCTGTTAAAATTATTAACAGCTGCCTCTATGATATCTGCTTCATGCAATCAGCCTCCCGTTCATCTGGTATTTCCTCTTGCATCTCAATTGCAATATTGTGTAGTATGACTATATGCATTCTCCACTAAAATATATCATCTATTAGTAGTGATACAATAACTTCATGATAATACCTACCAATTTGTAGAAAGTGAAATTAAATGTTCTTTTCTTAGTTAGTCTGAATCTATTGAAAAATTCGTTCTCATTGAATTTATTCAAACCGTTCTCCCTATTTCTATAAACTTTACGTCGGTCATCTTACGACTACATCAACCTCATCTTCTGATGAGGAACTAGAACTCGTTTGCAATATGTATTGGTTCATTTTATTAGATAGTACCTATTCGAAATAAATACCAGTGTATATCTATTTCTAAATTTAACAAGACTATTCGTCAACAGCACAAGTATATTATTATTATTATGTGAGGTTATACCGTACTTGTCGTTAAAGTAAATAGTTAAAGTTGGTTAAAGCGGGAAAATCCTGACTTTGGCTTAAAGTGACTTTGTCGTTCACTTTAAAGTTAAAGTGAAATTATGAAACCGAAATTCAGATCTAAAGTCAACTTTGAAATTTAAAGTTACTTTAACTTGATTATGAAACCGGCCGTTAGTGCTTGTTAAATTCTTTCTTGTACTCATCGCCTATAAAGTGACCTTTCCCCCAAACATCGCTTGACCAGCAACGAGTGCTTCTCGGTTGATTCAACTGTAAAAATTACAAAAAACAGTCGCTCTTTGAGACATTAAAAAAATCTATCTTTATAGTAATAGAATTTAATCTATAATATACTACTTACCTGGATTTTTTTTTACTAAAAGTTATGGAAATAGGAGTAATTGCTAAAAATTCTTCCAATATAATAACTTAAGTGTGAGTAATAGGTACGTACATGAAATGCTTAAATTAATTATGTAATCTGTTTAGGTTACGTATGATACTAATGTTAGTACAAAAGATATTGTACAAACCACATGTTTGGAAACATCTACCACGCATGCGCGCAATTAAAACCACTCGCTTCTTTCAGTCGTTCCTGCTTTTAAAATGCGCTCATGCGGGATTATAGTTTTCTCGCACTTGGTTCGTAAATAACTATTGCCCTTTCGTCGTAAAATTATAATTTCATGTATATTCTTTGGTAATATAGATATAAGATAAGGTTTTATTTACGTACAGTAAACATTTTCATATTTGTAGCAGTATGAAATAAGTATATTTAATAAAAAAATAATCTCAGACAAAATAATTATTGATGAAACTAGTTAAACTTCTCCTAAATATTCAACTGATATGATTCAGTTGATTGATAAGATATCAATATGTAATTGATATACCTCAATTCAAATAAGCAATACTCCACTTGCATTGAAATAAATCGTATATTTTATATTTTTCAATTAATAAATATATTATTCTTGATACCCTTGTTGCAACATTGTTATGTTACGTAACGACTACACGAATTGTTCAAAGTATATTTACACTTATTTATCCGGGTTAGATTATTCCCTGATACAGATTTCCACATTCGTAAGTATATAAGAATTTTTATGTGGTATCATTTATGCAATCTCCATTGTATTATATTGCAGTTCATAATTTGAGTGAAAGTTCAAACAGGAACTCTTGCGGTCGATATATCCCATTTAGTTTAAAATATCACGTTTCTCGTAAACCGCTGCTCGCCCTAAAGAATTTATATCATGCCATTAATATTGTTTATAATTAATTGTGTCAAACTATATATGTATCTGCTTGATTTTCTATTCTCATTTAAACTTCCGTGTTTCCTGCTTATGCGGAAGCATAAAATCATATACTTAACAGAGCAAAGCAGTCATCTAGCATACATTGAATAAAATGCAAATAAAGATACTTTTGAGTGTGTATATCAAAATGAAGTAAAACCAGTTATTTTAACAACGTCGGTTAATTTTATGTTAAGCCGTCTCTAATGACAATGTGCAGACAGCAGACGAAAATATTTAAAATATCCAAATACAACCTGATATGAGGAAATTGAAATTATTTCTGCAGGTTAGTAATTATGCCGAATCAATTCTGGAGAATTGCAGGATTAATTACAGATCTCCTATAACCTGACCATTAGTACAGTATTTATGCCTGAAATTTTTTTATTTACTGAAGGGTTTGAATTCTAACTTCATTGATGACGGTTATTTTTCATCTTGCATTGTTAATGATGTTTATATTCAGCAAACTAATTATAATTATTTAGCTACCTACGTGCTTTCGTAGATATAGGTGCTTTGTCACATAACACGTGTGGGATAACACACAGTGTTATCCCACTGGTGATTTGGTGAAGAGCATATCTTCTAAGGTTACACCTTAGCCAAAAATACCACGTTTAACACTCTTTTTTGTTTTATACAGATATCTACTGAAGATGGCAACTTAGTTGCCGAAATACGTATTTAGATTTTTTGATATATATTTTTTGTGGTAAGGGATTTTCCTTTTGCATTTTATTTCACAGTAATAGAATAAGTCATTTAGTAATAAGAAGTACTCTGGGTAAGAAGTGCTTGTGTATAATGTTAATATACGAATATATTTTTTAAACTGAAACATTAAACTATTTCAACTAAAGTGAATTGTGACCTTCTCTACCATCCCACATATCTATATTTCTGTGATATATTAAGTCTGAAAAAAAGAATTCCAATAAAAGAATTTATGTATATGTCGGGATTGACGGTTTGTTTGACAGTGGGGTTTTTTGAAAGAGCTTGTATGGTGGAGATGTTGAGACATATTTTAAAGAATAAATTACTAAATAAATAAATACATGATTTACTAGATATTATTAATATAATTTTGTAGACTCGTTTGCATAAAGTCTCTTACGATGTTTTTGTAAAGAAGGTAGTTTGTTCAAACTTGTATTTATAATATTAAAAAATAAACATAATATTGTTTTTAATACAGTGATGATTTTGTTGTCAAACTGGTAGCCAATAAAGTACATATATTAAACTGAAGAATTGTATCTGCGTCTACAAAATTCTATTGACAATAGGTTGTAAATTATTAAAGATGATGTCTAGGTATGAATTATTATTATTCTCCTATTATTATTATTATTATTTTTATTATCATTATTGTGATAAATAAGCCAATGCAAATATCTAACGTTTACTACGCACCAACTATATTTAACGGATCTATCTCCTATTAATTTACCAGTACTTTGATCCTGACTACTTCTACATAATTACATATATGCTTTAATCAAGTCTAATCCATTTGCTCCTTCTTATCCAAGTACAGCGTACCTTTAAAGCCAGGTGCCGGCATCTGTAGCTCTCAAGCAAAACCCTTGAACAATAATTCATTCGTATATTTTCATGCCCTTTCTCGCTTTTCCTTTTCTCCCTTTTCGCAGCTACTTGGTGAATCTTCGATCTCGTAATTTAATTATTTTTTTTTCTGCAAATATAAATCTGTAAACTTATTTTCTTTTATATTTTGCTTCTTTCTTATATTGTTTTGTTTTGGAAGACTTAGTAATAACAGTCTTAGTGTTATATAATTATGTTAATACTAATAATAAGAATATTATCTGGAAAAAATATGCTTCTAATGTCATTACAAAAGTTAGTAGAGGGCATATGACACTTCATTAAACGAAAGTCGGTAACAATACTGCTTGATACTTCAATAATACAGTTGAATTCTACTAGAGGGAAAAATTAAAATATTAGAATTCTAAAACGTAAGGCTTGAGGGACATTAGTTGTGTAAATTATGAAGTTATTTTTCTAGACACGGGTCGGGATTATGTATCCTTTACATCAACTCATTCATCTCGTGCTATCCTCCAAAAATGGTAGGATAAATCTAGGATAGCACGTGTCACTACGTAGTTACAAGCAAATTATCGATGAGTAGGAAAAGCACTAAAAATTATACCAGTGATTATAATTAACAAATGCATTCAGCAAACTTAGTAATTCGAGTGAATGGTGTCGGCCAATAGCAAAAGAAAAAGAAATGGTTCTTCCAAACCAAAGTCTGATCGGCAATCCACCAATACTAGCTATTACCAAATCCCAATATACTCAATAGTTTAGTTAATACTTTAAGAACTCTGGGTAACCAACATCTACTACATGCCTCAAACTAGGAAGGACGTTCTCAAAAATATACTACATAACGCCATGATAGTACAATAATTAAGAAAGGGGGAAAAATAGTATCAATCTTACATTCAATCACATAGAATACATGACTCAAATAAATCCATTATTCCACTATTCCATATAACGCATATCCACTATTAATCAAAGATATGCAAATCACCTTAAAGGGATATTAACGATAAATGAATAATTGATGTCGCAACATGCCTAAACTATATATTAATTTCTAAAAGTGAAGAATCTATATAAATAAAAATTAAATGCGGTTCGTTATTAAGCGCATCACTTAAGAACGGCCGGACCGATTTCGATAATTTTTTTCTAAATGTTCGTAATTGCCAGAATAAGGTTTTGAGGGAAAGAAAAATTGGAAAAGTTGCACGGAAAATTCGGGAAAAACTGAAAGTGATTTCTGCTATAGGATTTTTGCATGAACTCAAGACCATAACTCACGATTCGAACGATGTAGGTATATATTTATATTTTTATTTTGTTCGTTATGGTCCTGGAAAAGTTTTTAGGTAAAAAAATTCGGGATAATTACAAAGGAAAGTCGGATAATTCGGACAAACTACAATAATCATAATTTTTGTCTCGATCATAACTGACGATAAGAACGATATATTTGGCTGATTCTTTTTTTGGTTTGTTCGTTTTGCTCCCGGGGTAGAAATCAGTCAATTGAATGTTTTCAATTGACAAAAAATATTGAAGATCTGGAGATAAATCCTTGTACCGGGTGTCCAGTTTAAAATGCAGTACATGGGGATATTGGAAACCGTTGGAGATACAACGTCGGTTAAATGGGAGAAAAGTTGCGTATTCATTTGTCCATGAATCCGACATCAGATTTTGAAATTTTTGTTTCATTGGGCAGATATAGGGTGAAAAAGAAAAAAATGCATTTTTGAAAATCTTCCATATTTTATTTCATAGAAGAGATAAATTTACAAAAGTTGTAAGCTAGGGATAACAAGTCATGAGGATTTTAAAAATGATAAAAAAAATGTAGGTGGTTGCGTGACATAAATAAACTTTTGTTTTTTTTATGGCAGCCATATTGGATTTTGACATTTTTAATATCTTCAAAAAAAAATGCTATTCAATGATGTATAACATGTTTATGTTCAAGATAGTAAAAACATGAAAAATAGAGAAAGTAAGATTTTAACATAGTTAGGCCATGGAACTGTGGATATCTTAAGTGTATACTGATAAAAAAACAAAAAAATAACAAGTCTCCAAGTACTGTTAAAATATCTTTAACATTTTATTTATTAGTATTCATTAAATAAAGGTGGTTAGGTAGCTGAATCATTAATGTAACAACTGTTCAAATAAGCCACCGTTCATTCGTATGCAGAATCTACATCGTGTTAGTACTGCCTCACAAGATTGTCTAACCATGTTCGCTGTCATTCCATTCACTGCTTCTTCAACTGCTTGACGTAATTCTTCCACATTTTCATAAGATCTGGAATACACCTTGTTTTTCAGATAGCCCCATACAAAAAAATCAAGAGGTGTGAGATCCGGGGACCTAGCAGGCCACCCTATTGGTCCTCGGTTACCAATCCAGTTATTGTAATATTGATTATTTAAATAATTTGTAACCAACAAGGAATTGTGTGGAGGCGCTCCGTCATGCTGAAAATACATATTTTGCAACGTGGCAAGTGGAAGTTCTTCATTTCGTTCAGCAACATGTGTGCGCAAAAGTTCTAAATACCTTTCAGAATTTAAATTCTCATTGAAAAAGAATGGACCGATAACATGGGTATCAATAACGCCGATCCAGACATTAAATCCCTATCTGACTGGCTGTCTAATGCCACGAACTAGGTGTGGATTTTCATCGGACCAAAAGATAGTATTTTTACGATTAAACATTCCAGAGTTAGTAAATCGACTCTCATCAGACAATAAAATTTTCGCAAAAAAGTTTGGATTTTCATTGTTTTTCGATGAACCAATGACAGAATTGAGCTCTCCGTATTTCGTCACCATTTTGAAGCCCTTGATTGGCTCTTTCACAATAAGGTTTGAATTTGGCACGCTTTAAAATGGTACCAGCTGTTGACCTAGCGACGCCCAGTGTATTTTCAATTGCCCGTAAAGACGTACGGGGATTTTCAAGTACTGCTTGAAGAACAATATTTTCATTATTTTCATTGTTTGGCTTTTTTTTGGGTTTGACAAAACTTCCATGCATTATCAAATTATCACGCAATCGGCGAAAAATGCTTTTTTTCTGGCTGCCGCCTTTCAGGGTATCTATCGAAATACATTTCTGCAGCCAATTCATCATTTCTTCCACACAAAATGAAACACTCCAGCATTTGATATTTGTCACTATTTGTAAAACGATCCACTTAGGTTTGCACAGTACAGATACTTATAACAATACAATGAGATTAACAATAAGATTACTGACAGTTCAGAATAAACTTCAGAACTTTTAGAGTTGTTTAATACAAATGTCACATTTATTATCACGGCCTACTATGTTAAAATCTTACTTTTTCTATTTTTCATGATTTTGCTATCTTGAACATAAACACCTTATACATCATTGAATAGCATTTTATTGGAAGATATTAAAAATGTCAAAATCCAATATGGCTGCCATAAGAAAAACAAAAGTTGATTATTGTCAAGCAAAATCTAGTAGACCTAGATTACTTTTTTAATCATTTTTAAAATCCTCATGATTTGTTATCCCAAGCCTACAACTTTTGTAAATTTATCTCTTCTAGGAAACAAAATATGGAAGATTTTCAAAAATGCATTTTTTCTTTTTCACCCTGTATCTGCCCAATGAAACAAAAATTTTAAAATCTGATGCCGGATTATTCATGGACAAATGAATACGCAACTTTTCTCCCATTTAACCGACGTTGTTTCTCGAACGGTTTCCAATATCCCCATGTACTGCATTTTAAACTGGACAGGGTGTATATATATAATCACTGGTGCGTCTGTTAGTGAACGAGTTGACCGATTTAGGTCATATACAATATATTTACATATTTGTTTTATCAAGACGATGGTTCATAGGTGGCGTTGTAATCAAGTTATTAAGAAATTCTAAATTTATGGATCAAAATGACTCATATTTGCCAAATATGTTGGTTGAGTGCCAATAAAGAAAATCACAAAATCTGGCCTCATAGGTGGCGCTGTGGCCGTATCATCGCGCCACCTACCAGAAAGGGCAGAACAACATCTGCCGGGCGAGCTAGTATTCAATAAAACGAATTAAACAATTGAAATAAAGACATTTTTTCCTAACAATTTGCAAGATACAAACGATTACAAACTGTATTTTGTCCGTTTTGTCTTTCTTTATTTAATTGTTACCAGTTCTTAGCAATATCCAAATGTTCTTATCTAGTTTTTACAGTGAATTTTGCGTGTAAAACACTTATTTTGTATGTAGGTTTAAGTGTGTTTAGCGATTCTTATATATTGTGAATTTAAAATAATCTAATACATTCGAAGTTTAAAAAAAAACTAAATAAATCCTTATATTTGCCTACCTACATATATAATATCTCTAATATATGTTGTATTTATTGGTAAAGTATCAAGAAGCCAGTCAGTACATACCTTTTATTAGCAAGCTGGTATTACTTTAAAAGCAGGTTTCACCGGAACGGCTAACATTCATAAATCTTATACGGATGTGCGTGATGAATCCCCGACTATCTCCATAATTCACCGCCCAAAGACGACACGTTCGAACTGTGCGGCAAAAAAGGAACAAATACTAACAAAACAACACACACACACATCAAGTCGAAGAAAAATGACCTCCGTAATGATGACGAATCGTAGGTGTCGTGAAAAATGTCGCCCTTTGGACAGCGCTATATCGAAGCATAAAAAGGTAATGGTATAAAGGTAATGGTATCGAAAGTTATAGAGTTAACAGTTAACCTAGTGGAAAGAGAGTTAAAAAAAAGGTTATTATATGTAGCGTTGAGGTTTAATTTAATTTTTTATCGAAATTGCTTTTGATTTCTATTTATGATCATAGACAGCAACACACACACGTGAAATATCGTAAAATACCCAATATTAAAAGCTTTTGCTTTGCTCGCCGTCAGATATCAAAGTAGGTTTTCGAAATTGAACTTACTTCAAAATAAAATTGCGATATGGAAGGACATCTAGTAATTAGCACCACGGTCTCTGTTAATTATTACTTTTATGTGTATATCAACACTTTATTGCAGTATTACATGAACCGAATTAATTGGCTTAGTCATGAAAAATCGTTCTTATATTGCAATTTTCTTTGAGGCGACCGCATGTTTATATTTTGAGATAAATATATGATTGTTTTCAAAGATTTTCTGAATTCTGGCAATTCAAATGTATCTTTTTTTATTTTATTTAACCCTGAATGCACTTAGGTTCATAAATACAGAATTAATTTTACTATACTCTAAACAGCGAAATATATTAAAATCATCGGCTTGCTCTCGCCAAATCATAAAGGCTCCAAAGAGCATAGCAGTGATGCGAGTTAAGAGGTAACAGAAAGACAGATGTCACGACATGTTCAGACTAGTTCAAGTAAGTCGACTATCATCGAATTTATTCTTGAATATATGAATAATAGTTATATGTGTAACAAGGCAGTAAAGTTATATTTTTCATCACGTATTGTGAACGTTACTATAAGCAATGAGATAACTTTACTGCCTAGTTGCACATTAAATTTTATCTGAAATCGTTCGTAATAAGAAAAAACAAATATTGATTTTACTTTTGAATCAAACTATTGTTGACAGCTGTCACACCTGTCAACTATAGTCGGATCACCCAACGGACGGAGTGATCACGTGCATTTGTCACGTCTAGATGATGGTAGTACGACAGACAAACACCGAATGCAGGTAAACAGCTGTGGTGTACAATGAGCTTTCAACTACCATACTTTTACAGCACCATTCCTTCGTGCGTTCTATAATGACAACTTATGCAAGCCAACATACACCTAAATCATACAATAATGAGTTATTTTACTGCCAGTTCTTTTCTGTCGCTTTCAGATAAAAACTATTATATATTTTAGCTGACAACATCATTCAATTTTTCAAAACTGTAGCGTGGTGGAATTATTTTGAAAACATCTGATTCAATTCAATATTGAAGCTACACTGTTTCTAAATTCTCAATGACAATTTGGTATCGTACAACATTTTCTATGCCTCAGTAATAAATATAAAAGTAATTGTTACAACAATGTAATGAAATTCAATCATGATAAGCGAGTTTTGATTTAAGTAATAACGTTTATTTTACCAGAAAGCCACCACATAACTCAAATTATAGAATGAGTTTCTTCGAACATGCAGATAAGATTTGACCAACAAATTTTTGAAGCAACATCTTAGGTTCCACGTCCAAAGAAAAAAGTATATATGTATATATTCAGTAAAAGAAAAAACATATTCAACCACTGAATAAATCAAATTTTACCAATATTTCGTCAACTACTAAGTTTAAGCAAATTTATAAAGAATTCATATGTACTCAAAACTGAATTTGAGAAGCAATTTACTGAAACATTTTACGAAAAAAAGAAGGTCTTTTACTTCTGATTGAAAAATAGTTTTTTACGAATATCTCGCTAGTTATGCTTTCTAAGTAGATATATCAAGAATATAAAAGTATTTGAGCTTGATTTTGAATATTCTTTGTATAAAAAAACTAAAAATTAGGACCGGAAGTTGCACTTTCACTCTTATTGAATAGCAGCTTTTTACAAATATCTTGCAAATTATGAGCTTTACAAAGATTTATCAAAGCACAAAAGTGTTTAGAATTCGATTTGGAACATTTTTTGTGTACAATAAATTCCAAAATTCGAATCGGTATTTTTACTCTTATCGAACAACAGTTTTTTTTGCGATATCTCGCAAGTTATGCGTTCTATGCAGATTTATTAAGAATGCAAAAGTATTACGAGCTCGATTTAGAACAATTTTCGTATAAAAGATTTTAAAATTCGGACCGGAAGGATCTAATAGCAGTTGTTTTGCAAGTATTTGACAAATTATGCATTCCGCGCAGATTTATTGATAGTATAAAAGTATTGTAATTACTGTGACTTACATATATATCTATACGTAAAACGTATATGCATATATGCATGTGTTTGACAAACACATGCATATATGCATATACGTTTTACGTATAGATATATATGTAAGTCACAGTAATTATTTACTGCTTGATGTTAGTTTTAACATCCATGTGTTCACACTTTTCATTTTCGCTAAAAGTATTGTGTTGGGTTTGGAGACATTTTTGTATAAAAACAATTTCCAAATTCTGACCTGAAGTAATTAATACTTTTACTCACAGGTTGTTGGAACTTAATTTGAAACAAGTTTTATATAAACAATTCGGAAGGAACATACGTACAAGAAAGTTGTGTGTGAATTCCGATATTTGTCGAGATGTAAGAGGATACGGCCAAAGGGCCAATCACATGCTGTAAGAACTACATGTGTTTTTCAACGTAATATACATATGATGTAAAGCTTAATATTCTAATGTTATGCATTTGTATTAAATTGTCTAGACTGAGTTTTTATAGTTGTATTACTGTTATTGTTATATTGTTGATCGTTTCTTTGTAAAATGTAAAGTAAAGGAATTTCTGTACAGTAAATATTAAAATCCAATAAATAAATTCTATATAAACCATTGTGCGTAGTCACATACATTTAAATGTAAAATACTGCAGATGGAGTACTTCATCGTAACCACACACGTTGATTTCTGAACATCTTGCATTGCGCAGTTTTAACTGCAACACGTAATATAACTAAAGTTGTGATTTTTAAGTGTGTATGTTTGTAATAAAAAAGTAAAATGTTATTAAAAAGCGTATCTGGTTAATTTCACTCGTCGAAATTGAGTCTGAAACGGCTGCAGTAACAGTAAAAATTTACGCAGACAGCACCACTTAATAATATTTATGTTGTTTTTATAGTCGGCAGAAACCGTCTGTTATTCTTTGAAATTTTAATTGTCCTCTTTTCAACATGATTGCTAAGGCATTTGTTCCTCTCGATTCTAGTATGCATTTGTTGATGTTTTAATGTTTTGATTCGTGTAACGTGTTTATTTAGGTTTCATAAAGTTGTGTTCGTGCAACGTTTCTACTGTACGAGAGTTACGAGTGCACTCACGCGAGATATTCAAGAGTAACAAGCTATTATTTCATCTAAAACACGAATGCTATAATAGCTATAAAATATTAATCGTTACTACGTGTTGTGTATCTTTTATTTGAAATCATTTCTCTTTACACATAGATGCTGTAAATTAGAAAGCATACAATATAGAAAAATACAGTGAAACCTGTCAATAACGGCCACCAAAATATGAAACAATATTGGCCGTTATTGTCAGATTTTTCGCCTACAAATAAAGCACATGATTTTTCCCCCTTTATTTTATTAATATGGAGACATTTGGTGTTCCAGCGCGAGTCGCTAAGGCACCTTCCTCTTGTATTGACAATTTTATTAATTACGAATCTGTCGGCAGCTGAATATGAATGTTTTGTCTTAACTTGAATATTTCGGACCATTTTTCCCAATTTTTGTGTTTTGACTTACATTCTGGAGCTACTGCTTATAGTAATAGCTTTCTTAACCATTTAGAGGTCGAGACATGGTTATCGGTTTTCGAGTGTAACTGCCGGTCCGAATTTGGAAATTTCATGTATACAAAAAATATTCCAAATACAACTCTAAATACTTTTGTACTCTTGATAAATATATATATGTACACCCTGTACAGTTTAAAATGCAGTACATGGGGATATTGGAAACCGTTGGAGATACAACGTCGGTTAAATGGGAGAAAAGTTGCGTATTCATTTTTCCATGAATAATCCGACATCAGATTTTGAAATTTTTGTTTCATTGGGCAGATACAGGGTGAAAAAGAAAAAAATGCATTTTTGAAAAACTTCCATATTTTGTTTCCTAGAAGAGATAAATTTACAAAAGTTGTAAGCTATGGATAACAAGTCATGAGGATTTTAAAAATGATTAAAAAAAAATCTAGGTCTACTAGATTTTGCGTGACAATAATCAACTTTTGTTTTTCTTATGGCAGCCATATTGGATTTTGACATTTTTAATATTTTCAAAAAAAATGCTATTCAATGATGTATAACATGTTTATGTTCAAGATAGTAAAAACGTGAAAAATAGAGAAAGTAAGATTTTAACATAGTAGGCCGTGATAATAAATGTGTCATTTGTATTATATACAGTGATGTGCAAATGTATGGAACCAAGTAAATATCTCTGAAGTTTCTAGAGATGTAGAAATTAAATTTGGTGGGTAGATATTACACTATATTTTGTATTTAGTTCGAATGTTTTTATCGCAATTCAACTTCCAGTTTAACCGGAAGTAATGTCAGCTTGAAATTTTTAAATAGAACACCCTGTATATTATTTTAGTTTTGAATAGAACACTTTATTGCGAGTACAAAAATAATGGGTTCGATATGTTTTATTTCATGGCCAACCGTGATATTAACAAAAGAGTGATTTTTGTTACAATGCTAAGATCTAGTATTTTGCGAGTGTAAATCACAAATGTAACAATAACATTAAATACCAAAACTGAAATTATACAACAGTACTTAAATTACTGAAAAGGGCGCTAAACATAGTAAAATAAAACATGACTACGACAAAGCGTTAGGATACCGTTAGTGTATTAAATGTTCAAACTGAGCACCATTTACCTCTTGACAGTAGGCCAGTCTATTTTTAAATGCCATTGTAACATTGGCCTTTGTTTCTGGTGGAATTCTTTGAATCTCTTGAGTTATTCTCTCAGCTAATTCTTGCAAATTATCTGGTCGATTAAAATAAACTTTGGACTTCAAAAAACCCCATAGATAATAGCCCAGTGGATTAAGGTCTGGTGATCGAGGAGGCCATTCTATAGCACCTCTTCTTCCAATCCACCTATTAGGAAATGTCCTGTTTAAACGATCTCGAACAATGCGAGCGTAATGAGGTGGTGCCCCATCTTGCTGAAACCAAATATTATTTGGCAGTTGTCCATTTTCCTCCAGCGCCGGAATTATTTGTGCATCCAAAAGTTCTAAATACATGTTCCCGTTCAAATTTCCTTCTAAAAAGAAAGTCCCAATAATTCTGTTATTGTAAATACCGGCCCAAACGTTCAGTTTTTGAGAGTGTTGCGTATGAGCTTCTTGTACCCAGTAAGGATTATTTTGGGACCAGTAACGGCAGTTGTGTCGATTAACTGTACCGTTCAAACAAAAAGTTGCTTCATCAGAAAACACTACATTTTGTACAAAATTATCGTCACGGTTACAAATATCCATAACTGATTCACAAAATTCTAGCCGTCTGTTGAAGTCGTCGTCGGAAAGTTCTTGAACAAGGCGAATTTTGTACGGGTAATATCTTTCTCGTTTTAATATCCTCCCTACTGAAGGACGGCTAATTTCGTGCATATTGGCCAGTTCAGTAGTAGACAAATTATGATTTTCCTCTAAAGATATAGCAATATTTTGAGCTACTTCTTCATTTGTAGCAGTATTTATACGTCCACTTTTTCTTAAATTTCCGACGGTGCCATTTGTATTGTACCTTTGCAAAGTCTTTGTAACTATCGAACGTGTTATTTGCCTATTCGGATGAATATTGTTAAAAAGGTCACAAACTTCTTGATGCGTTCTTCTTCTGTCGCCAAATCCAATCATCATTAGTATTTCAATTCTTTCTGTTTCGCTTAAATGAGCCATTTTTGCGTTAAAACTAAAATACTACTTATTTTGACAATAACTGTCACTGCTACAATTATTACATGGACTACCAGATATTATTACATTTTCATTCAAAAATAATTTTTTTTTTGTTAATATCACGGTTGGCCATGAAATAAAACATATCGAACCCATTATTTTTGTACTCGCAATAAAGTGTTCTATTCAAAACTAAAATAATATACAGGGTGTTCTATTTAAAAATTTCAAGCTGACATTACTTCCGGTTAAACTGGAAGTTGAATTGCGATAAAAACATTCGAACTAAATACAAAATATAGTGTAATATCTACCCACCAAATTTAATTTCTACATCTCTAGAAACTCCAGAGATATTTACTTGGTTCCATACATTTGCACATCACTGTATATACTAAAAGCCAATTGTCTCGCTCTTTTTAACACGAACGATTAAAACGGCAAAGCTATACCCCAAAATTGACGAATTGGGGAGACAGTTTTCTGAGAACCTGGCGCATCTACGGTGGGAACGAAAGTGTCATGCGACGGGGACCACGGTCCCACGTGCCTTGGGCCATTTTTCACGTCTCCGAAGAGAGAACGAGGGCCCGAAAGGAGTTTTTGAAAATTTTAGAACGTGCAGAAAAAGAGTATGAATCATAGTATTTTGCCATAAGGCCTACGTGTAAAATAAAAAATATGGACTAGGTTCGATTTTAAAATGGCGGTGGATCGATACAGATGACCGTGACACATCAAACTTCGGATAAGGTTAAGTTAAACGCACGAAAAATTCAATTTCAGGTTATAAATTATCAAAACCGTCAAATCAGTTTGAGTTCGCGATATGGCATTTGCCGGGAAACGTCAAAATTGGCGGAAAGCACCAGTCGTGCAATACACACATATAATGACTATCTATTCACGTTTATCGATCGGTTGTCAAGTTTAAATGTCAGAAGGCCGACAAATAAAGGGATTATGAAGGAAATGTGGTACCTTTCAGATACGTATTAGTGTTATTATTATCAATTGTTACTATTTCTTTTCTATTTATGAATATATGAACAATGCCGACGGATATGATAATATAAACTTAAAGTGTATTATCGCACGTAAGTACAGTGACAAATATAACGATCTTTCTATATTTTATTAAAATATATTAAATACAAATTATATATGTCATCGAATTGTCGTCACTTCTCGCGAAAGAAGTACCGATGCAAGCCTAAATAAAGAATCATCTGAGTTTTCTTTATTTGTCAGATGTGTCCGAAACACTTCGAAATAACATAAATACATCAAATATGTAAAATTCCCATAAGCATTTATGTAATTTCGTTTATCAATTCAGTTATAAAAGCAAACATTTAAAGTATGCGACTATGCGGGTTGGCACAAACTAATCAGAAGTACATTTTCGGTTAAATGGTATTAGGAGCCAGCAAGATTTTTGATTGGGTTTTACAAAGTACATATATATATACTATTAAAGCGTAATATGAAAATTAATTAATTCTCTCAATGACCTGTAAGTTTAAAACATGTTTTGTTAAAGTTCATCATGTTATGTTGTTAATTTCATTTGACAATTGGAAAGACAATTTGGTTAAGCACTGTCCGTCTGACATTTCGATCTCACAAGTTTATGTGTGAACGAATACACTACAACGAAGTATTGTCACGATGACAGGTGGAACGACAATTTGGTTAAACATCAACTTTTCATTGTCGTATAAGTGTCACGATGACAGTCTGTCAAAAAATTTGAAGTATACACTATTTTTATCGTAAACTTGACACAAGGCATGGTACTACCAATTTTATAGAACGAATAACATGAAACAACATTTAAATGCCGAACCGTCTTGGTTTTTTTTGTTTTATGTCTGTCGACGTTCACCTTGGCCTAGATGCACACAATTAGACAATTAGACTTAGCAATCAGTAAAAACATTAACAAAACCATAAAGATAGAAACTGAAAGTGTCATGAGCTCTGATCACAATCCAATTATAATAACTTGGAACGAAGACATAACCGAAAGAACATATCACACCTTCAAGACAGACTGGGCCGGCTACAAAACAGAACTAGAACAAACCATCACTGCAGTTCCTAAAATACAAAACACTGCAGAATTAGAACAGAACATAAAATCACTACAAGATAAAATAATAAACGCTGTTAAAACTAATACCATCAAAATAGAAAGGATATATAAATCAGGTAGTCTACCACATCATATTAAAGAACTAATAAAGGAAAAGAACAGAGCTAGGAGAAGACAAAACTATACTAAACAACCTTCAACATCAAGTACATAAGGAATTACTGGAACTGAAAAATGTAGAATGGCAAAGAACACTAGAAGAAATAGGTACAGACCTCTCTAAGACATGGAAAATAATCAAGGCAATCAAAAGAGAACAAATACAAATCCCACCACTTCAATTCAATAACTCCACACAAGTCACAGCAGAAGAAAAAGCAGAAGCTCTAGCGGAATCACTAGAAGAGCAATTCACTCCGAACTTGGATGAAGTAGATATGCAACACGTAGTGCAGATTCACAAAGTAGTAAGCAGAGAAATACGTGAACCCCACTCCCCTAGCAACGACCCAGTCACAGCCGAGAACCTAAAAGCAATCCTTAAAGCATTAAATCCCAAAAAAGCTCCTGGTATAGACAACATCACCAACAGATCACTACAAAACCTCCCCCCAAAAGCAATAATGTCAATTCTAGTAATAGCAAACTCCGTTATCAGACTTCAAACATTCCCAAAGATATGGAAACATGCCAAAGTAATAGTTATACCTAAACCAGGAAAACCAAAAACAATACCAAGCAGCTACAGGCCCATAAGCCTGTTACCATCCATTAGCAAAGTGATAGAAAAAATAATCCTACAGAAGATAAAGTACCACTCTGACAATCAAGACATAATACCAGAAGATCAACATGGGTTTAGAGAAGAACATTCAACGATAACACAACTTTCAAGAGTCACTGAGATTATCCAAGAAGGATTCAACAAACATCAAGTGACAGCGGCTGTATTTCTCGACATAGCAAAGGCATTTGATAAAGTCTGGAGGCAGGGACTCATATATAAAATGATAATACACAATTACCCAACACACATTATAAAAATCACGAACAGTTTTCTCTAAGGACGCTGCTTTCAAGTTAGCATCCAGAACACACTTTCCTCAATAAAACATCCAACAGCGGGAGTCCCCCAGGGCTCATGCCTGTCACCTCACCTATATACAATATTTACAGCCGACATACCAGTGTCAAATCCTACAAGATATTTAAATACGGCCACCTTTGCAGATGATTCGGCACTGCTCTCAACATCAAGATGTCCGACGAACGCGGTACAGGAACTCCAAACGCACCTAGACAACACGATAAAATGGTTCAAACAATGGAGGACAACAATAAACGAAGACAAATCCCAAGCAATAATCTTTCAAAGGAATCTGAAAACAACAGACAACGAAATAACCATCAACAACAACACTATACCATGGAGTAGAGAAATTAAATACCTGGGAATATACCTGGATATAAAGCTCAATTATAACACACACATAGCAAAAACGATAACCAAAACCAAACAAACAAGATGTCAACTATGGCCTCTTATAGGCAGAAAAAGCCAGCGAACACGAACAACAAAATTCCACTTTACAAACAAGTATTAGGTCCAATATTCACATATGCATGCCCAATATGGGTGCATATGTGCAAGACCAACATCAAAAAACTGCAAATAATACAAAACACCAGTCTTAGAATGATACTAAATGCTCCATGGTATATGAGAAATAATCAAATAATGAATGAAACAAATACCCCAACCATTATTGACTACATCAAGGAAAGAGCGCTCAGTTTCTATAACCAGATGGAAAACCACTCAAATCAAAATCTCAAAAGAGCACTTGCATATGATGGAAATGAAAATTTCAAACACAAAAGACCTAAAATGGTTCTACTTTAATTCTTAATCAAAATAAAGATAAACAATAGCTAATCAAATTCAACTTTAACAATCCAAGATTCACCGCACTCAGATGAAGAGTAAAAGACTAAATAGTCTAACTCAAAGCCACAATAAAGAAGAAGAAGAAGAAGAAGATGCACACAATTGATACAAAACCTGAATGTCAACAAAAATTTTCTAAATACCAGCGTTCAGTAAATTATATAGAAATGTTGTTCGCTTTGTGGGCAAAGTCTTAATAAATAAATTTATTTGCCACTAATTATAAATGTCACAATAATATTTAATTTATTTCTAAGAGACATTTTGCTTAATATGCGTCTTCATTCATAAACAAGAAGAAACTGAACTGCGGTTGTAATTACTATACATTGTCGGTCATTCGGGTACAGTTTCCAATATCGTAGTTTTAAAAATTAAAGCAAAGGCGCGATTAATAACATTTAACGTCCACTGAAAGAAATATTATAACCGTTAATATTTACATTTTATTGCATTATCAATTATTATTATTATTACTATTGTATCGGTCATTTATCGTATCTTTAATGTCTTGGACACATCTCTGTCATCTTTCTACATACAAATATACATACTGCGTCTTTAATTTAAATTTAGAGTAGCTTATGATATCAATATTAATTTGCGAATACTGTGCTACAGTAATGTTTTTCATTTTGACTACTGTCATAGTTAAGTCAATTTATTGAAAAGTTCCACAGTGTTTTCAAATTAATATTGAAATCGTAGGTTATTCTAAAAAAAAATAATTGAAGGCACGGTATGTCTACAATGACATTCAATTTGACAATTCATTCTCGCAATAGATCGAACTGTCACCACGATGACAGTTTGCAAGAAAATTTAACGTATGGGCAACGTTTATCATAAAACTTGAGACAAATAGAGTTAGAGTACTACCAAATTTAAAAAACAAAGAAATTTATATATGATACAACAAATCTTGATCATACAACCATCTTAGGTTTACCTGTTCGGCCTACTTACATTCAACTTAGACTAGGTGCACACGCATTATATCAAACTTGAATGTCAACGAAATGTTCCAAGTAATCAGCTTTCAGTAAATTCTATAGAAATGTTAAACATTTTATGGGAAATTTTTTAGTTAATAAATCCATTTGTCTATAATTATAGATGCCACAATAATGTATAATTAATTTCTAGAGATATTTCATTTAAGTTGCATCTTCATTCATAAACTAATTAAAAGAAAATTTATAACCGTTAAAATTCAAGTGCCTCTGCGACTGGCAGTAGTCACGTTCCAAAGAAGCAATTCAAACTCGAAGAGTTTCATGGAATAACAAAAAGAGCAAGTATTCTATTAAATTAATGTGTCCTAAATAAAAAAAAAAAGGGGGGAAAGAGTAAATTGAATAATCAGCACTTGATGACTTATATCGACATTTTATGACAAACATTATGGAGCACTGATGAGCTTGATTATTTGCAACGAACGTCATATAAATTTATTTCTATTGACTATTGTCCCGGAAGCCCTACGTTAATTGTAATTCAAAGAAACGAATACATCATGCTGATCAAAATTGGTGAACATAGTATATTATTAAACTAAAATTAAGTAACAGTTAAAGGGTGTAGCCATCTTTACTCATCTATTATTATTTTAACACCGATATATTTAACTAGAGCAGTGGTTCCCAAACTTATTTTGCCTACTGCCCACTTTGAGAATAAATTATTTTTTAGCGCCCCCATTTTTTCACCTACTCAAAAACCACTATAACTTCAAATTAAATTAATTATTGTGAGCTATATTAGCGGAGATTAAACATTCATTCTAAACGAGACTTTTACTATGGGTTATAGTAAAAGTCTCGTTTAGAATGAATGAGTTAACTTGAGACCTGAGCGTAGTAGGTAATACACAACGGCGCTCAGGTCTCAAGTTAACTTTTACGGGCTACACCTGCCAATGAGAATGATTATTGAAACGCAACTTTATAGTATTCAGACAAAGTATCTTTTATTCAAAATTCAAAATAAAACAAACATAATCGATTCTAATATAAAAACTAATGTGAAGGATGAATCTGATGCTGTTTAATAAGTTTGTTGATATCAGGTTCCAATTTACTCAAGAACAGCCGCAAGTCACCACGTTCGGTAACATGCAAACGATTTCTCTTTTTAGTAAGCAGCGTTGCTACAGCACTAAATCCACGTTCACACAAATATGACGATGGGAATGCTATCAAGAATCGTTGAATGATTGACCACAATCCAGGGTACAATTGCGGGATCGGTTTTTGTAGCCAAAATTCTTGGTAGCCATTTTTGAACTTGATTTTTATTTCCTCGTTCGTTGTCAATTCTATAAGTTCTTCTTCCAGATGTGGTGATATTGCTGTGTTGACATTTGAAAACGGATCCAACACCCAGTCTGGTATTTCCAAGTTCAAAATATCCTGGTATCGTTCGGTGAAGTCAATGTGGAGCTTTTCCAAATGTTGGCAGTAGGCAAACAAGTCGTCGTTACTGCAGGATACTGATAAATTCGGAAAATTATGAAACTCACGTCTGCCCATATTCTTTTTGTGTAGAAGCAGTTTGGCTGCAAAAGCAGCAACGACATTTTTTGTTTTAATTAAATTTAGTTCATCGCCTTGCAGTTGGAGATTCATGTTGTTGAACAATTTATACAGGTCTGTCATGTAAGCTATATCATTTTTTGATGTAATGAGCTTGTTGCGCAATTCTGTATCTTTAGTTTCCAAAAACTCTATCACAGAGTCAAACAGGTTGTAAAATCGAGTCAGACAATTGCCTCTTGATAGCCAACGAACTTCGGTATGAAACAACAAACGGTTGAAATCTTCGTCATTAGTAACACAAAGCTGATGAAATAATCTATCATTCAAAGAGCAGTTACGGATTTTATTGACTGCTTTGATGACATATTGCAGTGATTGAAATAGTCGTTCACTTAAATTTCTAGCAACCAAATGTTGTCTATGAATAACGCAATGTACAGCAAGGACATCTGGAATTTTATTTTTTACGTACGCTATGAAGCCTTTATGGCACCCTGTCATAGCCGGAGCGCCATCCGTAGCAACTGATATAATATTTTTCAAGGGAATCTCTTTCTCATCACAAAACTTTTCCAATGTATTGAATATGGTTTCGCCTTTTGTATCGGTCTCTAAATTTCTAGCAAACAATAGTTCTTCACATATTTTCTCATCTTTAATAAACCTCACGTAAGACAGCAACAATGCTTCATTAGTTGGTAAAGTGGACTCATCGAGCTGAATTGAGAATTGACTAGTCCTCAGATGATTGCACAATGATTCTTCTATGTTTCCGGCCATTTCATCAATTCGTCTTTGCACAGAATTATTACTCAAAGGAATTTTTCCGATAATATCTGCGGCCGGTTTATGAAGCACAGTAGTTATTACTTCCTTTATTGCTGGCAAAATTAACACTTCTCCGATGTTGTGTGGTTTGCCTTTTTGAGCAATTAACAAAGAGATGTTGTACGAAGCTCGAAGTCCGTCGTCATCTTGCTTAGCAGCCGCCGAAAAGAGTTTTGCTACACTTGGCCGAGTATTATGCTTCTTCTCTAGGTCTTGAAAATATGCTACATTCTTGTCTTTCTTATCTGGATGCATTTTATTCAAATGATCTTGAAGTCTTGAAGGTTTCATTGCTTCATTCGAAAATGTTTTTAGGCATAGAAGGCACAAAGGCGACGATGGGTTTGTAGGATTTTCAATGAATCCGAATTTAATATATTCCGCACAGTATTGCCGTCTCTTCTTTTTTACTTCCGACATTGTTTTGTTTTGAGAAATACGTAAGTATAAGTGTTGAACTTAAGTACTGCTTATCTATTACGCGCGAAACCGTAAATGAAAATAAAATAAATATTACGTTGTTTATATAGGATTGCATAAGCAGCACGCACCGACAGGAATAAGACAAACATGCATAAACTCGTTTATCTCATTCGACGCTCAATCGTACTCAACAAGTAAGAACAAGTATTCTATGAACCAGCCGATTGATACAGTTGCCTTTTTATTTGTTTGTTTGTGTCTCTTTTCGTTTCGAAACGGAGCGACCGATTGATATGTTTTTTATTTTATTTATTCAATAAAACAGGACAGATATATGAACTACTCGGAGAGAAATATCGAACCGAGTTGGTTTGAGCAATCTCTTAATTAATATTAGTTGATGTTCACAAGCTGTAGTCGAGAGTAGGGATGGGACATCGGTGGGTAAACATCGATATCAAACATCGATGTTAACATCGTTGATCAACATCGATGGTTGCAAAATATCGACTACCAAACATCGATGTTTTTAAACATCGATAATTATATTTATAGATTTATTTTTTGGCAGTTTAACAAAAACTTTATTATAACTTAATTAATTTACGTCCTTAACAAAATGATATAAAAGATATCACTATTCAAAAAAAATAATAAAAGAAATATATACATTTATAATATGTAGTTAACTTTAGAAACTACTCAAAAAAACTATATAAAAAAACAATATTATGCAATTACGCATGAAACAACCACATGACTTAAATCGTCTGATACTTAAAAAATATATACATTTACGTGTATCAAAGCTTTTTAAGAGAACGATTTTTATTTGGGATTTTATAGTCTTGCATTTTTTTTTGACTACGCTGGCAAATACCGAGATACATATGGATATGGTTTTATATTTCTGATGTGTCATCTTGCATTTAATACGTGTATCGTCGTGTATGATTGTACGCACTAGGGAATTTCCCGAAGAAGTATACATCGGTAATGTCTATCTCCCTTCTTTTTCTATGAAAATACGTTTACCTCCTTCACTTATTCTGCATGCATACATAATTTAACTTTTATTCTGCACATTAAAAGTACTATAAATTTATGTATTTAATTATATATTATTTAAATATTTATACTGAGTAATATTTAAAAGAGCCTAAAATGAAATATTCGAATTTATATGATATAGCACTGTGTAATTTAAATACTTCTTTTATTCGTAGACAATTTTACATCCTCGTAGCCTGTATGTGAGCTGTTAATTTGGAAACATTTTTGTATTTGTCAACAGAGGACGCTGTTTTATTTTGTGATTAGTGCAAATACATTTTGTCAAGCTTAAAAGTTCGATGTTCACTATATTTCTTCTAACATCGATAGTTTATCGATAAATCTAAATTGCAAACATCGATGCAAAAACATCGAACATCGATCCTAAAATATCGATGTTCAATGAACATCGATGTTTATCGCCCATCCCTAGTCGAGAGTCGAGAGCTCAGTCGGTGTCTAAGAGTCCTCCTAGATTCTAGGTGAAATTACAAATCGCCCCCTAAGCCTTTACACAACGCCCCCATTTTTTTCTGGGTCTCTTACCGCCCCCCTTTAGACCTGCAGCGCCCACAAGGGGGCGTTATCGCCCACTTTGGGAACCTATGAACTAGAGCATACGCGAAATGTTGGTCAACTCAACATTCACGTTAGATGGCTTAAATGTTACAGGAAACGTCAGAATTGTCAGAAAAAGTCCATCTGACTTTTGATTAATGTTGGCAATTTCACAAAAATTTAATTGCGGGTTATAAAACGTCAAAACAATCAATCGATTTCAGTTCGTGATGAAATCTGAACTGCTTTCATGATGACAATTATTTCAAAAAAAAAGTTAAACACCCTGACATCTGTCTGATATTTCATGGTTCATGTTTTTAAGCTTCATCGATATTTATTGTAGACCTTGACACAAAAAGATATGAAATTACAAATTTTATACAGCGAAATGACTAAAATATTAATGAGAAAAGTGCTATCAGATCCATTTTAGTTTTGCCTATATACCGTGCCTTCAAATACTTTCCGCATTAGAGACGGCCATGCTTTTTTTTTAATGGTTGGTGACAGTGCATAATTTTAATAGTTTGATTATGTCATATAAATAATAATAGGCGTCTATAATTTGAATTTAAGTATGACAACTGTCAGAATTTGAAGTTTTCAAAAAATTAGCATGTACACCAACATTGATTACTTAAAAACTTCAAAAACAGCCTACTCTAATGCGGAAAGTATTTGACGGCACGGTATTAGACAATTACCTTAAAATATGATTTATATTATTATTAGTAGGTGACATTTTTTAAAAACCACTTTTTTGGTATCAGGGGACTTCAAAACGTGGACATCTGCAAGAGATAAGAAAGTAAAATAAACTTTAAAATATTAATGAGAAAAGTGTTATCAGATCCATTTTAGTATTGCCTATATATTAGACAATTACCTTAAAATATGATTTATATTATTATTACTAGGTGACAGCCGAATCAAATTCCAATGTAATGACAATTGTTTTGTAACTATTCAATTTACTAAAGTAAATATTCCAGTCTAATTCAACAATTACTTCTACTAAATAGTTTGATTGTCAGTAGAAAGTTTGAAGTATGGGCAGCGTTCAATCATTTAATGCGATATGTTTGAAAATACACCATTAAATCAAATTGTTAATCAAACATTCTGATGATGGTTGATGATGATCGTGTCCCAGGCTGGTGGCTCTTATTTCGATGGATTGGTTGTAATCATGAACTAGGTGCCTTTTTGTGTTATTTTTCCTTAAATACTTAATAAAAATCACAAAATGATCGAACAATTACAAATTATATTCTTTTTACAGTGTGTGTAAGCAAAATGTTTACACAGATATTCCAACGTCGGTCAGTATTATTTTTGGTTATTGTTTTTAGTTCAACTACCAGCGTCACTACTAAATATTTAAATTATAATAGGATCGTCTCAGCAACCGACATAGCCAGAGCACGATCTACAGGCGACGACTCAATGTCACTGCAAACTCACTTTGACAGGAACAATTTCAGAGCAGACAAATGAAACTAATTATTAATATGGAAGCCAGTTATAAATTCACTATTATAAATAAAAGTAATAAGTCATACTTATTCTATACCAACATTTTATTTAAAACTTGATTCTTCTGTGTAATGGGCATGCATTGTTCACAAATTTGCATTATAACAAAGCTCAAAAGGTATGTCAAAAGTATGTTTGCGGGCCATGATAATTGGCAGGTTAAATTATGCAAAATTAAAATAAATCTGATATTACATTTTCAATAATGATTTACTCCTTTCATTGTGTAAAACTAATAAAACTATGAATCTTTTAGTGTCAAGTCTTAGTATTACGCTAAATAGCATCTAAATTTCAAACTCCAACAACGAAAAGTCAGACTGACGTTAAGATGCTTTAAATTGTCGTTCCACCTGTCACCGTGACAGTACTTCGTGGACAAAAATATACGTCTATACAAGGTGTGCGAAAAGTTTAGAAAATCAAAAATGATTTTTTTTGGCGTTTTACAGCGAACTGTAATAAAACTGTAAGCGGACGCGAAAGGCGATTCAAGCTCGAAGAGATTGATGGACAGCTAGTTAAACAACTCTAAAAGCTGTGAAGTTTATTCTGAACTGTCAGTAATCTTATTGTTAATCTCATTGTATTGTTATAAGTATCTGTACTGTGCAAACCTAAGATGGATCGTTTTACAAATAGTGTCAAATATCAAATGCTGGAGTGTTTTATTTTGTGTGGAAGAAATGATGAATTGGCTGCAGAAATGTATTTCGATAGATACCCTGAAAGGCGGCAGCCAGAAAAAAGCATTTTTCGCCGATTGCGTGATAATTTGATAATGCATGGAAGTTTTGTCAAACCCAAAAAAAGGCAAAACAATGAAAATAATGAAAATATTGTTCTTCAAGCAGTAGTTGAAAATCCCCGTACGTCTTTACGGGTAATTGAAAATACACTTGGCGTCGCTAGGTCAACAGTTGGTACCATTTTAAAGCGTGCCAAATTCAAACCTTATCGTGAAAGAGCCAGTCAAGGGCTTCAAAATAGTGACGAAATACGGAGAGCACAATTCTGTCATTGGTTCATCCAAAAACATAATGAAAATCCAAACTTTCTTGCGAAAATTTTATAGTCTGATGAGAGTCGATTTACTAATTCTGGATTGTTTAATCGTAAAAATACTATCTTTTGGTCCGATGAAAATCCACACCTAGTTCGTGGCATTAGACAGCAAGTCAGATGGGGATTTAATGTCTGGATCGGCGTTATTGATACACATTTTATAAAATGTAGTCTATTTCAGGAGCCATCCAGCTTTATTCTAACAAACATACCTTGAAGTACCGAGATTACCATTTAGGGGTCATACTTTAATTTAGCGTTTCGGCAGTTCGTAGAAACATCGGATGAAGTAATACCTACATATGTGTGCTATATACTTGAGAGATGGAGGTTTTTAGCATGTCATTACTAGATATTAGATAACCACGCTACATAACACAAACAACGAAGCACTTACCGACAAATTTACTAAATTATATTATATTCGTGTACAAATATAGCGTCATATGAAAATATCGTGTACGTTTACCACTTATACTTACGTCTTACATCTGTTTGCAGACCATTTACTCAATCAATAAAGAATAGTAATAGTAGAGAATAAGTTATTATAGAATGAGTCGAAAACCAATAAACTGATGCTTTATACTAAAGGACTATTCAGAACCCACACTGTAAGAAATATGGTCTTGACCTAAGAAAATATTTCGCTTTCAACTTTTTAGCTTTAATTTACTTGTAATAAATCGAAACGTTTTAAATCAAGTAAATTAAAGCTTTATATATGAGGACGAAAATATTTTCTTAGGTCAAGTGAATATTTCTAACAGTGCATGCAAGCAAAATTCCTGGGCTTGTATATGGAGGGCATATTTACTTGGGGGTCATGAGGCGCAACTGTGTGGATGGTTGACAGCGGCAGTATACGCGATCAAAGGTATCAAACGGGTGATAACGCAGGCAGGAGCTAGTCATGTTTTCATTCTATTGCTTTGTATGGAATACGCCTTTGGGAACAAGTCAAGAGTGTTTGGACTGCTAAAGAAGGGGATTAGGAAGTATGGGCAGCTGCAGACAACATTTTAAGAAATTAAAAGTATTACCTTGCCAGCTGTATATATACTTTCAACGCTGCACTGCCAATAAGGCAGCTCTTGCAATCCATGGTTAGAATCAGGATTACCCCATCAGATCGAGCATACAACTTCAGATCCCGTATCGTCGAATAGCCAAAATCAAAAAATATATATAACGATTAATGAAAATTACAACCTTTCCAATTAATACTAATTGTTTATTATAACAATTTCTTCTTGGGTATCACTGGAACGTACACTCCACTGGGTTAATGACATAGCACGTGATCGAAAATCACGAAGTATGCGTTTCAATTGTACCCGAGGCAAAATCTGTATTTTCAAAATTCTATATTTAATATTATTGTTAGAAACTGGGGAAGATTATAATTTAAAATAATTTCTTTCAACACTCAGAAAGAATATTTAATTTCTGGAAATAACGTACCTATCATGTGTAAAGTTCGTTTGTCATCCGTTCCTGGCTATAATTTGAAGGATCCCTTTATATATTTCCTCGGCAATTTAATGGCAAAACACTTGACCGGCAATCATGAAATGTTCGTTAGAATCGTACCTTAGGCGAAATTTTTATAATATAAATTTTTCTAGTTAACAGACCTGGGAAATTACATTCAAATAGTAATTAATTACAATTACGTCTAAAATGTAATTGACAATTACTTTTTTAATCACAATTGCAATTACATTATGAGCAAACCTTTCTTTCTGTTATCAGTTCTTTGGTGTATATAATATCACAATAGTAACTTATTAATAGGTGAAGAAAAAACTTTGTGTCCCCTTTTAAGCAAATTGCGCGCACGAAGGAGTGTGCGATTTTGCATTAAAGTTCATATGGAGAAGGAGTGCAGAAAGATAGAATGTATGTACAATATGTGTTACAAATACATTAAATTAAATAAAATGAAACATTCATTGTTTCCGTTTAACAATGGTCGAATTTCGACCACTGGGCGACCACTAGTATCAATAAATGTTCCGCACGACAAGGCATATGAGGCTTCAGGGTAATCCAAATCAATCTGTTGACAAGTAAGCTCTTTGTTTTGTTCACCATATATTAGTCGTGGTAGTACAGATAGTTTTGTGAATCAATTTTTACTTTCGGATCAAGATATGTTGATTATATAAAGCTTCGTTCGTCGAGAAATCACAAACTCGTCAGTGGCGATTTGATTGATCGGGAGAAATCCGAAACTAGCCTCTGGCTACATCATCTGATAGGCTCCGATTAGTTCGTGATTTCTCTACGAACAAAGCTTAAATCATTCAACATTTTATAAGTGTCTTTCTAGATATATGGATTGTTGATTCTGTAAATTTTTAATACTTGGATTTTATATAATTGAAACATAACATTATTTGTAATAAAAGTACGAGTTCTGTAATCTTTTTTTTTATAATCTTTTCGTGTACTGTATTGTAGAGGTTTTTACTAATCTATAAGTTTTGTAGATCTTTTTGTACCTTCATTTCTATTTTTTTCTTTAGATATTCATTATCAGAACACTGTTTTCTTTGTAAATGTTTTAAAGATGTAAAGATTCGATGTTGCACTTTTTGAATCTTTTATAATTTTGCGAACAAGTAAAATCAGCTAACGTTGTGCTAATTATCAGTAGTTATAATTTTAAAATATTTATCTTCTAATATTTTTTTCTTTTTCACTGACTCTAGCGATATTCATGTCTATTTCTCGGCTTGATGCTGATGCTGTAGAATTTGTAGATATCGTGGATGTTACGTCAAAGTTTTTATCGACCGGGGAAAAGGAGTTTTACGATTTATAAAGAACATAAGGATCCACTTCATCGTCATCCTTAATATATATTGCGCGTGTAAGATTGTAAATGGAATTTGTAATTGAAAAAGTAATTGTAACTGGAAATCTAATTTTTAATTGAATTAAAAAAAACAAGTTACTGGAAGAGACAAAAGAATTAACTACAATTACAATTAATAATTTCTAAAGTAAATTGTAAGTATGATTTCCTTTTTGTAAAGTAATTGCCTTGCACTGCTAATTAATATTATAATTATTACTTGAGAAGATTATAATTCTCAAAAAATCCTTCAAAATTAAAGAAAAAGTTTCATTTGCACGTCACGGATGAGGTTCTTGGGGGTGTGGATGATGGTTTGGTGACGGTATTGGTTCTCCTTGATTACTCTAAAGCGTTTGACACTATCAACCATTCCCTACTGCTGGCCATCCTGCGCTTTATTGGTTTCGACCAAGTTTCTATAAACTTTTTCCATTCTTATTTGAATGGTCGCATGCAACAGGTGCGCGTTGGTGGTGTTGTGTCAGGTCGGCTGTCTGTCGTATCTGGTGTTCCTCAGGGTAGTATCTTAGGGCCACTATTATTCGCAATTTACAGCTCTAATATAACCAAATGTTTAAGATATTGCCAATTTCAGTTGTACGCTGATGACACTCATTTCATCCCTCGAATGTTGTCTCTGCCGTCGCCAGTGTTACTTCTGATCTTTAATCGCTTGTTGCAGAATCTGAACGTCACTCTCTCAATATCAATCCTGGGAAATCTGTGGTATTGCTTTTTGGTCGTGCCAAACAAAGAAATTTGTTCTTGCCGCTGGTTAAGATCCAGATAAACAATGAACCCCTTCCTCATTCCGAGTGCTCAAAGAATCTTGGCCTTTATCTCGATACCAAAATGAGGTTTAAGGAGCATGTCTCCCGACTTATTCGAAGAGCATTCTGTAATCTTAAAATACTATATGGCAATAAAGATTGTTTAGATAGTAATTTACGTAGAATTTTATGCGAAGCCTTAGTTCATTCTCAGTTTAATTTTTGTGACCATGTATATTTTCCCTGTCTCAATAGTGCCGATAAGCTCCGAATACAAAGGGTCCAGAATGCTTGCTTGAGATTTATCTATGGTTTACGTCGGTTTGATCGCGTTTCTCATGCGCTGAAATGGGCTTATTGGCTCAATATGAGTAGTAGAATTTCTTTGCACTTCATCATCTTCTTCCATAAAATTATTTCCTCAAAGAAACCCAGTTATTTATACCGTAATATTCAATTTCGAACGGATGTGCATAGTGTGAATGTTAGGAGCAGGGGCCTTTTGACGACCCCACAGCATCAACTGCAAGGTTTTAAAAGATCATTTCGATATAATATTACGAAGTTATATAACCCTGTTCCATCATCTCTTAAAGTGTTGTCTGTTTCGTCTTTCTGTGCTGAAATAAGGAAGTTCTTTTTTTCTTTGGTTAATGTGTGAAAGCTTTGTCAGTTGCTGGACATGTATGTGTATATGTATTGTCAATTATTACTGCGCTATATTGTTAATTGTAAATTGTTAAATGCTGTTTAGTATACCGTTTTCGATCTTGTATATTATGTATTATGTCTTCATTTTCATTGTATGTTCTGTATGTGTTGCGTTGTGCCTGGCTGAAGAGGTGGAGCAATTGTGTGTTTACTCATTCGACTGATCTTGAGCCTATTAGTTCATATATTTATATTATTTATTCATATTATAGTTTTGTTTTCTGTTTTTCTCTTTTCTTTTCTTTGATATTTGTATGTACTGTGTATTTGTATTTTGTTATATGAGCTAATAAAACACTATTATTATTATTATTATTATATAGTAAGTTTACATTAATAATTCGACATTATTACTCTAATCAAACATAACAATGGACACTACAGAGCCGTAATACAAATACTACTGTGACTCCTACTAAGTTCATTCTTATCTCAGTGTAATTTGTTGGGAACAATACAAAGTATGCCAAACAGTCCTTGCATTATATGTTCTAGACAGCAGCAGAGTCGGTTCTTATTGCATTCAAGGAAATAAATGGATGCAGAAATAGTTGTTGCAACATGGCTGGTAATTTGTGTTCGTAGATGAGGTGCACACGTATATTTACTACCACTACATGGCTGACGTAAATACACTTAATTGCGAGCTCGACGGCGCACAACATCTAATGAACGTTCCTACAACTCACTGCTTACTTTATCGACGGACAATATAGAATCACGTTCTTTCATTCTAGAAAATCTATCACGGAATTTACTTTCGTTGGAGCCTATTTCGCAAGGAGACAGACATTTATTTGATGATTCAGCTGGCCGGTTTCCTGGAAATTGAGAAAAAATAGTATCTAAACTATGAAATGCGAAAATCGCATTTGCATAACTTGAATAAATATTTAGAGAAGTTTGTTTATATAAGAAAGTGTGTAGGTGTGGATATTTTGTAACAATATTTATCATATGTTATTTGGTTTACATCTAAGATTAGTCTAATGCAATTTATATATCTATAATAAAATAGCGTTTCACACGAATCTTTTTCGATCTGTGTCTGTCTAAATAGCATGGTTAATTATAGGCAGTGAGTCGTAATCCAAAGGTACCCAGTTTGCTGCAGATTCCGTCTATCCCTAACACTTACAGCGTTTTCTTCTGGACCCATTTCGACTCAGGCTTTTGAAAAGAGCTTTCGTCTCGTTGCCATCTTACAGTGTACTGAAAAGCGTAAAACGCAACTTACCAACCCCAAAGGCCTTCAAGAATTGTTGAAGAGACATTTTATTATGACAGAAAAGTTACTGACATTCATATGTGTTCCCAGTCATGAACATTATTTTTTGGATACAAATAGTAGATACTATATTATATGCAAAACTACATTCATTAAAAAAGATAAAAAAGTTTATATTGTCACAATAGCTATTCTGAACGCCAAAACGGGCACTCATTTATTTAGCGCTTGTAGACAAGGTTACCTTAAGATTTTATTTAACGAAATTAGTAGCGAATTTAATAAAAATAATGCTTAGAGAAACGCAATAATAACTCAAAGCCGGTAAATTATTATATTAATGAACTGTAAATAAAGGTAGGGGTTAGCTACAAGTCCATTTCAAAATTAAACGAATAAAGGTGTATGTGAAAAGTACCAACAGGATTATACTAACGTCTGTGAGTCTTGGACAGAATTCACAAATGCCGACGGACGTCGTGGTTCGGTAAATTCGGACGGGAAGTAATACATCTGTTCTTATCAAATTGCAGTGTTTGGCAAATATCTCCCAAATTTTGCATTCTATACATTTATTGAGAATGAAAAAGTATTTAGACCTGCATTTGGAATAATTTTTCTATAAAAAGTAAATAAAATTCGGACCAGAAGTAACTTTTTACTCTGATCAAAAAGTAGTGTTTTGCAAATATTTCTCAAATTAATCATTCTTTAGAGGCTTATTAAGGAATTAATTATATATTTAAAAAAAAATTTTGAAAATTCGAACAGGAAGTAACACTTTTACCCAGAGCTTTATTTTGTTAAGAGGATACAGAATTTGACACGTATTTTGAAACAACTTTTATATACATACTTTGGAACGCACATACGTATAAGAAAGTCGTATGGTAGCCATGCCTCATTTTTTTTAGAGTTTCAGATCCCAAATACTTGAAATGATTTACTTGACTGAATATATGATTGTGCAGTATTATTTTTCAATATATTGGTTGATTTTAATATTGAATTAAATACAAAAAGACGATGGTAAAAGCTAGTATAAACAATATATAAAACGACATCTATACTAACTGGAAAATGATAGACTATTTTGACAAGCCTTTAATAAAATACTTCAAACTGCATTAATATTGTGTGGTAAAATTCTAGTAAGGTTGATATACCGTATGTATCAATTTTCATTAGGTATAGGGATTCAATTTTACATGCGATTTATACATATACAAGTAATATGTGGCAACGTGCCACCCCACACCGTCCGTCACCAATCCCGGCAACAATCGACATCACAACGACTTTCTCCGATCTTCCCACTTCTCCCGACCAGATTTTACATTCAATGTTAGCTGCGAACACGTTGCGATCTAGTCTGCAATGCCCTCTTATTACTGGAACGGGAAACATCAAATGGCCGCCGCGATCTCCTGATCTAGTAATTTATTATTATTTTCAGAATCCTTTTTTATTTACCTTATTTTTAATTTTATTAAAATTACGCTTTTGTTTGTGTCATGCAGCTTAATAATTCTCTGCATTTACTAAAAGGAAAAAGAAAAACAAATCCTTGCAACTCCTAAATATTATTTCTGAACGCATTACAAACACCCAAGCCAGTGGTCGAAGAGTTACTGCTAACCACGCTAACTTGTATTTACTTACGAGCATGCATCGGTCGTGCTGGCATTGGAAAGGAAAGAAGGGGTACTATGTTGCCACATACTGTATGGATTAATCGCCTATGGCTAATGAAAATTGACACATGCTGTATAAGTGATGCGGCACAGTCAGTGGATCAGTTCTCTCTGGTAAACTATATAAGTGTAAGAGGGTCGCTGTCTTTAAGTCCTCCCTTACTAAGCAATAGGCAACAAAAGGAGTTGAGAAAATACAGCAACCCCGTCGAATATCCGTGTTTATTTGGTTACATAACATATATACAGACTTTAAAAAGTATTTATTTTAAAACGTAGATAACCCTAATGAGTTGTTGTATTCCAAAACTTTTATTTATTTGCATTATCAAAAGCGTCTTCACAGAATTATGAATACCAGGAAATGTTTTTCATTTAGGTTTTCCGCATTTTTCTCTTATTTGTTGCAATGTATGTGATGAACTTCATAATTTCAGAAACTTGTCTCGTCCTTATTTTGTAATCCTTCCTTAATTTAGTCTATTGTTTAATATTTTTGCAAATATTTTGTTGGTTTGGCGTAATGGACTTATACCTCTATAATTCCAGCATTGTATTAGTATCTCTTTGATTGGAGCTGTATGTGTTTAGTCGGGTAGGAAGTCGCCTTTCTTACCGAGTGCACGACAACCAATCATGTTAGTATCTCTTGGGTTTTTAATCATTTGGTAAATGTCTGGAGGAGTCATAAATACAGTATTAAGCTTTCGTATTTTGACAATTCATTGTTAATACCCTGCCGTTTTACTTATTGTAGCTTTTAATATTTTTGGTAGTTCTCTTGTATCTATTCTGTCTAAACCTATAGTATTATCTGCCTCTAAAATTACTTCTTTTATATTCTCATTACACCCAATTAATTTCTGGAGTGATTTAAGAGCGATATCTGCTTCTCTAATGTAAGAATTTATATTAATCGAATTCCTTAATACTTGATTCGTGTAGTGTATAAATACACCCGCCCAAAGAGATCAAGTTCTATACACTGACACGAAAATGTAGTACATACTTGTCCACACGTAAGCCATGGTCATCTAAAGGTCAGTGTACGTTCCACCAGTTCTGTATGTACTCTCTTACACTTGGAAAAACACATATAAACTTTTTATCTAGCATGAGTTAATGACTGATAATTTTTTATTACCAGATAATAAAATAGTGCATTATTTTATTAAAGGAAAAACAATTTTTTTGTAGCAAGCCTATGGTTTGACAGCTGACCGCAGTAATAAAACAGGCGAGTCACAAAAGGGTGACTATTTTTATCTGGATAGATAGCGTTTTAATTTGTCCGCCAAATATGAGTCGTCACTAGATTAAATATTCCAAGAATATTAATTAAGAAGTGTGTATATAAACTTCCCTAAAATGTCATCAAAAATATTTGCAGTTCAAACAAGTTATTTAGTAACGTCATTGGTTATTATGAAAATTAATATAACTTAAAATAGTAAAATTTAGCAACCCTAGTTTTAAAATTTTCAACTTATTCCTAATGCACAACGTTAGTGAGCATTTAATATTTTGTTTTAATATTTGCTATATATTATGGTGAGGGATATTTATGACTATGAATGTAATAATTACAAATATTTATAAGAGAGTTCGGATCGACGGATCGACGAAGGAGTGATGTTAAACTTCGAGTCTATAAAATTAACTATTTATGCGGAAGTTGATGCATAAATAATACCAAAATATATCAGAAGAATGTAATGTTTGTTGACCTTTCAATTTTGAGCAGAAAGAAATTACACCAAAAAGGATAATTTGAACATTTATCAAATTCAAAATGGCGACTTTTGTGTGTCTCTGTTGCGGTGTATTTGCGTCTGCATACGTGTGTATTTTGAGTACGAGTTTCCAATTCAGTAATATTCTTTTACCTGAAAGCTTACCTGGGATTTTCATTGCCTAGAAACTACTCTTACCCACTTACGATCTGCTGTCATTTCCAGACGTTGAAGAAACCGTACATCCGATTCTCAGTCTAGTTTGAATCAATAAAGTATATCCACCAAAAACATGCATGTAAAAAACGCAGGCCAAATACCCGCAAGCATGTGTGCTATACTGTATTAAAGAAATAATTGAAATATAGAAACTACGTCATGCTATTTGCTTACACGTTACTTGAATTATCTTGATAAGCGCAAAAAAATCTGTAAATATAAGTGAACAAAGTAAGCAACAACAAACTATTTATCAATATCAAGGAACTATTACGAATGAGTGAGAAAATAATCAAATGGCTAAGCATACATCCGCATTCAATGCCAGCTCGCCTGGCTGTGCTGGTTGGAAATGGTACTCTATATATGTAGATCTCCCCTCCTTGTACGCACCTTGCCCTCGCCCCGCCAGGTTTTCATAAGTTGCGTGCTGCATCATTGCCTTTTAGTAGGTAATAAAGATAATTATGTTACTAATTGGATTTTTACTAATTTTTGATTTTCTGGCAATAATAATGGTATACACTATATGTATATGTACACTATTTCAAACCTGTAGCTTAATGCGGAGTACCCTAGATACCCTAGATACATGCATCAGTCAGTAATTGAGTAGCCATAATCGTGATCCTTGGATCCTTGTATCTTGGAAACTATTGCACCTAGATACACGAAATTTGGAATACTGCTTTTTATTGGTAATCTTAATTCAGATGAAGTAGGTCGAAAATGGCTCGAATGGGATCATGCAATATAAACACAGTGCGCGCCGGCGAGTTTGTTGTGAGAACTTGGCCTGCCGGACTTGATGCGTTTAGATAAACAGGTACTGTCTGCATACTCATTCAATATTGGATTAATTATATAGGTACATATTTAGATTAGTAATTTTTGTAGAATTTTCTTGTGTATTGTATATACATGTTTATCAAACATTGCCTTCACTGTAGAAAGTTTTAGGCCAGTCTTTGATGTAGAGATTTAATGGTGTACAAATAACACGTGCAGAATAATTTATAAAAAGATCATTTTGTAATTATTCAACAATAAATAGTCGTACTTGAAGTAAAATTATCTGAAATAATTATATGAATACAATTTCTTCCTTTTGGTCTCCGGTATATATGTTTGCATTTAAAATATTCTATTAATTGCACTTGAGGTTATGTATGTTAAGTGATAATTGTTTGATACTTGTTATATACTCACCGCCTTCAAAGTACCTAACATTTCGAACACGCGTCGCTCGACAGAGTGCTTCCCGATTTACTCGAATGTAAACAAATGTAAATACTTTTGCCTCTTTAGGGCATTAAAAGAATAGATCCTGTCAGTTATAAAATTTAGTTTAAAAAAACCCAACTACCCTGGATATTCTTTCCTTAAAAGTTAGGGAAATAGGTATAATTGTAAAAACTTCTTGCAACAAATTTGTAAGCGCCATATGTTTGACGACCTCTTAAGCTACATTGGCAGTCAATTGTAATCAAACTTGGTTTTATGTTCTCTCGAAATTTTAATGTATTAAAACAAATATTTTTAATTTAATGTTTGTACAAAAAATATTGTACAAATCACTTGCGTGAAGAAATATTCTGGGCTTTAACGCAATTAAAATGCACTTATGCGGGACCATAGTTTTCCCGTACTTGGTTCGTAATAGTTATTTACTAACCAAGTACGGGAAGAGTATATTCCCGCATGAGCGAATTTTTAAAGAAGGAGCGCAGAAGGTATAGTTTATGCAATATTTTTTGTACGATCATTAAATTAAGCGTATTTGTTTAATAACTTATAATTCCGAGTAAACATTACAATATCACTAAATAGGTTGTCAAATAAATGGTGATTTCAAATTTGTTGAAAACATTTTTAACAATTACTCATATTTGCCTAATTTTTAGTAATGAAAAGTCCAGAGAAATTGTATCTTATAAACTACATTTTATTAAAAGATCGATTTTTTTAAAGAGTCTTAAAAAGCCAATGATTTTGCAATTTTATCATTCGAGTCGATCGAGAAGCACTTCATGCTGGTCGAGCAACGCATGCTTCAAATGCTATTTTGAAGGTGGTAAGTACAAAAATAATTATTGAATATCCTTAATGTCTAAAATGGAATTTATTTTAATGTCAAAAAGGATTATATGTATTTCTTTTTTGTATTTTTAATATATTTAAATCTAGTATTTGAGTTTACTTATTAACAAAACATTATAAATTTCATTTGTGTACCAGTACATATTAATTAGCTTGTTTACGTCCCGAAAATTATCTACATACTTCCTAATTTTTATAATAGTTCCATTAATAGCGTTTTATGGAATCTACTTCTGCCAATTGTCCTGACGTAAGTGAACACTGGATTTTGTTAAGTTTCAGTAACATACGCATACATTTTTAGTTATCATTTATTTAGATCTAGAACATGTTCATGTTACTATATGATATGGAAGAACGTCGAGAATGGCATCGTGAACCAATGGCGAATTATGTTTTAACTAATTGTATGTCCATTGTCAGTGAATCCGAAATTTATTGCAAAGTCTATAAAATATCGTTACAGAATGCCCAATAATCGCACGTACAACGTCACTTAGCACCGCTAAAACATACACAGAAATTGTATCCGTTGGAACCTGACAATTTTAACGAAGAACTCTGTGAAGCTTTAATGGCTGCTAATATCCCATTAAATAAATTTGACACACCCACTTTCAAAACATTTTCCCAAAAATATACTGGTCGAAATGTTCCTGATAAATCCACCTTACGCGAATATTGTGTTTCTAAGTGCTTCACGAAAACAGTAGAATGTATTGGAAGACATCTTTGAAATCAGTACCTATGGATAAGTGCCGACGAAACTGTCGATATATTAGGACGCTGAAATGTTGTAGCAGGTATACTACATCCAACTATTCTATATAACAGTTGACGCGGAAACAGTTGCTAAAACCATTGACGAGAATTTGTACAAAATGCTGCATTCGGATGACAGGTACAGGGAAAAAATACTTTTATTTGTTAGTGACACTGCCGCATATATGTAAAAAACAGGCAGACTATTAAAGGAAACATATCCTTGCTGCATATTACTTGTGTAGCACATGCTCTCCACAGAATCTGTGAATATATCAGAGACACCTATTCGGAAGTTGATAGACGCAAGTCTATTTTTTAAAAGCGGATACAAATCCGCTTTTAAAAAAGTTTTCAGAAAAGTACCATCGAGAGTAGCTCTTTACAGGAAAAAACTTCCATCTTTATCACTTCCTCCCTCGCCAGTAATAACTAGATGGGAAACATGGTTGGAAGCTACTAGTTTTTATGCAGAGAATTTCAATAGTTTACAAAATTTCGTTACATGTTTAAATGACGATTTTTGACGTATTTCTGAATGCAAGGAACTAACACAAATCCTAAATTTAAAAAATCAGTTCTTATTCCTTCAGGAACACTTTGGAAATTTGCCTAACGTAATCACATATTTTGAAAATCAAAATCTCAAATTAAAAGATGGATTAACCACATTAGAAGTGGCTATTAATAATTTTAAAAGTATTCCAAGTGACTTCGGATGTGGCCTTCGGCCAAAGTTAGACGCAGTTTTTAATAGAAATCCAGATTTAATAATTGCGGCAATTGTATATGGGGACAATGACACAAAATCTAACTGCTAAATATGCTGAAATAAAAGAATATTTCCAGTACGCACCTAAAACCAGTTTCGATCTAGAAAGAACGTTTTCTGTCTACAAGGATGTACTTCATTCAAAGAGAACAAATCTTACAGAAGAGAACCTTGAGAAAGTATTGCTAGTAAATATTAATACTCTTTTACTCGACTTGAACTACAAAATGAACAAATAATAAGGTATTTTGTATTTTATAGATAAATATTAATACTATTTTACTCGACTTGAACTACAAAATCAACAAATAACAAGGTATTTTGTATTTTATAGATCACCACCCACTTATCCAATTATATAAACAAAATTAAAACCTCTTTAAAAATACAACATTTCAATAGTGCGCCCATGGTCATCAACCTTTCGTTTCCGGTCTGTAGTCATAATATATTATTATTGTCGTTGTTTTTTGGTCTAGAAATAGCAAATAATAATTAATAGTTAATCGCATCAAGTTTATTATTTGGTGGCAAAGCATTTTGCGTTTTATGTTTTAACAAAAAAAATATCGCTACCTATGTATATAAGTTTCTGTGGCACTGTCAATAAAGTGTGTTGATAATCGATATATTGCTAACTGCTTTATTAAGAGTTAATTAAACATATAAGCGAACTATCCATGTTGCTTACTTTTCACAGTTATCTAGTGATAAGCAAGAACATTTGCAAAAAAAGACACTTGATTTTACACGAATATGATATTAATTTTCATAAACGCACGAAACCACCACCGCATTTCATCGCATCATAAAATTACATAAATTATTCATATTCGCGATCGAGATTCCGTATAAAATTCATCCGTACGATGCATGCAGAATGCTGCTGGAGCACGGATTGGCATTGGAATCGGTTTTGAAATGCGTTGAAGAAAAGTACACAAATGTGAAAGAGTGATTGATTTTGGCTCGTTGCGATATCGAGTAGAACGAGAAAATGAAAAAGAAAACGTACTAACAGATTTATATTCGTTTACAGAAAGAAGAGAACGTTTCCAAAGCGTTATCGATTTGATTGTCGTACACGTGTTTAACATTTCGTTTTATTACCTATTGATTACATGTTCTGTCCGCCTATCCAACTAAAATAAACATTCTTCTTTGGTGGCAAAAGGCGAGAAAAGATTAGATTTACTTTGGTGAAACCAACGAGGCACGTAATGCTATTTGATGTGCTCAGTGATATTTAAGAAAAAGGTCCTCTATACATATTTAAAGTATAATTTCGAATTTCATGCAAGAATAATAAATAGTGATGATTAATTGGATAAATTACCACATATATTATGATCTCTTGTAGTCTTGGTTAATAGGTATAAATATTTCTTAAGGAAGTCGTTCCAGAATAATAAATAGTGATAATTAATTGGATAAATTGCCATATATATTATGCATACGTATGTAAGTCAAGCTATATGTATAGGTTATAGTACAAAAGCAATTGTAAAATAACAACGCCTATAATATTTTTTTAGAATAAACTCTCACTTATCTATATGCTCAGGATGTGAATCAAGAAATTGGAATTAACTGTGAAATAAAGTGTCAGGCAGCTTTGTTTATAATAATTCCCCAAGATTTGTTATCTTGCTTTTTTACTTTCTGCCTCCTAGTTATTTATTTCAACTTATAGTCATGTCCGATAATAATTTAAAGAAACGATATTTATTCCTTATCCGAAATGAGATTATTCAAATTATCTGAGGTTCCAAGTGTTAACAAATACCTGATTGTTCGTCCTCTTGAAACTTACCAGCAGTTTAAATAATTTAGATCAATACTTTACGTTCTTCATTTCCTGTAAATTAGATCCAATTTCAAAAAGAACATCAAAGTAACCCCTGGCTTATGTTCATAACTTTCTCAGAAAGGTAACCTAATATCACCTTTTATTTTATTATGAATAATAAATGAAAACGATAATCTTTATATTTTCCAAAGAAAAGTCGCGACTTGCTTGGAAAATAGTATCTCCTGACGAATTATAAATAGTGTTTGTCATTTAAGTGCATTATTTTAATATAAGTATTAAAACCTAATTAATATGTAATTTTACTCAGCTTTGGTACTAAGCTCCAAATTGGAGTTTATTCAACATATCTTATGGAAACGTCATCAAAAGTATCCATCGGATAAATCTGAAATTGTTCTTGTCTACTGTTAAAAGTAAGATCCATGCAACTAAACCATTTGCGAATGCGTCTTATTTTCAGTTATACCGGAAATGGTCACCGACTTGTTTATTTAGAAAGGAAAGATACCGTATGTTTTTGACCTCTTCTTAAAATTATATAAACATTTATGTAATCCTATGCCTACTCGATTTTTTTTTAAATTAATGTAATTGTCACACACTCGGCTATTTTTCACAAAGTTTTATTAGAATTTTCTAACATATGTTAGAAAAGTTCAGAAACAAAATTTGTTAGTTACTAACATGCAGTTAAATTTCTTAAATACTCGCTTCATAGACACACTTATAAATATCTATTAGACACCACCCCATATCATTAAGAGAGCTAGCTATATAAGTTGCACCCTTACTTACTTTAGGTTAGTTTTAGATAAGAACTCTTTCATAATGGCATAACAGCTGAAACATATTGCTGCGGCAACATAACTATTTTGAATATGATAATTGTAGTACTGCCATACATTAGGCCTTGCCAAATAAATTATGTTGTGTGCTGTTCCAGCAACATAAATAATTAAGATGATGATATTTTTTATTATCCTTAATGTGTATTTTATTTATCTTAACAGCACGTACTTTATAAGTATACGTGAATTCTTCAGTGTATCTGAATTTCTTCCCTCTCGTCAAATCTCTTGTTTTTATTTAAGATTGGGATAAGGTTATAGCTTATTTAAAATGAAAAACCAGAAATCATATAAAACATAATTGTCGAATTTATTTAATATTTATTACATAAAAATAAATATAGCATCGCCATACTGTATTCACCATATATATTTTAAAAGAAACATAATTATAAGAAAACGTTTGTACCTTGTTCTAGGTTGTAACGTTTCTTTATGATACGAATATATTTTCTTATACTTAATTAAATAGAACTCTAAAAATATTTTCCTGTTTATCAACGAATAAATCCAATTAACTTTTGTATATTGTTTATTTTATGGTCAATGTTTGGAGAAAAGCTTGAATCTGATTACTATCTATAACCATTCGCACGCGTTATAGCTAGCATTTCAGAGTCCGCTACCCAGAAACATTTTCCTTATTTCAAATCTAATCTTAAATCATTAATTCATAATCAAAATTTTATTGTAACTATTAATGATGTCAAATACTGTGCCAGACAATATACATTTGCACGCTATATCCTCTTAACACTCAACACCATTAATTATTTTATCTCTTTTAAACTTGAAACTAAAGAATGCTTATTACTATCTCAGGAAAATATTTATTATCCCTGTTGCATAACGTTATATTGAATATACGTTCGCACGATATATTTCAATACTCGTATAGCCACATTGATAACACTGGCCAACAAGGTTTTTACCCTAAGTTAGTAACTAATGAAATTGAACAGCATATATAAAGTAAAAATGATTCGAAAAGCGGCAGTATTGGCTTAGCTCTGGTTACAGAGAAAATGCAGGTCGGGACTTGTTGCAGACGTGACTTGACTCGTTCCCTCAAGAATGTTCAAGTTTGCAGTGTTATGCTTTAATCTGGTTGGTTGATAGGACTTAGGGAGGGGATAAGCAGATACATACTATATAAGAGATACATCTTTGACTGAAATACCACTAGCGCTAGCACAGCATAAAGCCGTGAATGAGAATTTTTAATAACGAAATTAAAAATTGAGATAATTTAGTTCCATCTTTAAAGACACAGTCATGCCTCGTTCGTGTAGAAGTAATCCAAATAACTTTTGTTACGTATGTGGTAAATTTACCCCACTAGGCCAGAGTGAAAAGTTAAGTCTGAACATTTGCCGGGCCTATGAACTTTACTTCGATATGACCGTCAAAAATCAGGACAAACAGTGGGTTCCACATGTAATATGTACTACATGCAGCAGATATTTGCGAGATTGGTTATGTGGACAACGACATTCTTTACCGTTCGCCATTCCTATGCGATGGAAAGAACAAAAGAATCATCTTGAAGATTGCTATTTTTGCCTTAACAAAACTGCAGGACTTAACACCCGTAAGAAAAGAAAATATAATTATGTGGAAACTGAGTCAGCTCAGAAACCTCGACCCCATGATGAACAGCATCCTGTTCCACGACCGCCAATTCACAAAGAAAGCGAGGAGAGTACAATAGCTACCGATAGCGACACTAGCTTTGAAGGTAATGAAAAATCAAGTGACCCTGATTTTATTCCATCTACATCAAACGAACCACATTTAATTACTCAGTTTGAATTAAATGACTTGGTGCGGGGTTTGAATTTATCAAAATCACAAGCAGAACTTCTTGGGTCGCGACTACAGCAATGGAATCTCTTAGCAAAGGACACAAGAATAAGTATTTTTCGCAGCAGACATGAAAATATTGTTGATTTTTATAGTATGGCCAGTAATCTGGTCTACTGCAATAATATTTATAAACTTTCTGAAGCTTTTGGAATACATCATGATCCCAGTTCTTGGAGATTATTCATAGACTCATCAAAGACCAGCCTAAAAGCAGTTTTGTTGCATAATGGAAACCATTATCCTGCTATTCCGATAGGTTATGCTGTTTCTATGAAAGAAACTTACGAAAATCTGAAAATTTTATTAGAAAAGATAAAGTACAAAGACTATTCCTGGAATATTTGTGCAGATTTTAAAGTAATTGCAATTATTTTGGGTATGCAATCTGGTTACACCAAATACTGTTGCTTCTTATGTCTTTGGGACACTCGTGACAGGGAAAAACATTACCATAAGCAAGAGTGGCCACTACGACAACAGTTTATACCAGGAAAAGACAATGTACAACATCAGCCTCTAGTAGAAAAAGAAAAGATCATAATACCACCTCTCCACGTGAAACTTGGGCTCATGAAAAATTTTGTAAAGGCAGTGGACCGCGAAGGTGACGGTTTTAGATACCTTCGTGAAAAGTTTCCAAAAATAACAGAAGGAAAACTGAAAGAAGGTATTTTTGTTGGACCTCAGATACGAGAAATAGTAAATGATGAAATCTTTGAAACCAAATTAACAGCGAAGGAAAAAACAGCTTGGCGCTCCATGGTACAAGTTTTCACGAATTTCTTGGGAAACAAGAAAGCTGACAACTATAAAACTTTAGTAATGGATATGATACAAGCATTTCACGCTGCTGGCTGTAATATGTCCCTTAAAGTGCACATTCTACATTCTCACTTGGATTTTTTTCCGGAAAATATGGGCGACGTTAGCGATGAACACGGTGAGCGCTTCCACCAAGACATCATGGGAATGGAAAAACGGTATCAGGGGAAATGGAATCCTATTATGTTAGCAGATTACTGTTGGACGTTAAGAAGAGATGCTGTAGATGTTGTTTATAAGAGACAGAGCAATATTACTTTACATTTCTAATTATAATAATTTGAAATATACATTAAATTATGATCTAATCTAATAAACCTTTTTATTGTAATACAATAAAAAATCGAGCTAACTTTACGTTCTACCTTTTATTAAAATAAATGTTTATATGTTTTCTATTGAAATTCGTATAAATTATTTGATGGCAAAATCAAAAGTTGAAATTTGTTGGCCAGTGTAAGTCTTTGCCTCTAACTTACTTTGAATCATTGAAAAACTTTTCAAATTCGGTCATTTGCATCTCCATTATTTTTACAAAATTACACAAAAACAATTAAACAAAGAAAATAAAAATAAATGAAACTTGAATGAAAATAAAATTAACACGCTAATACAAAAGAAATCAATATGAATCGTGGTGTATCTAACCCTACGATTTTAAGTTTTATATAACCAGCTAATCTGTGAATCAATCAATGAATGAATCAATTAATGAATATCAATGAATGAATCTTGTCGATTCTTGTTTTCAATTTATATTCCCGGGAAAGACACGTGACCGTTCTCAACGCCATCTTCAGAAACTACCATTTAAGTTGTCACCCTACATCTTCTTCACTTGTTGTCTTTTTGACAGTTCCTCACCGCAAAAGGTCAACACCCCGAGAATTGTCTGTTTACAACTTAAAAGTTTCTTATAAATTGTACAGCGTTTCTCCAACGTAGGTATACTTGTTAATATAACTCTTCTTTATATTTGTCTATGAATTTATTACCTTCTTTACTATTTTTCACATATTTCCTCTTTCCATTAGCTAATACAATTCTTATTTTTGTTCTTTTTCCAGCTCTCGGCAATATTGGAAAAACATTGCAAACAACAGGTATCCTTTTAATAAGATTACTTGCACCACCATGGTCCACTTGGTTTGCCCCTTCGTCGCCTCCTTCTATCCAAGACTTCTCCAACGGTGATATATCTATCTGTAATAAACTACAAACCAAGTTTACACTATATTTACTTTTTATTTTGTAGGTCATCAAAAACCGTACAAACCTCTCTACAGCTTATGAAACATAATATTACATATACAAATTCCTGAATGTATTCTATTATTACCAGCTGTCGTTTATAAAAAAAACACTACTGCTGATGTCTCAGAATATTTTTATTTATATCCTTTTTTATTTACTTATCTAGTCATAAGTTAAGGTAAATATTTATTCTTTTTGTATGATTTATTTAATAAATTTTATTACCTTATGCACGTTCTCAAGTTTACATAATTATTCAATTATCTTTCTCTCGTGCATATTGAATTCTTCATTATACACAAACCATACATCTTGTTTCTCTTTTCTATAAAAGAAATATATATACATCTTAAATTCTATCTCGTCTTTTATTTTAGTACTTATTTAAATTGTAAATATAAATTCAATTTTTATGTCTACATTTTCTCACATAAAAGTGTATGCAACCCAATATACTCATGTTAAATTTTTTTTTAAATACAATAAACTTATTATTATTGTTTCTTTTATATTTTATACACTTAAATTAAGTCTTAATACTATTACTATTATCTCATTAATATGCAAGATACCACGGCAATATGTTAGAAACTTCTAATAAAACTTTGTGAAATATAGCCACCTCTGTTATTCTCGACAACGAAATTACATTATTTAAATGTTTCACCAAGTGTCTGCAACATCAATTAAGGACATTTTTTTAGCAAAAGAACTCGCAGAAACGGATTCTACTAAAAGTGTCAATTTCTTTTATATGGTTTTGCTTGACATCAAGTACGTGTAGAGTTTTATAGAACGGTACCAGAAAATTGATATAAAGTCGAATATCGCATAATTCCCTATATCTCCTTCGAGTTATTTCGAAAACAATTCATTTCTAATATGTTATCAAGTTAACTAAGACATTTACGTAAATACTAAATCGCCTGTATGATTATTCAAGTGTCAGGATTAACTTAACATAACATGTTTCTGAAACGGAAAACATTTAGCTTTATTCGATGAACATCGATCGATGACATTCGCGGTGAGTCAGGCTGTATATGCATGAATATTACTAATCAGTTACTTTAATGTGAAATGCTGTTTTGTTTAAATGTTATACTGAAAATTACAATCTTGTGAATGAATGACTTTTTTAGTAAACACCTTAAACTTTGAAGTATACATATACTTTGTGCAGTAAAAAACTGATATTGAATCCTTCGGTACGATCTTTCAGCATTTTAAAATATGAAATTACCAATTCGAATTTCATATCTAAGGTAATCAACTAGTCTAGACCGGATGTTAGACCTCTAACGAAGTGGAAATTACCTGTCGTCTTCGTAGTCTACAACGAGATAGCGACCACCTCCATAGTCAAGATAAAAGTTATCCGGTATAGAAAAGACAGTCACGTAAAAAAGTTAAAAATATGTTCTTCATTTTACTCGCTTTTCAGTTTGACACAACGGTTGATATAATCCGTAAAATATTTAACAAATTTTCTATATGTGTGTATATATATCCCACTATACTTGCAGCGTCCGATAATTGACCACTTACATTGCATGTGGCGTCCGACCGACATATGGCGTCCGTATACGGACGCCATATCGTCAGCCTATACTAAAGTGTTGCTGGCATTGCATAGGTACTATAGGTACATTTTCAGCGGGACGCCATATGCTTGGATTTTGTATGTTTTCGAATATTATAGTTCAGGCAATTGTCGGACGATGTTTGATGGCGCTCCGCAAGGAAAAGTATACGGCAATATACATGAATATACGGCTACCAGTTCATCGATCATTTGGCGTCCGGGTATAGTTTTCAAATGATCGATTATATGGACTCCATGAAGCTCTTTTTGAGATTTGTCTGGTAGTAAAAGTAAAGTAGTGGGTATGTTCGGCGCATATTATATATATTAGCCTCTCTAATATACAAGCGGCGTCACATGCATTTAATCTTCATATCAGCCGTATCAGATTCTTAATAATTTTTCTAACCTTATTAAACATAAATACAATGACTTTAAAAGGCATTCATAACAACAGGTTTAGTGTGAAGTATATTTAATTAGTATTACTCAATATTCTCGTTAATAAAGTTTTAAGATATATGACGATTTGTTTTATCGAGTTATTGTATCTGGCAAAATATGTTTTCTATGTCCTATTATTTAACCCAATACAGGGATTGAGCTAAATTCTTCATGCTTTTAATACTGCTTTCGAAAGAACAGCGAAAAAAGTTGTTAGAGTCATGATCAATATATAAGAGTACATTTTGGTTTAAAATTAGAAGTTTAAGTTACAATCAAAGTACATGATACATTCATAGTATCTTAAAACTTTTAGATTTAGATTAAGTCTCTTCAATTTTAATTATGTCAAAAATGTTTAATATTTACGGTTTGTATTGAAAGCATTCTTCAAATACGTGTAATTTCGAACAAATTTCATACATTTCATACCAATGTGACTAATTTTTTCATAGAAGTACGCAAAGATTCAGAATAGTCTATTTGGTAAATTAAAATTTGATATCATTTCAATCGTTTCAGAATCGAATTTAAATACATAAAATCATTTCATGATCAATATGAGATACAACACAGTTCTAATTTGTTTAGGTAGGTATCTTATCAATTTTCTTAAGGTAAATTACATACAATATAGACATGAAATTTAAACACTTTACAGCTACAACTTTTGTGGTACCAAATTCTACTATTTCGACATGAAGATGGTCAATCAAAATAGTGGTTTTTGTAGAAACGAAATAACAACTGTGCTGTAAATGTGAAAATCCCTTATCTTTTCCGAAATTATTAAGTTTATTACTTGAAAATGACGGACTTCAAATGAATATCGTATAATAGGTTTTCGGAATCCCTAATAAGGAAACCGTGTGAAAATCGGTTTATAACTCCTCGTCACCAAGTTGTTGCCCCCTCCCTCGCAGAAAGTCAGGAAGTCAAATTGAGCACTTCTACGATGAAATTGTACAATTTACTTGCAGAAAACATGAGGCAAGCTGGATCTATAACAAACCCTATTGTTTGAAATAATGTATAACAACTAGGTTTTCATTTTATTCTACTAATAACGGCATTTTTTCCATGGTTGGGTCGTTTCCGACATTTGTAATGTTTATATCATGATAAACGAGAGTTTTCCAACTTGTTCCGACCTGTCACAAAGTGTTTTCATGTGCACCACCATGTATCGCGCTGGTGCCATCGAAATGGGGTAGCACCTTCATAGAGTTAACGTGCGCTCTTATTGGCTGAGAGTAGGTGTGAGTTTTCGCGGCCGAGGAGTACTATAGAAGAAGGAGTTCGCATAAATATGAGTTAACAAAAAAAAAAACAAAGGCAAAATATCACCGATTTTGTAAAGAAGGCGTATTTTGCTTATTTTGGGTTTGCAATTGGAAAACAGGATAAGTCTTGGGTTCTCCATAAAGCGTGTAAAACATGTGCAATATCTATTGCAATGGATAATAGGAAAGAGAAAAAGCTTAAACTTTGGCTCCAAAAAACAATAATGGCGATTGTTATTTTTATGTCTTGAGTGTGAACGGCTCTAATCCCTACAAGAAACATAAATGGGAATATCCTGATTTAGTCAGTAAGACGACCATTACCACATGATGACAATATAGTTAGTTATACCAGTTTACACCTCACAGACCCTGCTTTCGTTGTTAGATTTAGAAATGCTGCCGGACTCACGGTCCACTACAACTACTACACAATCTACCAGTGGAAATGCGGATTTGGTGCGTGATCTCCATCTGTTGAAACAATCATCTAAATTTCTAGCATCCAGATTAAAAGAAAAGAAAGTTCCTGACTTACAATATTTACCTTTCAGAACAGGAGAGCAGGAAATTCTCATATACTTCAGTACCTGTGTTTTATCTGTATTTGGGATAGTAGAGTAAAGTAGGGTAACTGAACGTAAAAGAAATGGCCACTTATAGAAAAATTAACTGTAAGTATAGTGAACATCATGAACGAGCAAATCTACGTCGTAGGCTTTCACGGTTGTCGTTGATACCTTCTTGCTTTCTGGGCTGAAACCGCGTCCACGTCTCTGCTACTACGTTTCGTCAATTATCCTAAGGGACATCTTTAGGGCTTTTACTTCTGAGATGGCCTGAAACAGACTGGAATGTGTTGGTAGGGGATTTATATTGATGGTACTGACAATAGATCGAAGCGGGACATTTGGTTTGTGGATCTTGGGTTTTCCGTAAAGTGTCGGTGTTTTAAAGTCACTGGGTACAAAATGTTTGTGTGGGTGTTCGGGTACAGAGGAATGTTTGATAAGCTTGATGATGAAACGTTCTGTGCGTCTGGTGCGGTATAGTTTTAGAGGTATGTAGGAACCGTCTTGGATTAAGAAGAAGTTCCTTTTTTATATTCACTGCTGTTCAGGACAACGGTAGCGTTTTCCTTATCAGCAGCTACTATGACAATAGAAGGATTGGATTTGAGGTTTTTGCGAGAAGTGAATTCAACTTTGCAAAGATCGGATTTTGGCGGTTTGGCTCGTTGTAGGATTTTGAAAGTTTCGAAACAAATAGAATCAGCTATGGAAGATGGTAATTTGATGAGTACAAATTCTACACCTGCAGGAATGGATTTGGGAGTGAGGGCGTAGTTAAATAGCTGGTTTTGGATCAAGATGTTTGAATATGTGGATTTGTCTTTGTGTGATGAGGTTGTGAGAAATCTGAGCTTGTTGGAAAGTTATTGTGTCAATGGTGTTGAAGTCAGAAAGTGATATGGTACTAGAGAGTTTAAGATGTAGATGAAAAAGCACATTTGTTCAAACACCACCTAACCGCATCTTCCATCGTGCTGGTCTTGCTTTGATCCGGGAACGGATCAAACAAACCAAGCGAGAACTGAATTCCATATCCCGTAAGCTGTTCATCTTCATCTTAATCTCTCTAGTACCTTATCACTTTCTAACTTCAACACCCTTGACATAATAACCTTTCAACAAGCTCAGACCTCTCACAAACTCAGATCCTACTCCTACTCGTTCCGAAATTTCCAAAATCCTACAATGAGCCAAATCGCCAAAATGCAATCTTTGTAAAGTTGAATTCACTTCTCTCAAAAACCTCAAATCCAATCCTGCTATTGTAGTAGCTGCTGATATGGGATATGCTACGTTATCCTGGACAGCAGTGAATACGAACAAAAAAAATCTTCTCATTAATCCAAGACAGGTCCTACAGACCTCTAAAACTAGACCCCACCAGACGCATAGAACGTTCCGTCATCAACCTTATCAAACATTCCTCTATACCCCAAGACCAGCACAAACATCTCTACCCAGTGACTCCAAAGCACCGAAACTTTACGGAAAACCCAAGATCCATAAACCAAATGTCCCTCTTCGACCTATTGTCATTGCCATCAATAACCCTACGTATAAACTATCCAAGTACCTATCCAATTACCTAAAACCCTACACTGGTAACAATGAGTCATTCATTCTAAATTCTTGTCATTTCATCTACCGACAACAAGAACTGTTAGTTGATCATCAGAACATACTGGTAAGTTTCGACGTCGAATCCCTCTTACCAATTCCAGACACCATTTCCATAATCAGGCAAATCCTATTCGACTACAACCAACCGGGCGACTTGGCAGATTTGTTGGAAACCTGCTTATCCTCGACCTAATTCCAGTTCCGTGACAGCTACTACGAGCAAACCGTGGGTGCTACCATGGGATCTCTTCTATCCCCAGTAGTCGCTAAAATCTTCATGGAAGCATTCGAACTGCAATCCTTATCAACCTGTAACCTTTAACCTAAATGCTGGTTCAGATACCTAGACGATACCTTCGTAATCTGGCCGCATGGACGGGGTTTCCTCAACAATTTCCTCTCATTTTTCAATTCCCAACACACCAATATCCATTTCCACATGGAAGTCGGGACCAACGGTTCCCCATCTTTTCTTGATGTACTAGTACGTCGTCCGTCGGATGACAAACTAGGGCATTTGGTATACCGTAAACACACTGACAGATACCTCAACGACCAGTCCCATCACCACCCTTCACAGAAACAGTCCGTCATCAACTCCCTCGTAAACAAAGCTTTCGCCCTCTCCGAACCTGACGCACTACCCCAGGAACTTTCACATATAACGAAAACCCTAATCGACAACAACTACTCCATAAAAGACATAGACAGAACCATTCATCGACATTTTAATCCTTACCAATACCACACTGACCGCCCTACACTTGCTTAATTACCTTACATACACGGTGAAACTGATCATATTAGCAAAATCCTCAACAAACACAACTTCAAAACCATTTTCAAACCCCATTCCCAACTATCGTCTTTAAAAGACATCTTTTGAATCCTCCGGTGTGTACAGGGTTCCATGTTCGTTCGGCAATGTATACATCGGAGAGACAAAGCGATCGGTCAGCACTCGTGTCTCCGAGCATGAGCGCTGCACCCGGTTGTTGTGCGCGGCCGGGTTTGCACTGGCTGACCACAGATTGAAAACCGGACACCAGATCCAACTCAATTCCACAAAAATCCTCTCCAAAGATTCCCATTATTACAGGCACAAAATCCGCGAATCCATCGAAATCCAAAAACATCCCAATAACCTTAACAGAGACGAGAGTTACTATCTCCATCACTCCTGGAAGTCCATCATACAAACACAAGTCAACCACAACATGCACGCTCCACTGAACCGCAACACTACACACAATATAAACCATTTCCCTGCTAACACACAGCATTCTGTTCCATGTCATCGGAGAAGTAGAAACCCTGAAAATGCCTCTTAGCATAGGGGATGAAACATCGGAAGTAGTACCAGAGACTACGACGCGGTATCAAACCAGAACCAAGAAGGTATCATAAACAAGTCCTTACTTGACATGAATAAAGTCATTTGGCCTCCACTTCACATAAAACTAATAATAAGTAAATTTGCCAATGTTCTGAGATATCTTATCTTTAGTCGAATAACCACATGTAGTTAATTAGTGACGGTAGGTATAGAGAAGATCGAATCCTCTTATTAAAGACAATTAAATTTTGCATTCAATAAAGTCAAATACAATATGTTCCATTTCAGATAAGAAGGTCAACTATCTGCAAACATTACCTAATTGAATAGGTTTGTAATTAAAATTTTATAATATTTAATAGTCTTTTGTTGAATGTTAAATATATTTGCGTATTTTCAATGTTACCTGGTGAAGCAAGTCTTACTTTTATATTTTACTACCGTGTAATTTTGTAAATTTGAAAATATTTAAGAAATGGTAAATTTTGGTATAGGGTACCTTACATAATGTTTTTCTATTCTGATCTGCAAATTGATATGTCCATTACAAAAAAACATAACTTTGATATGTTCCTCTCTTCTCTAATATACTCTGTATAGTTTAAAATAATTTAAGTTTTGCATATAAGGTCTGTATAACTGACACAATAAAAAGTATTCAAAACACCGTTTTTCGTGTATGTACGGACCGCGTCGTCCGAAGAAAAGTCCCATATATATGTAGGCATTCACAAATATACGATCCCCATATTATATCAATTTGGCATTTATAAAGACGGCAATTTAAAAAATATATACGGACTCCATAAAATCGAGTGATTGAAAATAAAATATACGCTGGAGTCCAATAATATGCTAAAGTAAAAGGAGTCGGTAGGTATAGTGCAATGAAAATCATCATATTTTTTACATTTCAATCTGAAGTGATGAGAAGCTTATCTTAATGTCAAAAATCAATATACTTCACTCAGAAGCTAGTTTAAACTGTTCCTTCCTAGGGACGCCATATGTCTGCGCTTTTGCTCGGACGCCACATATATAGCAGGATGCATATATATACATATAGTTTAATAATTTCTTGACGTTCTTTGTCCAGAACTCGCTACGTATATTATTATACAGGGTATATCACGACGAGATTTCGTTAGAACAATATAGAAAACTAATACGAGTTGAGTTTTGAAATTTCGCAAATATTAGTTTCGCGTTACGATATTTCGATTTAAAATGGTTTCGAATTTTTGCTTCTTCCGGTTACACCGGAAATGGATATCAACTCCTTATTTTAAAAGAAATACCCCATTTTTTATGATTGATTCGTATTTCCAAGTTAATTGTAAGGCTAGTTTGTTTGATAAACTTTGCCTCTAAAGTTAGCCATTTTTGAAGTATTTCAATTTTTGTAAAGTATACTGCTTCAAATGCGGTATTATAAAGTTTTCAAAATAATACAGGGTGATCAGAAAACCATGTTAAACATTTCATCCAGAAAATATCAATATCTTGTGATTTTTAAATAGCAACCTACATTTTTTTCAACTTCATTGGATTGCACGTTCAAAATTAGGGGCAGTATTTACTTCCCTATAACTAAACGTCTTAGTTTCAGAGTTATTTTGGAAAATGTGTCAATTCCTTTAAAGTTTTATTTTGTATAATAAATTAGGCTATGGAAATTCATGTGAATAAATACAAACAAGTTGCAATCATATTACCTCTCATCAGTAAGGTATTTACTAGTGCTATTCAGCGTTTTCTTTGTCTTCCGTTTCTGAATACTTGAATAATAGTAATAATGTCGCGATCTGGATTTAATAACGAAGATTTTTTTAATCTAATAATAACATATGGTGAATGTAATAGAGTAATTTTTGACAAATTAGGTTTAGAGTGAAAAAGTATTTTTGAATACCACAAAAGTCTTCTGAGGGAATATTATATTTATCTCGTAAAAATAGCGTGTGGACTTTTTAATGCTGTTTTGAATATAGACTGTCAGCCTATATACATATACATATATATATATAAAATATACTATTTATAGTGAGATATAATGCATACCTTTCATCTTTATTATATATAATTTTTAAAATCCACCCACAAGGGAATAATTACAACATATTGAAAATTGACATTTTGTAAATTTTAAAGTTAAATGTAAATAATCTAGAATAGTTATTTTTCTACAAAGTTTTTCATGTTATTCCTTTTATTGGCGCCACCAACAATACTTGATATTATTAACTCAGGATTATAATTGGATGCCAGAATTCTAACAATAGGCGGCTTGCTTAGAAACTAGAAAACAATGTAAATAACTACGATAACAGCAATTATATGTCTTGGCACAATAACGCTTGACGATCAAGTTTGTTTTAGCCCGAAATAACATATCTAAAATTCCCACGCATGTTGGATAAATTTAGCAAAAAGTCTTAGTGCAAACTTCGGAAGGTAACAAAGGGGAGGATGGAAGAAATTTTATGTACATGACAGCTATTAATAAATTAATAATAATAATAATAATAATAATAATAATAACTTTATTAATTCAGTTTACATATACAGGCTGATTCTTAATATATGCGACAAACTTTAGGAGCTGATTCCTGGGGTTATTTTGATCATAAAAGTTCATAAGAACATATGTCCAAAACCGCTTAGTTCAGAAGTTATACAATGTTTAATAGAAAGTTAAAATAATAAATGGTTTTACTATAAATTAACAAAATAATTAGTAAACCAAATTAACTTATAGTAACTGTTGAAATTGCCCGCCCCGAACTGTACTACAAGCTGCTATCCTTCGTCGTATTGACTGACGAGTCCGTTCGAAAATACCAGGGGTATTTCGAATTGTTTCAAAAGCTGCTATAATACGATTTCTTAGTTCATCGACATTTTCCATGGGAGTCGTGTAAACTAATGATTTAAGGTGGCCCCAGAGAAAAAACCATTTATTATTTTAACCATTTATTATTTTAACTTTCTATTAAACATTGTATAACTTCTGAACTTAATTTTGTTTTACTGATTATTTTGTTAATTTATAATAAAACTATTTATTATTTTAACTTTCTATTAAACATTGTATATCTTCTGAACTAAGCGGTTTTGGACATATGTTCTTATGAACTGTTATGATCAAAATAACCCCAGGAATCAGCTCCTAAAGTTTGTCGCATATATTAAGAATCACCCTGTATAATGTCTGAATACGTCAGAAGAGTAGAAAAAGTATAACAGTATTAAAAACAATAAAGTCATGGCACAAACTCGAACTTATACATGAAAACATCTTGTAATCTGTAAAAAGCACAGTCAATTAGAATTGTGTTGTCTTTTCTTAAAAATATTCCTTGGTAACTTTTTTATATGGTAAGTGATTATATATTTTTACTAATTGTGTAGTTACATTCTTCTGCACAACACTTTTGGATGTCCGCGGTGGTAGAAGCGAAACCTGTGCCGTTCCCCTGGTTTCATACCAGTGATGAAGTTCTTGCTTTTTAAATAATCCGTAATTATCCTTAACAAACAGGGCACATTCCATCACATACAGACATGTCAACCGCGAATCCACCTGCAGCCCCAGAAATTTCACGTCATCCCCAAGTCTTATTTCTTGTTGTCTGTGCACCATAACCAAAGGATCCTCCTTGAAATACGTGAAATGTAATATATTTTTTTTTTTCATATTCAACTGTAGGTGATTTTGTTGAAACCAATTTTCAAATAAAAATAATGTTTCAGTTGTTTTTCTATGGATATTGTAACGTTTTCGGGTTCGCAATAAACAACTCGTGCAATTATTTATTTAAAACAGTCTGTATATTTATGTAACTTAAAATTATTTACAATATAAAAATATAAAAACTAACGTATCACACTTAAACTACTACGATTTAAATTAACACTTGTATTTATTTCTATTACTAATATGTCCGTATATTTATATCACTTAAGGAACTACTTATTTCTTTCTTATTGCACTATAATAAAGACTGCACCGTATTTATGTTTTTTCTTCGGCTACCATTATATTTATTTATTTGTATATATTTATTTCTACGCGCGTCGGCTACTTCTTAATCCCGAATTCATCCGCAATGAATCTATCCATCGGTGACCCACTCGCCTTATATACACATGCGAAGATTACTAGAACATACGAGCACAGTCTCGCTTTTTCTCCACATGTACGAGAAACGTTCTAGTCCTTTTTCGCTATGCAAGCCGTACGGCGTGGAGATTTAATAAAACACTTACCACTTGAAACCCGCCGAAACATGTACTTCATGCACGATGGGGCACCACCTCATTTCAGTGTTCGTGTGCGGGAGCACCTGAATAACATCTATCGAACCGTTGGATTGGTAGAGGAGGACCAATTGCCTGGCCTCCTCGATCTCTTGACTTAACGCCGTTGGATTTTTACCTATGGAAACACCTCAAAAAAATGCTGTATTCCACTCCGGTCGACACTAAGGAGGAACTTCTACAGAAAATCATGCTTCATTGTGATGTGATAAGGAACACGGCTCGGTTATTGTTGTGGGTACAACAGTCCTTAATTCGTCGTGCCCGCTAGTGTATCAGACTTCACGGAGCCCATGTTGAACCCTCTTACAAAGTTTTTCAATAATTCCGTTAAGGTGCCTCCGGAGACACCTCTGCCTTTATATTTATATTAATTAATTTAAGAAATTCAATAAAAACCGATTTCCAGCAACGTCCTTCAGGGACGCATTTCTCCGTAGCAGGCGCCTGTAGGAAAATTTTTTATAGGAACTTTTCATCTTATTTGTTCATGTTCTACCTGCATCCAAGAGATTTCCCACATTTTTCCGGACACCCTGTATACATTATGTAGTATTGAAAATATCATTTCCGTCTAATAATAGGGCATAAACGGTATAATATACATACATGCATGTTGAATGGGCTAGATGTTACATTTTCATATGACTAGAATTGATGTATATTAGTATTTTTCTTGTTAAATTTATATTCATCATCTATTGAAGATAAAAAAGGTTATTGTTGGTTTATGTAAAAATACACTCTTGTTCATATAAATTAAATAATCGATCACAATAGTCCTTCTCTAAAAATCACTGACACATATTTATGGTAATTCTCATATATGTTTTATACCAGTGAAAATTACATCCAGCACCAATGTCACCTGAAGAAACTATTTTGTTTGTGAAGTGTTGTTAGTGCTACACTTTTCAAACAAGTAAACGAACATGTATGTTTCGCTTGTTTTGAAGTGCATTTATTAAATATTTTAACCTTGCTCAGTCAGTTATATACGTCTTGTTAAAGGAGAGTAGTCCAATTAATTATCCATGAACAAGCTACAGTTGTCGCAATTGTTGCGACTAAATTAAACCGCTTAATTTAAATGAGGTTCCATGTTTCCTTTCTATGTAAATTGTGCTTAAATTCTACATCTCTATATTCGATATGTTTATAATTATACCCTGTCTCAGAATAAGAAGGAGTGATTCAAATATCCCGCCAAAACATGGAACACATAGCTTAAAATTTAGTAGACAATTTGATATGACGTCATGACAATTGAGGTTAGAAGAACTGTATTAATTCTAACTAAGGATTTAGCTGTTTTGTGTTTCATTTACTACTTTCGTTAAAATAGATGGATGATGCTTTTCATTCTACCAATCGAAGCAGCAATACGAGTGCACGGCAATTGGAAACAGGAGAGTAAAGTTATAAACACATGTAGGTGCATACATCTATAATTTGATGAATACAAATCTCTTAACATTCAAATCTGTTCATTCTAGTTTTGCAAAAAATATTAGAAGAATCTATGGATAAAGATATCGGCCCAATTTACAAATGAAAGCATAGACTTTGTTCTGAGCGTTTTGAGGAGGATTGCTGTTATAAATATACACCGTGTTTCATGTAACTAGCACATTAGAAGTTTTTGTGCTTACAACGCGAATTTTTTCCAGAAGTTTTGCCTTCTCACACAATTGACCGCAATCTTTCAAGTTAAAATATTTTTAAACTCGTGCAACTTCCGGTTACACCGGAAGTAGGCGTCATCTTTGTTATTTTAAATGTGACACCCTGTATTTTATTCGAGATTTGAATTGCTTATTTAAATAGAAGAACAGAGATACCGGGTTGGATTATGTCAAAGTCAACGGTTTCGGAGTTACTGAACTGTTTTCCATTTTTAGGGCACTTGAACGTAAATTTTAAAAGTTCTTTATCTGAGACATGAAAAAAGATAAACAATTGAAATTTGTTCCTGAGATAGTCAAAGTATTGTCCTATTCGAATATCACCAGGTTTTGCAATAATATTACACAGGGTGTTCTCTAATTAATTTACAATTATACACATTTCAAATGCAAGAAACTCAATTTTTTCAAATGAAACACCCTGTATATTTTCGCCTTTTCTGAAGCAGAAAAAAATTGTCTTTCGATCCACTATTACATTCCCTATACCTATCTCTAGAGGTTTTTGAGTTATTGGGGAGATCAGCCTGAAGGCCCGATATTTTGCCAAATAAAACTGAAAAAATAATAGATTAAGTATAGGAGGAGTGGATTAATAGTCATTTGTAAGCATGTTATGGGCATGGAAAAAAGTCTTCTAGTTCAAAACCAAAAATTTATTAATTGCGAAAACATTTTTGATCTCACGGTATAAGTCAAACAAAGAAAACAAAAACAAATCTAAAACCAAATCACAGCAAGTGCTCAATATGTCCACCGCCTACTTCAATGCATTTATTTAACCTTGTTTGGAGCTGGTCAGTCGTTGCACGTTCAATCATTTGAACTTCAATTTGGTCAAATGCTCTTCGCACCCTATCCTCTAGTTCTTGCCTGGAGTTAACTGGTGTTGCATAGACCTCTTTTTTTTATGTAACTCCATAAAAAAAAGTCAACTGGAGTTAAATCCGGAGATCTAGCAGGCCAAAGACATGGTCCATTTGGACCAATCCACCTATCCTCAAATAATAGTTTTGGTGTGGCATGTCATTGACTATGTTTGCCACCACTTCCCTAATGATTCGCAAATATCTTTCGGACGTTAGCCTTTCATCATAAATATGATAAAATACCCTTCCCCACCCTATTATGGCGAATACATTAAAACTAAATTGATATTGAAAATGACTTACTCGTGAAAAGTGGGGATTTTCATCTGCCCAAAAATGACAATTTTTATTATTTACAACGCCTTGCCTGGTAAACTTGAATTCATCCGACCATAAAATCTTTCGTAACATGTCCGGATCTTCCTGTTTACGAATAGTTAGCCACTCACAAAAATCAATTCTTCTCTGAGCGTCTCCATTTCTCAGTTCGTGGACTTTCCTTTGTGCATATGGGTGCCATTTGTTCTTTGCTAGCACGCGTTGAATTGACGTCATACTAATATCTAAATCCACCTTTGCTTTACGTATCGGAGCATGGGGATGAGCTGTGAAATATCCCAGAATATTAATTTCGTTGTTTTCTTCACCTGTTACTGGCTTAGTACAATTTCTTTTTGTGTTCATATTCCAATGTCGCAAAAAATGTGTTTCAATTTTTGCAAATTTGAATCGATTCATCGGAGGCAAATTAGGGTATCTCTGATTGAACACACGGCAAGTTCTACTTATTATGCGATTACATTCTCCGTGTATGTAAAATAAATTAAGGATACTTTCATTTGGATAATTATTATTATAGCCTTCCATTATGCACCAATCAAATCATTCAGTAAAGTACAAAAAATATCCAAGCATCAAATTAATAACACTGACAGCGAACGAAATTTTGACAACTAAACATTTTGTTACTTCCAAGGCATTCTTGAAATTGTGTGTGATAAATGGCAAAATATCGGGCTTTCAGGCTGATCTCCCCAATAACTCAAAAACCTCTAGAGATAGGTATAGGGAATGTAATAGTGGATCGAAAGACAATTTTTTTCTGCTTCAGAAAAGGCGAAAATATACAGGGTGTTTCATTTGAAAAAATTGAGTTTCTTGCATTTGAAATGTGTATAATTGTAAATTAATTAGAGAACACCCTGTGTAATATTATTGCAAAACCTGGTGATATTCGAATAGCACAATACTTTGACTATCTCAGGAACAAATTTCAATTGTTTATCTTTTTTCATGTCTCAGATAAAGAACTTTTAAAATTTACGTTCAAGTGCCCTAAAAATGGAAAACAGTTCAGTAACTCCGAAACGGTTGACTTTGACATAATCCAACCCGGTATCTCTGTTCTTCTATTTAAATAAGCAATTCAAATCTCGAATAAAATACAGGGTGTCACATTTAAAATAACAAAGATGACGCCTACTTCCGGTGTAACCGGAAGTTGAACGAGTTTAAAAATATTTTAACTTGAAAGATTGCGGTCAATTGTGTGAGAAGGCAAAACTTCTGGAAAAAATTCGCGTTGTAAGCACAAAAACTTCTAATGTGCTAGTTACATGAAACACGGTGTATAATTACTGCACATTTTAGTGAATGTGCTATATCAACATGAAAATTGTGAATCAAGTCTATTTATTATTAAATATTTGTATCAGAGAGCAAGAATGAATCAAACCTTTTATCTTTTATCAAAATGTCCTTAAGAACTTGCAGAAAAGGTTTTGTTTATTAGTTTTTATTTTAAATATCAATAAAGAACTTACAGATAAATCATTCGTATTACTGCAACAAACCTTGGAAGTAAATTCAAGCAAATCGTCTTGGAAATTTGAATCTTACATACAACAGTAATAAATAGAAAAATTTACATCGGCTGAAGTTGTTTACACGAACTGCAAAGATAATTACATATACTTTACATTACTAATTATTATTCCCTATTAAAATTTATTTATTATGAAAATATATAAAGTATAACAAATATTTATTTCTACTATATATTGGAAATTGACAATAATTTAGTGTTTACATCATGTTAAAAAGATTAAAAATTTACATGGTCGGCACAATTTTTCCAAATACTTATTGTAACATTTGTAATTGCTTCTGTCAAACGTTCTCATATAAGTGATATTCTGAAAGGGGATTTTTTTGAAGCAACTTCATCTCATGTATCAATTCAGATCCTATATGAAGTATTCTGAATTGCCTATCTTTATCGGTATGGTTATTTAATCCTACAGGTTTTCAACAAAGCTTGTCGTGCACTCATTATACTTGTGGCAATCCAAACTTTTTCCCATATTCTGCACCAGATATTTTCACCTTTTTCTATTAGTACAGGATTCTTTACGTTTGATATATCTGAAATATAACATGTATATGAACATGTGGTAATATAATTAGTATTTAATTAACACTTACTTGAAATTAATGAGTCAATTCTAGAATATGTGTGAGTTGTCCAGTTCATTAATGGTATGAACTCATCTATAGTTATTTTTGCAACGATATTAATTGTTGAATGTTTGATTTTTGCACTGACATACAGTATTTTTGACATATTCATCAAATTCAAAGTTTCAAATACATGATCACTTGTTCCTTAGGTCTTAAGCCGTCTGATCAACGCATGCTCATGTTGTACATAAAAGTATGGATTTTATTTAATAACACAATAAAGTATAATAAACCAACGTAAAAATGTAAGATTCTAGGTTATGGCTTGGCTATAAACATAAAATGACGTTTTGTCAAACTTATTTTCCCCTGTTAAACTTGCCTACGCAAGAACCAATGAAATACTTTGAAAACATATGCCATTTTGGCGCGATATTTGAATCACTCCTTCTTATTCTGAGATAAGGTATAGTATTTATTTCAAATCAATTCATCTATAGAAAAAGTATTGAATACATGCATTCCAGTATACATAAAATCACTAATTTTCCCAATCATTATTTGATTCAACTGTAATGGGTTATTTGAAAAACTGATGTATGCAAAGGAGAACTTCATTGATATACCGGGCTGTGTATGTCGAGAGCAATGTGACGAAATTTCACCATACAAAAGCTTCAAACTTTGCGTACGCACCATCGTAATGCGAGCGTGGAATAATTGGAATTATCGAATTTCACTTGTGAACACACAAATTCAAATTCAATTAAAACTTTGCTATTACGTGAGATCGCCGCAGAGACGAGTAAGAGCGAGTGATGAGGATGAAAAATATGGAGGAAAGAGACTACAAGAAAGAGATGGCAACTAGGCAGCACGTTCGGGGTATAGAACAGACAATACGCTTCCGAATGGGCTGCTTCATATCGATACATTAAGCGGGCTTAATTGGTATATGGTAAAGTTTATACTTACTGGTCCTGTTGTTTGTTAGATTAGTGCTCTTTCACGTTGGCGCGGTTATTTAGAATATTGCTGTGCTTCGTCTAAAAACCACTTTAGACAATTTACTTGAATCGTATCTCGCCCCATTGTCCCAAATTACTTTTTACAATATAAATTGTGTACAGTCTGTCATTAAATTTTGAAGTTCTTGTATGGCATTAATAATTAACTTTAATTTCAGTTTCTGGAGTCTCTAAGATTACATTTTCACATAATACTTTAGATCATATTTAGCAATACTATACGTTTTGACATGTCTAATTGTTATATATTGTAACGTTTTCGGGTTCGCAATAAACAACTCGTGCAATTTATTTATTTAAAACAGTCTGTATATTCGTACACTTAAAATTAATTACAATATAAAATATAAAACTAACGTATCACACTTAAAATACTACAAATGAATTAACATATGTATTTATTTCTATTACTAATATGTCCGTGTATTTATATCACTTCTATTTATATAACAACGCACCACTATATTTATTTCTACCGTACGACTGACTTATATTTATGTTTACTCTTCGGCTACCACTATATATTTATTTTACTGTTCTGCACGAGACTACTTAAGGAACTTCTTATTCCGAATTACTCATCCATCGGTGACCCAGCCGCCTTACATACACATACGAAACATCTGGAAGCATTCGCGTGAACTGCATCTTCCTCTCGATGTTTGTAGAACATTCCACAGACATTCTGTCTCTTCTTAGTACCGCAAACGGATGATTTATTGCTTTTTATTGCTTTACGACTGTTTACCAGTCGCGCCGAGATGATTTACAACCTCTTTTGTCGTCGCCCGGATGTCTACTGGTTTCGTTACAATATCAATAACTTAAGTGGAATTGAACAATAATTAATTGTTAAATTATAAAATGTGCTGATAATAGTTCTATTATGATTTTGTCCAATAATTTATCAAGAATGACAAGAATTACTCTAATTTTTTGTATTTTTGTTGAATTAACTTAAACTTGTCTAGGTTCTTGTTAGATGAAATATTAATAGTAAAAAATTAGCTATACATTTAGTATTTCTTTTTTATTATTATTATAGTAAAGTCATATAAAGCCTAAATTTTGTTTTATTAATAATCATATAATGAAGTATTTTACCATTTCTCATAAATCTTTCTTAAAATCGTTTAATTTTCCAATGCTCTTTAACATAAATCAATAACACTGTGGAACACAAAATCTCCAAAGTAAATCGATGTTTTCTAAAATTTTGACCTAAAATAGTCTTCAGTTACCTTGCAAATTGCTATATCTGCCTCAGATTTCCTAGAAATCCATTTATAAGCAATAAACTATCCCTGCATTTATTATCTATCTACAGGTAATAGATTTATGTAAGTTAAGACTGCAAATGTTACTACTATGTCTTTATTTTTAATCCCTTCAATATTGCTTTAATTGTTACTGCGCAATCGCTTAGTCAACATCTATATATATAGTATTTTCCACATTCTCTGTGTAACGTATTAATACATATATTAAGAAAAATGTTGTGATGCTGTCTTATATTTAAAACAGAAGATTCCACGTATATGTGAGACAAAGATCAACTTTTTTTGCATTGTCCACATGAATAGTGCTATTCAGTAACTGCGTGATCTTATACATTATTTTTTTGTCCGTCGTAACTTCGGCCCCGTACGTCCGGTCTACACTTATTACAACGTTTTTTGATGTTTGTACACATTTATGTATAAAAAATTACTTATTTTTCAAGAATGTATTATAATTGTTAGTCTTTCACTAAATATACTTAATTTTAGACTTTTGTGTTTCTAGAATTCGTTTATAACTGGGACAGATTCTGTCAAATGCTCTATGGTTAACATCCAAATCAATTTTTAATTTTACTACCATCCTCATACAATTTACACACTTCTAGTCCTCACCAACACCATTACACAATCAATTGTAGTGTTCACTACCTGCCGCATGCTTTAGCTTTAGTAACTCTGCAATCCCTCGCAAAATGATTATAACCTGCACAATTATTAACACCTTATTGTATTTATGTATTCATATATATCGCATTTCTGCCATCGATTTTTTTGTTTCTGTAGCATATTTGCAAATATATCCGATATTACATCAATTATTATGTTACCATAGTTCATTTTCCGTTTGCTGAGATACATCCTATTTAGCTTTACTTTTTCCTTTATATCACTTCCTAGTATTTTTAAGTCATTCTGATTAACAATCTGATTAACACATCATATTTATGTCCCAATTCTTTATAAGTATGAGAAAGTATTGTGATGATGAAAATTATCGACCTCGACATTTTTGCAGATGTCCACCTTTCAAAGTGTGTGCGTGTGCGTGCGCGCGCGCGTGTGTCTGTGTGTGTTTTTCGAAATACCTACCGGAAGTAGGTGCGTCTGTGTGTGTGTGCGCGCGCGCGCCCGTTAGTACGTGCGCGCGCGCGCCCGTTAGTACGTGCGCGCGCGTGTGTGTTTGTGTTTTTCGAAATTCCTACCGGAAGTAGGTCTTTTACTCTTACCGAAAATCAGTTTTTTACGAATATTTTGCAAGCCAAACTTTTTATACAGGTGCGTTACGCGTATAAAAGTATTTAGAACTTAATTTCCAATACCTTTTGTATACAATTTTTTTCAAAATTCGGACCGGAAGTAACATTTTTACTCTTATCGCATAGCGATTTTTTTGCAAATATGCCGTAAATTATGCATTCTATATATATTTATCAAGAGTATAAAATTATTTACAGCTAGATTTGGAATATTTTTTGTATCTAAGAAATGTCAAAAATCGGACCGGAAGTAATACTTTTACTCTTAGGAAGTAGCATTTTTTTGCAAATATCTCACAAAGTATGCATTCTGTAGAGATTTATTAAGAGACTAGAAGTACTTAGAGTAGGATTTTGAATAATTTTGGTATAAAAGAATTTGCAAAATTCGGACCTGAAGTAACACATTTACCCACGGGCGTATTTTTAAAGAGGATAAAAATATTTAAAGCAATATTTTGAACAACTTTGCATAATCTGAAAGGCACATATTGCCGTGAACTCGCAAAATTTGTAGAATAAGAATAGCTTTAGAGATTAATTTAAGAATTAGTTTAAGCTTTGAAGTAAAAAAATAAAAATAACAAAAATCCTATTTAAATATTATTGAGTAAAACTATGCAACAAGAACTACATGAAGGTATACAAAGTTGCATACTCATAGTCAATTAATAAAGGTGATTTTAAAAAAAAAACTATTATTATACAAATAAATAGTAAAAATGTAGAATAAAAATTTATTAAATAAAAATATGAAATAAAGACAAAATAAATATAAGTAATATATTTCTTTTGTAAAAGAATACACAAGATGTATGGTTTATATATCATGAAAAAGATGAAATACGATATGCAAGAAATATAAATAAGTAAATTATTATGATTTATATGCATAAAGCAGTAAAAATCTTATGAGAGTTTAAGAATTAAATTGTATTAAAAGATAAAATTTACCTTAGCTTACAACTAGACTAAGAAAAAGGATATAAGGGTATATAAAACGTAGAAACGATCAGCAATAACATTTTGTATTTAAAAGTGGCTGATATCATAAATAAAAAGTGTGTGTGTTTGTGATTTGTTTGCAACACAATGCTTCGGAGAGACTGGAAATGGGCGTGTACGGTTTGATGACCTACAAAAGACAACAAAATATATAAAACTTGTGTAAAGTCTATTGCAGATTGACATATTACCAATAGAAAGATCTTGGATAGAGGATAGAGAGGCAGTGGAGAAACAGACGTGTCCTACAGGTACAGGCAGTGCGGGAAGAGAAATGGTGGTTGTCTCCAACATGTTTCCCATTTTGCCAAGTCGCAATCCGGCTAAAAGAAAAGTGAAATTGACATTAATAAATGGAAAGAAAAAAAATGTATCGAACAATGAACAAGGCAATAGGTTCATTGACGAATACAAAGAAGGGTGGTATTAGCGACAAGAATAAACCTACCGTTGGAAATGCTGTGCGAGGCAGAGGGGACCTTTGAATTGGAAAGTTATGTTGACGTTTGGTAGATTGTGAACTGTCAGAACAATATGTGTATGTGTGCGTGTATCAAGACGGCAACATGCGGGCAGCGATTTCACGGGAAAGTGTATTCCAGTACCAACCTAAATATGGACTAGAGGGCGCAATGGTCAACATAGAGTTTTTTTTGCCGCTATAAATACGAAAACAAGATTCGACAAGAGGACTTCTGATGACAATTCCGAGAAGGAGACTTCTCATAACACTTCCGAAAGGAAGATCTCTTAAAGAATAAGACGTTTTAGATTGTTACATTGTAGTTTTCATTATTTCTTCATCACGTATAGTCATAGTAGTTTATTTTATTTTAATACATTTGAATTCACTTGAAGCGTTCATAATGGACATTCAAAATAAATATTTTGATAGCAAGTAAGTTTATTTTTTTTTTTGAAAAGGAAGTTATACAAATTGTTGGACAGACATTGGTTTTTACGTGCAAATGATTAATCAATGTATTGTTGGACAATATAGATAAGTAAATATTTTATCCTGTAAGGTTTGTTTTAAATTCATAAAGTTGGAATTACAACCAAATAGGATTAATGGTGTTGGTCAGTTGGAGAGATGCTACGTGCAAATGAGCATTTTCTTCATCGTATTGTCTAGGCATCATTAATCTCTTTCAAGTTAAGCAAATAATTAATTAAAATTTCACAAGGCAAAGATTAAGAGCTAGATACAACACGTGCAAATGGTTGTCTAAAGCAATTAATTGAAGCCAATACATAAATATAATTACATCGATAAGTATATCCATAAATGTACAATAAAAGTTTACATTTGTTTATTTACAGGATAAATATTTATTTTGTTTGGCAGAATAAATAAATAAATAAAAGATTTACATACATTACAACCGGCATTAGGTATAAATGATATGAGCATTTTTCAATTATGTATCTTGTTTAGAGCATAAAGGTGTGTATATAAAAATTATTTTTGAATCTATAAATTACAAAATAAAAGATATATGATTATGTTGTATAGACATACAGTTTTTCTTTGAACAAAACTATTACCTTTTCCCTATTATGAGCAAGAGAAAAATCATCAGCAAAGGAGAAGGAACCACATACATTGCCAGGACCCACAATAGTCATAAAGTACATGCTCCAACAATATAAGATAAAAAATACAAAACCAATTATAAGTTCTTGGTGTATAAAGAATAATTTTAAGAGTACAGCATGTACAAAAGACTATACCCTACGTGTGGTAATACACACAAATATATGTTGTCACAGCATATAAATTATATGGCGATGCCCAACGTATGGCAATAACATTATTTAAAATAAATATTTATATGCCACAGCAATATGTATAAGAAAGTCGTGTGGTGCCCACACCCCATTTTTTCATTTGATTTTCAAGTTTTCTTTGGAAGTAGTATCACCGCAACTAACCAAAATACCACCTTTGCTTATGTTTTTAATTGTTTCTACACTTACAGACAATTTAGTAGGGTCAATTTTTTTTCTCAATTCTGTGTTTGTTTCCTGGCTTTTCTGTTTCGTTTTTTGGTTTTATAATAATTTTATCATTATTATTTCTTACAGTATCACTGTAGAAAGTCCTTTTTTTCCGTTTTATTTCTGGCGATCGAAATAGATTTTAAAATTTCATGAATCAATATGTTTTGATCTGAAATTGCTTGAAGGCAATCATTAAGTTTTTTATCTATTATATTGGTTCGATCGAAAGGTATACCAGCAAATGGAGCTCAAACATGTTAGCCGAAACAAAGATGACTAGTAAATATACAGAAAATTTATTTAAAATGTGTTTATAGTTCTTAAGTATATTATTAATAAAATGACGAATAAAATGGTTAGAAATAACGTTTTTACTGAGTTTTTATTCTAATCATTGGAGGCTTGATATCGAAATTATGGGATCAAAGCTGGATTCAGCATACCAAAATACGTAAAAAACAGTCAAAAGTGTTCCAGAGAGGAATAAACATTTTCGAAATATTTCGCAGTGTAATTATTTCGTAACTCGGGTTGGAATCTGTAGAGATACTACAAATTACATCTTAAAATACAATACATGTTTGATGCCGAACAATGACAAGCCGTAATATCAAATATTATTGCTTATTCATGGTGCAAAGGAGTATCCTCTGTCTCGAGTTTCGAAGTTTAGCAATTAATATTGTGTTAGTAGTGTAGCTCTTGTTTTGTACCCAAAATGCAAGCGCGTGTGTGTTTCCTATTTATAGAGGATGATCGGAATGCAAAATTTTGTATTAATCCCTATAGTATATGTTGCAATTTCTAACTGCTGCCGTTGCTTACATAGTTCGCATCTCGAAGTTGCTTAGAGTTCGGTGCGTAGAGGAGAAACGGGAACATTTTCCGGGTGAATTATTGCTTTTCGCAGAGGTACCAAAGGGAGCTGCGTGTCCTCTTTAGACACTATAATGGCACGGCACACGTGATGTGATGTACCGTACGAAGTTACTCGCTTGTGCTAAAATTGTAAATAAGTCTGTCACTCAGTCAACAATAGTGCTCTCTCTGTGTGTGTACTGTAAATTGGGCTAAATTTATTATATGCCCTATTCATAATGATGAAATATTATTAGCTGGATACGTAAAGATTGATTATACGAAAATTGCAGCTGTTGTTAGTACCTGTAATGCGGTTACCTGATTGATTGGTTGTAAAATTGAATTAATGTATGCCATATATGCACGTAGATTAAGAGCGAGCGAATATAGGAACAATTCACATAATAATTTAATTATTTATTGATGTGATAGAATTTCATAAGTAAATTTCATTTCTGGTATACCAGCATATTAATTTATATAGGGTAATAATAATAATAATAATAATAATAATAATAAGATGCGTTATTTCAGTTCATGCTACAGTAGTATAACAACACATACACAGATACTAAGGTAAAATTAAAAATCACAGAGTGATAGTTTGAAGTTAGATATTAGCCCGTAATCTTCCACTATCACCCTCAAAAACAATGAATAAAAAAAATTATATATTTTATTCTAAACCTCTACACAAGCATTGGGAAAGAAAATGAATGATAGCGAACTTGTCCAACATCACCTAAGTACACGCGGTATTGTGCAACAAAAAGGTGCCAAATCAGTTATACTTAATATCCAGTGGTATTGAATTACACACCCTGGCAACCTGTCGTCATTATGTAAAATATACCATCTTTCATTTATTAACTATAAAGTACATAATATTTATTTTCATTTACACACAAGCAACAAAATAACATCATGTAGTAAGAACAAAAGATTGAAAACGAATGCACAGATGTATCAAACAGGAAAAAGAGCAAATTACGTGTGGGTATGGAAATATCAAAACTGCATAGAACTGGTTCTGCTCTACCTTCAAACATACATAATACTTAATGAAATTAATGACACATACTTCTAAAACTTCCGTTCATATTGTACTGACTCTATCTTTACTTAATCTATCCTACTATTTATATACATCGATCTTAACCTACTTGTGTTATTTACTGAACATGTTATTGTATTCTATTCTACTTTTATTGGTTTATAAACACTGATGAGTAGGTGCACTAGGTATGAGGCCATATGCGGCAATTTCTTACGTAAAATATCGCCCTCATTACTATTACACTTCCCTTCGCTGGGGGAAAGAAAATAAGGAACGTTACTGTTGTTTATTTTGTTTCATATCTACATGCTTAAATATTGCTCTTATAATTGATTGTAATTGACTTATTGATAGTAAGGCTTAATTCTATTCTTGTGTATTTCTACCAGCTTATTGTTTACATCCATTGTTACATTTGGTGGGTTGTTATTCTGAATAATTGTATAAGGGCCTTTATATAATGCTTGTAACTTATTACCTATTTCAAATTTAAAAAAGTTACCTCTTTCAAAATATTATCGCTATGACTTAATAAAAATTTTTAATCCAAAACGTAAAAGAGAATTCTATTTTCCTGATTTCATAATGTGTGCATAGTAATGTACGCTTTTCTTGATTTTATAAATTTTAGGAACTGAATGGTTATTGGGCGGTAATTTTAAATACATAAGCAAGAATCTTCATTTAATTATTCAATTATAATATTGAATTAATTTTAAAAGGTGAGAAAAACATGTCTGTTGAACTAGAAATTTTTGACTTTGCTATCTCTTGGTGCCGACGTTTTGTAGCCTTTAGGAATTTTTGCATTTCGACTTATCAAATGTGCATAGTGAGGTTCCTTATATTGATATTATTGGGGCTAACTGTATTGTAAATGTTATTTATTTTGTTATTTTTATTTTATATATTCCGCCTAACATTGTGATTGATGTCTTTGAATCTTTTGAATTATTGGTAGAAGTATCTTCTGGATTTTCTAATTTGATTTTTATTGGTGACTTTCAGTTGTTGACTGTGTATTTTTTATTATACTTAATAATGATTGTATGTCTGAAATTATTACATCTACTAATTTTGATGGTAAATTGTTGGACCTGTTGATTTATAGAAGAAAGTACGAAATTCGTCATGATAATTCACATTTATTGCTGAAGATAGTGTTAAGGAAACTTCCTATTTTGAAAGTACCATAAATAAAACTCAATTTCAGTTCAAATACACATTTATTTATTTTCGGTGTGCGCCGATATTTCGGGGTCGCTCTGCATCGAACATAAGATATACAGCATATACAGCTTGAGCGCCCGGGGTATGATCACCCGATGCTAGTCGATATTCTTCGGACGTATATTCGGCAAATGATCTCCGCTAGCTGTGTTCGCCAGATATAGATATATAGATTTATTTTTCCAGAGTTGTTATTTCGTTATATTTACTGGAGAGAATCTCTAATTTTAATTTCTATTTCAAGGGTCGTTTTTATGTTATTTTATGGTATTCCTGTTATACTTATTTATAGTTTTTTTTTTACCATGAAATTTCTATTTATTTATTTTTCTCTAGACATCTTAGTTTATTCTGCAGATGTTTCAGGCGGGTTGTTTTTATTTCATTCTAAAACCCAGTTGTACTGCTATAACTTTGTACACAACTACATTATTATTTAATTTCATTAGGATAATCATAATTACGTTATAAGTATTACAATCTTCGCGTTATTATCGACTTAGTTATCTAAGCAATCGTCATCACTTAAAGAGAAAATTTAATTTGTTCTTTTTGTCAATCTGCAAAAAAATAATCAGATCACTATGAGTTCGAATATGAGCAGGCAATGCTAGTATGTTGTGCCGTTACTCTAATATGTATTATCGGACCACGTTTAGATGCGAGTTTACGTATACCATCGGGTGATCATACCTCGCGCGCTCTTGCTGTATACATGTGAATCGCTCGAGGAGTTATGGACCCCTATGTATGTGCAGATGCCAGACATTGCATACGGTACGCATATATAGGAGGTCTTGCATCGCCTTCGGTGTACGGTCGTGTATTCGGGCGCTGAGACTATATACGCCCAAAGGTCGCTCCGCATCAGTATGCTCACAATATTTGTAAGTAAAAAATACATTATGTGACAATATAATTCAAAGTTTAAAAAAAATAAAACATACATTACAAAAATACATATCAACACTTGTCCTTCAGAAAACTCGCCTAGCGGCTCGTTTTCTAAACTTGAACGCGTGCGCAAAAATCATGTCTTATAAAACTTGTATTTTAATAGATATACTATTATTGTTTATTTGTTAATTTTATTATATATGTGTCATTTGCGTATATTTTTGTTGTTCTTCTATAATTGGAACAGTGAGATTCTGTTGTGAGAATAATTTGTTGTTTAGTCGTACGTACAATTTATACGAAGGACGTATTTTATAATAACTATGAGGTTATTGTAGTGTTTCTATATCTAATAAAAATGATGAGTTAATTTAAAATTGGCCATCGATATGTTTGCATACTTTTTTCTTTTGAAACATATATCAGTATGTCTCTTAAATTCAACTTATTCTAATCGATAAACCTCTATAAATAAGATTTAATGTCCGTTTTACCGAACCATTAGAGTGACAAATCACATTCGAACGGCAACCTATATGCGTTTACGAGATTGGCATTACACCAAATGCAGGTAATTCAAAGGACCGGTAACTAACAGTCGAACCGTGTCGACGCCTCGTATTTTAATTACCCATTAGCTAGGATTGCCGCATTAGAGCGGCTCCGCCGCCACCGTAGGTAGCTTGTCTCTGTGGCTATTTCCTTTCCCCTCGCCTACCGATCATTAACACCCGCCAGCAGTATAGTCTAGCGTTTTAGTCTATTTGCAACTAACTGATTTCCGACGTCAATCTAGATTGTTGAACTAAAGCCTTGTTATATATAAAATTTATTCTCGTTGTATGAAATTCAGGTAATTTATTGACATGTGTTAGTGTTTCCATTATAAAAGGAACTTGTGGAATAGATAGTAATTTAAGTAATGCACACTCAGTCATATTTTAACACACATAGTCTATAAACAGTTAGTATGACGGTGACAAATTCGACTTTTAGTAACGTTATTATGAAAATCAGCTCAATATTTCTGATAGAATCGGGCCAAATAGTATTATAATGAGTAGTTTTTCGTGAATTTATTTTAACACATTTAACGATTATCTTTGTTATTCAATTTTTACTTTATTATACGTAGTATAAGGAAGTATTGTGATGATGAAAATTTTCGACCTCCAGATTTTTGCAGATATCCACGTTTTGAAGTCCCCTGATACCGAAAAAGTGGTTTTTAAAAAATATCTGTCTGTCTGTCTGTCTGTCTGTCTGTGTATCTGTCTGTGTGTCTGTCTGTGACCACGATAGCGGTCAAACCGCTGTAGCTATCAATTCCAAATTTTGTATTTACGTGTATAATCTCCCTCTTGAGATTTGATTAGTTTTTCAGTAAAATCGGTAGACCGGAAGTAGCAGTTTACTTCTGCGAAAAAGTCGAATTTTGCCAATATTTCGTCAACTATAAAGTTTAAACAAATTTATAAAGAATTCATATGTACTTAAAATTAAGTTTGAGACAAATTGTCTTAAAAAAGTTTTTCGAAATTCCAACCGGAAGTAGGTCTTTTACTCTTATCGAAAATCAGTTTTTTGCGAATATCTCGCAAGTCATGCTTTTTAGACAAGTACGTTATGAATATAAAAGTATTTAAAACATAGTTTTCAATATCTTTTGTATAAAAAAAAAAATTAAAAATTCAAACCGGAAGTACCACATTTATTCTTATCGAATAGCGATTTTTTGCAAATATGTCGTAATTTATGCATTGTATATATATTTATCAAGAGTACAAACGTATTTAGAACTGGATTTGCAATATTTTTTGTATATATGAAATTTCAAAATTCGGACCGGAAGTAGCACTTTTACTCTTAGCGAGTAGCACTTTTCTCGAATATCTTGCAAATTATGCATTGTATAGCGATTTATTAAGAGAATGAAAGTACTTAGAATAGGATTTTGAATAAGTTTTGTATAAAAAAATTCTTAAAATTGTATAGTTTGAAACGCTCATACGTATGAGAAAGTCGTGTGGTGGCCACACCTCATTTTTTCTTATGTTAATACATTGTACAAATAATATTCAAATCGAAAAAGTTTAATATCAAGAAATACATTGAAATTTTTCAAGCTTTCAGCGCGAGCAAAAAATTTATCGTATGAATAATTCAAATCCAGTTATAAATTTCGCTACCCAAACGAAATTATTAAAAACAAATGTCACCCGGATGGCTTGCGTGCTCCTAGATGGCTCTAAACTTTTCGAAGTTCACCAGCCGCCGGATATAAATTTTAAAACGATCTCACCTCATATCAAATCTAGATCTTCTTTCCCTTAGGTTCGTTGCCGAGTTCATGGAGCGAAGATTAAGGGGATTTGGACAAATTCAGAGATGAGAGACGTAGACTGTCAGTTAAGCGTAGGCATCTTGATAAATATATGATGTAATTCGAAGTGATGAGGTCTAGTAACGGTTCGTTTGCTTTTCGAGAATTGAGACTGTTTGTCAGTATATTTAAACTGATGAAGCTTTGAACTATAGTTGACATTTATCCACTTAAATAGTTTAAATACAAGGTCAGATTATATTATTAACTTCACTTGAAAGCAAGAATAAAAAACACTATCTTATGATAGCTTCCACATATTATCCAATTTATTATCTCAATTTAAATATATTGTATTATCTATAATTCAGAAAGCTTATCAAGAAACACATATATTACTTTGAATTACAAAATCAAATTCTGTTTATGTCTTGTCTCTTGGAATACTCTTATAAATTACACATTATTGGTACATAACCAATGTAAAAGACAGTTCGGCAATTAAACATATACATATCGTGCAGTAAGATATAAAACTTAAGATGTAGGTTTCGTTGTTCACCGACATAGCAAGTTCGAATTACCAACAGGAAAGATTGAATGAAAATCTGTACAAATAGTTAAGAAACTTCTTTGGAGATTGTGGCGGGATATTAAACAAAATACACTATACAAAACACCTTTATGCTTTATATTAATACACAGAAAACTAAATACGCATTTTGACAACTATGTTGTCATCATCAGTAGCCCTAATTAATAGAAACCGCGTTTTCTGTACACTGTAGCGTATACAGACAACGCTGTTTTATATACAGAACAGCACTGACACACTACTGTTCTGTATACGCTATGGTATACAGATAACGATGTTTTTGTTATCACTGCTAGTGATGATAACATAGCTCTCGAAATGCTTATCTAGCGTTCTGTGTATTAATGTGATAAAGGTGTTTTTGTAGAAAGAAGTACGTGCTGATACTATATATCTAATAAATAATAAGCAATTGAAGTGGTTATATAGGGTGTTTCGAAATTGCACGGCACTATTGAAGGTACTTGTTCTCTAACATAAAATAAACAAAAAGGTCCATATAAACATATGTCTCAAATTAATTTATTACTAAGATATTGGAGCATAAAGATATTTATTTAACAATACAACATCCAAAAGAACTGTTTAAAGTGGCCACCGTTTTGTTGAATGCAGCATTCAGCACGACAAACTCATGCTTCTTTGGCACTTCGTATAGCATCAGGACGATTCTTGATAGCTGAGGCTTCCACGATGCGATTACTAAACCACCGATCTAACGGCATTAGATCGGGCGATCGGGAGTCATCGGAGTAGTTTACTTCAGTGAAAAAACTAATAAGTTTAAACAAATTTATAAAGAATTCATATGTACTGAAAGTTACAATTGAGAACAATTTTATTATAAAAGTTTTTCGAAATTCCTACCGGAAGTAGGTCTTTTATTCTTATCGAAAACCAGTTTTTTGGAAATACTTTGCAAGTCATGCTTTTTAGATAGGTGCGTTATGAGTATAAAAGTATTTAGAACTTAATTTTCAATACCTTTTGTATAAAAAAAATTCAAAATTCGTACCGGAACTAACACTTTTACTCTTACCGAATAACGATTTTTTGTAAATATGTCGTAAATCATGGATTCTATATATATTTATCAAGAGTACAAAAGTATTAAAATTTGGATTTGAAATATTTTTTGTATAAATGAAATTTCAAAATTCGGACCGGAAGTAACACTTTTACTCTTCGCGAGTAGTACTTTCTTTCGAATATCTCGCAAAGAATGCATTCTATAGAGAATAAAAGTATTTATAATAAGATTTTGAATAATTTTTATATAAAAAAAATTCTTAAAATTCTATAATTTGAAACTCTCATACTTATAAGAAAGTCGTGTGGTGACCACACCTTATTTTTTATATCAGCTATATTTATTATATTTGATATTTTAAGAAAAAAATTATTATTTTTAAGTTTTTAGAATTGATGATCATTTCTTTTCTTTACTCATACAATTTGGGAAGCTGTGATGAAATCCGTTACTAAAATTGTTTTTCACGGACTAACGCAGTAGCGATTTCTGCGGTGTCGACTTTAACGTAGCTCTAATGGTAGTAACAGAGGCTACCCTCTTATTCTCCCACTTATAGTCGACCAGCTTGTCTGGTATATTCATCCGCACGTAGACCGCGTGCACACTGTATACATATATTCCTATGAAATTAACAGCTGCCAAAAGTACGTTAAAGATATGACTTGTAACAAAATCATATAAATAGGAACAGTTTGTTAAAAAAGAAAAGTCTGCATTAAGGGTCTTAAGCTGAATTATCAATCACATTCTAATGGCTTAAGATATTGGATTCTCCATTTCCATATCTGAGACGAATTAAGTCTCCTCCGAATTTTGCGTATTCCGGGTGCGGCAATAGTGTATCGGCGGAGCTTAGCATGAAGACTAATAACGTTATAGCAATTAGACTTTACACGTACGTATGTAGTATGCTACTGTGCATTTTCCATTTTTATTTACAAATATATAGTCTGCTTCAAATTTCCGCAACCACCTTCAACTTTTTTATTTTAAATAGATTGCTATTCTTTTTAGCTATTATAATGATAGCCACCAAAATTCTCTTTGCAACGATATATGGGTATGTGCACTTACGCCTGTTAGTTTTGGTTTTATTGATAATTTTGTGAAAATCTTGACAGTTGCAGCATCTAACATTTTAAGCCGTAGTTTGAAAATGGGTACAGTGCCTCATGTAACTCTTGTGGTACTAATTTATGGAATAACACGTTATTTGTTTTGAGATTGAACAATGTGAATACATATACAGGGTGTTAAATATGTCGTGTCTAAGTTATCGATCTTTATTGGCTATTTTCTATGTTTATAATATGCAATCTGCGGGGCACCTAATAGTTGGTTGGCTTTGGTTTTAAAAAAATGGCTGTGCAACCAAACGTCAAATTTCTACTTCAAAATTCCATATAAAGTTGTCTTCTGTAGTTTCTCTTTGCAGTAATTGCGTTTTGTTGTTATAATTTAAGTTTGGCTACTTAATTAGCAATTTCTGTTTGTTTGTTTGTTAGTAGTTGCTCCATGTTGTATACCTTGTTGTCAGTTATATCATTTTGTTATTTTTTATTTACACACCGTAATAGTTTATTGTTCTGTTCAAGAACATATGCCATGGAATATCCTGACCGAAGAGGACCGGATCGAAAAACGGTTGAAAATATGTTGATAAGGCTTCTTCTAACGGGCTCAGTGAATTACGTCAAAGACGTAAGACTATGGTTACAGACGATAATGATATGACAGTCGTCCAGTCCATTGTGGAACATACGCACGTATCTACAATGTTAATTTCGAAATAGCATGGGATAGAAGTCACTGCTGTAAGACGGATTTAAAAAACCTATAAAATTCAAAATCGCCAAGCTTATTACGAACGGATTTTGAAGGGAGACTAGTTCACTATGAATGGCTACTTTTGCAATTGCGACAAGGTACAGCTTTTCTAAACCATGTACTTTTCACATTTGAAGCACAGATGCTAATTATGGAATAATAAACAGAAAAAATTCCCATTATTATGACACTACAAACCCTCATTTTGTGCAACCCATTTTATATCAACAAAAATTTAATGTTAACATTAGGGGAGGCGTCATAAGAAGCACTATTATTGTTCCATTCTTTTTGAACAATACCTTAAATTGTGTAATTTACTCAAATTTCTTACAAATTAATTTACCATTGCTATTAGAAGGCCTACCAGATAACGTCATAAGGAGATTGTGGTATTAACATGATGTTGCACCAGCACATTATGGTGCTGCTGCAAGAGCACATTTAGATAGGGATTCACCAATAGGTGGATTGGGAAACAAAGCTTGATAAGCTGGCCACCGCGATCACTAGATCTGACACATTATTAGAGAGTGCAGCGGCGATTCCTGAAATACTTATCTTTCAAGGATATGGGAATTTATCCAGAACGTGGCATCGATTACAATCTCTTGCTGCAAGCACATGACCTCCAATCACTGCGGGATCGCCGAGAGTTGCATGGTGCTCGCTTCATATGGAAGCTATGTAATGGAACAATTGATTGCCCACATCTCCTATCGTGCTTGAATTTTTACACTCCCAGGATTTCCTCTCGCTCCTCCCCCACGTTTTGGTTGCCCTTTTCGAGGACTAATCTTCTTCGGGGATCGCCACTGGTCACTATGTGTCGTGCTGCAAACTTACATTATGATGATATATTTTTAGTTTCCAATTCATAATTCCTCAACTCTATAGATAAATATATGTATATAGTTATTAATTATTTGTATTACAATAATATGATTAATTTGTATTTTAATGTACGTTACTTCTTCGTCCTGTAATTGGTTTATTACTGTTGGACTGAATTATTATTATGATTTCCTTCTGTGGCCAACTCTAAAAAACATTGTTTACGCAACACCTTTTATAACGGCAGAGAACATGCAGCAACGAATAAGAAACGCTTTCCTTCAATTAAGTGAGAAGAACATGACTGAGAATGTAAGTCTGTCGATACCGAGGCGGTTGAGAGCATGTGTAGTGCAGAACGGAGGAAATATTTGAACATATTTTAAAGTAAGATTGTTTTATTATGGAAAAAAAATTAAAATGTAATTCTAAAACTAATAATATAGAATTAAAAAACGGGTATTTGTAAAAGTTTCTTTGTTTTATATAATTTCATGGCCAACCAACTATTAGATGCCCTTCATATTGCATGTTATACATAGGTATATCCCAAATTGTTATTACTTTGAAAGTACTAGAAATAAATACTATGTAATTGGTACCGTTTTAACGGCAGTTTTACAAGGAATTTGATGGCTAATAAAAAGATTATAGGTTTGATTTAAAAAAAAAACAGAAAATAGCCAATATAGATCGATAACTTAGACACGCCATATTTAACACCCTGTATATGTATTCACGTTGTTCAGTCCCAAAACAAATAACGTGTTAGTTAGATAAATTAGTAACACAAGAGAGTTATTAATCTATTCATTTGAATAATATTATTAATTCTATTAAAAGGTGTAATTTCTTGTGTTTAAATCAGTTCATGTTTGTTACATTTCTGCTTTTACTATCCAATTTCCTCGGCTAATCGTGTAAAAGCTGTTCTTCTTGCATTTTCAAAGAAATTACCTTTCCACTGCTTCGTGAGCGAGATACACCTTTAAGTTACTTTATACGCTAGGAGGACTGAACAGCATAAAGTCTGCGAGATTTTCTCAAAGCGGGAGACCCCGAATACTTAATAGTTCTAGGAGCAATGTCAAATAATCGTCTGTTATTTCCTTGCTAGCTACGTTTCGGTAGGAGCTTTTGGTTAGAGAAAGATTTGTATTTGCATTTAAATTGGAATGGATGCAATTTTGGATCACCTATGAAGTGGAATTTGTTCTGAACGTGACTATTATGTGACTATCGTAAATGCCAATATTTATGTATGTGTGTTTCCGAATAGAAAAGTCACCATATTTATGGTGATACGTATGGGTACTTTAAATACCATTGGATTAAGTTAAAAGCAAGATAATATGAATAAAGAGCGAAGTAAGAAGAAAAGCAAGGAGCTCCCTTTTATATGTTATACGGGCGTAATTTATCACTAGCATGTACATTTTGCTATAAAAATATGAAAATAAAAGTGTTTGACGCACACAATGTATACTAGATGGCTCTAGTTTTTTTTTTTTTAAATTAACTCAGAAGTATATTTTATTATAATTATGCGGGTTGAATGTTGTTGCATCTAACAGCGTAATCCTTCTCTGCACGCAAACTTTTTCTATTTATTTTTCAAGTTGACTAATCAGAGAAAATCGTACCTTCTATAGTCAACGCATTTTCTTCGAAGATAATGTAGGAAGGAAGCTTTTTCTTCGGAGATAATATGGGAAGCAGTTTCGTCTTCCTTCTTGTATAATCTACGCATGATTGTATATTTTCACAACTCGTGCATGTTGTCGTCCGTCACCAAGATCTGATGTCTGCCGAGGAATATTTGAACTCGTCAAAGATGAGGATAGACCACTAAGTGGTGTGTTTATCTAGAATATAGAATCTCAAATCACTATTGACTATAACCTAGTGAAGAAAAAATCACATTTCTAGAATATGCTCATTTTTTTTGAACAACTTAATGAACAAACAAAAGTATGGTTTGAGACTTGGAGGCAATTCACAGGAGATTTATGAGAAGTCTTTACATTAGCGAATGATGTTCTTTATACTACAGTGGAAACCACTAATTTGACTCGCCGTTTTTATCAAAATGAAAAATGGAGACAGAGTTGAATTTATTTGTACTATTTGCCATTCTAAGAACTATCACGTATCACACTCTCATCATCGTCTTATTTTAAAAAAAATTACTACATTTAACATAAATAAACATACACTATACTTATTATTGATTTCTCTTAAACATTAGTATTCCAATATACGTAAGATACTAAATTACTTTTGTTCTATCATCAAATTCGGAGAACATACATATACATATGGGAATAAATGTTCTGGTTCAACGGTATCAGGTTTTATGACTAGTATGGTACTAAAAATTGATTTACTCACCCTTGACAAGGGATCATTTAAAATGCACGTGATTAAAATAGATTGTACACGTAAATAATACTAAAATATCTGTGTCTGAAGTAAGAAGTATAAAGATAATTGTATATATAGATCATTTTATGCTTCTAAAATAAGAAATATTAGGAAATAATATTCTTATAAATATTAAGTGTGTGCATTTGTTCTGCTTGTTTCTACTTTTCTATATAAATAATCGTCGCTATTGTAACAAAAAGACAAATTTTGAAATATACATTGAATATATGGAAAAATAAAAAGAATAGAAATTAAGCCTAATATAGAGTACTGCAGAACTCTTACATGACAACTTTATGATTAGTGAACCAGTTCAACATAAATCCTTTAATACCATTACTCCTTAATTTTGCTAACAATATTCTGTGTGCAGCACATGCACTTTAGGAAAATGACACTATATGCCGAAGAACTTTCGGTCAGCATTTTCTGAAATGTTTCTTATTGCATTAAAAGCGACTGATAAGTATTTCTATAAGCTTAGTCTGAATGAAATTCGTAGTCATTTAAATTAAATTAGTTTTTCGGAGATTTTTCAAAATATAAGTATAGAGCCTGCACTTGGTCATTCGGCAATAAGGCGCCCTTATGGCTGACGATCGCAACTAAGGCTTATCTTGCAAGTAACCTGATTAATTCTGCTAGAGTTAATTTTTTTATTCGGTCTTATTTTCGGGGAAACACCGTAGTTGTTTATTCTTTATATACAGGGTGAGTCATCTAAGCGGGTAAGGCCGATTATGCCTTTATGAGTAAAGATATTTCGAAGCCGTTCTTTCCTTGTGATAGCTGTTCATTAGGAGCACATTTTAAAAATATTTTGTATTATACAGAGTGTTCCATAACTTGGTGGCTAACCATAGTTATAGTTTTTTAAATGGAACAGCCTATATATTATTGCATTTTTGTATTCCGCGTATAATTTTTAGTCAAAAAGTAATAAGATAGTATAGGCCTAAAATCTAAAGTTTTTGACTTATTCCAATTTTTCTGAAAAATTCAATGTTTGTATAAAATTATATTTTTCGAAAACGACGTATTAGATGGACACAATTTTTTGCAGTATTGTTTACAATAACAGGTCCTAAGAGAAGCATGTTTTATTTTTTTACAGTTACTAACTGCATGTGCAGGAAACTGGATTAAAATTACATGACACGATTTTATATAAAAGTCAATTTTTTTAAATAGAACTTCCTATATATCAGTACATTTTTGAATTGTTTATTATATTTCATATCAGAAACATGTAAGACGTTAATACTTTAAAAGTGACTATTACTGAGCTACTGTCGTTTTTTGATATGCTTTTGTTAGTTTTAATATAAAAGTCAATTTTTCAAATGGAACCTATATATCAGTTCATTTTTCAATTTCTTATTAAATTTCACATCAAAAACATGTAAGACGTTAATACTTTAAAAGTGACTATTACTGAGCTATTGTCGTTTTTTGATATAATTTTGTCAGTACTATACAATATTAATTAAGAACCATAAAACTGACAACATTATATCAAAAAACGACAATAGCTCAGTAATAGTCACTTTTCAAGTATTAACGTCTAACATGTTTTTGATGTGAAATTTAATAAGAAATTCAAAAATGAAATAATATACAGAGTGTTCCATTTGAGATAAAATTGACTTTTTTGCAAAAACTAACAAAAGCATATCAAAAAACGACAGCAGATCAGTAATAGTCACATTTAATGTATTAACGTCTTATATGTTTCTGACATGAAATTTTATAAACAATTCAAAAATGAACTGATATACAGGGTGTTCCATTTAAAAAATTGACTTTTATACAAAAACGTGTCATTTAATTTTAATCAAGTTTCCTGCACATGCAGTTAGTAACTGTAAAAAAAATAAAACATGCTTCTATTAGGACCTCTTATTGTAAACAATACTACAAAAAATTGTGTCCATCTAATACGTCGTTTTCGAGAAATATAATTTTATACAAACATTGAATTTTTCGGAAAAATGGGAATAAGTCAAAAACTTTAGATTTTAGGCCTATACTATCTTATTAGTTTTTGACTAAAAATTATACGGGGAATACAAAAATGCAATAATATATAGGGTGTTCCATTTAAAAAACTATAACTATGGTTAGCCACCAGGTTATGGAACACTCTGTATAATACAACATATTTTTAAAATGTGCTCCTAATGAACATCTATCACAAGGAAAAAACCGCTTCGAAATATCTTTACTCATAAAGGCATAATCGGCCTTACCCACGTAGATGACTCACCCTGTATATACGTTGATTTATTTAATGGCACTTATTTAATATTTATAGGTATATTACAACTGCTTCTCTTTAGTCCTATAGCTGCTTGTACTTTATATGTATGCATAGATATTAAGTGAACAAGATGTGTTCAAACCCCGCCAAAAACAGTCTTGCAAAGAAAGGCCAACTTCTCACAGGTATCTGTGTTATATTATCTTAGGAAAATAGCCGAAATATGGAAACTATATAAAGTTATTGCTTACACGTTACTTGCATTCTCCCAATAAGCATAGAAAATTTTAAATTGATAAACCTCCTGTTTTTCATTAAAAATATGATTATTGAATCTAGGGCTCTTACTTTTGCGCGGATATTCGTATATCCGAGTCGTCAATATCCGAGTACTCGAACCTTAGATTCAAGTATCCGGATATCCGGATACCCGGATATCCGGATACTTGTTTTTAAATTAGGAATACTGAAATCGTAATCTAAGTTCGTTTGATTAACGATTACTGTAATCATAATTTCAAATATTTGTGAATTACGATTTTCTAAGTAATCGTAATCGAAGTTGTTCAAAAAATGTCGGAGAGCTAAACGCGACTCAATTAAACTGGTACGCGTTATATATGAAGGCAATAATTATCCCAATAAGAATAAGAAAAAACAAAAACAAAAAAGTTTTTAAAATACACAAGAAATTAAAAAAATAATGAGGTGTGGCTACCACACGACTTGTTAATACGTATGAGCGTATAGAAAAATTATTCAAAATCCTATTTTGAGTACTTTTATTCTCATAATAAATCATTATAGAATACATTCTTTGCAAGATATTCGAAAAAAAGTGCTACTTGCAGACCGGCTTCTGCACGTACTGGCGAAGATATCTCGCGGTCGACATTATTAGTGCTCGTTCAATGAAGCTCCGCATCAGTATTCGTTCTTTTAAAATTTCGTGGCACGTAAGAGGACACAATTAAATTGACTTTTGGTGATTGACTTATTGCGATTTTGGTTAGTTCTTTAATTTGTATGCAGAAATAGCGTTGCAGTTGCATTGGAACATGTTGCTGCATACATTATGCTTGTATTACATACATATTTAGCATCTGCCAAAAATAATTTATGGAATTTTTTAAAATTTTTAAAATATTTGTTTGAGTTGTGTAATAGACATTTTATATATGTGATTTAATGATAAAATAATTGTCATGTACATATATTTATTTTTCAATGTGTAATATCGCCTGGCTTTTCTACAAACTGGATCTTTATGCCGAAGAAATTTCCCAGTTGACAATATTAGTGACCGATGAATGAAGCTCCACATCAGTATTCCTTCAACGTATTATTCAATGCGTGAAACAGGCCGGCTTTTGCACGATGTGGACCCTCATGACGAGGATATATCGCGGTCGACAATATTAGTGCTCGTTGAATGAAATTTTTAAAAAATATTCGTTGCTGAAAAAAGCTTGCTCGAAGTGCACTATTTTGATGAGGTTGTCGATGCCATAAACGTGCATCCTCAAAAGAAGAGCTTTAGATGAAATCTGAAAAAATCTAACGAAAAATACCCGGGTATCTCGATCATAGACACAAGGGTTAATCAGAATACAAATAAGGACAGCTTTATATTTGAGGCGTCATAATAAAAGATCCGAAACCGGATATCCGGATACTCGAATCTAAGTTAAACAAGTATCCGGATATCCGGATACCCGGATATCCCGATACTCGGATACGGATCTTGATCCGGATTTCGAGTTATAATGAGTAACCCGGATACTCGAAAATCCGGATAGTAAGAGCTCTAATTGAAACCCATACACACTTTTCAACTAAGATCTGCAGGTTTATCAATTTACACAGACTTTCCTATCGTTATCAGACCAATGTAAATAACTTGTTGGCAGGTAACTTGGCATAGTTTCTATATGTTTTAAAGATAATATAACAGACATGTTTGCGGGAAGTTGACTTTTTTTCTATGTTGAATCCCACCAAAAATATGGTGGGATTTCAACTATCTTTTATAATTTCAATTAAATACTTTTTATTTATGTTTTTATTTATATACTAATATATTATATGAAAATGAGATATGCTACTATACATTATGTAAGCATATAAGTAGTTTTACACCAAGAAAGATTATTGGGTACTGTTAGTGTTTCTATTCATTTATTTTTACGCATGATATACATATTTCTTATTATCTGCATCCTCGTCTTCATATATTTCTCACGCTCAAAGGTCACGACAATTTGAGGGATCCAAGAAGGTTAATTCAGCGTCGAGAATATACCTTTTCTTCACATTACCATTCCGCCGCTCCATTCATCGCCTTGTAAATGTTTGCTGTGTTATTTACGATGAAAGGAACTCGTCGGCGCCCCCTCGTCTTTTTTTCCGTCAAACCTTTATGCTCCCATTTGTGTGGCACAATCGGTATTTTAATGCGGCGAAGCAAAATCATTCTGATACGCACACATTCAATGGTTTTCATGAAATTAATTTCTGTTTTGCATGTTTGTGTCTATTGATGGTAATTATGTACACGTAATATAAAGGGTTTTTTCCATAAATATATAGATGGGTTTTGTATAATATCCAATTCAATGAGTATTTATTTTTATGTGGGAAACCGTGACGCTATGAAAAGTGAATTAATCATATTTAGAGGAAAATAAGCTCCTATGTACGAAAAATAAAATGTCATTATAATTTTAATTATACGTTCCTATTAACCACGTGAAGTTGTGGTCATCTAAAAATAAAATTACTTGCATTACTGTTTTCGAAATATTTTTTTACACTTTGTAAATTACAGACTTAATGCCCAACTTATACTTTACTTGAAGTAACTCTATTTTTTACAGAGAACGGTCGCATTTATCAGGCGGATTGAAGACTGATCTCACTCTAACCACAGTGTTAGTAACTAAGTAATAGGATCACTTCTCGGCGTCCTCTTTGACGTTCGTGTACCAAGTTTTCTTTTTTTAGGACAACTGCGCATATGGCTGCGAATAGAGGAGAATATAAATATTTAGGGTTATAATAATGTAACATGCAAACAAGCGGTTGTGTACCACATAGGTACACGAACATGTATTTATTTCTACACAATACCTTTAGTTTATCTAACTTTACTAGTTATTTTCTTAAAATTTTGTGTACGTTGTGTACGATCAGAATACGTTGACAAGTGAGCATAGGAATTCCTCCGTTGAGTAAAATTTCGACCGCCCCACCACATGTTCAGAATGAGCGAAATTCATTGTGGTAAAGAATCACTGAACAGTTAGTTGCTAGACTGTTGTGTCTTCTAAATGCGACCATTATTTTATATCAGCAAAAAGTAAATTAGAATAATACAAGGGCGTATTTTTATGTTATCTACCTAGCCATGAAACAAAAGAGTGACGATGTCAAACAAATTATTGAAAAATTGCTGTCACTGTCAGAAGTACACGTGCAAAATTGTGTTTAGTTTATGCTGTGTATAGAGATTTAAGACGGTCCATTTCTCGATAAAATGATTGAAACTAAAGTTGAACATCGCAGCGTTATAAACTTCCTGACAAAGGAAGGCAATGGTCCAAAAGCAATTCATGAAAGAATGGTTGCTGTATATGGGGAAGATACACCATCTTATTTCCAAGTAAAATATTGGTCTAAACTCTTTCGATGGGGCCGAGAGTCAAAGTCCGGACGACCCGTCGAAGTTCGAACTGAAAACATTGTGCGAAAAGTCGAAAATTTGGTACTGAAAGATCGGCGTGTAAAGATCTCTGTCATTGCCAATGAGGTCTGTATATCCGAAACAAGTGTTTCGGATATACAGTCATTTTGCATGACGATTTGGGTATGAAGAAGGTGTCTGCACGGTGGATACCCAGATTGCTTACACCTGAACAAAAACTGTGCAGAAAAGAAGTTTCTCAAGAAAATTTGGTCAAGTTGGAGAGGGACAAAACATTTTTATCTCGAATTATTACCGGGGATGAGACTTGGGTATAGTACTGGGACCCTCCTACTAAACAAGAATCCATGCAGTGGGTTCATAAGGGCTCTCCACCACCAAAAAAGGCCAAGACACAATTTTCAGGAAAAAAACTGATGGCAACTGTTTTCTAGGATGCTGAACGAGTTTTGCTTACTGGATATATGCCGAGAGGGTCTACCATAAATGGAGAGGCCTATGGCAACACAATTAAAAATTTAAAAAATGCTCTGGAGGAAAAATGCCCGCATTCTTATCCACAAAAAAACTTGTTGCTGCACGACAATTGTCGGGTTCATAAGGCAAACACAGTTCAGCAGATAATCAATGACTGTGGGTTTATAGAGTTAAGGCATCCACCTTATAGCCCCGATCTAGCTCCGTCACACTTCTTCTTATTCAAAAATTTAAAAAAGCATCTCAGAGGAAAGCGTTTTGTTTCTGATGAAGAACTCAAAGAAGCTGTTGAAGAATATTTTGCCGGGTTACCGAAACAATTTTTTTCTGAGGGTATGGGGCAACTGGAAAAAAGATGGAATAAATGTATTAATGTTGAAGGGAGTTATGTAGAAAAATATTTTTTTTGTTCTCTTATGTGCTTTTTTTCATGGCAAGGTAGATACGTCCTCATACAATCCTTATTGTCCAATAATACCACCTGCAAGATGAAGCATTATATATTAACTGATAAATCTTCTTTCTCTTTCCCTGTCTGTCTTTCTTGAATTTGATCTATCAATTTCCTTTGACATTTAATATGATAAACACCATTGACAGAAAACAGTCGGCTACGTAATTTAGTATCAGTAGCATTTCAAAGAAGTCAGTTTAGTGAAAAAATGAATATTTCTGGTGAACATTTTCGTGCGATGGTTTTTACTATTTTAAATGTGGCGTGACTCAACGGCAATGAATGACATCTATCGTCTTCATTATGCCTTTGGTGATATAGCACCGTCCAAAACCACAGTTTAGGATTGATTTGCAGAATTTAAGAGTGGACATTCTAGTGTCAGTGCTGTGCGAGAAATGATTGAAATGAATCGACATGTGACATATCAAGATATAGAGGCATTTTCTTGGGCATTGGTAAAAGTCAAATACAAACGATTTTACATGATCATTTAATAGTGAAAGAAACTTTGCAGTCCTTGGATTCCACACAATTTAACTGACGCTCAAAAAAAATGACTCGTGTGAGTTGGTGCAAAAAATGCTTCAAAAATGTAGTCGCTATGCTTCTGCAAACGTACACAGCACAGTATCGTAACAGGTGACGAAATCTGGACATATTCATACGAACCAGAAACAAAATAACAATCGACTGTTTGGGTGTTCCAGGGTGAACCAAAACCAACAAAAGTTATTCGTTCACGAAGCGCTTCAAAAAAAATTGCTTTTTTTCTTCCGTAAAACTGGGCCTCTGTTGCTACCGTTGCTCTTGAGAATCGAAAAACACTAAACGCTGAGAGGTATACAACAATTTGATTGCCTGAAGTCTTTGATGAAATCAGAAAAAAACAGCAGACATCGGCGCATCATTCACCATGACAGCGCACCTTCCACACTGCAGTTGATTATTTAAAGGAGAATAACATTAAATTAATGACTCATTGCGTGGTGGGCGGTTTTCGACACTGGAAAATGCCCTTGAAGAACTTGTTTCTGAGATACAAATTTTGTATTGGAATAAATATTTGGACAACCGGTTTATTCAAATGCAAAAGTGCTTCAAATCAAAAGGCGAATATTTTGTGTTTTTTTTTCCCTAAAATATTTATTTTCTTTTTTTTTCTGGACATTTTTAGGGTACCCCTCTAAGCAAATTATGCATTAATTTAAACCATCAATGTATTTAGAGTTGAATTTGGAGTAGTTTCTGTATAAAAAAACAATTTATAATTCTGGTCGAAAATAACACTTAGACTCACAGGAGCATTATGGTGATGAAATTCTTTAAAAATTAATTTAAAACAACTTTTGTATACAAAAATTCAAAAGTCATACACTTGTAAGCAAGTCGTGAGGTGCCCATATTTTTAATGATTCAAAACGTGTATAGGAGTCGTATTTTTACAGCATTGTTAGCTTAGTTGGTGAAACAATGGTCTTGTCAACGGAAGTAATGAGTTCAAATCTCATCTAAAACGAAAGTTTCTGTATTCAATTTTCGGGCTTTCATTAATGCTGATGAACAAAAATTCTGCATTGTTTAAAGGAATGTCAAAATAAGTTAATCTTGACGATGCATAAAATTGAGAAGTTAAAAAATATGTTAATATTAATTAGCTGTGAGAAAGACTTTTACAAGCTTGGGATAACATATATAACATACCGGTGTATATACGAAGTGTTCTTTATTTCTAATTAATATAATTTTAATTTGAAATTCACCGATCTTATTACTCTCATAGCTTATGCAGTGATTACTCTCTTTAAAAGGGAATATTCCAATATATGAGAACTTACAACGAACAAAGTTTTAATGGTTGTTTCCACGACGCAAAAGTCTCGTAAAGGCTTATTCCGGATTTCCTTTGTGATGCAACAATTTAGCCTGTAGCGGAATGCATAAGTCTTCATAGTTAAGAATGTTTGAAGTTAAATGTTTGTCCGACAGATTTCAATATTAGTGAAGATCATAGAAATATCTTACTAAAATAATAAATATTGTATGTATATCATGCTTGTAAAACTTTAAATTTTTTTTGTTTAAATGTTGTGATAAAATTAATATATGCGTAACTTTTGTTGAACTACCTACGTAAATCTTACATTTCCATGAATAAATACATTCTGAATTAGTTAAATGTTTGTATACACGAACTCTACATATTAAACAAACCCTTCACTATATTCCGCATCCACTCCAAAACTCCTCATTTAATAAACAGATTACATAGAAAGATGATTACAGTGCTCTGATATCTTTGTTTAACTAAACTACCACGCCCGCTTTCAATTTTCTTACCTTCTAGTTTGTTCCGGACGGTAGTTGGCAACCCTGTCGAGATTTATTGAGTGGCTTCGCATGTCAAAGTAATGATGTTATTTCGTCAAATAAGAAATTCACCCCGTTGAAATACTCGTAGCTTAGTGAATCTCTTCGTCTTATGTATTAAATTGAAAAAGGACAGCGCAAAAGACATCAGAGCAGAGCTTTCTCTTTAGGTAAATAAATAAGACTATAAACATTTGCCCGATAATAAATTAGAACAGCATTTCTGAAATAAGTAAATACATATATTAAAGTCTTTATAATGAATTGAAACGGCTTGTGTTTATACAGAACTTATTAGTTCTGCAATTCAAATGAAAATATAAAAAATAATTTAAAAGAAATTGCTGAATTATACAGTGTGTACAGTGATGTGCTTTCCTACAGGGACAAATATTTTAATACGAGTTCTACGAGAAACACTTATTCTTTAAAAAAAATTTGATTGACTCGAAACCTCTTTAGGTAAATAAAAAAAAGTAATTGTTTAAGACAAGATAAACACTTGAAATTATGTCGAGTTGTTGATTTTAAATATGACTAAGCCCGAATGTTATATTATATTATTAATGTTAGACAAAAGGCAAATGCCATTCAGATAAAACTTTAATTGTTTTTGTGTTTGTAGGAAAAGATGAGCACTAAACTCTAACTCCTCCACTTCCAGAGCAATCTTCAACTCTTTTTCTAAATTGTTTGTAAACTTTGTTCAACATTTCAACATTAATTTCTCGAACAGCCTCCATAATGCGCATTTTTAGATAATTTAAATAATTTCCCATTGTTTCTCTGTTCACTTTTTGCTTTAGGTAACCCCAAGGAAAATAATCTATGGGAGTTAAGTCCGGTGACGGAGCTGGCCAATGTATTGTCTATGTCGTCCAATCCATCTATTAGGAAAGTGTAAATTTAATCAAAAAAAAAAATCTAAAGCATTTTTAAGTAATGTGTTGATTTAAATTTCCATTAAAAAATAGGGTCTAATGATTCTGGTTAATAACATTCCGGATCAAACACTGACTTTTGATATCGACTACAGTTTTGTGAGGAAACAGTACCACATGTCGAAAATAAAAAAAAGCGATGTTCCATAGTGTTCTCACCAACCCATAAACAAAACTCGAGTCTGAAAGCGTGGTCTGTATTTTCTAAGGTGTGCCTAAATCTAGGTCTATGTGGATAAATTTTTTTCGCTTTATAAATTGTTTGCAATAATGTAAGACTATAACATTGAGTTCACTTGATCGCTGGCGTAAAGAACTCCTAGGATGTTCCGCAACTGATTCCATAGCCATAAAATGATCACAGCGTCATCATCGTACGCTTTTTGTCGGAAACGGGTGCGTTTCATCAAACTTATCACTTAATTTCTTCAAGGCTGTTCTGCTTACACTTACATCTGGATATTTTTCATTAAACAACTGCTTGTATATTTATACTCCTTCTATACCCTAACATTTCACCAGGTAGAGTCGCTGCTTTAACGTCAACATTCTTCACAAATAAAACTAGCTGAGAAGTTTGTATGTTCTTTAAAATTACGGAGACAGGGTGTAAAATTTTATGTAATGTATCCACTCTTTCCCAAAACAGATCATCTAAAATATTATTCTTTATACTTTTGTTTAAAGTATTAGCTATAGTTTCTGTTATAGTCAATTCTTTTATTTTTTTTTATTTATTCTTAAGCTTTCTAAACAGAAAATATTAGAGCTCCATCTAGTTTGGCCAGTTAGTTTAAGATATGTTAGTCTGTTTGATATTTGTAATGCTCGCTGTTCATCTTGCGTAAATTTTTAAACGTAGCATTCAAAATACGCGATTTTTTAACAGTTTTTACTATGACTTTACAATCAGTAATTAAACATGCAAATACTTCTAATTTTAAAATATCTTGTGCGAATAGATTCAAAATATGAGCACAACATCCATAACAAGTAAAATAATTGGACGGGTACATATCACTAATTAATTTCCAAGTTGATTTCATATTGCTAGCGTTATCAGTCACTATGCTTATAACTTGATTAATACCTAAGTCGTCAATAACAGAACTAAGCAAAGAACAAAGATATGCAGCATCGTGGCGATTTTCCTTGCAGTCAATTACTTTAAATAAAACTGCTTCTGGACATGTAATTATTATATTTATAATGGATTCGTTTCTAATATTACTCCACCCATCAACTTGAATTCCAGTTGTTTTAGACTTTGCTATTGTTTCATTAACTAACTGATTTATTTGAGAGTGTTTTTTTTATCTAAAAGCGCATTGGATAACTGATATCTAGTGGGCAATCGTAAAGAAGGTTTAATTTTTTTAAACAATTTTTGCCAATGAACATTTTCCGTAAAATTTAAAGGAGTATTACTAGCAAAACATGTTGTTGCTAAAGGATCCTAAATTTCCTCTTCTTGTGATTTATTCATTACATCCACAAAAAAATCCAAATTTTCACTGTAAGCGGATTTTGTGGTGCTTGCAGCAGATTGTGGTCGAGATTCGCTTGAAATAGTCTCTCCATCGTCGTCTTTAAATCTGTTTGCGGAGAACTTTCTCTTTCCGGAATCTCTAAAATATTAAATATTTTTCCATAAAACCAAATAGAAATCAATCGAAATTACTCACCCTTATTTATTGCTTTAATTTTCTTAACACTTAATGCTCTTGATTTTGATTGTATTTCATTCTTTATTTTACGAGGACAACGAATGCACTTATTCTGTAAGTGACTGGACATTCTGGTTACATTTAAAACATAACTTTGCGAACAGAAGTTACACGAATATAATTTCGAATGTTCTGTAGATTTTGAAAATGCTGTTAAAATAACATTTTTTATTTTGTCTTTACGCCCCATCCCAGCGCACAGTACTACGAGTAGTATATTCACAAACTTTATAAAGTTTAACTTATACACCGAAATCTTTTGAAAGACTACTTGACTTGTTATATAAACGGCTGATTCACGGGCTTTTACATCTGCTAGAAAGGGACTTCCCAAATCTCCGAGTGTGCAATATCATACGTGTATATAGATGATGTTTTACTTTGTTGGTAATTGACGAAAATTTTATGTGGTAATTTACCGGTAATGACGGTAATTAATTCGGTAATTTACGGGGTTATTTACCGACTTACATCACTGCGGCATATTACCACAGAATATAGGATCTTTAAGAACTGAGATAAATTCCCAGAATTTAATAAAATTAAAAACTTCCAAAACTGAATCGTACTCATTAGAAAAGATAATGCATGCATCGTTATCAATTAATTATATTTTTCTAGTAAGCTAAAACTTACACGTATTCAATATTATGCTATTTTTATTTTTTTCATTTATAGAAGAAGCAATACAATTATCAAATGACTAATGAAAATAATTATTGATTTATTTCAAAGAATGCTTCATACAACCAACTGAATATAAAAACGTATACATTTGTCAGTAATAACAAAAATTCAAATCTCTTAGGTTATGCGCATGTGTAAGAAATTCTAATCTCTGTTTAAGGTACTCCAAACACCGGTTAAAATTTATACGATTAACGAGGTTTTTAATCAATGATTACGCAAAACCGTCATTTTAATCGGAGTTGGAAAACAGGACTTTAGTTCGTTTACACGAAAATGAGATACGTAATTCCAATTACATCACATCGCTTCATGGCAGTAGTGTCCGTTCTCGTCATTAGATGGATGGGAACAGTATTTCTATTTAAATTTCTTGACATTTCCATAATTACCTCGAATCGTGTTCCTAAAATCATATGCGGCCTAAGAGTTCCAAGGATCACAGTTTGGGAACTGCTGATGTAGACGGATGTTATCATTCTGCTTTACTCTAGGAACTGAAATAGAATAAAAAATATCAGAAAACATGTTAAATCTTTATTATCGTGTTCGTACCAGTGACGTTTCCCACTATATTTTTATTTTATATTTTTGGTCGTATCAGTCGCTCGTTCCCTTCCTCTTCGTGCCATAAATCTTGTTCCCATCAATAATAATAGACTCGTACGATAAACATCCTTGCAGAACGATACGGAAGCGAGAGTTTGGGGCAAGGATAAAGACGCCTTTGTTTTTCCCTCTTGTGTGCAAGGGGGTACTGCATCTATTTCCATTTGTGTGCGTGCCTATCGATTGAGTCGTGCCGATCGACAGTCTGGTCGTAGTTGGCCGGTCGGGTCGAGTCTTTTATTAAAACCATACATCACTTCCGGCGCCCATTTCCGATATATCTACGTGACGAGCCGCCGCCGAACCGAGGCATTTTTGATTGATATCGTACTTCTTGCCCTTGCGTCTTTTTATGACAGCTACTCATGGTGTCAATTCTTTACTATCGCGCCTCCTTTTTTTTGCTTTCGCTCCTTTTATTATTCGGTCTTCGAAAACCCTTAAAGGGAAGTGCATCGTTAAGATTTAATGGGTTTAATACAACTTAGTCCTTTTTATTATGCTATATAATACAATTAATTTTCTCTAGATGTGGAAGCCAAAAGACATTTTTTATTAACGTAATTGAATTAAAGTTAATTTTTATTCGGTTAATTATTTATTACCGGCTGTCCTATGCTTATTTGTTTACATTTTCATTCATACATATTTGCTTTTACATTCTATATTTATCACTGTATTCTTAAATGACAGCCAATTGTCATACTGTTATTACTTTTGCTCATCATATTATTATTGCCACTACTGCCAAGAAGATATTTCATTTTTTTGGTGCATTTGTATGTTATATATATATATATATATAAAAGACGGAGTAGCAGATATGTAAAGTCCGAACAGAAACAGGCCCAAATATACCGCAATAACGAAGAAATTAAAATTTTAATTTTCTATGTTGTTTTTTTAGATCAAAAAAAATACATTACGGACCTGGCACAGAATGTATGTTTATAATTCACGTAAGAATGTTCATTTGTAAATAGAAACGAAGACGCATTCATAGAGAAAAATACGCTTTTATTTGTATAAAACGGGAAAAAACGTTAAATCGTAAAAACATATTTTTTGCGGGATGTGTCTAAATAACGCAGCTATGTAGTCAGTTATTGACCCAGATGGGTGACCTACTTTCTTGCAGGCAATAAAAGATTGTTTTTATTTTTAAAATAGGAAGGTTGTTGCTCTTTAATGTGTTCGTAGTTGGAAACAGCTGATTATTAGAATATTCAATAAATCGTATTTTTCTATCAGGTTTAAAATTAAAGTAATTAATGGTTTGATATTTATTATGAAGTATCTATTCCTCCTCCTTTTTTTTTAACACAAGTAATATGGTGGTTCTGAAAAGCAACGATTGTGAAAGTGAAGCAGGTGGATATTTAGTGCAGGGTCGGCGTAAGGCCAATTGAATTCTTTATTATTATTTTTCTGCCGTCTGGGCATGAATAAGGACTTGATATTTTGAGGGTACGTTTTTACACAATCTAGCTTCCGATTTCTGCTACTCCGTCTTTTTATTTCTGGGACAGCTTGTATATACATATACAGCAAGAGCGCGCGAGGTATGATCACCCGATGGTATACGTTAACTCGCATCTAAACGTGGTCCGATAATACATATTAGAGTAACGGTACAACATACTAGCATTGCCTGCTCATATTCGAACTCATAGTGATCTGATTATTTTTTTGCAGATTGATAAAAAGAACAAATTAAATTTTCTCTTTAAGTGATGACGATTGCTTAGATAACTAAGTCGATAATAACGCGAAGATTGTAATACTTATAACGTAATTATGATTATCCTAATGAAATTAAATAATAATGTAGTTGTGTACAAAGTTATAGCAGTACAACTGGGTTTTAGAATGAAATAAAAACAACCCGCCTGAAACATCTGCAGAATAAACTAAGATGTCTAGAGAAATATAAATAAATAGAAATTTCATGGTAAAAAAAAACTATAAATAAGTATAACAGGAATACCATAAAATAACATAAAAACGACCCTTGAAATAGAAATTAAAATTAGAGATTCTCTCCAGTAAATACAACGAAATAACAACTCTGGAAAAATAAATCTATATATCTATATCTGGCGAACACAGCTAGCGGAGATCATTTGCCGAATATACGTCCGAAGAATATCGACTAGGATCGGGTGATCATACCCCGCGCGCTCAAGCTGTATACATATGCTGGTATAGGTTTTACCATCATGTATGTATATAATATAATATATACAGATTGTCGTATTTAAAAGTTAATATGCATCTTCAAATACACACACATAAACATGTACCTATGTATATATGTATACAACAATACAACAGTTCAAGAATACCACCATAAGACCGGTGGTGTGGGCAGATAGTGGGGAGATCGAGAGCGCGGACATGGCATTCGTTCCGTAACTTTAGAGCGTGAACGTACATACATTGTATCTATCGAATGTATGAAATGGGTTTTATAATCTTTTAGGGTACTGCTTGATGCAAGAGGGACAGACATTTGAACATCTTCAACATTAAATTTTGTATAGTTCATTAAGTATAATATTTTGTTTCGTTTTAAATGTGAGAATTTTATTTAATTTTTTATAAGAATTTTATTTTAGTTACAAATTTTATAGAGTTTTGTTTCAGTTCAATGTTAATACATTATACATCAGTTACCAAAATATTATACAAAAGCCGTACATACCGTAGCAATTCCTTAAAGCAAACGTCTGCATACTAGCTTTCAACGTTTTGCACTAAAGCCTCGGTACCCCGGTGTCCCGATATGAACTCATCTGTACTCCCCTACTATCGTACCCCTCCATTTCATGTTTGCATGCACATGTGTGCGTGTCTGTGTTTCCCTATATCTTCTTTTATTTCAGTCAAACGGTATATAAAACCTATCCCAGCATATGCTTCTCCAACTCAACAAACAAATGGGATGAAAACCTTTATCGACGACTAAACAATAAAGTAAGTATTACATTAATCCACTATTGGTTAATAATAACACTCATACCCAGAGTGGATAATGAAATGCGACCGGGGAATAATGAGACATAACATTACCATTATTCCCTGCATTCCGCCAATAAAAACATAACGTTCCCAACGTTGTTGTAGTAACAATAGACAAGTCCGACCATTTTACTAACCGTCAAACGTCATATTGATAGAGTAATTTGACACTTTTTTTAATTATTTTGATTTTTTTAGTAACCTTCAGTTAGTCGTAGATAAAGTTGTGTATACTAACTCGCAATAATGACTATTATTGCGAGTTAGTATACACAACTATAACTGTCATTATTGACTCGTTGTTATAAACTACTATTATGTTGTCGGCTATTGCTATAGTAATTTTCTTAAAATAAAATTAAGAGTCATGTAAATAACATTAATATTCTATTTATGTCTAATAAAGAGCACATTTAAATTTAATTAAATGCGTATCCTAACATATTATTATAGGTGTATGAATTCTTGGACACTCAAATTGTCGTCAAATTAACTATAATCAATTTTAAATTTTCTGGAGTCACTGCATTTTAGAGGTTTTACGTATTACTTTCTTATACGTAGTATAAGGAAGTATTGTGATGATGAAAATTTTCGACCTCGAGATTTTTGCAGATGTCCACGTTTTGAAGTCCCCTGATACCGAAAAAGTGGTTTTTAAAAAATGTCTGTGTGTCTGTGTGTGTGTCTGTATGTGTGTGTGTGACCACGATAGCGGTCAAACCGCTGTAGATATCAATTCCAAATTTTGTATTTACGTGTATAATCTCCCTCTTGAGATCTCATTAGTTTTTCAGTAAAATCGGTAGACCGGAAGTAGCAGTTTACTTTAGCGAAAAAATCGAATTTTGCCAATATTTCGTCAACTACTAAGTTTATACAAATTTATAAAGAATTCATATGTACTTAAAATTAAAATTGAGAATAATTTTATTTAAAAAGTTTTTCGAAATTCATACCGGAAGTAGGTCTTTTACTCTTATCGAAAATCAGTTTTTTGCGAATATTTCGCAAGTCATGCTTTTTAGACAAGTACTTTACGGTTATAAAAGTATTTAAAACATAATTTTCAATATCTTTTGTATAAAAAAAAATTCAAAATTATGACCGGAAGTGCCACTTTTACTCTTATCGAATAGCGATTTTTTGCAAATATGTCGTAAGTTATGCATTCTATATATATTTATCAAGAGTATAAAAGTATTTAGAACTGGATTTGCAATTTTTTTTGTATATATGAAATTTGAAAATTCGGACCGGAAGTAGCACTTTTACTCTTAGCGAGGAGCACTTTTTTGATATCTTGCGATGTATGCATTCTATAGCGATTTATTAAGAGAATGAAAGTACTTAGAATAGGCTTTTGCATAAGTTTTGTATTAAAAAAATTCTTAAAATTGTACAGTTTGAAACGCTCATACGTATAAGAAAGTCGTGTGGTGGCCACACCTCATTTTTTATACTTTAGTTTGGCTTAAACTAAAAGCTGAAACGCTGTAATACCTAAATACTTACTTCAAACAAGCAAGAAGCTGCAACAAGTAATATTGCAACACGCATAAATAAAATTGAGTTTCGTTAACTTCATCTGGCAATGGTACTATTGTACTCCCAAAATACAAATTTGGGGAAATTATACTAATTTAAACGTTTTTTTTTACACAATTTTAAATTGTTTATAATGTAAAATATTATCATTTTTAAAGAGTTGTACAGTTGTATCGTCATAAACGCCTCACATCTGAATTCTCCAATTCCTGCATCATGTCTTAAAATTATTTTTCTTCCTTTATTTCTTTTGTTAAAAAATATAAACAGATTGACTCTTAGGTTTTGTTCGTTTGGTAGGTAACGGAAGTTTTTTTAACCTCACCTTTCGAGTCTATTCAAACTTGTTACTAAATATACCTTAAAACTAAAAGGAATCATCAAAGGATCTTTGTCGTGTTTGTTTCAAACGCCAAAGCATTTTTTGTTTCGTGCATCACATACCACTCTGGCGGTATTTCATAGAAACAAACCGTTTAAAGAACAAACATAAATAAAACAAACCCTACTACCTTGACTGTCGAGTGTAGGTAGCCATGCACATACACCATACCTACATGTATGCATACTCATGTATACACCTTTGTTGATACATCGCAAATGGAAAAATATAAACGAAAGATAAAGCAAACGAAATCGCGAATGCTCAAAGCGAAAAGCGCTGCTGAACAAATATTTGCACATTGTGTTTCCTTTCGCGAATGGGTCCCTTGAATCAGCACCGTTTACGTAACTAATTTATCAATTGATCTTAGATAATGCGTGTTACCGTTTCTTAGCTGTTCTTGCATGTATGAATAATGCAAGATTGAAATAATACTTAAATTTAAGAAACCTAAAAATGAGTTATATATTAATACCAACGACAAAGATAAAAGATAATATTGCCTTTTAACACATAAATAAAGTATTCTATTCGTGTTAGACTAAATAATTCAATTGTACTATTCCCGTATTTTACGGTTTTCCTTTGCACGGAGAAGGACCGATAAGTAACGCGCAATCTTTTTTTCTAGAAGAAAGTGTAATAGATAACTCACTAAGGATACATACAAAATACAGGCACATCTTTAGACTATTTTTTCGCATAGTTTCGCAACACATTTCGTCCATCGTGGCACAACGTGTAAATACCCTTTGCATAGAAGTCCGTCTTTTGTGTGTAGAGCCATTTGTGAACAGTCGATTTGACTTGACGTTGAAAAAGTAGTTTTTTTTCTAAAGTATGTGAAATATCCATTGATAGATGCGATGATATCATTTATTCGATGATAATTTCTACCCATTGCGCCAAAGTTTGTAGCTTGCGAAAAAGAACAGTTTGAGCAAGGCCATATCAGAATAGAAAACCAAATTGAAACGTAATTCGTCCATTTTACTTTCTTATACGTAGTATAAGTATAGTGATGATGAAAATTTTCGACCTCGAGATTTTTGCAGATGTCCACGTTTTGAGGTCCCCTGATACCAAAAAAGTGGTTTTTAAAAAATGTCTGTGTGTCTGTCTGTGTGTGTGTGTGTGTGTGTGTGACCACGATAGCGGTCAAACCGCTGTAGATATCAATTCCAAATTTTGTATTTACGAATATAATCTCCCTCTTGAGGACTGATTAGATTTTGAGCAAAATCGGCAGACCGGAAGTAGTAGTTTACTTCAGTGAAAAAATCGAATTTTGCAAATATTTCGTCAATTACTAAGTTTAAACAAATTTATAAAGAATTCAAATGTACTCAAAATTAAATTTGAGAAAAATTGTTTTAATAAAGTTTTTCGAAATTCCTACCGGAAGTAGGTGTTTTACTCTTATCGAAAATCAGTTTTTTGCGAATACCTCGCAAGTCATGCTTTCTAGGCAGGTACATTACGAGTATAAAAGTATTTAGAACATACTTTTAAATATCTTTTGTATAAAAAAAATTTCAAAATTTAGACCGGAAGTACCACTTTTACTCTTATCGAATAGCTATTTTTTGCAAATATGTCGTAAATTATGCATTCTATATATATTTATGAAGAGTACAAAAGTATTTAGAGTTGGATTTGGAATATTTTTTGTATAAATGAAATTTCAAAATTCGGACCGGAAGTAACACTTTCATACGTATAAGAAAGTCGTGTGGTGGCCACACCTCATTTTTTACCATTGCTAAATCGATTTGTGGGATGGTGTACAATTTTCGTGGACTACTTATGGTTGTTTTTATGCCAGTTCTTTATATAATTACGGTAATGGATCTACGATCCATCCACGGTTATGAATTGATGCAAAATAAATATTATCTCGAAAATTTAGATAAAACGAGATGGTAAACCGTTACATCCCAGAGTGATACTGAAATGATTTTATATCAGTTATATAGGATAAAAAACATTTGTCCGTTTTGTTACATAAACATAGAAGCAGAACAAATCATCTGAAAGAAATAGAAAAAGCATTAGCGCTAAGTTGACGTGAAGAATAACACCTGCTATTTGTAACATTTCTAAACAAATAAACCTGTCATCTCATAGAAACTTATTAAACGAATGGCGAATTAACAGTATTCTTCTAACTGCCTATTGTTTATTTCAGTAGCAAATATTGTATATGTATTTTTGTTTAATCTTTATTTATTGGAGCAGTAGTCGAAGTCCCGGCGATCGGTTTTCACGTGAACAGTTCAGAACGTCTGGAAGTGGCATTAGTGTTAAATCTATTATTGTGACAGATCAATTAAATACATACCAAAACAGATCGGGGATCTGTTTGCTTTCCCTTGTCAAGCACCATCCTTTGATGTCCAAACATAACATGGTTACAGTCCGCACTTTGATGGATTAGTTAATTACAAATTAAAGTGTATTACTGGATTTTTTTTAAATAGTGTGAAGAAGGGAACTGAAGTGAAACTGTCGTCTGTAATAAAGTATGTATATTAAAAGGTATACTATTAAATAAACACAGCTTCATCAAGAATACTACTGACAAAACTGTAATAAATGTGTTATGCACTACTAACAATAAACGAATACGCACATGACATACGGGGATATTTCGACTTTATGAGTCCCCAAGAATCTTATTAAATTAGTAGAAATGACAAAGCAGGGGTATACGTAAATAAAGCAATGAATAACGAGTTTGAAATAAAAGTAAGTTGAGAAAGAGTAATGTCAGTCCACCACGCTCCGCGATATAACTTTGGACGGAGCGATTAAGGAGTTGCTATTATTAATAAAATGTCCCAGTTGCTTATGTAGCCGACTTAGCCATAGTGACAAGAGGCTTGATAAGTTTAAGAGCATCATTAAAAAACAGCTATTGGGAACTGAGAAAAGCGGTTTAAACTTAAATCAATTCATAGCAAAATATTTAGTAATAAACAGGAATGATGGATCAGACTCAAACGAATACATAAAAATAGATGACACTAAATTTGAAATTGTAAATGATTTAAATTATTTGCGAGCTATAATCAACAATACCAACAACTGAAAAATATAAATTCTTCAAAGAGTGCAAGCAGGATATAGAGCTATCTACAAATTCAAATACCTTATACAGAGAAAAAAATAGGTGTGGCCACCACACGACTTTCTTATACGTTTCAAACTACATATACAATTTTAAGAATTTTTTTATACAAAAATTATTCAGAATCATATTCAAAGTACTTCAATTTTCTTAATAAGTCGCTATAAAATGCATACTTTGCAAGATATTCGAAAAAAAATGCTGCTCCCTAAGAGTAAAAGTGTTCATTTATACAAAAAATGTTGAAAATCTAGCTCTAAATACTTTCGTGCTCTTGATAAATATACAATGTATATAGAATGAATAATTTACGACATATTTGCAAAAAATCGCTATTCAGTAAGAGTAAAAGTGGTATTTCCGGTCCGAATTTTGAAAAAATTTTTATAGAAAAGGTGTTGAAAATTAAGTTCTGAATACTTTTATACCCGTAACGTACCTGTCTAGAAAGCATGACTTGCGAAATATTCGCAAAAAACTGATTTTTGATAGGAGTAAAAGACCTACTTCCGGTAGGAATTTCGAAAAGCTTTTTCAATAAAATTGTTCTCAATTTTAATTTTAAGTACATATGAATTCTTTATAAATTTGTTTAAACTTAGTAGTTGACGAAATATTTGCAAAGTACGATTTTTTTCTTGAAGTATAGTACTACTTCCGGTCTACCGATTTTACGGAAAAGCTAATCAAATCTCAAGAGGAAGATACGTATACGAATACACGTAAATTCAAAATTTAGAATTGATATCTACAGCGCTTTGACCGCTATCGTGGTCACACACACACACACACAGAGAGAGAGAGAGACATTTTTTAAAAACCGTTTTTTTGGTATCAGGGCACTTCAAAACGTGGACATCTGGAAAAATCTCGAGGTCGAAAATTTTCCTCATCACAATACTTCCTTATACTACGTATAAGAAAGTAACAATTAGAACAGGAAGGAAGATGAGAATTTATAAAACTGCAATTAGAATAGTAGCAACATAAGCGGCTGAAACTATAACTTTCAAAAAGGAAAACGAGGAACAACTAAGGCGTTTGGAAAGAAGATTAATAAGAAAAATAACGTCCAAAGCAAGTATAAACGAGAGAATACTAGAGCCTTATGAATTACAACATAGAGGAAATATTGAAAGGCAAAAACATAGTAAGAGTTATAAAGGCATAGATACTGCGATGCGATGGTATGGTCCTATAAAGAGGATGAAGGAGAGCAAGAAATTGCGAGGATTCACCGAATGGCGACTGAATAGAAGAAGACCAAGAGGAAGACCAAAGAACAGGTGGGAAGATCAAGTTAGGGAAGACATTCTGAGTATATAAGTAAAGAGCTGGTGGAACCAAATCCAGGACAAGCAAATATGGAAGAAAAGTACAGACATGACAGGCACAGCAAGCTATAAATAGGCTGCGAATACAAAAGAATGTGGAGTGACTCTCCACATGAAACAAGTAGAATAGCTCGAAGAGAGATGCTTATATTCCACATGGAATAAATAGCGTTTTATATTATAGTTCCCGGAAGAATATGCAGATTTAATAACGCACATGTGACCGCTTTTTACTTTCTTATACGTAGTATAAGGAAGTATTGCTATGATGAAAATTTTCGACCTCGAGATTTTTGCTTATGTCCACGTTTTGAAGTCCCCTGATACCGAAAAAGTGGTTTTTAAAAAATGTCTGTGTGTGTGTCTATGTGTCGGTGTGTGACCACGATAGCGATCAAGCCGCTGTTAGTATCAATTCCAAATTTTGTATTTACGTGTATAATCGCCCACTTGAGATCTGATTAGTTTTTCAGTAAAATCGGTAGACCGGAAGTAGCAGTTTACTTCAGTGAAAAAATCGAATTTTGCCAATATTTCGTCAACTACTAAGTTTAAACAAATTTATAAAGAATTCATATGTACTTAGAATTAAAATTGAGTACAATTTTATTTAAAAATTTTTCGAAATTCCTACCGGAAGTAAGTCTTTTACACCTATCGAAAATTAGTTTTTTGCGAATATTTCGCAAATCATGCTTTTTAGACAGGTACGTTACTGGTATAAAAGTAATTAGAACATAATTTTCAATATCTTTTGTATAAAAAAAATTTCAAAATTCAGACCGGAAGTACCACTTTTACGCTTATCGAACAGCGATTTTTTGCAAATATGTCGTAAGTTATGCATTCTATATATATTTATCAAGAGTACAAAAGTATTTAGTGCTAGATTTGCAATGTTATTTGTATATGTGAAATTTCAAAGTTCGGACCGGAAGTAACACATTTACTCTTAGGGAGTAGCATATTTTTCCGAATATCTAGCAAAGTATGTATTCTACAGTGATTTATTAAGAGAATAGAAGTACTTAGAATAGGATTCTGAATAATTTTTGTGTAAAAAAATTCTAAAAATTGTATAGTTTGAAACGCTCATACGTATAAGAAAGTCGTGTGGTGGCCACACCGCATTTTTTCTTATTGAGATACCTACTTGTGCGCAATAGGTGTTGATAAGCCTAGGAACTAAGAAGCGCATAACAAACTCGTGTACAGACTTTCTTTGATGTTGAATTTCGAACAATCACTAGAGTTGTCATATAAACACTTGAGCTCAAAGCGTTTTTCGTGTTATGAAGTGAGAATTTCATTTAATTTAATTCTGCAGTTTATCCTAGTTTCTTTTTAAATGTTGGAGTTACTAAATTGTGTTGATTGGGGTTGGACAATATAAGTGGTAGTTGATGTGGATTTATCGGGGTGTCATTTAATTCTGTGTAATCGATAGTGTATAAACATAGTTGTGTTCTGTTTTATCTAATTTTGAATAAACTATTATAGGACTTGATCGTGTCAGACATTACTGAAGAAGCAAACAACCTTCGATCATCAGCTAGATTTATATGTTACACGTAGGTGGGTGTACCACACGTGAGGCTTATTTTCATTCATATAAAGGGGGAATATAATTTGTCCTTGAAGTTGTTACTACGTTCATCGATTAAATTAAATCACTTTTCAAATCATTCGCGTAACTTCAGGCTGATGCGTTAGCAGTGCATGTTTTTTTTTTCTTGGTTGCATACATTTACTTACTTTGTCTGCGATGTCATGGGATTTTAGCAACAAAACTTAATTATAGTTTTGAGTCTAGCAGGTTGATTATGCTTGCTTAAATTCCGTAACTTCCTCTCGATTATGAAGTGTTCTTAGGAGGCTGCTCGTCAATTAAGTTTCGAGAGAGGTTGTGTCCAATCTGACCATCGGTAGTAGAGAATGTCTTTGAACCTCACTCTGATTCGCACACGAGTAAAGCGACGTTTAGCATTCTTGCCTTTAAGAACGAATGTGAGGCTAATTGCCAAGTAAAACCTACGCCCCCTATACTATGTGGGATGACAGGAAGTGACATATTTTGACTTAAAGTTGTTTTCTTTGTAATTAAGGATTAAGTTAAATCGATTGTCATTTTTATGAGCGTCATACTGCAGCCTATTTGACACTAGGGTATCCTAGATCATGAACTAAACGTATTTATGCCCACACACTTGCAGTTTATGTAGTTTTACACTTAACACTTTGAATATTTAAAAGGACTTGATATTTTCAACAAATGGGAAATATTCTGTTTATAGGATTACCATGCGATATGCATTATTTTACCCCCTCTTAACAGGAACTTTATCATCTAGGGGCCTCTGAACTTTCGTTTGTAATTATGCCAGTGTACTACCTGTAACAATGTACTTATTTAAGTTTTAGAAGAGCACCTATAATTCTCTCTTTCCGTAAAGGTACTGTACACTTACGCAACTGATTTAATTGCAAATTTGAGTTACCTAAATAAACATATGCTTCAGCAGCTTTACACGGGTAACAGCTTTAATAATTCATTGTTTACCCTGCGGCCTTGCTAAATACTTCTTGCATATTTGAGGTCAAAGATTACTTCGACCAACAAAAGATCCATGAAATATGTACCCTTCCTATTGGAGCTTCATCGCAGTTTATGATATGAAACTCTATTTTGTAAGCTGATATATTTAAATTTAGAATATGCAGCGAGAAGAATATTAACGGTAATGTTTATTTTAGACAGTAATAGAAGTATACAAGGACATCCAAGGAATACATGGAGTTATCTAGGATTATAAAATAAATACTCAAAACAAAGGATTGTAAAAACTGTGCTGTTACTTATTTTGGAACTTGTAGTAGAAAAAAACAGAAATTCCAGACCACAATAGAATTAAAATATAGGCTGTCTTCCATGGAAAACTTGAAAAATATTGTTAAGGGTAGCATTTAGCTTAGCTGCTTAAAGCGTATCTAGTGTATTTTAATTCTATTGTTCCTAAGGATTTTTGTTTGTTTTTTTGTTTCTTACTTTAAACCGCTGTATGTATCATAGTTGGCCATCGCGCATTTTGACAAATCTGACCTCCGTTTCTTTCTAATATGTAATACTACTCGCACGAGGCCGTTATATAGAGCCCGAAAAAACAGTATTGTCAATGAGTAACAAATATCATCGTTCCCTACATGGCCCCTATGTAAAAGTTTGCGAGCCAAGTGGATTGGTATTGTTAGAAAACGGTTGGAGTGTTGGAATCTTCTTAGGCGATTTAAAAGAACACAATTTTCAGTTTCTGTTTGATTTTGTCTTTCCCAAAAGATGCCATTTACGATCTATACTTTGATCGCTCTATAGCTCATACTAGATAATATATGGATACCACATATAACATTTGTACTAGTAATATGGACTTCGAAATTGGTTAAACTAAAAAAAAGTGTCAATGATATTTGCAAAACGTATGATACGGGCAAAGGTGAAGATTTCTATTTTTGTAAAAATTATGTTACTTGTTTGTTTGTGAAAAACAATCTGCATGATAATATGGCACTTCTATGCCACCAGAAGATATACAATTTTTCCAGGAATAAACAATGACCACTGACCACAGAGCTAGTGATTAGATTCTGAATACATTCCAGTAATATCTTAGAGATATCTGAAAATTTATGATAAAGGGAATTAAATGATTTATAGGGTTACAAGAAACGAATTTGTTGGAACTTCGTGTTAGTGTCTCGTAAGTATTATCATAATTAAAACCCGAACATTCCAGACATAAAAAGAAATGTTTCTTATTCGTGAAAATATTATGCAATTTAAATATGTCAAATATAGTACTATTTTATATGTAAATAGAAATATGTACTGGCACAAGGTGATAGATTGGGAATTGGCACCCACTAAACAGTTTTTTCAATTCGCGTCTAAGTTTACACTGGAAGCAATAGAACAACATACCGTAGTCGACAAATTTTAATTTCTGGTACGAAAGTAGATGAGGAAAAGAGCACAGCGAGATAAAGTAAAGACAAACATATAGCGAGGCTGCCAAGTACACCCGGCAAACGTTTGCTATCAAATGTAGTAAAAATCCCCCGACTGCGTTGCTTCTCCCACCACTGTTGGAAAGCAGGCATCGCTGCATATTATAATGTCATTTTCGGCATGGGATAGATAGCTAGTATAGAGTTGTAAACAGAAATTAAAATTTGTCGACTACGGTATATAGATGTACTCATCTATATTTCACTGCAAATTAGTGAATAGAAATGTAATTGTATCAATAAATATTCTACATCTATATTTTTAACCAACCTTCTGCTTAAATACATGATTTACATCTAGTAATTTTGCAATACTATATGAATAGCCTACTTGTATTCTATTCGATTGTCTTCCTAGCATTAATTAAATATCTTGTATACATATTACTCTTATATTCGCATTATTTTTTCTTTTTAAACCCATATTTAAATTTTATTTTTTATGAAATGAAACAGTTTTCTCAGTGCGAAAAAATATTGTTAATTATAAGCATTCCAGTTAACACAATTAGCGAAATTAGGTTGTAAAAGTATGGTTACTGTTAAGAATCAAACTTGCTTCTCAAAGACTTACCGAAGCTATCTGCACTATAACTGAGATATCAGTACGAATCAATTTTTAAATTATTAAGCAACAGATGTTACTATTGATGTGCGCTGGGTGGGGATGTATTTCACGAAATGAAACATTATATCTTCTTATCAATTGCACTATTCATAAACTTTCATTTCATAATATATAATAATTAGGGAGCGGACACAAAAGGCTGATGACTCATCGCCCATGGGCGCACTATTGAAATGTTGTATTTTTAAGGTTTTAATTTTATTTACATAATTGGATAACAAGTGGCTGGTGATCTATAACATACAAAACACCTTATTATTTGTTTATTTTGTAGTTCAAGTCGAGTAAAGGAGTATTAATATTTACTAGCAATACTTTCTCAAAGTTCTCTTCTCTAAGATTTGTCCTCTTTGAATGAAGTACATCCTTGTAGATAGAAAACGTCCTTTCTACATCGCAACTGGTTATAGGTGCGTACTGGAAATATTCTTTTATTTCAGCGTATTTAGCAGTTAGTTTTTGTGCCATTGTCCCCATACATAATTGCCGCAATGTTATTAAATCTGGATTTCTATTAAAAACTGCGTCTAACTTTTGCCGAAGGCTACATCCGAAGTCACTTGGAATACTTTTGAAATTATTAATAGCTACATCTAATGTGATAAATCCATCATTTAATTTGAGATTTCGATTTTCAAAATATGTGATTAGTTTAGGCAAATTTCCAAAGTGTTCCTGAAGGAATGACAACTGATTTTTGAATTTAGGATTTATGTTAGTTCCTTGCACTCAGAGATACTTCGAGCATCGTCATTTAAACATGTAACGAAATTTTGTAAACTATCGAAATTGTAAAAACTAGTAACTTCTAACCATGATCTCCATCTAGTTATTACTGACGAGGGAGGCAGTGACAAAAAATTTTCACTGTAAAGAGCTACTCTCGATGGTGCTTTTCTGAAAACTTTTTTAAAAGCGTCTACAAGTCTATCAACTTCCGGATAGGTGTCTCTGATATATTCACAGATTCTGCCTGTTTTTAACATATATGTGGCACTGTCATTAACAAATAAAAGTATTCTTTCCCTGTACCTGATGTCGTCCGAATAAAGCATTTTGTGCAAATTCTCGTCAATGGTTTTAGCAACTGTTTCCGCATCAACTGTATTTTTAACTTTAGATGCTATTACATATGCGTTATATGGAATAGTTGGATGTAGTACACCAGCTACAATATTTACCACACAGCGTCCTAATATATCGACAGTTTCGTCGGCACTTATCCATAAGTACTGATTTGAAAGATGTCTTCTAATGCATTCTGCTGTTTTCGTGAAGCACTTAGAAATATAATAATAATAATAATAATAATAATAATAATTTACTGGTCCAGTAGACTACATATGTAGTATAGGATAAGTCACAATGTCAGTCACAATGTCAGTTACAATATATAAAAAAAAATTACTTAACACACAACAATAGAGAAAAAAGAGCACAAAATACAGATCAGTATATATACACTAAAAAAAAAAGAAAACAAACAGTGAATAACGAAATATGCTAATCACTCTTATCATTGAAAAATTCATCCAGTGAGTAGTAGAATTTTTGCAGCAAGAACCGTTTAATAGAACTCCCAAAAACACCGACACTTCCCGACTTAAAACGCTCTGGCAACTTATTGTAAGCTTTTATGGCCAAGTAATGAGGACCGCGCTCGTAAAATGACAATCTATGTTTAGGAAGTTCAAGCACCGACCCATGGCGTGTGTTGTACGTGTGATAGCTACCCAATTTGTTCATTCTATCAATATTATTCCAAGCATACAATAATAATTGCATGGCAGGGACAATATCCCCATATAAGCAAAATAATCTCTACAACTTGTTCTATAGCTAAGTCCATTCATTGCTCGTATTGCACGTTTTTGTATTTTAAAAACTCGATTGAAATCTGGAGAGGATCCCCACGCTATAATTGCATAAGATAACACCGAATGAAAGTGACCATGATAAAACGATAGCAGCACATTATAATATATGGGTAAGGTGAATTCGTCAGGAACATTTCGACCAGCATATTTTTGAAGAAATGTTTTAAAACTGGGGTTGTCAAGTTTCTTTAATGAGATATTAGCCGCCATTAAAGCTTCACCGAGTTCTTCGTTAAAAACAGTGTAAAACATGAAATACTGCAACTGGACATTACCTGAACTAAAGAACTGAAATGCGATGCCCTTTATTTTGTAAAATTATTACTTTTAGGATAATTGAATTTAACCATTACTTTGTTTGACAGTTGGGCACCAGTTTGAAGTCGGGCCCCATTCCAGCCTTCCATTGGTTGAACGAATATTTGGGTGCATAGGACAACAGTGCTCGAAGTTCTTTATTTGACCGCTAATTGTTCCTATAGTGATTATCTCAGAAATTACAAAAGATAGGCATAGGACATTGTTAATAAAAATGAACGGGAATAAAAAGAAACAAAATGTCACAATAAATACCGATTGTTGCATTTAAAAAAATAAGTTTCTGGTATGTGAAAATTTCGAGAAGTAGGCTTTGAAAAAAAACAAAATTTTTCGAGGTATTGTCGAGTGCAACTTATATCAAATGATACAGAATTTTCTTAGCTACAAGAACTACCAAAGTTCATGTTTATACTTTTCAGAACAATGTGAAAATGATTTTTTTTGGAACACGTGTTTAGGTCAAATATTTTCAAAAAAAATTAGTACTTAACTCAAATACTATTGGCTTAATTTTGAAAAATAAAAAAAGTTGAATAGACAATTTACGGTAGTACTAGAAAATTCAAAAATATATAGGGTGTCATTAAAAAAATATCCGTGCATTTCCGGTTAAACCGGAAGTGCGTCAGAGCTTAAAGTATTTCTAGAATATGCGCCACAAGCAACCATTAATCTTCCACTAATTGTTCTTTTTTTTATTTAAAATACAAAAGAGTAATCGAAGAAGCGGCTACTAATGACTCACCCTGTATAATACAAATAATTTTATGCTATGTTTTATCTAGTATTATGTTGAAATAAGCAGTAACGTGTTCAGCAATATAAAATATTATTCCATTTGAATTGGTAATTAAATAATCAGTTAATGCAATTTAGATTTTAAGAAAACAAATGTTTGAAACATGCTCAATTAAACCACCAAGCAAATTGATATGTCTCTCATTTAAATTATATACAGCCTGTAAATGTTAGTGTAAAGAAATTCAGTATCTTCAAATGGCAAATAAAAAAGGCAGTGCCATTTGGAAAACAACACATTACCTACAATCGCCTGGTATATAGTTGTTTGATAGAAAGGTCTTTTCTTCTTCTTCCCTTTTAGTGCAAATTACATGGATAACGTCGACGTCATACTTTTCTTCATGATGAGATGTACTGCTTCCTTAATTGATTCTCCAGAGTTATAAAACTTGTATCTAAAAGGTAAGTTAAAGGGTTAAAACGCGCAAGTATTTCATAAAATTGTTATTTTCTTCTTTATCGTTTTAAACTGCTAATATTATTACTTAACATCCCACAACATATCTTCATATACTTGTAATCCTAACTAGTAATTTAAATATTTTAAAAACTAAAATTATCCATACTTTTCTTTTATATTTACCCAATAAATTTATTTATTTAAATTTCTTTCATACAATACGTGTACGTTGCATATAGTTCATTTTTTGATGAAAAAATCGAGATAGATTAAGTACTTATTAAAAATGTCAGATACATTACTAGTAACAAATTAGTTAAATTCCTATTGAATATTCATACATAAATACAGGTAAACCTCGGTTTACGCCCCAGTTCAGCTCCTACAAAAACCGACGCACATCGAAGCAGCGTAAAATGAATCCATATTTACAGTGATGTATATATACATACACACCCAATAATATTAAACAGGAAAAATAAATATATTCAATAAAAATGTTTGTTTGCATTCGTTGAACAAATGCGTCGCGGCTCAATAAATAAATACTTCAATACTGAAACGAAAATCAGACTTACTGTCTAATATAGGGAGAATGGGGGAATTACCCGATTATGTACACGGTCAAACGGCAAATGACTCAGCCGCGTTATTGTGAATCTGCGTAAATTGAGCCGGCGTAAACCGAGTGTTACCGGTATATTATTATAACAAATGCAAAGTTATTTTTCTTTTGGTCTAAGGCTGCATACCAATTATACAAAATACACATTCTTTCAAAGTATAATACACATAATTTCTACAAATTATTAGGTTGGTGTACACAAATTAGACGAACTACCTATTTGTGAAGTCAATTACATATTAATGTGACATTTATAAATGAAAATATAATTATTAACACAATATTAAGTAAGAATTTGAAGTTTAAAACGTTTGTCAAACATTGTGTCTTATTGTTATTGTATAATTGGTGTGCAACCAATGTTATAATATGATTAAGATATTAATTAACATTACTTTATTATCATTTATTTAACACATATATTTCTGAACGTCTTATCTAATATTTAGATTTCCGAAGTGACCTTGAATATCGGTCTATTAGTGGCGTCTGCCGGCTGTCGTTATAATCCAGTTTTAATATATTAAGGCTATACATGGGCGAGATAGGGGAAGTGGATCCGATTTCACTCAGACTAGACCGACTCGTGTTTTGTCGGTTCTCGGGTACTGTATTACCTACCGGTTTCCCCGAGAGTGGACAAAACAGGAGTCGGTCTAGTCTGAGTGAAATCGGATCCACTTCCCCTATCTCGCCCATGTATAATTAAGGGGTCTTACACTTAAAACACAAATAAACAAAAGCTCAATGCATGTTCGACTGGAATTAGTTTTTAAAATAAAGTTTCTGAAACTGTGTTATGATGTAAACTTGGCCAACTTCGAGGGTGAAATGTAGGAGTAAATAATTTTAATTATCAGAAAGTACTCCCAACGAAACCTTAATTACTCCTTTGTATTGAACTTAATGCAAAAACATAATAAAGAAAACAAAAATTTCTGCTGTTTGTTTCATGAGAACGAATACCTTACAACGGCTGAATTTGGATTAGCGCATATGGCGCCACCCTCTTACGTCCTACCTCACGGCAGTTAGTCGGCACCTCTGCGCAAGCCCCCCTTAGTGTAGGTATTTTGTCATCACTTGTGATTTATAATTTAAATTTAAATTAATATTAGGAGTATGACAATTACAAAACCAATGCATACATCATAGATATATACACACATTTGCATAAGTTCAATAAATATAGTACCTTTATATTATGTTAATATGAAATGGACTTACATGTTCATTTTAGCTTATGGTGGCGTGATGACTTTACACAACACACGAGTATCTATAATTTTACATATATCGCAAAAATAATTAATACTAACAATGCATTAACAAACAACGAGGCATAAGAAAATTAAGAAAAACGTGTTAACAACAACGCAATAAGAATGTACCTAATACACTATTTGGCTGCCGAACATAGGTAGGTTGTGGTAGTTTAGATATACGGCGCCAGACTGCGGCGCCAGAGAAATTGTGACGTCATCCCTTTTAATCTACTTTATATCCAACACTGACCTACAACCAACGTCACAGTGACTTTGTGAACTTGTCAATACAATATCAGTATCAGATATTTAACCAATATATTACCAATGTAGACAACGTTGGTCTGATGTCAACCCAACGACATAAATTGACATTTACTTGATATAGGAATTTTATATTCCTATAACATTTGTGTGGGGGTCACTGATATTCTACCGATCGCTTTGGTGCCAACGAACTTGGCTACTAAGTTTTCAACGGGTCCAATTTCTGTGTATGTTTTAGCGATGCCAAGTGACGTTATACGTGGCCTTTTTGGGCATTCTCTAACGATATTTTACAGACTATGCAATAAATTTCGGAATCACTGACAATCAGTATGACCCTTAATCCAACTTGCCATTGTTTTACGATGCCATTCTCGACGTTCTTCCATATCATAGTAACATAAACAATGTTCTAGATCTAAATAAATGATAACTAAAAATGTATGCGTATGTTATTGAAACTTAACAAAATTCAATGCACACTTACGTCCAGATAATTAGAAGAAATAGATTCAATGAAACGGGATTAAAGAGGAACTATTACAAAAATTACGAAGTACGTAATTAACAGACACAACAATGAAAAGACGAAACTAACGTAAGTATAAATAGGTATATACATATATAACTTTATTTATCATGCGAAATATATGGTAAATATAATAAATTTTAAAAACCCCTCACGTTACTACCTACGCCGATGAAGAAACGAATTTTATGAGGAAAGACGACTTTTTTTGCTGTCGTTTTGGGACAATAACAGATGTTGCAGTTTTCCATATGAACAGCGCTATTCAGTAACTGCGTGTTGTTTACATTATTTCTTTGCTCCGTCGTAATTTAAACCTGGCACGTCCGCTGTCTAATAATAATATTCATTGGTCCATGTGACCATAGAAATGGTATAGAGTAAATCACTAGTATAAGTATAAATATAAAAATGAAATAACTCAAACATAAATTAAGACATAAGCAACTAACTAAGACATAAAACTATAATAATAAACAAACAAATAACTTAGATGTATAAATCTGAAATATGAGTGTGATTTTCAAAGTAAGAGACTTTAGCAGTGAATGCCATTATCATCAAATACTGGATTTTGTTATAAATAGATATTCTATGCCTGGGTATCTCCAAAGCATCACCTCGCCTCTTAGAATATTCAGGGTGCTCACCAACTTTTACAAATTGAAGTAGATTTTGCTTGACGTAAGTTTATAGTTTGCAGATAAAAATACACGCAAGCGTCATAATATTTAGCCTAGTTAACGAATCCCTAGATGATGTTTCCGTACTTACACCCACCATGTTCCGTATTGCTCTTTTTTTTGTAATCTAAAGAGTCTATCACTCTCGCTAGAGGAACACCATGCTGAAGTAGCGCACGATATTAAGTAATTAAAACTTGCATAGTAATATTTCTTTAAAAGGTTTATATTCACTGATTGTTTAAATTGTTTTACTGCAAAACATACCGATCGTAGCCTCTTGCATAGGCTGTTAATATGGTTCGCTCAATTACAACTATAATCGATATCTATAGTTACAAATTAACATTTTGCATTACCGTTTTGAATAATATTAACTTCACTAGTATTAATTAAGCAACTCTAATGCTTTTGAATGCAAAATATTCCCACTGAACCAACTTCAAGTTCCCCAGTTCTTCGCTTCCTAGTACGCCCACGTTATCATTCCTATCGCAGGCTATAATAGTTATTTTGTAACAAGGCAGTAATGTTACATTTTTCATCACGAATGTGGAAAGCCGGGGCAAGTAACCATTATGAGTGATGAAAAATAACTTTACTGTCTAGTTGCACATTAAATTTTATCTGAAATCGTTAGTAATATGGTAAAATAATCTTTATTTTACTTTTTATATTAATTGTGATGGTAGAATTATTACCACTTTTTACTATCAGCTGTCTACTATTGGCAACTTATGCAAGCTAACATACCACAAAATCGTACAATATGATTTTCTTTACTGTCGATTTCAGAAAAATATAGCTGTGTCTTCAGAAAATAATAAAGCTCTTTCTGAGGACACGTCATTGACATATATACAATGGCGAGACGAGCACGGACCATAGCGATATAACTACTTCAGTAACCGTTTACGATTAACACAATCAAATGCTTTACTCGAATCCAAAGGTATAGCCATTCTTTGCCTACGTCGACGTTCTTATAGATATTGTTTAATAGTCCAACTATTGCATGCATTGTGGAATGGCCCTTTCTAAATCCATATTGTTTCTCTTTTAAAATGTCACATCTGCTAAGAAATGATAAAAACGTATCGGCAGTTATCCTTTCGATAACCTTAGAAAATGTACGAAGCATATCCAGGTATGGAACACATTACTTATGATTAATAAGTAATTAAGTGTTAATAACATATTTGCTACCATTATCATATTCTGTATATGTGTAAGAATTTACTTTTTATACTCGCCGCATATAAAGTGACATTTCGCGCATGCGTCGCTCCACTTACCGCGTACTTCCCGGTCGCCACGACCGAAAAATTGCAAAAAATACTGGCTCTGGGGATATTTAACAAAATCGAACTTTATAGTAAAAAAATTTGGTCTATAAAATACTACTTCCCTCGATTTTATTTACTAAAAGTTAGTTAGGGTAATTTCTAAAGATTATTCCAACAATTTTATTGGCGCCATCTATTTGACGATCTCCCAAGCAACATTCACATTGACAGTTAATTGTAAGCAAACCCAAAAAGCGATGAATCCACTATAAATATAAGAATAAATACTTCATGTGTAAGAATATAATACTTTAATGGAAATGTGAGTACGTACATGAAATGCTTAAATTAAATAGATAATCTATTTGGGGTTAGGTATAATACTGATCACGTTAGTCGGCAATATTTTTAATTTAACGTTCGCACAATAAAATATTGTACAAACCACTTGCGTGAAAACATCTTCCACGCATTCGCGCAATTATAAGCACTCGCTTCTTTCAGTCGCTCGTGCTTGTAAAATTCGCTCATACGGGAACCCAGCTTTCCCGCGCTATTTACTGTTAGTTAATTCAGTGTTTGTCATCTGTAATCAGCAGAAAATTCAACTTTAATCACATTTCTCAAATATTGTTAATAATAAACATGTTCTTCCAACTTCCACCAAGTAGAATTCGGGGATTACCGTATTTTAACCAGTCTACACGAGCTTTTATATGTACACCGAATGTTGGCAAAGTACCTTTTGCTTCACATCAGCTCGTCTCGATTCGCAGCCATTTAAGCGTTTTAATTAAAGTTTTGTTTGTTGCAGGTATGTAAACAAGGCGTCCGGATCCGTTAGCTAGGTTCTTACATTGAACTCCCGGATCAATATGTATGTTAATTGGCCGACAGCGACTGGTAAGTTAGACAAAGATAGAATTATTGATGGAGATCCGTTCGGGATGGGCACGAAAAGCAGACCTCAGGGCGATTCACGTGTATATTTACTCTGTCGCGTCGAGACAACGTTCTGAAGTTCAAAGAGAACATGGAGCTTTATTAAAAAGAAGTGCCCCTTCCTATTGCGCCAGTCCATCGTGTTCGAATGGTATGTCTATATTAAAAAAAAAGTTTGCAAGCCTAGATGTAGATATTTGAGTATTCGTCATGATGTAATCATAAAATATTGAGTGAGGTTCTCACTGTCAGTTGAGTAAGCGATCTGTCTATAAATATTAAGAAATACGTGTGTAAAAGGCATGCAGTTATGCGCATTTTTTGTTATCGAGCGTCGACGTTAGCTAGAGTTGCTACGTAACTACAGTAACTAACTTCTTAGATTATGACAATTTACTCTGTACGCTCTGGCGTCTATATTCTTTAAAATATTTATTGTCTAAATCACAAAGTTTTATCCATTGCAAGCACAAACTTCGCCACTCTGATAGAATGATATTAGTGTTAGGGTGTGACGTTTATTATTCATGTGTAAAACTTAGAGTGCTACTTTCGGACGGAGTTTTGAATTTTCTTTATACAAAAAATATTCAAAATCAAGCTTTAAATACTTTTATACCCCCAATATATCTGCATAGAAAACATGACTTGCAAGATATTCGTAAGAAAAACTGTTTTAAATAAGAGAAAAAGGCAAAAACACTAAAACACCTTCACCACACTAAAGCACAAAAAAAGCTAAATACATATTTCTACAACTAAGTTGTCATCTTCAGTAGCACTGAATTAAAAATCGCGTTGTCTACACACGGTAGCGTAACAGAACAACACTGATTTCCAATTTACAGGAATGGCTTATTTATACTTATACCTAACCTGATTAATTACATCATTAACGGTACCTTACGTACGGTTATTGATCAGGTATCAATGTACCGTTAATTTCGTCACGCTTAATACTATAATCCTATCCTTTAATTCTAATATTCTATGAAAAACTAGCGGTACCCTATCGTTTACACTACGAAATATTATGAAAAGGTAGGACAACAAAATTCTTATCTGTATTACTTTGAGGTAGCAAAGTTGTGGAATTTAGAATAGTATTCTTACGTTTCATCTTTCTCAAGATATTGTCAACTACGTCTGACTGGAAACCATTGTATTCAGCAATACCTTTTAATTCTTTCTCATATCTATCTCTTGTAAGTGGGAAGTTTAACAAGTGATGGATTAGAAAACGGAATGAAGACAATTTTTGTTGCAAACAATGATGAGAATCTGCTGTAATGAATCTGTTTACATTGGTTTCCACACTCACAAAATTAAACATATCAGTGTATGTAAGAGACAACATAACTGTAAAATCCAAACGAATCAAAGAACTGTGAACCAGATCATAAAATTTTACCTAAAAAGTAACTGTGAAAACGTGCAGATTTTATTGCGTAGGTTTATTAATTTTTTTGTACCCTGCAGTTTTGAACCACTCTATACAGGCTGATTCAAATTAAGTGGGCACCATTGCTAACTCCACTGCATTTATGATAGATGAGAAAATGAGAGACAAAGTAATAAAATTTCAAGCAGTGAATGGGAGAATTTCCTATATTAGATTCAAAAACAACTAGGCAAATATATCGGTTATAAACATATATGCACCGACAGAAAAAAGCAATGAAGAGGATAAACAAGAATTCTATGAAGAAATGGAGAAGATCTACGAGAAAATACCAAAACACGACACAAAGCTAATCATAGGAGATTTTAATGCCAAAATAGGAAAAGAAGAGCAATACAAAGAAGTCGCAGGAAAATACACAATCCATGACACGACGAATAATAACGGCATGAGAATATGTAACTTCGCAGGGGTAACTGACATGATTATCAGTAGTACAAAGTATAATCATAAGAAGGAGCATAAAATAACTTGGAGAATACCTGGTTCACAAGAAGGAAACCAAATAGATCACGTATTAATAGATAGAAAAAGACTAAAAATAATACAAGATGTAAGATCTTACAGAGGAACAACAGTGGACACAGACCACTATTTAGTAATAGCAAAACTCAAATTAAATACGATTAACAAAAAATTAAAGCACCAAGTAAGAAGAAACTGGAATGTTGGAAAGTTAAGTTCGGAAAAAATAAGGACCCGACTAGGGAAAGAAATCACAACAAAACTCCAAGGGAAAAAACAGCGAAAGAGCATAGAGGACGAATGGAAAGAATTAAAAAATAGTATGGTGGAAGTATCTGAAAAAATCCTGGGAAATAAGGTGAATGACAAAAGCAACTCCTGGTTTGATAACGAATGTGAAACGCTAATAAAAAAGAAGGGAGCAGCCAGGCTCAAATGGATACAATCGAATGATGAAGAAGACCTACAGAAATACAAAGAAATAAGGGCAGAAAACAACAAAATATTCAGAACAAAAAAGGAAAGATGGTACGACGATATAATGGAGGAAATGGAAAAAAGCAATAAAGATAACAAGAAACTGTTCAATATGGTGAAGAAGCAAACAGGCAGGAAACAAACCCTAGCTAACATTGACAGAAGGAAATGGGAAAAGCACTTCAAGGAGCTGTTGAGCGACAAGAAGAGGCAAGGCACAGAAAATACATGGAGGGTGATGAATGAACCAAGCCAAAGAGAAGTTATCGCACCTACAATAGAAGAATTCAAGGCAATAGTAGCGAAATTGAAACGGAACAAATCTCCGGGACCAGATGGACTAAATAATGAAATATTAAAATATGGAGGTGAAGAACTGCATACAAGATTATTTAAACTAGTAAGAGATGTATGGGAGAATGAAACAATGCCAAACGATTGGAAATTAGGATTGCTAGTGCCAATATTAAAAAAAGGAGATCAATGGGATTGCAAAAACTACAGAGGGATAATGTTGCTAAACACCGCATACAAAATCTTCACCACATTAATCAATGAGCGTCTGAAAAGCTATGCAGACACAGCGATAGGAGACTACCAACAAGGCTTCAGAGGCGGACGGTCTACAATCGATGCAATTCATATTTTGAAACAAATACTGGAAAAGGGCAATGAATATGACATCACACTACATATGCTATTCATAGATTTTCGGCAAGCGTTTGACTGCCTAAACAGAGAGGTCATACTGAAGGATGCAGAAAGGATGGAAATACCCAAAAAACTCATGAGACTCGTGAAAACGACATTGACACACTCACAAGCAGCGATTATGACGCAAGAAGGAACATCAGACAATTTTGAAATAAACAAAGGAGTTAGGCAGGGGGATGCACTTTCAACCACCCTATTTAATATTGCCTTAGACGGAATAATTAAACAAACAGGGGTAGAAGGGAATATTAGAAATAAATTGGTACAAATTATAGCATATGCGGATGACCTGGTCATAATATGTAGAGACGAAAGAAGCCTGGAAGAGACATTCGGAAGACTCGTAGAAGCGGCGGCGGACAGAGGTCTACATATCAACGAAAAGAAAACAAAGTATATGGTAAGCAACCGAACGGCGTACGCCGGAAGGAAGAGCAAAGAGATGGGGAGCTACGAATTCGAGAAAGTAGACACTATCAAATACCTCGGAACAATAATCAATATAGACAATAATAGAACTGCCGAAACAACTCACAGAATACAATCAGGTAATAAAGCGTATTACGGGTACAAGAAACTACTAAAAAACAGAAACATCGGCTTCGATACAAAAATGAAAATCTATAGGGCAAAAATAAGACCAACAGCGACGTACGCGGCAGAAACGATGGTACTAACGAAAAGAGACGAGGAAAACTTCAGAATATTCGAAAGGAAAGTAATAAGAACAATGTATGGCCCAAAGAGAGAAACAGAAGGAATACGAATACTGATGAACCATGAAATCGACCGACTAGTGAAAGGAAAAGATATAGTTAGATTTATAAAGGCCCAAAGAATAAGATGGTATGGACACATCAACAGAGCAGGCACAGGAGCAACAGTGCGCAGCATTGCTCAGTGGACACCAGCGAGCAAGAGAACGAGAGGAAGACCAAGAATCAGATGGGAACAACAAGTGAAAGAGGACTTGAACAACATGGGAACAAACTGGAGAATGAAAACAAAGAACACAAAAGAATGGAGGCTAATAGTAGAAAAGGCAACATCACACAAAAACTTATAGAGGGAATAGGTGGAAATGTGGAGTGATCCCCCACAAGAAAAGGATCGGAGGGCCCAGAAGGGCGGCTACTACTCCGCAGGAGTGTACAGCCTATTATATATATTGCTAACTCCGTTATTATTAATTCTAGAAAGTAAGTTAAATTAGCAAAGTAGTAGTGTTTTTAATGTTGATTAACATGCAGTTCATGAATAAACAATTCAATAACGCATTTCCTAGAGATATTGAAATTTTTTATTTTTTAAATAGAACAGCCTATATATTTTAAAAAATATTGATTATTAATTTAATTTGTGATATAAAAGTTCCTATGCACTATTGTCTTGAAACGGATAATAAAGACGTTATACAAATTATGTGTGCACCATTTCTATCTCCTTTTTATTAATACTGAGCTTGTTCTGCAATTCGTGTATGGTATTACACCGCGTTTTGTACACTCTATTTTTTAAGTATCCCCAAAGGACAAAGTTTAAAGGCGAGAGGTCCGGGGACTGTGCTGGCCATCGAATGTGACCATTGGTACCAATCCATTTATTGGCAAAGGTGGCGTTGAGATAGTTTTGTACTAGGTGACAGTTGTGAGCAGGAGCACCGTCCTGCTGAAAGTGTAAAATTTGGCGCATCATATAATTGGTGTTGTCAAGGAAATCCGACAGAACGTTACGAAGAAATTCCAGATATCTTTCTCCTGTCAACGTACGTTATAGCACACTGGACCGACGACTATCGAATCTATCAATCTGCACTAAACATTGAAACCAAACCGAACATGTGCAGCATATGGACGCACTATTAGTAATTTTTTTTGAGACCAATAGTGACACTGTTCTTCCTATTAAACATGCCTCTATTTGAAAAATTCGTTTCTTCACTCGGTAAAATACATTGTGCCCCGTTTAAATTATCGTTGCAGAAATTTGCGAACCATTGACAGAAGGTTGATTTACTGGCTAAGTCTCCGGGTAGTAATATTTTTGAGGTTCGGAACTTATATGGGATATACTTATGCTTTTTCAAAATGCTTTGGATTGATGAATAACTTAAACCCAATTCTATCGTAGCATCCCTAATAGAAAATTCACGACGAGTTTCAAAATATGCTAACACCGTAGTTTCTACTTCTTCATTGAGGATGATATTTTTCTTAGTTATTTTCTTTTTATATAAGTAATCATGTCGTATAAACTGACAATAAAGTTTTCGAAAGCAACGTCTATCTGGCTGCTGTCGTGAAGGATATCGTTCAGCATAATGTTCGCTAGTCCTTTTTGAATTTTGAATTTTTACTGGACACGATGTATGCTTCCAACATATTGCATTTTTCCAAATGAGAACACACCATAGTCAGATATCTAACACTAAACAACGTAAATGTGGAAAAATAAACCAAATTTACACAACGCAAAGTAAAATGAAGAACTACTATTATGCGAAAAAATGCATGCAACAGATTTATACTCAGTACGCTGTTGACAATATTAAATAGCATACTGTTTTTCTTTTGTTGGTTTAAAGTGAAAGAAGTCTACTATTCATTTTATAGTGTAACGGAGTTAGCAATGGTGTGCACTTAATTTGAATCAGCCTGTATATAATATTTCGGGTTTACTGTTTGTCTGACTATACTTTTATATTTCAATTAACTTTCATTCATCGTAAAAAAAGAGATTTAAAAGACTTCTGTACGATCAGAACAAGAAATAGAATTAGGGGGCACGACCTGCAACAACATCAAGGCAGTGTCTAAATTATTTCGTTTTTTAAGTAGGCGTACGAACCTAATTCGACCATTCCGCGTTTCATCCCTTCAGTCCCCTACTCCGGCGCTTTCTCCCATCTAGCGCGCTTCAATGCATTTACAAATGACGTAGCAAATTTTAAATGAAACTTTTTCGCCGGCCCATAAATTCGTCTCCGGCCCAGGGGTGTTTCTATGGCGACACTCCGACCGATACGCATACGAAAACTTCAAGTATGTACAATGTTCCAAGAAAGTATTTGTGCTCGTAATTCCTTTATAATTAGAGGCTTTCCATATTTTCCTCAGAAATTACACAATTTGTTCATGTGTGAAATCCACTGAATTACTTATTTCATATGCTTGACTTTCATACAAAGGAGATTTATTAAAAAGCAGTTAAAATTATTAATTTAATTTTTTTATAGGATAAAAACGTTTATTTATAGTAATCATAATTTGTTTTACAGTAATAGCAATTATATCACAATTAGGGTAAGTGAAGAGTCCGTAAACCGATTCATTCTTATTATAAGAAATCTGCAATTAACATATCCACCGTGGAATATCCAGCAAAATAAAACGAAAAATTTGATCATGGTCACCATGTTTAAATTGAGGCCGGGAATTTTCCAAATTTCAGTATTCAAATATTTATTTGATAAATATTTAAATATTTGAATTATTTGTTTTTTGGTACACAACATTCTAATTTATTGGGAATCAAAATATCCAAAGCGATTTTTTTCCTTGATTCATGGTACTTCCATCAAATTCAACTCATGACTTTCCTTCGTTTTCCAAGATATCTTTTAGGTGCCTTTTCGTTCTAAGCAGACATCCAAAAAAATCTTGCCTTCTTTTTAAACTTTGAATCTAGAAATGTACTAAAGTCAAATATATCAATTGATGAAGCACCACTAACCGAAAGATTTCTAGAACCGTGTGAGCCTTGATTGAAATTTTTGTTGCACAGATTTCATGTCATTTACCGCTTGTGGTTCATCATTAACAATCTTTGAAATGAAATCCTCCATCAAAGATTGCAAAATGAGCATCACCACTGAAGTCATCGGTTGATATTCTTCTGTCAATAAAGTTGTAGCCAATTCAAAGGATTCCATTATTTTAACAATATTTTCAGTGATCGTTCATTCATCTTCAGACCTGTCTTCTCTAGAATAAAGGTTTTTCTTTTTTGCCGCTTGGGCAAGGAAATTTGGGGATGTTTTAAAGTATATTAATATGAATTATAAACTTTATTACTTGACCGTGCTGAAGTATCAGAATACCCAATTGTCCCAATACTTATAGTATGAGTTCTCTTACGTCGGCCTGCCAGCTAGTGTTTGTGATAATATTCACCGAAAAGAAAAAATCGGGCTCCAAATACAGTAAATACTTTTGGGCGCTTAATAAATCTGTAGAGAATGCATAGTTTGCGATATATCTGCAAAAAAAAAACTGGTAGATAAAACTGAAAGTGCCAACATCCTGCACACATTTCGAAAATTTGTTTATACAAAAATTATTCAAAATCTATCTCTAAACACTTTCATACTCTAAATTAGTCCTAATATGTCCTGTATAGAACATATGACTAGCGAAAAATTACAATAAAAGACCCATTTCCGGTAGAAATTTCGAAAGTGCCTTTTATAAAAATTTGGAAACCTACAGAATCTCGTGGTCGAGAATTTTTATAATACAATACTGGTCTAAAGTAGTACCTATTAAAAACATTTAGTGATTGGATACGAATAATTTCGTTTTGAAATTATTCAGAGTTGAAGATTTGAATACTCGAATAATTGAATTAATCGTATTCGATTCCCGGTCTTAGTTTAAATATGAAGAAAATGAACTGTTATTTGTTAGTAGTCTGGTTTGCAACTTTGAAGAACACATTCATAAAATGAAATTAAAAAAAAATCACTACACATATTTTTTTTATGTTTAAGCTTATTTAATGATTTTGCTTTTTTAGTACTTTCATTTCTCTTTCGTTGTCATTCCTCATTTTTTCTTCTTGTTTCCTATACTGTGTTTTTCTACTATGGATGTTTTTCTTTTATCGCACTGCGCGAGGATATCTGGAGCTGCATAAAAGGACGTTGTTTCGAATCTTGTGGGAGTTGTAGGGAAATATCCCGCAAACCCAAACCCTAACACTCCAATTTGGTTAGTTGCGGTTTGCTTCCAGGTTTGGTTTAAGATTTCTCCAAATGGCCTTTGTGGGAACGATTCTTACTGTCTCGCTCTTTTCCAACGGAATGGGCATTTCTGATTTCATTTCTTAACGGTACCGCATCAGCCCGAAAATTATCCTCTGTTCACTGTCCTCTGTTTTTCTCACACAGGATTGCGGCATTGTTTATTATAAATTCACATGAAGGCCGAAATTTCTGCACTTTATACTAACGGCATATTATCCTTAAAAAAATTGGGCAGCTAACCTCATTGGGGAAGATGCCAAATTAAATTTCTACAGGTAGCTAAGTAAATCGAAATTGGGGGCCGAATATTTCGACAATAGTTTGAAGAAACAAACATAAATTTTTTTAAGCTAACAATTCGTCGTTTTCAGTTTTTTGTTGATTAACTGTCGTAGAGGAAAAACTTTTCTCGGACCTTCAAACTTCATATCAGCATAATAATTTTCAGCATTTCACTCACATCAAGTGGACTAATTCTGAATAACTGTCAATTAGCATCCCATTTGGCTTCTTTTGAACAATTACCTTATATCATCTACTTGTGTTTGTTATTTGTAGTCATACATGTTATTTAATTTATGTTTTATTATGACTTATTCTATATGACTAATTATTCCATCGTTGAATACCAATTCTGAATGGAGTAATAAATATTATTTGTATAATATTTGACACATGGTTGACTTTTTCAAAGGAAACAAGTCCATATTTTATATTCTTGCTATCATGTTACAAAGGCATATGCGCATTTGACATAAAAACAACTGCTATTTATGAATTTTACGATTAACGCGTGTAGATATCATATACTGTATTTTACATTATCGTCATCTAATTTAAATGTTCTTTGGTACATGAGAATCTATTATTCTTTTTTTGTACCTCACTCGTAATGCAATTTCTAAAAGTACTAGTAATATGTCAAAATTTAAACAAAGATATAGCATATACATAATATATAGTACCTACTTTTGTTATTAACTGATGTTGCTGATTATTTATATGTATGAACACGTGCTCTTAATTTGCTAAATACTAGCGATCCCCGGCGCGCGTTGATACTCCCAAAAAAACACGAAATTGAAGCCAATCACATATGTACATACATCTAGTTTTACACATATAAATTTTAAATAACGTTGCACTAATGCAATATCTAAAAGTCTGTTTTCTTTCAAGGTCTTAGATAACTTTGTGGTCTGTACTTTATCTGTGATTTGTACTAATTTAGTACTAATCACAAGTGATCCGATATCAATAATATTAAATTATGTAAACTGTTTTTATTTTTAGTCTGATCGACACTAAACTTCACAGGAACACGCTCCAGACTATGCTAGAGCTTTCTTGAAAATGTCATCAAAATCGGTACAGCGGTTTCGGAGTTTATACCGCACACATACATCCACTTTTATATATAAGAAGATTTTTCTTCAAGTGTCACTACTAGGCTTTTAGATATTTGTCGACAATATAGAGCCCTTATGCTAAGCCTGTGAAAAATATCAAAATTTCTAACAAAATATAAAATTTGCAATTCTTACCTACCTACAGTTCAGCAACCGTTATTTATTTGTATTTGTATTTATTAATATTTTAGGATATTTAATGAATTTTCAACATTTCATGTATACGACCAAAATTACATACATCACGTGATTCCGTACCGCTTGGAATCCATGTTATACCTATGTAAAAACGGTTATTACCTTCATGTTTAAAAGAAACTTATTTGTAATTTATGTATAAAATTTACAGAATGTAATCTATTGTATTAATATTGGGTACTTAATTGGAAATTTTAAAAGGTAAATTATTTCTTCACGATAATTCTTAGAATACAATATTATATATGTATAAGTATTGTTTGGAATTAAATGAATTGTAGATGAATAAATTTGAGAAAGCAAGGTTGGTTCTTATGTATCTAGAAAGATAATGATTTTGGATGGGATTAAATACTTGATAATTAAAAGGAATAGTATCCAAAGTTTAATAGATTTATGTACATATTATAAAATAAATATTATAATCTAAAAGATATTTTGATACGTATATGATAACGGACTGAAAAGACTTACAAAATTTGGGTTACTTGCCAGACTGCTATTGTAATGAATATTGAAAATTAATGACTTTGGAGGACAATTTGCAGGACTATTACTTTACCATAGAAAAAAGAAATTGTTAGAAGATTTGCGATCCATTTATGAAGAATATTGAAGAGTGCAATCTATCATTTATATCAATATGTTATTGGTTAATTATCAATTATATAACAGCTCCTGGAAAAGATTAACAAATTTAATGTTCTTTGATTGGTCTTTATAATTCAAACTGTGCATCGAAATATTTGATTTATATATTTAGAAATAATTTGATATGTATAAATATCCAGTCATAATTGTCACAGAAAATTAATATTTTGAATAATTTTTTTATTAAATTACTTATTCAGGACCTATTTGTAATACGAATTTCTTATGTTTTTTCTTATATGTAACATTAATATACTTTATTATTGAAAAATAGAGTTCTTTATTGTATTTTAACATTTGATGAATGATATATATAGAATATAGAATATAATATATTCATTAATTCAAACAAATTGTTACGTGATTTCCTTTAAAGGTTAACTAATTGATGATTTAGAACAGACCCAAGCCAATGAGTTAAGAATAAAAGCCCATCAAAAAACAAAGCTTGTTTGTCAGAACTGAACAGTATTAAACATTGACAACAATGATAACTACTTAGGTGGTATGGAGTATATTGAGACATTATCAGCGGTAACACTACATTATGTAATTGTGGAAAACAATTTTTTGAAGGACCCTATATAATGAAATATACTTTTCGCCGACATTCGCTTAGGCGGCCTTCCTTATATTCACCCTCAATAAATATATTGTTACCTCGTAACGTTACCGCTTTAATTATACGGCGCGGCGTTCCTTTCCTCTCACTATTTATTTACAAACACGTTCACATACGTGATACGAGCGGACAGATGTGCTTAATACGGAAGTCTACCCTGTTGAAAAAGAAACCAAATGAGTTCATTAACTGTTTATGTTCGCTGAGCCGAAGAATGTATGCGGATTATGTTTTGGCCATTCTGGTTACAGTACTTCTTACGTGCATCATTACGATATATTTAATAATTTTGCAGTGTTACTTAATCGGAATCGCTGTTCCTTCCTTCTTGTAATTCTACATTTGTAATGCAGGAGATTATCTTTTGGATTAGAATTTAAAATGGAATTTGTAATCATTTAGCCATGATGTTAGTTACATTAATTCGTGTTGAGCAAGTTGTTGAAAGTAGTTATAAATAACAACTGTTGGTGTTATAAAAAGTTCTATGTTATGTAATAAATGAATGTTAAATTTTAACTATTTACTAGTGTGAAATAGGACGAGACTTTTATATATTTTCGAACTGGATTTCAAAGCTAAATACTAGAGGATAATCTATATTTTTCTTTTTGTTTCTGTAGTTACATATATTATAGACATTTTATTCTGGTTCTAAACAATTTTTTTTCCAATGAAATCTATAATTTTATCAGCGTTACTAAATTTTTTAACGTACTAGTTTATTTGAGATTTTGAAAAAACATATTAGCAATTCATTATATATATATCATAATCGCAAAAAGCAACTTTTATATGACTTGACTCTCTGTTACATGTAGTAACTCTGTTTCATATAGTAATGTAGCAATATTAATTATTGCTAAATTTTTATTATTCCTCCTAGTGACCATAAACTTTTTTGGGGGGTTGGAGCGCTTGAAATGCCACTTCATCGGATTCTGTGTCGTTTCAGGTTCATAATGATGAATCTACGTGATGTTTCTTAGAAGTTGTATGACATACTTTTATACTAATAAAGCAATTTATAATGTAGGCACAGCAATAAAATCGAAAGCAAACCATGTACATCATCTCTCTATAGTTATGTCATATCACAAGATCTCTCCATAAATATTAAATTGTGACAAAATCTAAGAAAAGGCAGTTTTCGTTTTGTTCTTCCTGTATTCGTAGGACCAATGTTCTTGCCTGCTGCCTTTACTTGAAATTTATTTCATTTGACTTCTAAACACTCATTAACTACAAAATGTATAAAGACAGTTTTATTATATTCTGACTTTTATAATGGCATTTATTTTGAACATAACTATCACTAGTTTTAGCTTAGAAATGTTTGATGAATTTTAGTTATGCAAGTTGTTTTTAGCTATTTACAAAATTGTTCTTTTCGACATCGAAGCAGCTATTAAATAATTAACACTATAGAGCATGTGTCCATTTTCATTAGCCATAGGCGATTAATCCATACAGTACGTGGCAACATAGTACCCCTTCTTTCCTTTCCAATGCCAGCACGACCGATTCATGCTCGTAAATACAAATTAGCGTGGTTAGCAGTAACTATTCGATCACCGGCTTGGGTGTTTGAAATGCGTTCAGAAATAATATTTACGAGTTGCAAGGATTTGTTTTTCTTTTTCCTTTCAGTAAATGCAGAGAATTATTAAGCTGCGTTCACGCTGCATGACACAAACAAAAGCGTAATTCTAATAAAATTAAAAATAAGGTAAATAAAAAAGGATTGTGAAAATAATAATAAACTACTAGATCAAGAGATCGCAGCGGCCATTTGATGTTTCCCGTTCCAGTAATAAGACGGCTTTTATTGCAGACTAGATCGCAACGTGTTCGCAGCTAAACATCGAATGTAAAATCTGGTGGAGAGAAGTGGGAAGATCGGAGAAAATCGTTGTGATGTCGATTGTTGCCGGGATTGGTGACGGACAGTAGGGGTGCCACGTTGCCATGTATTACTTGTATACGTATAAATCGCACGTAAACATTGAATCCCTATACCTAATGAAAATTGACACATACGGTATGTATTTCTTTCTTTAGCACTATTTTATTTAAACTTATTTTCTTTCTTGGGTTTGTGGATTTTCTTTTAATTAAAACTAACACATTTTACTAACGTTTCGATGTATTTAACATCTTTTTCAAAGGTCATAAAACATATAACTGTAAAAAACATTACAAATATCAGTCATAGCGAAAGTTGTTTCTTCTAAGAAAGAAATTCAATGTAGATGAGAAGTAGAACGGTATTTCAACGACCTTGTTGAATATAAAACTGGTATAATGGCACTCCAGCACCGCTGATTTAAGTGCATAAATGTTAAGGGACAATATATTGAAAGAATCAATCCATTTATCTTTCTTGTTTTACATGTAGATTTTCGCAGTCATGATCGGCATACAATCCTTTCGGAACTTCAATACATATTCTCGCCGCTTCTACTACCAATGACTTACAGTAGAAGAGAAAGCTTTACACGTCTATTTCTTTAAGATGTAGGAGATACGTACATTTTTAAATGGTATGATTAACAAATAAGCATTTTCCTTGTAAAATTAAATTAATGGGCGTAAAAATAAAAGTCACGTAATCGCTACGAACTCAATAACGTTAATATAAGCAATTACTTAAAAAGCAAAAACATTATTGTTAGTTTATGCTATAAATAAAAATATCAGTGTTTTTATACGCTTTTGAATGTGCAATAAACTTTCAAAGTTAGTGTTCATGGTAAGCTAATTTGTAGGCTGCCAATCCATGCGTTATTTATTTAGCTACTACTAGGATACCTATAGCTTGATACTCTTACGAACCTTAACATATCTTAATTTAGTCTATGAACTACTAAATGTGTAAAGTAAAAATATTCAGCATATCTCAGTGGGTCAGTTGCCCGAAATAAAATCTAAGCAAGAGCAAATCCTTGTAGAATTAGAAGAAGTTATTAATATGAAAAATGAAATATGTATAGAAAGATTTCTTTCTTGACTTTTATTGATAATAATTGAGGTTAGGTGTCCGTACTCTTACGACGACTATAACGATGCCGACGTTAGGAACAGAAGAAACCAGCAATGATAGGTCTGAATCCAAGGAGTCACAACTGTTACCCTCTGTCTATTGTTGAACAAAACATGTAAAGAAAATTAAGTTACCAGAGAAGGAAGAAACTAACTTTATAAACAGAATTTAACGTTCAGTAATATTAGTATGAAAAGAAATAGAAGCAAGAAATATTATTAATTACATATTATTTTCAGCGAAGAAGTTGATAAAATCATTAAATTAAATCGAACACTTTATAATTTTTGAAGTGAAAACTTCTATGGGCGCGTTGATGCATTGATTGTTGGGCACTGAACGAGACTGAGCCGTCACGCTGGGAATGTAACGCTCGTTCGGGTAAAGTCGGCTCGCGTCGAGTCGACTAAGGGAGCGAGAAAGATATAATTAACGCGTTTCTACCGGTCTCTGCTATACTCGCTCGGCAACTGTACACTAACTAGCGGTATAATTTCAATTAAATTGAAATTTAGACTAAATACATACGCGAAATATTGTATTTTTATTTTCTGAAAAATTCTTGTCCGCGTGCAGATGCGATCCCGAGCCGCCCGGGTATGAGGCCGGCACGTTACCATTAGACCAGCGCGGGCACTCGTATGAGAATTATCATATCGTGTATTTGTATATATACATGCGTACGTATGAATTTTTGAAGTGAAAACTTGATGAGACCGAGCGAAATGTACTAGAATAATGTATACACAATAATAATAAAATATATTTTTAAATGTAATATAGAACGAAAATGTAAAATGGAAAATGTAAATGTAATTGAATATAGAACGAAAAAAAAGTTGTATTTCGTATTATTAACCTCGCTTTGATGAAGTTTTCACTTCTGCCGTGTGGTCTTAAGCAAACCCATTTTTTTTATTGAGTTATAGGCAGCTCGTTCTTCAAAAGCTTTTCTCAACGACTTTCTCGGTATTACTATGTTTCTGATTAATCTTTGGCGAAAAGAGTTAGCTTTCTTTTATTGTATATTTTTAATATTTGCTCATTAAATCTTGAAAAATCTGAATTACATAATCCAATCTTATAAGAAAGTGAAATGAAAGGAAATATTTACAAAGGAATAAGGATATTAATTTTCATATGAAAGGAATTTCCTTTTATTTTGCATGTAAACCCATAATTAGACTTTATGTTATAGTTTTCTATCTTTCTTTAGATATTTATTCTTCTTTTACATTCAACGTTTGTACTGTTTCCCTCTGCTCTGTCTACAAAGAGCCATTCTGACGGCTGTATTCTCCGATAAGCGGATTATAAATTCGCGTAATAAGTAATAATCTCCCTGGCAGTTTTGTCGAAGTGCATTTGGCGTACGCCAAATGCACTGCATTCGCTATGGGCGACAGCTCACCCCGATATTGTAGGGGCGGTTTTCAGAGCTGTTTCAAAAGCCGACGCTGGTTAATGAAGGTTAGAAGCGATAGATATCGTTTTACGTTGTACTATTATTTAAGAATTTATCAAAGAGATTGTCTTCCAATTATTCCATATAGGTATAGGGCATATATAGATCAGTTGAATAAAATGATTAAAATGTTAAACTTGTTTGCTTGATAAACAAAAATTTATTTAATTCATATCAACTCTTTCAGTGTGTAGTGTTTTTGTTGTTTGTGACATCATTTTGTCTCTTGCAAAAGACAAATAATTTTTAAAAAAATCTTGAGAATTGATTGGATGCCGGTAACTCATTTGTTAAACTGGCATAGCCACTTTGGTTTAATTCGAATCTCAGAAATCTCAGTAAATATTAAAATCACTAGTTTAGATTTTAAATAGCTGTGCTGTTGTTTTGCTCAGGATTGGCGTCGTTGGCTATTCAGTGAATATTGTTAATATTATTTCCCAATTTATTTTAAAAAAAACAATTCATAATATTTACTATAATATTACAGGTAATATGTAATTAAGATAGATAATGAACTTCGATCAGTGATGGAATAGAATTAAATTTAAAAGTCGACTATTGTTGGTTTAATTTGTTTTAAATAATATTGTTTCCAAGTTCAAATTGAGGTAAAATAGTATAGACACGCTGGCATAAAAGTGAATTGCGTCGCGATGATTCCTTTTATTTAATCCAATAGATTTCCTTCATAAAATTAAATTTAAGTTTTTAATAACGTTTTTCGTAGAAATCTTATTTCAAATATTGAATCACTTACGAGGTTGTGTAAAGACAATTCTCTATCGGAACATAACTATCTGTCATCGGACTGGTAACTGAATTGTCAAAATATAATAATAATAATAATAATAATAATAATAATCATCTTTATTTCCCAACAGGCAAAGCCCAAAACAGGGTTACAAACTATATTAGGTGTATACATAATAAATAAAAAGAAAGAAAAATAGTAAGTAATAACAAATTCCATGATGATCCACTATCCACAGTCAGTCTTCACACAAATATGTCCACATTTTTGTTCGCCAAGCGACAAAGCGTGTAAGTTGGAGCTCGTCTCATGATGTTGGTTCGCGCAAAAGGAGTTGCAAAAGTGCAATTATGTCTGGAGTTAAGCCGCGGTATCAGAAATGGCATCCGAGCCAGGATATCAGGGCAGTCAATGCTGCCATTCAACAGTCTACGCAGAAATCTCTCACATGTAGCGTATCTCCTCTCACTCAAGGATACAACATCATGACTCCGCAACAGATCACCCATCGCCACGCCCCTGTCCGGATAAACACCATCTGCCCGATACGTGAGAAACTTCAAGAACCTACGGTGCACACGGTCCAATGCCAAACAATCACTTGCATAAATAGGAAACCATATTAAGGAGGCATATTCTAGCTTACTCAATACGTAGGCAGAGTATAGAGATTTCAACAATGCTGAATCAGTGAAATACCTAGACACACGCATAACAAAACCCAACGATCTGAACGCAGATGTACAAATGTTCTCTATGTGAGATTTGAAGCTCAAGCTGGAATCAAAGGTAACTCCAAGATCTTTAAATTCAGTTCTACTCATTAACTTGTTGTCACCAATGAAGTAAGAAGAATTGCACGAAGTTGAAGACCGTGTGAAGGTTACTGCACAACATTTATCCACATTCAACTTAAGTCCAGAACGTTCACGCCATGAAGACAATACAGTTAAATTTCTCTGAAGGTTAGTCACATCAGCAGGATCATTTATTACAGAATAAATTTTAATATCATCTGCATATCCAAGAACTGGGCAATCGATCTGCAGGAGAAGATCATTCATAAACAATATGAACAACAGGGGACCCAAATTTGAACCCTGGGGAACACCAGAAGTAACTATAAACTCGGTGGATGAAAAACCATTATAACAGACATAACATCTCCTCTCACTAAGGTAAGACCCAATGAGGCCGACAGCCGAAGGAACAAAGCCAAATGAACCGAATCTACGCATAGCAGGTCATGGTCTAGCATGTCGAATGCCCTCGAAAGGTCAGTGTATATTACATCAACTTGTCCGCGCCTGTCCAGAACCTCTGATATACACTGAGTAAGTACTGCCAAGTTCGTAACTGTAGACCTCCCAGATAAGAAACCGTGTTGGTCAATTGAGATAAAGGAGCGTATACTGGTATATATAAAGGAATATAGAACTCTCTCGAATAATTTGGAGAAGTTAGATATTATAGAGATCGGTCTATAGTTAGATATCAATGCACGGTCACCCTTTTTGTGGACAGGTACAATCCTAGTTTTCTTCCAACGCTCGGGAAATATTCCAGAGGAAATTGATAAGTTAATAATTACTTTGAGAGGGGGAAGCAAATATGTATATACCTGCAGTCCCGAATCAAGAAGCTGGGTATAAGATCATCACCAGTTGTTTGCTTATTGGGAAAAGTAGCCATAAATATTAAAACATTAATGTAATTGTAACGTGAATACAACTTAAACGTCCATAAAAACTTGTAGTTGGATTATCAATTTTCCTTTAATTCATTAATATCTAGTATATAACTAGAACATCGATATATCTGGAATGCCAATTCGGAAATATTCTATTAGGGTATAACCATCCCTTATTATTCAACTGTCATTATTTATAGCAAATGTACTTTTTCTTCATAAAATTTCAATTATTGATCTATTAACATTAGCTGACGATCCGTAGCGAGGTAAGCGCCAGAAGTTTCCCGCCTCTCTATATTCTGAAAGGGATAGCAAGAAAACTAAATAATTATTTCTCAATATAATCTCCGTGTAATTCAATGCATTTTTCGGATCTTGAAATTGACATTTTAATACCATCAAAGAAGTACTCTGGAGTTCTACCTGCAAAATGCTCTAAAACCATTTCTTGCACTTCTTCATCACTCTCAAATTTTCTTCCTCTAAGATGTTTTTTTAGTTTTGAGAACAAACAATAATCGCTGGGGGTGAGATGTGGATTGTAAAGTGGGTGCGAAAGTTCTACAAAACCACAGTCCTCCACAGCAGCCTGTGCAATTGTAGCCTTATGGACAAGAGCATTGTCGTACAGAAGTGGAACAATTCGGCGGAAAATTCCACGCCTCTTTTCTTTGATTATGTCACGCAATTTATGCCATAAAGTAGCGTAGTATACTGCATTAACAAATGTGTTCCTCTGTTTGAAATCAATGAGCAGGATTCCTTTTGAAACCCAAAAGATTGTTACCATGATCTTCTTTCTTGCCCTTGCCTTCCTTGGCCGTTTTTCGTCTGGCCTTCGCCGTTCCATTGATTCCCTTTTCGATAAGGGATCATAGTATAAGAACCATAGTTTCATCTCCTGTAACAATGGATTGAAGAAATTGGTCCTAGTTGTCGCGACAGAGGTTTAAAAACTGCTCACAACATGTCACGCGTTGCTGTTTCTGAATTGATGACAATAATCATGGCACCCGCCTCGCACTGACCTTATTCACATCAAGGTGTTCGTGAAGGATTCGTTGTATAGTAGTATCAGTAAGCCCACACATTTTGGACAATTCTTTGAGCTTCAAGCGCCTGTCTTGCAACCTAACCTGTCTGACGAGCTCGATGTTTTTCGCTGTAAGCGGCTCGTCTTCTATGCTTTCTCGGCCCAAATGAAATTGCTTTGCCCATTCTTTTAAAGTGGAAAAGGAAGGGCTAGATACACCGTATACACCGCCCAAGCGTTGTTTAATATCCTTAGGATTGACACCTGCTTTTGTCAGAAATGTAATAATTGCTCGGTAATCAGTTTTCAACGTTATGAAAAATAAGGCGCCACAACCTACACAAATAAGTGTTGCCATGCGACTGAGACAAATACGCGTCTAAATTTGTTACTACTATTTCACAGAAGTTAGCGCTATATAAGACTGGTAATATTTGTTTTCTATCATTACCGGAACATGGTCAGGCCGGAAACTTCTAGCGCTTACTATGCCACTTCAAAGTAGATGTATTTATTAGACTGCAACTAAGAGGCACGTATTTCATAAAAAAAAGTTGAGGACATTTTAAGCTATCGGTGTTTTGACTGAATAGACGATTTCTTAAAGTGTGATTTAAAACATTAGAGAAATTGTGAAATTTTGATATATTTCAAATATATACAAATGTACACTGTTCGTTAATATTTGTTTCGGTTGTCCTATATATACATATATTTATGTTGCATTCTTAATATCTATTATTGTCTTTCTTGTAATTGTAATTACAATGAATACATATTATTAAACGTTGATATCCTGATGAGCTTTTATAATCAGTGCACGGTTGTCTGAAAATGGTACTACCAGTTATTTACAACCAAAGTGACGGCTTTCAAATACTGGCTTTTATTAGTAAACACGAGAATTCAGAGGATTAGGAAGTTATACATATATTGTGTTACTGTGACGCTTCCTAGGACCCAAAACACCACTGAATATTCGAATAAGAACTTCTTTAATTTATTTTGAATTTGAATATTGATTGAACAGGTTGGGTTATATTTATAAAATAGAGAAAGAAGCACAACTGGCTTATAAAATCAACCAATCTGTTTTCTTAATACGAGTCAATTTAAACAACCGTAAAATATCATAATCGTAGTTATGGTTCAGTCAGAGCAAACTAGTGACAAAATTATTTGAAGCGCGGTGGCTACGATAAATCCCAGATAAATATCACACATCTTAAATTATACGGTTAAATAAATTATATAGATAATATACATCTTCTTGTTGTAAGTATAAAATGCAAGGGAAATAATGTGATTATCCTGCTAAATAAAACTTCGAGTGCACCCCAATTTATGTTTATATCGACATAAATTTTAGCAAAACCTCTTGAAATTGAAAAATGCAGCTACTATGCAATAGCTCTTACAACATTTTTGCGGTATATTTCTTCGTGGTAGGTAAAAAAGGTTTGCCAAAATTGAGTCAGTCAGTTTCTGCTATAACAGAATCTGAAAAATCACCGTTTATTAGGACGTGCCATTTTTATCGAGGAACATCGATAGATAATCTTTTTTAAACGAAACTTACCGAACCACGACTGTATTTTATCAATACATACATATTTTTTTTGTTTTTTTGGATAACAGAACATGCCTATATGTCTGTTGAATTTTTCTTCGCCATTCTTCCCTTCATTTAGGTAACTATGATATACCTACCATATTTATGGTGCCGATCACGAAAAGATTCGGTAAATTCTGAAGTCCTCGTGAGTTAAAATTACAGTATGAACGTCGCAATTACCGCAAGGCTAAATTGCAGTAGAGAAATTAAAGTAAGTTTACTGCACGAATATTATTATTTTTGCAACAGCAATATACCTCTAGTGGTGGAGTATTAATGACCTGCACATTCCAAAGAAATTACAAAATATATTTAAATATGTGATTATTAATTATCGTTCTGTGAGATTGCATCTACTTAAACATAAACGTTTTATTTGCTTTTGTAATAATGACCAGTCATTAAAATTACGGAAGAGAAAATATCAATTACATATTCCAAATATATTTAAATAAGAATTTACATCAGATATATATATGTATATATGATTTTTAAAAATAAACGTTTTCTTGGCCTTTAATGCATATATATAAAATAAAATATTTTTCTTGGTTTGTTAGGCCATTGTTAATGTATAAAATTTAAGGGAACTAAAACAACATTCTCATCGACGTTTCGGTTTTATTATAACATCAAAACCTTTTTCCAGATAACTGCAATATGACAAAAACTGTACATTTTCATAATATTAACAATGTGTATAAGAAAACATTTCCAAGAAATTACTTTAATACAAGGAACAATTATTAAAAACAATGTCCAAAAAACATGTCTAAAAAAATACATATGTTTCCTATAAACAATAAACGCATATAACAATCAGAAATACTTACATTAAAAATAAAAGTAATTGCCTATATACAATTTTTTAAGGGAAAAAAAACATTTCCCTAAGTCATGTTCTAACTACATTTTTGATAATTGTAAAATTAATTTATCTGATCGGCTAGTTTTATGAACTTTTTTTTATGAAATTTTACAATTATCAAAAATGTAGTTAGAACATGACTTAGGGAAATGTTTTTTTTCCCTTAAAAAAATTGTATATAGGCAATTACTTTTATTTTTAATGTAAGTATTTCTGATTGTTATATGCGTTTATTGTTTATAGGAAACATATGTATTTTTTTAGACATGTTTTTTGGACATTGTTTTTAATAATTGTTCCTTGTATTAAAGTAATTTCTTGGAAATGTTTTCTTATACACATTGTTAATATTATGAAAATGTACAGTTTTTGTCATATTGCAGTTATCTGGAAAAAGGTTTTGATGTTATAATAAAACCGAAACGTCGATGAGAATGTTGTTTTAGTTCCCTTAAATTTTATACATTAACAATGGCCTAACAAACCAAGAAAAATATTTTATTTTATATATATGTATATATGTATCTGATGTAAATTTAAATAACAAAAGTAAGTTGATATATTGACAGTTATGTGTGTTTAAGTAACGCTTATCTATGTTTAGACTGGTCCCAAAATCATAAGGCATTGCTTTTCTTTCTTAAATTAGAAGAATCACTATCCCTATTGGGAGAGTCCAACCACGCTTTGGGGTTGCTCTATTCAATAATCAGGAGTGTTCGATGAAATGACTACTTGAAATTAACAAAAATGCATTAGAAAGTGTCATTTAGTGGCTCGGCAGAGGTTGTTATGCCCTTTCCGGTTGGTGGCGCTATGAGTCGACCACAGGGCCAATTGTCGGGTCCAGATTTTGTGATTTTCTTTTTAAGCACTAAACCAAAGTGTATTATGAATATGAGTCAATTTAGTCGAAAGATATAGAATCTGTTAATAACTTGATTACAGCGCCACCTATCAGATCCTACCATAGCTATGAACAATAGTCTCGATAAAACAAATATATGTTGGTTGAGTGAAATAGAAATAAGAAATGTAGTTAATTTATTTCTATTCCAATTTATTTTGCTACGTGCGCAAATGTCGTTTGACAGCTGATTGTCAAATCGTGAATCAAGCCAATCGCTTACATTGTGACAAAAACTTGATAGATAAATAGAAAAAAAATAACTACATTTATTGGACAGATAGCGAAACAACACAAAAGTAAAGACAAATGTAATTTTATTTTAACTTAGGCTGGAATGCGTTTTCCAGATTTTTCTCCAGATCTTCCAGATTTTTTTCAATTGAAAACATTAAATTATTTCCATCCCGGGCCTATAACTAACATAACAAAAAAAAAATCAACCAAATATGCCGTTCCTATTGTCAGTTATGATCGAGAGTGTATATAAAAATTATGTGTTTTGTAATTTGTCCGAATTTTCCGTCTTTTCTTTGTAATTGTAGCATAAAAATGTAGCGCAATTTAATCAATGTAATAATAAATCTATGATAAAAATTATAATTGTACAAAGAGCCAAATGACTACCGACCTAAGACTAAGTGAAGAAATTCGTAAAGACAGTATTCTTGAAATATAAAATCAATATACAGATCCAAAATCATAATCAATTTCACGAGGAAAGATCAAATCAATCCTGGAAAATCATGTACCTCATACATATACCACACTCCAACCTGAGAATTCTATTATATCCTCAGTAATTTGTAATTTGTTATTATTTTACGCAAGTAACGTCCAATTCTTTTGATTGTTATCATAGCAGTTACTCTTTGTTATTTAGTCTTTTGTATAGATTGATGTAAAACAAGGTAGGTTATATTTTCCCGATATTATAAGACTATTATATTCCATAAATGAATGCAATATCTATATTTGCTGCGAATAGAATATCATTAAAACAGACAATGGTCTGAACAAATACATAAGCATACAGTGATTATGAAGATACATTTATGTAACAATAAACAAACTTTTCAATTTAGAACAGTATCATTCAAGCTGTAATTGGATCGCTATTAGTTACATACCACGTAAACGTGTCCTTATTTATCTTTATCATTGGTATAGTACCTATTGATAACTTCTTTCTGGTATTGTAGCTTACATCTTTACATGTACATGTTTCATCGAGAAACTCTGTAAAAACATGTCGATATAAAGATATGTATTAAATAAACATAGATGTACTTACCAGCAATATTATTCTTTTAATTGTTTCACCGAGAACCACATCAAACAATACTTTTAAATCCATTGATTTTATTATCGATCGAAATTTGGGTCTGACAATGTATTTGACCTACCTTTAGACCCGATAAGATTCCGAACACGCCCACATGCGTACGAAAATATTCGAGGGAAATTTAAAACTGGAGTTACATTGAAAAGGAGTGGATATAGATATAAGAGTGGAACTCTTATATAAAATACTCAATCAATTAATTGAAATAAATATCAAAATTTAATCCGGTTTATTGTCAAATAAAATATTTATGATGTTTAACCTTATTGAGAATTGGTAATGATCGGCTTCCTTTGTGCTAACATGCCGTAGTAAAATCCGAAAGCTAACATCACGCAATTACATTTCTCCGGATTTCTAAAGGAGCGAAGAAGCCGATCGGTATTCCAGACACGTATGCTCTGAATGAGAAACAAGATGCAATTTATCTGTAGCGCTCAGCTTGAAAGAGATAACTTCGGCGAGAAATAAATGTATAAGAAATTCAAGAAACATGTAAAAGGAAACCGATATTTTAAATTGTTGTATGTAGGATAAATAATTACTTGTAAAGATACTACATGCAATATGCAAATCACATACATATTACCCATTTAGTGTTGTTAGATAATTATTTCTCTTTGAATTGATATATATGTAGATATGGGGTTTGTTCATAAATACGATGTATATTTCAGTTCATTTTTTTGTAATTACAGATTCAATACTACATCGGAAGATTTTTGTATTATATGCATAGCTAGGAAGGGAAAGAGTTTGAAGAAAAGTCATATATATTTTTTTAAGATATGTTCTATTAACCATCACACATTTATTTAAACGGTTCTCAAATAAAGCCATGCCTTCAAACATCATCTGATAAATCCTCACAAAACTCCTCAACCGCTTGATTCAGGCATTTATCTTAAAGAAAACGGCCTTCCTCAAGAGCTTCTGTAAGTTAAATAAAACATTAAGTGTCAAATTTGGGCTTTAAAGGTGTTCCATCTCTGCAAAGCCGCACTTCTCGACTATTTTACAGACTTTGCCAGCTTTATGAGCTCTGTAGCTGTCATACACTTATTTGCTCCTTCCTAAAACAAGAAAGACATTAACCAATAAAAGCGTCATCTCACAACCAATAAAAATATATAATCGCCTGTCGGCAAATTTGAAGAAGATGCCCAGCGAGAACTTCAAGCGAAAACTAAAGAGACTAATAATAGACAAGGAATACTACAATATCACCGACTTCTTTTTGAGTAAATTTTAAACTTTTAAACTGTTGTATATGTGTGTATATGTTTTCATGTACTTGACGTTTTCAATGTATTTTATAATATATGTAATTGAATGTAAAGCAGCACGATCTTTTAATCACAGTCCTGAGAGTTGTTTGCAGTATGGCAGTTTTCAGCTTCCTGAATGTTTCCTTTTATATTTCTCCTGTTATTCTTGAGCCTTTTTTATGTGTTTTCAACCAGTAAGATTTCTTCCATATACGAAAACTCAATCATTATCAAATTTCCATATAAATTCCGCATTATTGCCTTTATTGGCGATGTATGTCTTGTGGACGCACTTTATGTATTCTAAATTTGTCCATGGATTACAGTGATACATCCACGTGTTATAAGTTTCGAAAAATGCCGCCATTGTTTTTGTTCGTGAGTAAGCAATATCGAAATTCTATAATATAAGCAATATTATTCTTATTCTTTCTTAAATATTTGTGCAAAATTTTTACTACAAAACATCAACTTTCTTGATGTTTACATTTGTTCTAGCTTCATCAATCCTTCACCATCTTGGGTCATCTTCGAAAATCCTTGCAATGTTATGTGTATATCCTTATCTTTTATCGTAAGGCAAGTAATATTAAAACTTTAAAAAAAAATTTTGTTTCAATTTTATTTTGAGAAATGTTATTTGTAAATGTTCATAAAATGTACTAAATTTTAACAATTACGCTTTGCGGAATAGAAACTGACACAGCCAAACTAGAGATAACGATTTAATGTCAGCACAAATTGACATGCACCGCAACAATTTCAAAACAAATAAATTAAACTATTGCATTGATATATAAGTATATACAGCTTCCACTATTAAATACAACTACATAGAAGCCACATGAAAACTGTATTTCGTAAATAAGTGTACTAAAAATTACTTTTCTATACCTATGCTTTATGTTTAGTAGCCTAACACCGTTGATAAACTTGTATTTGTTCGTGTTGTTCGGAAGAAAATTATAACAAATTAATGTCACAAGTGCATCAATATTATTATTCCTTACCTAATGATATTGAATAGGAAAATAACAACTGCTTAAGAAATATATATTTATAATTAATTAGTGTAGCAACAAATAGTGCATGAATTTGGAAAGTACCGCAGAATCATACAACAGAAAAAACTGAGAGAATATGATAGTAGCAAGAGAACCAACCATACGTATACCGTAGTCGACAAATTTTAATTTCGGTTTATACTTCTATCCCATGTGCAGAAGATGACCTTATAATATGCAGCGATGCCTGCTTGCAGTAGTGGGAGAGCAACGCAGTGTCGGGGATCCTCACTCCTTACATTTCATAGGAAACGTTTGTCGAGTGTACTGTCTTGGCAGCCTCGCTATATGTTTATCTTTAGTTTATTTGGTCGCGCTCTTTTCCTCTTTCTACTTTCGTATCAGAAATTAAAATATGTCGACTACGGTATAGAGTAATATTTGAAGGGAAATGCATCGAATAAGTACTGATCCTTGAATATTTAGGTGTAGATGTATACAGTTACGGTAATCTTGCTGAAGGATTATGTCAACGAACTACCAAAGGGTCAAGGATCTTAGGGTGCGTGAGGAATCCAATATGAAAAAACTATGACGCCAATCTAGAATACAAAGTGTTTTTCCTTCTTACTTTCTTCCTTTACTTTTTCTGGTCTCCGGCTACAACCATTTCAGTTAATCACATGGGTAATAAAAGTGTCTTCAAAATAAATTTGCGAAGCTGGGTTAAAATAAATCTTGCATGTATACTTGCGACATGAAACACAAACATTTAAAACTTCACTAAACAGTATTTCTGGACGATTATTTAAATAGACATATAAGTATAAGTAAGCTGGATCAACACTTTAAGGAACATGTGCTGACACCGAGCCTATCATTATGAAATAGGTCAGTCGAATGCAAAGACTGCACCTACAAAACATGCGTAAGACCGCTGCTAATATGCGCATTTGAAGCAAGGGCAGACACCGCATAAACCAAACGAATCTTGAGAACAGCAGAAATGAAAGCATTACGATCTAGTACCGGCTATATGATAAGAGATAGAATAGGAAACAGTAAAATCATAGAAATATGCACAATACAAAATGTTGTTCGGTGGTTTCGGCAAAGAAGAGTAGAATGGAAACGTGAACAGAATGAAAGAAGAAAGAATAGCAAACTGAGAAGATGACGAGTAGAAAGATCCCACTAAAAGTGGAAGGATAGCTGGCAGTCAACATCAGAAGAAAACGATAACAGGCCATGTGACCTAATAACGTAGAAGAAGAAGAAGAAGAAGAAGAAGAAGGAGGAGGAGGAAATAAAGAACAGATATTGAAATTATTGAATTAATGTTACTTTTAATAATTTTAATGCATTTATTGGAACGGCAAATCCTTGCTATATATTTGGAGTATGTAATCAGGCTACACCAAATATGCTTTTTTTTATGTTTTTGAGACAGTCAGGACAAGAAAAACCATTTCATTAAGCAGAAGTCAGCATTACCACAGACCTTGATACCAAGAAAAGACAATGTACAGCATTAACCTTAAGGAAGAGCAGAATCATAATACCATTTCGGAATTTAAAAGTAAAGCTTTATTAAGGCAGTGGATCGAGAACGTGATGCTCTTAAATACCTTCGAGAAAAGTTTACAAAAGTTACAGAAGTAACACTAAAAGAACTAATGTGAGCGATTCACACATCATTTTTAATAGCGACTATATAATTCTGAAAAATTATAAACACTAATTAATGAAATTATAAAAATTTTACTACCGTCATAATTCTAACATACGTCTCAAGTTTACCGCTTATCAGTTTCCTACCAACTGAATTATCGAACGAGAATGTTGACTTCGTAAATTGTATTAAGCAACAAATAGCGCTGTGTTTCGTAAAATTTAACTTGGATGCCAAGCTGTTATTTATAAATTAGAATCGTGCCAATAAACAACAATAATCAAAAAAAAATGTATAATTAAATTTCGCTAATTAATATTAGCAGTGTCAATTGGAAAGATTATATGTTTTTTTAATTTCAAGTGATTCTTTCGCACTACGAAAAGTTTAATTTCCATGGCAGATATATTTTGTTATTGCTCATTATTATTTGCAAACGTTTGGTTGGCTCTCTATGAAAATACCAAAGTACTTCTTATTAAAAGTTTCTAAACAGCATTTTTCTACCACTGTTCTTCTATCGTTTTGAGATTCTTAAGATATGGTATGTAACCATGTATCCTTTTCTCAGTAAAAGAGAGGGGCCGTGTCTTCATCACGTGATCGAGTCATGAACTATCACGTGATAAAGAATGTTAGTGGTCCAAAAATACGATTTCTTTAACGGCGCAGGACACATTTGAGAGTATATAAAGAGCCTGGATTCCGAATAAAGATAACTTTAAATGCTACCTTCTGGCATGCTTTATTATAACTAGCTTAATTAGCTGTCCGTGACGACCTGCTAATTGTCCTGCCCGCCAAACGTGCTGTGAAATTGACCTGCACAAATCCTGTTTAGTTAGCTGCGTGACAATCCATTCGTTTTATTAATAATATCAAACCATCCTTCGCGCTTGCTTCATTGACAATGCTTGTGAAAAAAAATCTACGACTATCATAGCATCATTAACCAATGCCCGAAAGTGCATAGAGCATTTATAACTCCGATAAATCACGTTTGATATCGCACAATACGTCGTTACTCCGTTGTTTTGTTTTCCTTAATGATTTAAAATAATATTTCTTGTTTGTTTTAAAAGAATTATGACGTCCGTAAATATAGAGTTATAATTTGAAATATTCATTGTAGAATGATATACATGTTATTAAATGTTTTGTTTTGTTAATAAAATTCGTTGTATGTATGGTAGTTTACATCGCAAGAAGAAAAAATAATTGTTTACCTTACCTGGATTGAAGATTCCCTCTATGCTATTCAATAGAACTTAAATATTGTGCCCCCAGTCACACTCGCCGTTAATTAAATTCCGATAATCACTGACATGATTAACTCACTTAGTAAATACAAAAATTGAAGAAATGTATAGGTTATCTCGTGTATGAAGAAGCAAGAGGTGAGGAAACCGATCGAGGCCCTTCCTACTGAATGTTGGTCGAATAGACTTCCCAACCAGCATCAGAAATCGTTTCACATAGGTGGTTGCGGACGATTAGGTTCATAATTAATAATTATCCAGAAAAGCTTGAGAACATTCTAAGTAAAGCAAATAACCATATTTGGGGGTACGCTAACGAAACAACACTAACGAATCAACAAACACTGTCGCGGTCCTCCGTTACATGCTAATTTCGAAAGTCCTTATTTATTATTCAAATTTTATTTCCAAACGGTATCGATAATTATTTCCTTGCAAAATCTAGTATATCCTGGATCTTTACTTTCTATGGTCGTTAAATTTTCAGACCAGCGAAAAATTTCTCCCGGAATAACCGGATACGGTATGCGGGGCGCGCTCCTGAGGAGTTAGAAAACTTTTCTTTTGTTCGACGGGCATCGGTTGTGAGTTTCTCCTGTCTGTCACTAACAATGCCTTCCACGTCCTGTCTGAATTAATTATAGGGACGAATTAACAAGTTCGAACTGTGAAAGAAAAGATCGTTGAGGAGAGAGAACGTTCTGACGCGTTTCGGTGTAGAAAAACGACAATGAATATGATCGTCAGGGGGCGAAAGAAATTGACGGCGAATAAAATGAATACTGCCTGTTCAATTGAATATCGACAGGAAGTTTGGTAATTAGTAATTAGGAAGTTGTTCTGTATAAGTAACATCAAGTGTTTTCGATACTGAAATATAAAGATTTGGATTAATTTGGTCATGTCTAAAAGTGAAAATTTTCTTTTTTAAAGGCGTCTGTGAAAGTGCATTACATCTTACAATTATTTATTTGGAATTTGTCTACTCACTGGAAATTAAATATACTGATGGAAAATAATCTGTCTTCGTAGAAAATCAAGGAACCAAAACGAATGTGCATTTTTCTGATTGAACTATTTATATAAATACGTATAAATGTCATACATTTCTTTTAAGCATAATGTGTTTGTTTTGATTTTAAAACGGCGAAACGTGAATTCAATGTTCAACAGTTCTAATTAATTCCGTATTAAAATATTTACAATTTTGAAATTGTAAAATCTTGACTTTCCCGTTATAATCTCTAAGTGATTTAATATACCGTTGTTCTATGTTTTTTTCTATGCTTGTTTTGTTTATTTAACTCATTAAAATTAGTGATATATTAATTATTTTAGGCTATAGTTTCAGCATTATGGAGTATCTTAACATTTAGAAAGTAACCAAAAAATTGTACCTTTAGAAATAAAACTTAGAAACATAGGTTTAATACTATCCTTTGAAGATTATAGTGGTGTGCCTAATTAATTTAATTAGTTTGTTTCATCGTAAACCGCAAACTAGTAAGGCGCAATTTGATTGGTTGAGAGACATCGGAAACTAGTTTCTGCTTGCAACATTTGAATGGTTCTGACGCGTTTGTGATTTTATGTTGGAAACCTATTATATTTTCATAGTGTATTTGCTTTATATTTACACACTTTCGCTCACTTAAAAGTACATATTTAGCTTTATCAACAATTACAAAGTCCTCATATGTATCCGAATTTCTATATTTACAGTGTAAATTAACAAAAACAAAGCTTTTAATACATAATTTGTAGCTCTAACTCTGAATTTTTATTTTTAATCGTATATCAATTTTAATTCTATCTTGTTTACCTTTAATATTAATAATTTCATTCCACATATTACCAACATGATTAATATTCACATTACGATACATCTATTTTTCTTAAAATTCACATTACCTATATATATTTCACTACTACATCGTGTCTACATCTAAATGTATCGGTTGTTATAACTTGGGTGTTACTTTTGTCTCTTTACTATGTGATTTAAATTTATCACTATTACCTACCTTATATACTTCCTCTGTTGTCTTCTTACCATGTTGATCTCACCAATTGCTCCCTGCTGGAATTGTTCGTTTGTTACAATTATTTTGCTGTATTTTATCTCTTAATTGAGAATTTTAGTTTTATTGATTGATTAATTAAATTATCCTGGTTAATTCGGGTAAATAGATCATCTTTCTGACTCCTTCTGCCATCCAGGGGAGAATTCCATAAGAGTCCTACCGCCGTGCGTTTTGCATTATCTCATGTGTGTAATGTATATGTGTTGACGGGTAGATGGCGCACGATGTTTTATTCAATAGATTGGGTATTTTTAATTATTTTCTAATTTAGTTTTGGAGTTTCTTTTTGGGCTTAGAGTTATGTGACAAATTAATTATAATTATTTTCCACTTTTCTATTGTCATTTGAATCTGCGTTTATGTCGTGTGTGTAAAATATCGGTTTAGGTCTCGTGGTTATTAGTTCTAATGTTGTTGATAACGCTTGAGATCGCTAGATGACAAGTGGATTCTTTCTCTTTTTGATCTTCGACTGCCTGGGTAGAAGCACTTAAAACATCACAAGAGCAGATGCATTTTCTTTAGCCACTACTTGAGAAATTAGTGGAATGTTGAAGTACATCGTGTGTAATCGCTAGTAAAAGGCGGATGTTATGGTATTTCTCAAGGGTTAATGTGAATATGGCGTTATGATTGTAATCTTGCCGAGGATATTGTTTTGTCGTGGCTTAAGAATTGTTCAATTGCTGTAAGTATAATTTCCACGTGTCTGATCGATCTTAATTGTGTTGTTTCTATATTCAATTATAGCTGCTAGTGCATGGCATAGATCTCATTTGAGCACTTTTGTTGGGTTAAGTCTAAGAACCACGTGCCTGATGTAATTTTACGATTCCAAGGGAATTAGTTGCTGTATCCTGCGGTGAAGACATGATTTGAGGTGCAGATAGATGTAATGCTGTAGCCTTCCTACACTAATTTTCCCGAAGATGTCGTTAGCCGAGGATATGTGGGCAGTTTTCCTTTGTAACGAGTGTGATCTGTAGAAGGTATCGTGTATGGTAGCTGTGGATGTGGTTTTCCTTTAAGGTACTGTGACTGTGTAATTTTCCTGATATTACCCATAACGCAGAAATTATTGGCCAAACAGTTTTGGTAAATTTATGTCAATTTCGAGTACTTCGTACAGTAAATTTCAACTTTCTCGGCCTAACTAATCAAATAAGTCATCGTAATTTCTTAAATTAACTTCTTGTGGCATGTGAGCCTTTATAATTTGAATTCATTCAATTAACGTAGCTTAATTAATAACAGTGACTCCAGTTGGGAGCTACTTGTCCATTTTGGAGACGTTACGTAGCCTTTTTTTTTAGATTTAGAATTTTGAACAAATTTTAGATGTGTATTGGCGTTGCAGCCTCGCATCTGTATTGTGTAAATTTATAGCTTGTTATTTAGTGTAATTAGTCAACCATTTAAATTTATTATTGTACAATCTTGTAAGAAATTATTGAATCTAATTTTAATCACGTTTTCTTATGTAAAGCATAGTTAACTAGCGCTAATATTTATCGTATTAGATACCATATAACTTAGAGTCTGCACTCTACTGTCGAATAGATTGTCGGTTGCCTCTGGTATACAGAGTGTTTTATTTTGGTGTGTTGACGTGTTGCAATTTACGATCAAACTGTTCGACTTTGGAGGGACTTTCGGCAAGTTGCCTTATAATTGTATGCTTTTGTAAGAATATTGTCAGGTAATTATTTTAACTTTAAGGTTGTTTCATGTGCTTCCATTTTGAATTTCTTAAATTTTGTAATTATATGTCATTGGTAATTTGAAGTTGTGGATCACTTGGGTGACCATTTAAGATTTTATTCATTCCTTCAGAAGTTTATTACTGGCAACTGAGTTGCGCTTTTGTGATTCATATTTCATTGTGTGTGAATATATTGTTGAAACCAGAAGATTAGTTAGCAATAGCCGGTTTTGTGCTCAATATTTGAAACGAACTGTTGGTTCCATATTATAAAGTTTTCAATAAACCGTTTGTTAAGTTTGAATGAGTGTGTGTTGGTCTTATTTTCTTTCCACCTGTGGAGTTTTACATTGGATCTGGTCCGGGGTCTGAATATCTGTTGGGCTCAGCATATTTTAACGGATAGGTGCCCTGACAACTAACCTTCAACGAGTACTGTGTTCGAACTCGCCCTAATTCTGACTGTAGCTGGAGGCGGTGCTGACTCCCATATTTAATATCGACCCCTGGGAAGTAAGAGGTAAGGCTTGAGTGTTTTATAAGTTGGTGATTGATTATTAGACAAGCGTCTTCCTAAATTTAAATAGAAGGTTAATTACCGTGGTGGTGTCTGACTTTATGCCTTCTTGGAATTTGGGTACCGAATCTGTTTAGGGCCTTGGCCATCTGATATTTTAAATACAAGAAGGTAGCACGTTTTGACTCCTATTTTGTTCGCTTGTATCGATTTCTCTAATGTTAATTGGTCGATTTTCATTAGAGTCTTATCCCTTGGTGATTTATTTTCTGCAGTTCCATCGTCATCTACTTCATCATAGTTAAATTGTTCAAGCCATTCACCTTCCTGTTGGATTCCTTTCAGGAATTTATATCTTTCAAAACACTTGTTTACTCGTGGATTTACGTATTTATCGTTTGTTTCAATGTTGACATCAATTTTGTGGATTATGTGCCTATGATGTTTCTTAAAATTGAAACTTTAATCATTTCATCCTGTGGGTATAAGATAATGTACAAAAGCTGCTTTCCAAAATTTCCATTCTTTTGATGCATTCGTTCCTTGTAAATTAAAATCTGGCGGTAAGATAACTCTACCTGAACTTGGGTTATTTCGTTATTTTTTTACACATGTTATGTTTACTATATACAGGGTGCCCCACCGAAAACGAAACAGATTGAATATCTCCAAGGAGAAAACTTTTTTGAAAAAACGCAAAAACAGGTGGATTTTTGATCCAAGGGGGACACCCTTCCATTATATCTTCAACTGTGATACGTCATTCCCCTCCCCTCCATCACTCTAACCATTACAATTTAAATAGAGAAAGTAGTATATACGATACATCATTGAAAAGGTAATTGTACGGAGAATTCAGCAAAGTGATTGTTGGTTGCGCTATTTTTGATTTTAGCGCCCTCTAGCGGGAAGAAAAACGGTTATGTATTCCACAATGTGACACATCATTTCAAAGCTAATTTTATTAGCAACTAAATACGTAATATTTTTGACATTTATTTGTCATCATTCTCAAGTACAGACAGTCAGCGTGTTTTGTAAACCAATAAGTTCGTAGTTTCTGCAAGGTTTTTCGATTATTTAATTATTTTTTCAATTGTGCATTAAATTGCTAATAAAATTTGCTTTGCAATGATGTGTCACATTGTAAAATACGTAACCGTTTTTTTTCCGCTAGAGGCCGCCAAAATCAAAAATAACGCAACCAACAATCACATTGCTGAATTCTCCGTACAATTACCTTTTCAATGATGTATCGTATTTAGTACTTTCCCTATTTAAATTGTAATGGTTAGAGTGATGGAGGGGAGGGGAATGACATCACAGTTGAAGATATGATGGAAGGGTGTCCCTCTTGGATCAAAAATCGACCTGTTTTTGCGTTTTTTCAAAAAAATTTTCTCCTTCGAGATAGATATTCAATCTGTTTCGTTTTCGGTGGGACACCCTGTATATCAAATTAGACATATTTCCTTTGTATAATTTATTACTTTAATGACTGCCCCATGTTTTATATTAATATTTAGATTTTGTTTTATTTCCTAATATTTAAAATAACAAAACGTACAAAATACCGAAAGAAAGTCGTATGGTCCCCACACCTCATTTCTTGTATTAAGAACATTTAGGCCTCTCCTAGGTTTATAACTTTGTGCCTGCAAGGCTCCAAAAACGGTGGCACTCTTTAATTGAGCTGTTCACATCTGTATATACTAAGTGTCTAGGTAACTAGTTTTTGGCTAATTCATTTGGAAATATTCAGTTTAGAAAATATGAATTTTATGAAGTTTTAACATGTCTTTGTAGCTTAATCAGTTAAATACCCGACAATACATTCTTTCTCATTACCACATTTTAATATTGCTAAATCGATTTGATTTTAATTATATTCAAGCAATGAAACTGTATGATTAGGATATTAAGCTTTGACTTTATTAACTGCATTGTCGCTCTCAGTATGTGAAATTTGAAGGGAAAAAACATATCCAGCATATTCGTTATAAAGTTTATAGAGCCCATTTGACCCATCACACAATACAAAAGCGAGCATTTGTATTGTGATAATATTTACTATAATTAAACATATATTCGAAATCAAGTTTTATAACCGAAATATAAAGTAATTTTATGCATATAAACGATTAACTTTAACTTTAACTTTATTCAGTTCATTTTACATATCTAATGTTTGAACACGTCAGAATAGTATAAACAATATCACAGTATTAAAAGTAGTAAAGTCATGGTGACACAAGCTTGAATTTGTACGTGAAAAAATCTTGTAACGTGTAAAAAGCACAATTAATTAGAATTGTGTTAAGTTTTTTCTTAAAAATATTCACTGGTAACTTTTTTAAATCAAGTGGTAAGTGATTGTATATTTTTACTAGTTGTGTAGTTGCATTCTTCTGCACAACACTTTTGGAAGTCCGAGGTGGTAGAATCGAAACCTGCTTTGTTCCCCTGGTCCCATAAGAGTGATGAAGTTCCTGCTCTTTAAATAATTCGTAATTTTTCTTAACAAATAGGGCACATTCTATCACGTATAGGCACGGTAGCGTGAGAATCTTTTTTCTTTAAAAACTTCCCTGCAAGAATCAGTTCTTCCCATTTTAAAAATGTTTCTAATACATAACTTCTGGAGAATGAAAACCCTGGATACATCCGAAGATGCCCCCCAATAAACAATACCATAGCGCAGTCTGGACTCAACACACGCATAGTACGCAGAAAGACCCGCCTTCTCATTTACTGATGTTGTTATCACTCTTAAAGCGTAATTAAAAGACGATATCTTACCCGCCAGGTACTCAATATGTCTCCTCCAGTCCAACCGCGAGTCCACCTGCAGCCCCAGAAATCTCACATCTTCCCCTGTTCTTATTTCATGATGTCGGTACTCCATAACTAAAGGATCCCCCTTGAAATATGTGAAATGTAATATATTTGTTTTTTCCATATTGAGCTTTAGGTGATTTTGTTGAAACCAATTCTCAAACAAACACAATGTTTCAGTTGTTTCTCTATTGATATCATTATTTTTACTTCGTATTACAACTGAGGTGTCATCAGCAAAAAGTGCAGTTGTATACGTCGTCACCGATGGTAAATCATTCACATAAATCAAAAAAAGAAGAGGACCCAACACCGATCCTTGTGGTACTTCCCTCTCCACAGACACCCATGCAGACTTCATGCCAGTGCCACGATCAATTACACACTGCTGCCTACCGCACAAGTAAGATCGAATTAATTCCAGAGCCGGTCCTCTAATACCTATTCGTTCTAATTTTTGGTACATTACGTCGTAATTCACACAATCAAAAGCCTTTTGTAGATCCAAAAATATGCCAACTGTGCACTGGTTATTGTTAATTCCTTCGATTATATCCGCTAGCACCTGATAAATTGCTCTTGAAGTAGATCTACCAGATATATACCCATTTTGCTGCGATGACAAGATGTTGCATTTGTTAAAGAAAACTGTAAGTCGCTTGAAGATAACTCCCTCTACAACTTTGGCAAAGTGCGACAAAATAGACAGCGGTCTATAGTTTTTGATATCAGCCTTATTTCCCTTCTTGTGAATTAGAATGATATTAGATTTTTTTAATTCATTAGGAAATATTCCATTTTTTAAGCATTTGTTAAATATAGGCTCCAGAAGCACGGCAAATTCAGGTGCACACCCCTTTAGTAATTGTACTGGTATTCCGTCGTCACCTACGCTATTAGTATCTTTCAATTCCATAATTATATTGCACAACTCCTCACTACTTGTTGGGAACATCATGAAAGTGTTGTGATTATACTCAATTCTGCTCATATCCGTTACAACATCCTTCGCCAAGTTATCACACATTCCTCTTAATTGGTCGTTAATAAATGTTAATCGTTCTTCATCAGTGTTACCATTCGCTTGTATTTCATTCAGAAATGAGTTTTGTGAATTCACATCTGATGTTATTGTTCTAACCAGATGCCATGTTGCTTTAACTTTATTATGGGAAGTATTGATGAACTCTGCATTAGCTTGCTTTTTTGCATTTTGTATATCTCGATTTAATTCTCTACAATATGACCGATAACTATCCCGTGAAATTCGTCCATACACCATATCCTCATACATCTGACGTTTTATAGATGTTCTGTATTTGATTTCTTCCGTGATCCATTTCACCCGTCTTACTTTCTCTGTCTCCGTTTTAACCCTGCATACTTCATCATACTTTGCCTTTATCATTTGAATGAACTCGTTGTAACACATGCTATGTTTGTATTAGACAAAATCGGATTCCAGTTGTGTGTCTTTAGCCACTCCCTGAATATCGCTACATGTTCCTTGAATAGAATCTTCTTCTTTCTGATTTTATTATTTTTCGTATCTGTATGATTAAAAGCAATAGAAATCTCTTGCGCCAGATGATCTGCCAACGCAGTATATACCACCCTGCTATCATACCCATGCGCATTAGTAATGATATTGTCAATTGTAGATTTTGAGTTTCCGTATATTCTTGTAGGTTCGTGAATTGTAAGATGCAAATTAAATGTATTCAAAAAATCTCTCATTCTCTCAGAATGAGCGTCACTGTCTTTTTCAAAATGTATGTTAAAATCACCGGTTAAAATCAATTTATATTTCCGTCTTCCCTGTAGTAAAAATGTTAAGATTTCATCCATTTGTATAAAAAACTGTTCTATATCTGCCATTGGTGGTCTGTAAAAGTTTATCACTATTGTATTGTAATCCAGCAGCTCAACACATGAACATTCAATAATTGATTCAATACTTTTTTGTTTTACATTACTTATTTCACTAAATTAAATATCATTTCTCACAAATATGCATGAACCGCCGTGCGTACCAACTGTTCTACAGAAGCACGACGCCATTAAATAGTTGATTGTAAAGGAATTTAAAAAATCTTGCCAGTTATTTGTGTGTTCAATATGGGAATCGTTAATTCCGTGTTGAAAAGAGATATAGTCCACAATTCAGATGTAAAAACAAATCTAAGTACACTTTTTAATTAAAAAAAAAAAGGAGCACCCGAAAAGCAATAAAAACTTCCTCTTGTTTTTGAACAAAACTTCCCGATTATCCCCCATATTTATTTCTGCTGCTCAGTGCGGATTTGCGGTTTCCAGCGTTCCAATTTCGAGAATTAATAGAATATGCAAATCAAGGGATTCCACCGTCTCACCGGTAGAGTTTTTCCTCTCGGCTCTTTTTTCTGTCCGTTTTTCCTTTCATCCTTTTTCGGAAGCTCCCTCTGCGGACTTTTAGGCAAAACCGCCTTCGCAACCACGGCATCTTTCTAAATTTATCTCGAATATTAACGATGTAAAGCGGCAAAAAAACTATTTGGCTCGAACGTGTGAGTATTACAAAGGAAAACTTTTATCATAGTATGTTGGTAATGGAATTTTAATAACGATGTGGTGATCAAATCTACTCGCAGTTGAGCCTGTGTTGAAAGCCGCCTAACAATTACTAATTAAATCTTTTGCTGTGATGGAGAAACTGTTGTATTCATACGTTCACATACTCGAGTTCTTTGTACAAGCCTTACTTTTCTGAGGCTTCGTGCAAATTACATTTTCTGTGGTCTTATGTTTGAGAAATAATTTGCTTTTTACTTATAGTAAAGTGGTGCAATAAATTTTATTATATAATTCCACGCAATTTTCAGGAAAACATTAGTTTAATTACATTGCCCTCTGATAAAGAACGTCGTCAGGATATACAGACTCTGTACGTGAAACAGTAAAAATGTTAAAAATTGTATTTACTGTGGCAAAGTTATGTTTTTTTTGTAATGGAACACCTTATATTTAATAGAATATTTCATTTCATTTTACTTTATAACATTAAAAACACGCAAATAACATAAAACAACGCATTTTAATCATTGAAGTAGTGTTAAAAATTCATATCTAAATATAGCAATTTTCTCAGGTAGTTAACGTGCCTTTTGAAGTGTAAATTTCTTTAGGCGCGTTGCGCTGATTGTAGGCAGTGAACAAGACTGGCCTGCAACGCTCGGATATGTAACGCTCGGATATGTAACTCTCTTCGGGAAAAGTCGGCTAAGGGAACAAGATAAATAAATATATCATATAGAGGTATTTAATTTCAATTAAATTTAAATTTAAATGAATAAATAAATTCATGTCCCAGAGCAGATGTGAACCGGAGCCGCCTGGGTGAGAGGCCAGCACTTAACCATTAGACCAAGGGCGGGAGTAGAAAGCCAGTATTTATATCGTCTATTTATATACAGGCTGAGTCATTAGTAGCCGCTTCTTCGATTGCTCTTTTGTGTTTTAAATAAAAGAAAAAACAATTAGTGGAAAATCCATGGTTGCTTGTGGCGCATATTGTAAAAATACTTTAAGCTCTGGCGCACTACCGGTTTCACCGGAAGTGCGCGAAACTTATTTTTTTTAAACGACACCCTATATATTTTTGGATTTTCTTGTACTGCTTTAAATTGTCTGTTCGACTGTTTTTTCTTTTTCAAAATTGAGCCAATAGTTTTTGAGTTATTAATTTTTTTTGAAAATATTTGACCAAAACACGTGTTCAGAAAAAAATCATTTTCACATTGTTTTTAAAAGCAGAAACATTAACTTTGGTGGTGCTTGTAGCCAAGAAAATTCTGCATCATTTGGTAAAGTTGCACTCGACAATACCTCAATGAACTTTGTTTTTTCAAAGCCTACTTCCTGAAATTTTCACATACCAAAAACTTATTTTTTTTCGTATTTTCGTATTTTATTGGGTCATTTTGTTCCTTTTTTTATTCTCTTTCATTTTTGTTAACAATGTCCTATACCTATCTTTTGTAATTTCTGAGATAATCACTATAGGAGCAATTAGCGGTCAATTAAAGAACTACGAGCGCTGTTGTTCTATGCACCAAAATATTCACTCAACCAATGGAAGGCAGGGATGGCGCCCGACTTTCGTAGTCAACTGTCAAACAAAGTAAATGTTATATCCAACTATCCCAAAAGTAATAATTTTATAGAATGAAGAGCATCGCATTTCAATTTTTTAATTCCGGCAATGTCCAGTTGCAGTATTTCCGCCTTTATTGGAACAATATTTGGGTGTAGAAAACAGCGCCCGTAGTTCTTTAATTGGCCGCTAATTGTTCGTATAGTGATTATCCAAAAATTAGAAAAGATAGGTATAGGACATTGTTAACAAAAATGAAAGGGAATAAAAAAAGGAACAAAATGCCTCAATAAAATACTGGGTGTTCCATTTAAAAAAAATAAGTTTTTGGTATGTGAAAATTTCAGGAAGTAGGCTTTGAAAAAACAAAGTCACCCTGTATATACATGCGTCCGAAAATCTCCTTAATAATGCTTACGGCCGAGGCAAGACAAACTCGAGTACGTTAAAGTTTTTTGCGGACAAGATATACATTCATCATTTAAGGTCTGGGAGCAGCTGTGACGCTTTAAATTCATTTTGCTGCTAATATGTAGAATCTTTACTGTAATTATGTTCCCGCCGTTGTTTATTTGTAGATAATCCTGTATATTGGTATCTATAATTAGAATTCCGTTACTTATTTGATTTTTGTACCCTTGGTGCCATCTGTGGTTGGCACGCTGATTTATCGATAATCGTTACATTTAAGATCCTTTCTTTCCCTTTTTAATTGTACCTTCTTAATTAATGTTTAATTATATCTAATTTTCACGTTTTATTTTTCATTTTACGTGTGGATTTTATTATCGATACATTTGTTTGGTTCAATAGATTTATTTTGCAACGTCTCGCTTATGGGTGGGGATATCTTCGTTGAGAGATCTTTCACTTTCCTTTCATTGATATCTGTCATAGGGTGTACGCGCGAAAACTCATCTCTCAAAATTTAAGCTGTGAAAATTAAATATTGTGTTGGAAAAAGTGGCTTGTGATTCAAGGATGCATCTGCACTGCTTATGATTTATGTATTGTAGATGAAGTTAATTTCTGATTTTTCTTCCTTGGATTAACGCAGAATAAATTATGGTATTTTAAGAGATAAGTAATTCTCGTTAAGTTGTTGTTTAATACCTCGTTTGTGGGTAACGATAGTTTTCCCCTTGTTAATTCTTGTTTTCTCATAGCATTCTCGTACACGGTACAAAATTCCATTCGTATATCGTCCTGTTCTGATTAGGAAACACGTTGCTGTATCATCTTATTGTCCGATTCCGAGATGTCTGTCTGTCTGTCTGTGTTGTGGTGGCTACCTTTGTATTTCACCTGTAAATTGTATACAACTGTATACAACGTCCTAGAGCGATAGGTAAACAGCATGCTTATTGTCAGAATTTTAAGTATAAATTGTAAATTTCATTGTCGATTTTATTGTATTTAAATTGTAATTAACTATCAGCAGTTCCATGTAACATCGCCCCTACTCTTGGTTCATTAGTTAGATAATTTTGTACTATCCTATGTGCGACCTAAGAAATCTCATACGTCTTAATTTTTCTCAATGCTTTGTCAAGAGTCATTTAGTATTATTACATAAAAAATACCTAAGTTAGTTTATTGTTAAATGCCGGAACTGTATTTCTTCCTTTGTAAATTGTTAAATTTATCTATTATAGTGGTATATTGAACGACTTTCGAAGGTTTTATATTAATTGTCTAGTTTAATTTAAAATTAGTACCGAACTAAGGAATTTATATATTAGAGGACAATTTATTTATGGCTAGTTGTTCTCACTGTTTTATTGTTTTATTTTATTTGTTACATTGTTAATGAACTAGTTGACTGGTAAACAAATGGTCCTTTTTGGAGGATTTTTGTGCTTTTTATTGTCCTGAGTATCTCCCGATCAGGCGTCAGTCCAGAGGCCGACCATATTATTTAAGTGATGGCGCCTTATTTAGTCCATTGTCTAATTTATTCTGCTAGACCTACGCTGTGTAAAACGGCGATGGACTTCTGTATTTTCTTCCAAAAAGCAGGTAGAACTTTGAATACTTTGTATTGAGTCAGGTGTATAGCATATTACTCGTTGGATAGGTACGGTTGCGCCATTGGTTTATCCCTATTAAGCAACAGGGTTGTAACAGAGTTTATAATAACTAGAAGCTAGATCTGGAAGCAATTCCCACCCAACGCATTTCGTTTAATACATCTTTCGTTCTTCCTGCGGTATCAAGTTTTGCATTATCCCGTTACAACTTCCAAACTGTTTCCTGCAAAGCAACCAATATCAGCGTTAATTGTAGTACCACACAATAAGCATTTATTTGTCAGTAACATGTACTTCATACGTCCACTGCACCACTACAACTATACGTAATGGACAATAGCAAACTTAATATATATGTTGCAGGGAGATGATGAAAACCGAGATTTGATCAAATCCCTAAGGGAGATGATCAATTCACGGAAGATGTTAAAATTACAACTCTGTGGGGCCATTTCCCTAAAGAAAGTAAGTGATTTGATCAAATCCCTTAAATGTTTTGATGAAATAATATTGTTTAGATATTAAAAGTATTTATTTAATTAACCGTGAATTGTTAAATGTAGAGTATGTAATACAACAATAGTCATTGAAACACAAATTATTTATTCGAAACTAACAACAAACAAAATAACAAAGAGAAATAGGTACTTAGGCTGATATTTTTAAAAATAAAAATGATATTTTTAGTGAAATTTTAAACATATTTAGTAAATGTAATTAATAAATAATATATGTTCATTCATTTTTATTAAAACAAGTTGTTGATTTGTGGCATCTCGAGTTACAAAGTACGTTACTTTTTTCACAGACACATCTTTTTGTTCTACATTGTATTTTGGATTGTTCACAGGAACACTTCTTAAATCCTTGAGCTCCAAATAAGGATAATTTTCCTGTAATCTCACGCAGACCGAGGTTAGTCCGTGGAACTCTTTCTGTAAATGTTGTAGTAGCTATATGAAGGGGTGTTGACCATTTGCGCGCGGCGGTCAAAATAACCCCTGCAGAGAAGATTAACCACCCAAATTTTCTATACCACTTGCGCGCAACCAATGGATTAAGATAATGAATCTATTTCCACCATTCTTATGGGCAGCTTGTTCTGCAAGCAGGGAAAGAAGCACGAATGCATGCCAGTCTTTTCATAGTGTTTTTAACAGTAATTTTAATAGTACGAAACCAAATATTTTTGTATTTTTGGACGTATTAAAAAATATGCAAATAAATTCTTATGTAAAGATTAATAGTGTTCATTTAGAATGTAAAATAAAAAGTTCAAGTTACAGAAAGCGCAATATGTACATAGAAAATTAAGTTAAGTTATATCAAACTCATAAAATTGACCGAATTAATGTTGTATAAGCTCTCATGTAAATTTAGAAATATTTAATAAATAAATATTTAATAAAATAGAACATTTTTTTCTTCATTCTCTCTATTATTGTTTAATTTAGTTAAGTTATATCAAACTCATAAAATTGACCGAATTAATTTTGTAAAAGCGGTTTCATTCGTTGCTGGGGATAATTAAAATTGACCGCAGCGCGCAACTGGTATATAAGTTTTCGGGTAGGGGATTATAAAACTTAGATACCCCGCTGGGTTTTCTGACCGCTGCGCGCAAAAGGTATATGCCCATATGAAGAGCATTTCTAGGTAGCCAATCTTTTATAATTCCAACTGAGGTACCAATTTGATATAAATTATTTCTTATATCTAATACGATTCCCACAATGTTATTTCTTCAAAGAAGTTTCTTTCATTTTTTCAGCTGATCTTTTCAGATGTTTTGCATCATTTTCCCTTTCATCTTTAATGTTCTCTTCCTTTTGGCACAAATAACATAAAATTTTCGATCCATATCCTTCTTCTCCTACTGTATTTCCACATATTACGTGCACCGGATTTTTACAAATGTCACATGAATGGGTTTCAGTAGATTCCTTTCCACAAACAACCCAACATGTTTTACTGTCGCTCACAGCTGTTTCCCCTTCTGATGTAAGTAACTCTACAGATGCTTTAACTGTTGAAGCAGGAGTTGAAGTAGAGTTGTTAGCTGGTTCGAGCTGCCTTGCTGTCGATAAAGAAATTCATTCAATTTCTGGTAGATCCTCTAAACCTATAGTCTTTTTGGTGAGTAAGTCAGCTGCCGGTAGATCGTGTGACATTGAAGTGTTATTGTTGGTTGATTTAACTATTGATGGATCATTTGAAATTGAAGCATTTTAATTAATTAATTCAGATGCTGGTAGATCTTTTGAAGTGGAGGCGTTGTTTTGTTCTCTAAGCAAACTGCTGGTAAGATGTAGGTCCAAGTCTTCTTCAGTAACAAGTTTTTCAAGCAACTCTTTCGAAATATGACTAGATTGGAGTCCTGTTTTTGGTTCTGTTCCAAATAAAACTTTGTAAGGTGATCATTTAATGGTACGATGAAAAGAGGAATTCTTTTGGAATTGAACAAAGTAACAACCTATACCCCAATTTTTTGTATCATTGTCAATTATCCAAGCACGGAATATAGCCTCAACATCTTGATTTGATCACTCAACAGACCCTTGACTTGCTGGATGTCTAGGCCTACTATTCACAATTTTGCACATTGGCCATAGGTTTGTTAATTCTTGTATGACAGCAGTCGTAAACTCGCGGCCGTTGTCGCTTTGTAGTATACGAGGACAACATATTTCCAAAAATATTTTTAAAAGCTCCATTGCTACTTCAGTAGCTCTTTTTGAAGTCAACGGTCGAAGAAAACTGAATTTCGTCGTCGGGGGTCGGCTGTAAGTCAACTAAATCGACTTGGCCACGATGGTTGAAGTCACTAGATACAATAGGGCAAACAAGGATTCCTTTTCTTGGATATTTTTTTTAGACTGACATACCGTGCAAAGCTTTAAATACTCCAGTACAACTGAAGTAGGTATTAGGTATTTCGATTTCAAACTATACAGCATCTCTTCCTCCGTGGCCAGTTGACTGATGGGTTTCCCGAAGTATGTGGTAAAAATTTTCCGTTGGCACTATTTTCACAACTGGATCGAAGTCAGACTTTCTCTTCAAAATCAAAGTTTTTTTAGTACCTACTTCCACAACATCGTATTTTTTCCCATAATAGTACTGTTTATGTGTCTGTTGCAGTTTAAGTACTGGTGCTAATTTAAATTGTTCAATGACTGTGATCGCTTCTTCTATCCTTTCGCGAGTCCACAAAGGTTTTTCTTTATCATGGCGCATGTTTAAAAACGTCCTGATACTTCATTAAATTGTTCTTCAGATACAAATTCTGTTAGAGTTTGATTTTTTTTCTATATCTGAGCCCATTTTTCTTCGGTAGGTTTTATAAAACTCGACACATAGAAAACAATAGTAAAAGTGCGCGCAACCTTCCTCACTTAATGTTTAGGTGCTTGGTGTACGTCACGTCAGAAGCGTGGCACCGGAGGGGAGCGGTGAGGTAAAGGGGAGTGGTAACAAGCAAATCATAGGGCTGTGCGAATCTTGACATGCTTATTTCATCTTTCAATTTGATCAAATCACTTACTTTCTTTAGGGAAATGACCCCACAGAGTTGTTATTTTAACATCTTCCGTGAATTGATCATCTCCCTTAGGGATTTGATCAAATCTCGTGTTTTCGTCATCTCCCTGCGACATATACATACATAAGCTATATCTGCAGAGAAAGTAAATGAGTAAATTGGTCACAGTAACATGCTAAAAACTCTTGAAATTGGCGACATATGTCGGAACTATCGAGTTTCTGTGTAGGTTTCAACAGCCATGGTTCTAGTTGACTGAAACCTCATTGACGTCCAAACGTTCGTTTAATATATCACGAACCTCCCACCTAATTCCTACACTATTTCACGAACCACGGCAGTAACATTTTTTTCATTGGTATTTAGCGCAAAACGTTTTAATCAAGCGGTTACCTACTGGTTCCATTTGTGAGAGGAGTCAGAGAAGTGCGTGTTGACAAATGGCGAGGCAAGGCGCATCCGTCACCTAGCTTTGTTGCGGCAGCATCTATTTGACTTACAAGTCTGACGCATGTCATAATAAAATAAGATATAATGCTTTAATGCAATAGAAATAAAGAGCAATTTTATGTAATGAAATTCTAATTCTAGATGTGCCCTATGCGACGGCAGTAAAATCATTATTCTAAATTTGTCTTGCCGGCTGTAGAGGTGATAGTGATATACTTCTTGATAATTACAGAATGCATTTTTTTTACATTTTTCGACAAAAATTATGGTAATTCTGTAGCGCTTACGTTTAGATTCGAAATCTTGTCAGTTATCTTGTGTGGAAACAGTAATCAACAGCTTTTTCTCCCTCAAGCAGTCTTACTATACATATACATCACATTAGTCACCCAAATGAACAATGCATCACTATAATAAATAAATCTTTCTTCCATTTATTTATACTGTATCCGCTAAATAGATGGAATTCAAACACGACGTGGATTTCTCGAGATCACATATTTAGGCTTCTTACATTAAAGTAAATAGGTATTATGTGTAATATTGATATAGGGTTTATTTTAAGATTCTTGCTACGCAATGTGTGTGCAGGAAATTTTTTTATGTGTGAAAACTTACATCTAATAGGCGAACAGAGTAGAGTAGGTATGTTAATATAGTACTTATAAGGAAAATTATGTTATGTAATATAAATGGTAAAGAGAGGAATATGAAGAAAGAACTTGTTATAATATTGAAACATCTTAATTAAATAAATACTGTCAAACTACTTTAAACCTAGAATTTACTGAAGCGTATCGAATAAGCATGAATAAGTTTTAAGCTCTTTACAAATTCCGTGTACGGTAACGGTATCACATAGTTGTAACGGTAGCGTTGAGAGAGAGAGAGAGAGCATGTTAGAATAAGAATACGAATTGTGTGCCCTCGTGTGTTTCTAGTCAACGGGAGGTTCTTTCAGAGCATCCCGGCCGCGGGCAGTGTATCGTAGCTTTTTTTGTTGTGAACGGTGAGAACTAAAAGCTGCTCGCGGTTATTTTTAACAAAGAACACCGTCCTAGCATCCGCAACTACATGACAAGTTCATTATCAAGACATTCTTGCTTGAAATTTTTCGAAAGCTTTCATTGTTACATTGAAAAATATAGTATACTTCTTGACTTCTTTCTTCTTCGAATTGAATGTACAGTGTGATTCTATAATCATATTAATGTCGTTTTTATGTATTAATAGCGAACTTAATAGATAACACTATTGGAACTGAAGGATCAGTGATAAAGATAGAAAAGGCCATAAATAATTGAATAACATTGAAACCTGTCGAATTTTCGCATAATGTTTTTATGCTTCCACACTACATAACTATAAAAAGAAAAATCAAAATAAAATTAGTAAAAACACACATTGAAGAACTGTATTGTTCTGATTTCCTGGCTTATCAATCTTAAGATCAAGGGTTCGATCCCCGACAACACAATCTGAAACTCTTTAGAGCAAACAAATTTTATGAACTGCGACCATGTGTTGGAGTACACGTATGGCTTGCTGTTTCGATAGTAGACCAATGTTAGAGGCGCTTGCGCAACATTTAAACATCTAATATAATATGTGCCCTTTGTCAGAAATTATATTATTATTATTATTAATACTTCAAAATTGTTTACACTAATTTATTTATTCATACATAAATAATAAAAATAAGATTTACAATTATATAAAGAATGAGTCCTCTCCCTGGGGAAGGCAGATTGTGACTTATATCAGACAAGATATTTCGAAGCGGTTTCTTTTCTATGGTAGCCACTCATTAGGATTACCTTTTAAATATATTTTGTATTATATAGAGTCACCTACAACAGAAGATTAAACTAGTATTATTATTGTACATAGGTAGAAATAAAAGAAATACTTATCTGTAGGTTTGTAAATTCGCTAACATCAATAAATGTATACGTTTGGTTTTGGTAGATAGAATGAAAGTGATATTTTTCTTACATGTATAATGAAAGCACCAGTAAGGTTATTGTGTTTTGTAAATATAATAGGGAACTCAATAGTAAATATTAAATTAATAATTTGTATACGTATTGCTGTGACCCTCACATTTTTGAAAATAATAGTCTTAAGAATTAGTTTAGTTATTAAAAAAGAGTACTAATTCATTTTAAACATTTATTTATTGCCAACATTTAAGGACAAATTCCCTAAATGAAAGTTATAGATAAGAAAAATATATAAATTGTTGGTATACTTTATTCTAGTAAATTATTAGGTATAATACATACACTAAATAAATCAATGAACTTTATTTTGTAGAAAAGAGAAGCAAGAAATATGGTTTGAGTATAAAGCTACAGAACCTAATTTTATACAAAACGTAAGAATAGCTTTAAATATTTTAAGAAATGGACCATAATTTAAAAATAAAAAAGTACTGAGAGTGAATAACAGAGAAAGAGTAATGTTAAAGGATGGGACAATAAAAAGAGTGAATCATCTAAATGCCATTAAATTATATGAGCAAGGTAAAATCAGATGTGCTAGAGAAGATAACACAATCTTGAATAAAGAAATAAATATGAATGTAAACATGAATAATGGTACTAATTTATATGAAAGATTCTAATAATAAAACTAAATATATAATGAATACGTACACTTCATATAAAAAGGATATAACTATGACATTTCTAGTAAGAAATGTTAAATCGTAAATAAAAATATATTTTGCAAATAGTAATATAAGTTTAAAAGACATTCTTTAGTTTTTGTACGTGTAGCCTAAGTGTTTCGAAGGCACTGGAAATGGTCATGTGTGCTTTAGGTACCTGCAAGAGAAAAATACACGTTAATATTTGTTTATAGCGTTCTACAAATAGATATTTTACCTGAAGAAAGAACGTGGTTGGAGAACAGAGAAAGAGTGATGGAGGCTGCAGTTCTTCACAAGACGTAACTGGCAAAGAAAATCCATGTTATATGTAACGTCTTTCCTTTGCTTCCAGACCGACAGGCTAATAAAAGGAGGATCAGAATAAAATTAGCAAACCGCGAGAGGAAGTATTTGATAAACAGAGAAGAAGGCAATACATTTATATACCGTAGTCGTCAAATTTTAATTTCGGTTTGTACTTCTATCCCATGCAGAAGATGACCTTATAATATGCAGCGATGCCTGCTTGCTAACAGTGGTGGGAGAGCAACGCAGTGTCGCGGGGCCCTCATGCCTTACATTTCATAGGAAACATTTGTCGAGTGTACTGTCTTGGCAGCCTCGCTTATGTTTATCTTTAGTTTATTTCATCGCGCTCTTTTCCTCTTTCTACTTTCGTATCAGAAATTAAAATACGTCGACTACGCTATAGATACAATGAAGGTTTTATATTGTAACGTTTTCGGGTTCGCAATAAACAACTCGTGCAGTTTATTTATTTAAAACAATATGTATATTCGTACACTTAAAATTAATTACAATATAAAAATATAAAACTAATGTATCTCACTTAAAATACTACAAATGAATTAACACATATATTTATTTCTATTACTAATATGTCCGTATATTTATATCACACTACCGTCTTTATATCACTTCTATTTATATAACACTACTATATTTATTTCTTATATTTATCTTTACTGCGCGACTACCATTGAAGAAATTATTTATTTATTTCTTATATTTATTTCTACTTTGGTCTGTTCCGCGAACTTCTTATTCCGGAATTATTCATCCATCGGTGCAACTGCCTTTTTATATATGCGTTCGAAACATCTGGAACACACCAGATAAACGCCAGTGTTCGTCTCGATTTTTGTAGAACATTCCACAGACATTCTGTCTCGATGCAGTACAACGCAAATGGATGGTTTATTGCTTTACGATGTTTATCAGTCGCATTTACAACCTTTTTTTATTGTCGCTCGGAAGTCTGCCTTTCTTTTGTTGTTGCCCGGATGTCTACTGGTTTCGTTACAATATTAAAGAGAAGAAACGATACACTTACCTAAGATGGGAAGCAGCAAATTTGTAAACTACAATAACAAACAATTTAGAAGCGTCGCCATTGTTGCGCAACTGTCAGTGTGGTTCATGTGTATTGTTATGGGTGTGACAACTTAAAAGAATGAAGAAAAATTTTACTACGAACAATTTTTGAAAGATGCCAACTTAAAATTTGATTGAATGAGTGGGGCGCTAAGGCGGCGATTGTCATTTGTTTGAATATATAAGGGGAAAAACATAATAAGACATACAGAGTTTACGACGGTAATTTGAATTGTAAAGACGTAAAATTTATAGCAATAGCAATCAAACACACAAGATCTAATTTAAGTGTATAATTAACAATAAAAATATGTATATGAATCAAAAAACATCAACTGTATAACACACACACAAAGACTACACACAGGTAGTCACTTAATGAACTCGGTTCTCAATAATCTTAAATAAACACGTTCTGAATCGAAACAGCTGTTACTCTAGGCTTATAAGAAACTCACATTAGGTGTTATAATGCGCTTAATACTTAAGACTAATACAATTAACTACAAAGCTTCCAAAATACAACCAAGCTAAAGATATGTTAATTCAGAGTTCTTTCAAAGAATTTCCGAACAACAAAGCTAAACGTTCTTAATTAGTTACAGTATCTTGGAGTCTTTGCATTAAATAAATAGATTACAGTTAAAACTACTTAACTTATACAATCTGCACAAGTGAAGGTCTCGCTGAATCTTGTAGGTTGAAGTCTGTTATTCTGCTTCGCACTGTTTCACAACTGCAAACCGTCGATGGTCTTGCACGAGTAAACATTGGCTTCGTACAGGTGTTAAGTACAATATTCTTAGCTTCGCCTTGCTTTTCTGTTCGCTAACATATGTAAATGTAGGGTTATAATATGTCTCAGCTACGCCTAGCCTCTCACTGTACAAACTGCACACTGTCGCACATATTGAGATGTTGCCGTCTATTTCATAATACATCATATGACTGCATCTTCGGTCTAACAACTTGCCACATTGTCTTGGAGAACACGTTCCCTAAGTATTTCACTTCTATAGGTTCATTTGCCGGTTACATATATTCTGCTGATATTGTTACTTGCACTACATTGTTTTAAATGGTATCAAGGATTTCCATACAACAAGGATCCTCCTTACAAAATTATCTCCATACCAAAATTTTTTCTTGCCCATAACAAGTCGAAGTAACAATGAACATGTGCTTTTGAGGTCATAAATACATGCGTTGCAAATAGCGCTTGTGAAATTACAAAACAATAATCAACAGGTGCATTACTTACTATCATCACGAAGCATGATGATTTGAGATTTTAATTAAATGATATTATTAACAATTGAGCTGACCTTAGTGTCTTATTAGGCTTTACCATTTAAAAGAAGTAAAATTTGCCCGACATCGTTTATATGTGCCTGTCAAATGACAAAAAAGAAGCGCATGAATGTAGGCGCGTCAAAACCTCCGTGATTGCACATTCTACTGTTGCATCCCGACAATGATTGTTACTGAATCATAATAACAGGTATTTATAACTGTTACAAAATAATACACTATTTGTTTAAAATATTATATTTGTTTTATATTATAAGCTTGGGAGTGATTCTAATTAAGTATAATCATATATTTTCATTGTAGTCTAAATTTGCTTTCTTCATATTCATTGTTCGACGAACAGCTCAGCAGGACCCCCATAAAATTATACTTACGTAATAAATACAACCCATTTCATGCGGTAAATATTCTAATTATTCTGTTCTATCTTCAGAACTACATATATAATTATAGACGAGAACGGAGGATAAAAGGTTAATTTTGTGTTACCAAAATGAATAAGCCAAATTACCCCCTAAATGAAATGACCTCGCTTCCGGTCATTTTACCGACGGTCAGCCCCCATAAACACAGCCCTCCCTTTATCCCCCATCACCCACATGTAAAACCAGATAGGGTCACTCTGAAAATATGTCTATCTATGTGTATCTACGTACCACACCTTTCCGGCTACCGACGGAGGGTTGTTTCCAATGCAAAGTACTGCAATATCAGTGCACTCCTGTTTGAAAGGTCCCCCAGGATATCGTGAAAGGAACCCACAGGCGACACTTCATCGATGTGCGTACGACCACCCCAGACTATATTCCAGACACGATAATGGCATCACGCACTGTGGGAGTTGAATGGGATTGCAGCAGGTACATTTTATTGGAGTGCAGTCATAAAAGCTCTTCTCCAATTATTTTCGAAATAGTCATGTGCTAAGATTAAAAAAATAAAAAGAAGATAATCTTGCACGCATAAGAGTTTATTCAGCATGAAGAAAAGTATGTACTGTTTTTATGGTATTGGATAAATTAAAAAAGAAAAAGGTCTATTACCTAGTGTCTCATTTAAAAAATAGAACATTCATTTTTAAGCATATTTCTCACACAATTGCTGACTATACACTGCCTCAGAACAAGAAGAAATGATACAAATATTCCTTCGAAAGCCGAAACACACAGCTTAATATGTAGTAAACAATTTGATATAACATACAAACAATTTTGAATGTAGTAATTTCTCAACAGTTTTAAATATTATTTTTAAGGGCGTACGGTTTTATATTAATGTAATGATTCTACAAAAGGACTTTTTGGATAATATGTAAAATATATTAAAAATTGGGATTTATTGCGGCATTTGACATAACCTATTCTGGTAAACCCTGTTTTCTTTGGGTGCCACATATTATCTTCTTATTATCGTGCATGGTGCCATCTTTTAGGTAGCTCTGATGGTAATTACTAGGGCGCGGAATCGAGCGAGCCATGACTCATCGCCCACGGGCGCACTATTGAAATGTTGTATTTTTAAAGAGGTTTTAATTTTATTTATATATTTGGATAACAAGTGACTGGTGATCTATAAAATACAAAATACCTTATTATTTGTTCATTTTCTCTTCTGTAAGACTTGTTCTCTTTGAATTAAGTACATCCTTGTAGATAGAAAACGTCCTTTCTACATCGCAACTGGTTATATGTGCGTACTGGATATATTCTTTTATGTCAGCGTATTTAGCATACACAATTGCCGCAATGTTATTAAATCTGGATTTCTATTAAAAATACTTCCTTATACTACGTATAAGAAAGTAACAGCGTCTAACTTTTGCCGAAGGCCACATCCGAAGTCACTTGGAATACTTTTGAAATTTTTAATAGCCACATCTAATGTGGTTAATCCATTTTTTACTTTCTTATACGTAGTATAAGGAAGTATTGTGATGTCCCCTGATACCAAAAAAGTGGCTTTAAAAAAGTCTGTGTGTCTGTGTGTCTGTCTGTCTGTCTCTCTCTGTGTGTGTGTGACCACGATAGCGGTCAAACCGCTGTAGATATCAATTCCAAATTTTGTATTTACGTGTGTAATCTGCCTCTTGAGAACTGATTAGATTTTGAGCAAAATCGGCACACCGGAAGTAGTAGTTTACTTCAATGAAAAAATCGAAATTTGCAAATATTTCGTCAATTACTAAGTTTAAACAAATTTATAAAGAATTCATATGTACTTAGAATTAAGTTTGAAACAAATTGTCTTAAAAAAGTTTTTCGAAATTCCTACCGGAAGTAGGTCTTTCACTCTTATCGAAAATCAGTTTTTTGCGAATATCTCGCAAGTCATGCTTTTAAGACAAGTACGTTACGAGTATAAAAGTATTAAAACATAATTTTCAATATCTTTTATATAAAAAAAATTTCAAAATTCAGACCGGAAGTACCACTTTTACTCCTATCGAATAGCGATTCTTTGCAAATATGTCGTAAGTTATGCATTCTATATATATTTATCAAGAGTACAAAAGTATTTAGAGTTGGATATGGAATATTTTTTGTATAAATGAAATTTCAAAATTCGAACCGGAATTAACACTTTCATACGTATAAGAAAGTCGTGTGGTGGCCACACCTCATTTTTAATTTGAGATTCGATTTTCAAAATACGTGATTAGTTTAGGCAAATTTCCAGTGTTCCTGAAGGAATAACAACTGATTTTTTATTACTTTCTTATACGTAGTATAAGGTCAATTACTAAGTTTAAACAAACTTATAAATAACTCAAATGTACTCAAAATTAGATTTGAGACAAATTGTCTTAAAAAAGTTTTTCGAAATTCCAACCGGAAGTAAGTCTTTTACTCTTATCGAAAATCAGTTTTTTGCGAATATCTTGCAAGTCATGCTTTCTAGGCAGGTACATTACGAGTATAAAAGTATTTAAATTATAATTTTAAATATCTTTTTAATAAAAAAATTTCAATATTCGGACCGGAAGTACCACTTTTACTCTTACCGAAAAGCGATTTTTTGCAAATATGTCGTCAATTATGCATTCTATATATATTTATTAAGAGTACAAAAATATTTAGAGTTGGATTTGCAATATTTTTTGTATACATGAAATTTCAAAATTCGGACCGGAAGTAGCACTTTTACTCTTAACGAGTAGCACTTTTTTTTCGAAAATCTTGCAAAGTATGCATTCTATAGCGATTTATTAAGAGAATGAAAGTACTTCGAATAGGATTTTGAATAAGTTTTGTATAAAAAAGTGACGAACGTGCGATATTTTTCCATTCTGTAATGATATTTTACAGACTTTGTAATAAATTTCGGAATCACTGACAATTCATTTTCATATTAGAAAAAGGAACATAAACAACGTTCTAGATCTAAATAAATGATAACTAAAAATGTACGCGTATGTTATTGAAACTAAATAACAGTAAGTATAAATTACGTATTTACATTATTTCTCTTGCGAAATATAAGGTAAATATAATAAATTTTAAAAACCTCTCAGGCTATCTACGCCGATGTAGAATGAATTTTACTCATAAATTCCTTATTTTATGGCAGTTTTTTGCTCTGATTCTCGGGCGTAAACAGATGTTGCAGTTCGCCCTATGAATTAGTGCTATTCAGATATAATGTAAACAACACACAGTTGTTTACATTATTTCTTTGCTCGGTTGTAGCTCCGTGATAGTTTAGCTCGCTCGATTCCGCGCCCTAGTAATTACACAAAAAGGTACAGAGATATATGTTTACAGTAAATAAAACAACAGAAATGTCACTCATGACGTGTAATTATTGACGATGGATAAGTATAACTTGAGTTAAAAAAATTGGTTGGGCTATTTCCCTCGTTTGTGGAACTTTGATATTCCAACGTTTCGACAGTCCTTCTACTGCCGTCATCAGGGTCCAAACTTGTCATTTTTGTATAACTACTTTACCACTCGACTAATTAAGAAAAAAGTTATCAAAAAAAAGGAAAGATTATTTTGACTTTAAAAATATTTGACATAATTTGACAAATGTCAAATCTACACCTTTTTTATAGGTTCAGTGTGTATGCGCAATATGCTATTTTTTCTCGTGTTAGTTAGTAGTAGTAGTTATTATTTTTAGTTGTCAGTCTGTCTCCGGTCTCGTGGCTGCCGGTCTTCGGTTAACACATTCTCTCATCATAGGGAGCCAGATATTATTGATCTCCAGGCTGGGCGTACTGATCGTGTCAGGTGTTATCTTCATATACGCTGTTTCTGTAATTTTTCTTTTTTGGCCGTGTTCTTGTTTGGCCAGGATTGTCGCCTCGTTCCATGCAATGTTGTGATCTTCTTCCCAAGCATGTTCCGCCAGCTGCGATTTTTCTGTCACTCCTAATCTGACCATTCTTTGGTGTTCTTTTATTCTGACTCTTAGGGGTCTGCTAGTTTCTCCAATGTATGATCGTCCACAATCGCATGGTATTTTGTATAACCATCCTCAGTAGTCAGTACTATACTATATTAATTAAACCACAAAACTGACAAAATTATATTAAAAAGAGACAATAGCTCAGTGATAGTCACTTTTAAAGTATTAACGTCTTAGATGTTTTTGATGTGAAATTTAATAAGAAATTCAAAAATGAAATAATATACAGGGTGTTCCATTTGAAAAAATTGACTTTTTTGCAAAAATTAACAAAAGCATATCAAAAAACGGCAATAACTCTGTAATAGTCACTTTTACTGTATTAACGTCTTACATGTTTCTGACACGAAATTTAATAAACAATTAAAAAATGAACTGATTTACATGACTTTAATACAAAAACGTGTCATCTAATTTTAATGCAGTTTCTTGCACATGCAGTTAGTAACTGTAAAAAAATAAAACATGCTTCTATTAGGACCTCTTATTGTAAACAATATTGCAAAAAATTTTGTCCATCTACTACGTCGTTTTCGAGAAATATAATTTTATACAAACATTGAATCTTTCAGAAAAATGGAAATAACTCAAAAACTTTACACTTTAGGCCTATACTATCTTATAACTTTTTGACTAAAAATTATACGGGGAATTCAAAAATGCAATAATATATAGGGTATTCCATTTAAAAAACTATAACTATAGTTAGCCACCAAGTTATGGAACCCTCTGTATAATACAAAATATTTTTAAAATGTGCCCCTAATTAACAGCTACCACAAGAAAAAACCCGCTTCGAAATATCTTTACTCGTAAAGGCACAGTCGGCCTTACCCGCGTAGTTGACACACCCTGTATATATATATTTCATAAACTTTTCTTTTCAGTATGAAAGAAGTGTGTTGTACAACGTAAAATATTGATATTTATATCAGGTGTGATTATAAAATTTGAAGTAAAATGTAAACTGCTTTTAAAATTTACAGTGAAAGTATATAAACAATACAGGAATATGAATTATAAATATACAAAAGTTAGCTGCAGAAATTAGTCCGATTCACTGGATTCACTGGACCAATAAATCACTTTTACTATCACTATTTCCAACACAAATAACAAATAGTTCTATAATATCATCCATTAATCTCATGCTTTTTTCTAAATAAGTAACCTTTCCACTCTGTGTGAATATTATGATCCATTGCCCATGATTATTAGAGTATTTTCTGGCAATTTATGCAAGTTCTTGTTCAAACCATTCAGGTACTGTATGTCCTAGCCTAATAATCACTGCCTCTACCAGTAGGTAGATAGTCCTGTCGATAAGTTTTCAACGAATACTTGCACCAATCCAAAGTTTTTCCTTTGTGTGCCTTTCATTCGCTTATGATTTATCTTAAGTAAAATATTGCACCACCATCATCGTCTGTACTGTAATTTTTCTCATATGTTTTCATCTCCACATATTACATTTTACATATCTGACATATAACATATATATGAACAGTTTTTGATTGATGATTTTGAGTTTCAAGAATTCGTATAGTGTTGCTAAGCTTATTTTTGGTATGATTATATCAAGTGCTGGAAGTAGGCATTTTTAAAAAAAAAAATACTGTGCAGCTTTTGCCGTACAGCATTTCCGTACAGTTTCAACAAATTCTCGAAGCTTTGAATGCCCACCCACTCGTTCTGTAATTAATTGATCTCTTTTTGTATAATTTAATTATGCGATATACGTACAGTTGATTTTGGGTACCATATAACATATCTTTATTATATATTGTTCTTGAACTGAAACCTATATCTTTCTTAAGAGTTTTGGAGGTGTTTCTGTGGTTCCCATTTGTGAAGTTTGTACTGTTAACATTTTATACATATTTCAAACGGTTTGGTTTCATGATGTTCGTGTTGTACTTACGAATTTAATTTAATAACACAGTAAAATATAATAAACCACACCAAAAATGTAAGAGAACAGATTATGGCTTGGTTAGAAACATAAAGGTGGATCACGCTGCCTTATTTTCTATATTACACTTGCCTACCCAAGAACCAATCAAATCTCTTAAAAATATTGTACAATTTGAGCGCGATATTTGAATCAGTCCTTCTTATTCTGCGACAAGGGCTACGTTTCAAAGAAGCATACTTTGAATTAAATAAGTATATATAATTAAAATATAAGTAGATTAACTTTCATTTTAATAATGCTAAGCTGCTAATTAACACATAAAACACAATATATCATATAGATTTTTTTATTGGACAATTAATCATTAAGTATAATAATTAAAAGAAAATTTAATTTATCAAGTACATCAAAACGTACAAAAATATTTGATTTTCTTAAAAAAAGAACGTTAATTAGAAAAAATTAATAAAATCAAACCAATACAGCGTATAACGTACACAAGACATTCTAAATTTAACGTTTAATTGTTTTGTCCTTTTTCTGTTCAGTTTGTAACTCTACTGTGAAGTTAGGAAGTAAATTAGCAAAAAGAATTTTCTGTTCACCCTCCCTGGCATAAATTTTAATTAAAAAAGTTTTTATATCGAGTTATCGTGCATTGAAGAAAAATTGGAAAGGAAACGTTTTGTGCTTTCCTTTATAATTACCTGTGCAATTTGATGCAGACTATAAACGTTGTAATCGTTAAATTTAAAAAAAAATCTTAATTTTGCTGTATTGTATTAGACTCGCTTCTACTTTTAGTAATAACAGTGAATGGAATTTTAATCTATTATGATAATGCAAAAAGAAGTTTACATTTTAAACGACTGCTGTTTTAAATTGGAATTTATTTCACATCGCAGATTCTATATGATCATGCATTATCATTATAATCAATGCTGAAAATGTTGTATTAAAAGATGATGATTAGGTATGATACAAGTTCATTTGCTAAGTCCCAAATGCCAAGACCTAGTTAGCTCTTCTTGCGAATATACTGTAATTCTGAATTACTAGTACATTTTCGTTTCGGAACTAGCCAGAAGAGAGCTGAAAATCACTTTTCTTCTTGGTTGCCAGCGGCAATACCTCCTCCTACCTCTGTATCATCATAGCTCCGCTGCTATTCTATTCTGCTGCGTGATCGCCTATTTGGAAGATTTGGGTACTTCCAAGTTTTTTCGAATATGTTCCACGCACCAAAGACGCGTAGAGACAACCGAGAGTGGGACACTTCCAGATTTTGTGTTTGGAGCAGCAAGTGTATTATTTTGATCTGAAGTTACGTGCATTTTGTATGTGATTGTATAAATATGGAAAAGAAACAAAAAGTTGACGCACAACATTTATAGAGCAATGTAATATCAATATTTTGTAATTGAGTCAAGTAATAAGGCAATGCGTATAATGTGCAGAAAAACAATATCATTCTTTAAAGAATACAATATACAACTTTATTATGAGACTAAAAATTCTCAGACTTTTTCCAAATGTACTAGAAGCTTACCGTTAGAAAAATATAAATCTTTGAAAGTGCAATTGTTGTTTAAGAGCAGCAACTCGTGCTAATTTCCGCATAGCTTATTCATTAGTGACGCATGGGAAACCATTTACTGTCGCCGAAATAGTCAAGGACTGCATGTTGTAGCATCAGAAGAAATATGTACAGGGAAAGCTAATTCATATAAAAACATTTTGCCAACCACCACTCTCTCTGGAAAAGTATAGATGAGCTTGCAAAGAAAATATTAACTAATTGTCTGACAAAAATCCGCACGTTGAGTGGTTCTGTTTGGTTTTAGATGAGTGTTTCAGTTCTTGACGTTCATATTATTCAGGACACGACCACTGGAGAAGATATTTTTAAAGGAGATGAAAATGCTGTTCAGAAAATCAATAAGTATTCATAGGAAAACTGATGGCGGTAAAAACATGTGTGGAAAAAATTAAGATGTTGTCGTTATCAAACAACGTAGAAACTGACGGTGGTTAAAAATCATTAATAATAATTTGATGCAATTGCATCAATCATCAACAGTTCTTGTGTAGAAAGAGCTTCTAAGTCTTAATACCAGTCTTATTAGCTGTCAATTTTCTTATAAAACCACATGTGCCCAGTCATCGTGAAAATACCGCATTTATTAAGGCGAAAGGTGAAATGCATTTAATGTGTTTCGGAAACGAGAGATGACGCTGATTTTAGTTCCCGTTTTTTTCAAAAACTATACACTATATTATGAATTTCATTGATTGTATATATATAGTTAAGTGCATTTAGAAATGATACAACGTTTTAATTTTTGTATATTTTATTCTATAAAAAAATATATTTAATAACTTCCAAAAAAACAGACAAAAAGAAATTTCGAGAAAGGGCGACGTTGTAGAGTTAATTTTTATGTACTTTAGTGTTTTTATTGGTTTTCTACGATGAATATTAACGTCCGAAACGCGTATTTTTCCGTCTCTTTACACCCCTCACCACTACCCATCCCGAACGCGCGAGATCACGATGATCGGTCGTGACCACATGTCATTCAAAACTGTCACGCATCTGATGCAGTACAAGTTATCAATCATCAGACCACACAATAGGGCGAAGCGAAGCGAGGCGAAGTGAGGCGAAATAGACGCCTGGCTAGGTGCGCATGTGCGTGATATAATATTTAATTATTTACAATAGTTATTAATCATTGTGTGTGTAGAAGTGATCCGATCAACATAAGTTGTTCCTCATCTAACGACAATTTATTTGCTCTTTGTTTAATTGCTACTATGCAAGAAGAGGAGAAACTAAACAAAAGAGTTTGGGTACATGAAATTAATCAAAAGAGAGACAGTTTTGGTGAATTTCATCACCAATTCCCAGATTTACGAAAAGACAAAAAGAAATTTTTCAAATATTTTCACATGTCAGAAGAAAAATTAGCGCTTCATCATCCATCCTGATAGCAATTCCTTTCTTACACTATACTAAACTTAAATATGCAAATACTACTAGTTTAAAAACTGTTCAAGCAAAATACGAACTGAGCCTACCAGCTTCTTATCGAACAGTGGAAACTAATTGCATCAGTGTGAATCCCTCTTTATATTTGGCATGATAAATAAAGTTATTAATTAATTATGTACCTCGTAATTTTTGTAATAGTTCCTGTTTAATACCGTTTCATTGAATCTATTTCTCCCAATGATCTCGACGTAAGTGTGCATTGGATTTTGTTAAGTTTCAATAACATACGCATACATTTTCAGTTATCATTTATTTAGATCTAGAAGATTGTTTATGTTACTATGATATGGAAGAACATCGAGAATGGCATCGTAAAACAATGGCAAGTTGGATTAAGGGTCATACCGATCGTATGTCCTCCATTGTCAGTAATTCCGAAATTTATTGCGTAGTCTGTAAAATATCGTTAGAGAATGCCCAAAAAGGCCGCGTACAGCGTCACTTCGCATCGCTAAAACATACACTGAAATTGGACCCGTTGAGAGCTGACAATTTTAACGAAGAACTCTGTGAAGCTTTAATGGCGGCTAATATCCCATTAAAGAAACTTTGCAATCCCACTTTCAAAACATTTCTTCAAAAATATACTTGTCGAAATGTTGCTGATGAATCCACCTTACGCAAATATTATGTTTCTAAGTGCTTCACGAAAACAGTAGAATGCATTAGAAGACATCTTTCAAATCAGTACCTATGGACAAGTGCCGACGAAACTGTTGATAAATTAGGACGATGTGTGGTAAATGTTGTAGCTGGTGTACTACATCCAACTATTCCATATAACGCATATGTAATAGCATCTAAAGCTATAAATGCATTTGATGGGGAAACAATTTGTAAAACCATTGACGAGAAACAACATGCTTCATTCGGACGACAGGTACAGTGAAAATATACTTTTATTTGTTAGTGACAGTGCCGCATATATGCTGCATATTACTTGTGTAGCACATATTCTCCATAGAATCTGTGAATATATCAGAGACAACTATCCGGAAGTTGATAGACTTGTATCCGCTTTTAAAAAAAAGTTTTGAGAAAAGCACCATCGAGAGTGGCCCTTTACAGGGAAAAACTTCCATCTTGTCACTGCCACCCTTGCTCGAAGTATTTCTGAGTGCAAGGCACTAACACAAATTCCAAATTTAAAAAAAACAGTTGTTATTCCTTCAGGAACACTTTGGAAATTTGCCTAAACTAATCACATATTTTGAAAATCGAAATCTCAAATTAAAAGATGAAGTAACCACATTAGATGTGGCTATTAATAATTTCAAAAGTATTCCAAGTGACTTCGGGGTTGTGGCCTTCGGCAAAATTTTAATAAAAATCCAGATTTAATAACACTACGGCAATTGTGTATGGTGATGATGACACAAAATCTAACTACTAAATTCGCTGAATAAAAGAGTATTTCCAGTACGCACCTATAACCAGTTGCGATGTAGAAAGGACGTTTTCTATCTACAAGGGTGTACTTCGTTCAAAGAGAACAAGTCTTACAGAAGAGAACTTTGAGAAAGTATTGCTTGTAAATATTAATACTCCTTTACTCGACTTGAACTACAAAATGAACAAATAATAAGATATTTTGTATTTTATAGATCACCAGCCACTTGTTATCCAATTATATAAATAAAATTAAAACCTCTTTAAAAATACAACATTTCAATAGTGCGCCCATGGGCGATGAGTCATCAACCTTTCCTGTCCGCTCCCTACTGATAAACGTCAACCAGCAATTGTTCAATATAAAACGTATCACTGTATGGCCTCAGATACATATCGATGCATATATTCAAAATAATGCTACATTTGTGTGTCTGCACGGTGACCGCTCAATAAATTGCAGACCCACAGGCTTTTTTTACTACGTGAGCGCAAGATGGGCCAGACGTATGATTAACCTTACAGTAATGTTAATAGGAGATCTAGCCAGTACACAGTCAAGAGAGGTCATTAGGTTATATTAATGAAAAAATATTCGTGTTTGATTCACTTTCTTCCTGTTTCAACATATGCTGGAGTTGGAGAAATATGCTATTTGCTACCAGAGTCTGCAGCATCGCTATAACTAGATATAAGTTCGAATGATGATTCGAAAGAATCAATGAATTTTGGAACCCTGTCCAATCGGCAAGATTCAGACAACACTAAATATTGAATTCAATGCTGAAAAGAGCAGCGGAACATCAATATAAATAAAAGCAGTACAAAATATTTTCGTAAGTCGCATATTTATTTAAATAATGTATAGGTACTAACTATAGTTTTTTATGCCGCAGAACGTCCATTATTTCGGCATAAAGGCAGCAGATGTCAATATTATAGACAACAACTGTTCTTCTAGATATCGAATTCCACAAGTCATTTGAAATGATATCCTCAAGTGGAAGTTTATCTGTAATAAAGAGTATTAATATTTTATAGCTGTAATGCACCTACTTAATATTTTATGGCCTTAATATGATAGTGTTCTTCTCCGATACGTCAAGTACAATGAAATTGTGATAATGAGCATATGAAGGCGTTCCTAGCCTAAAATTCTCTCGACACTTCGTGACGCGTCCAAAAAGCCATAAACGCGAGTTATGACCATAATTATTGCCCTAAAAGTGTGACGCGCCGCCTGTTTTATAACCGAGTAAATTTAGCGGAAACCATAAACCGAACGCGCCAACCTCATGGGTCCCGGACGAGACGAAAATTCGAAACTACGAACAGATAACGTCCAATATAATTATCCCTTTATGGAATTCCCGTGGTATTATTGGCATTTCCATTTATACTGTATAATAACATACGGTACGAACATTACAAAAGTTTCTAACCAAATAAAGTCCGTCTCAGTTCGAAATAATTCTAATTTTATTCACAATTGTCAGCTATTATTATTTAGATTACGACATTTTAATCACTTTACTTTACGGTATCAATAGTCGTGACACACACTGTCAAACATAGAAACAAGCTTGAGAAAAGTAGTTCCGTTCTTTAAATTTTCCAATATATTTTAGATATTTCTTCTCCAAAGAGGGTGTTTGTGTATATTTGTTAAATTGTAGATTTATTTTATTTAGTACACACTGTAGCATTTAAAGCAATTTTAGTTTTATATTAGAGCAAATTTCCATTCTATTATAGTACCAGTAGTATTCAGCCATAAACTTACAACAAACTAATATCACTGGTCAACAGTGAAATTGCTTCTTAGGTGAAAGTACCCAATCCTGAATGAATTCAACGTGCTGAACACGAATATCACATTGAAAAATGAGGTGTGGCCACCACACGACTTTCTTATACGTATGAGCGTTTCAAACTATACAATTTTAAGAATTTTTTTACACAAAAATTATTCAAAATAGTATTCTAAGTACTTTTATCCTCTTAATAAATCGCTATAGAATACATACTTTGCAAGATATTCGAAAAAAAGTGCTACTCCCTATGAGTAAAAGTGTTACTTCCAGTCCGAATTTTAAAATTTCATATATACAAAAAATATTGCAAATCTAGAATTAACTACTTTTGTACTCTTGATAAATATATATAGAATGCATAACTTACGACATATTTGCAAAAAATCGCTATTCGATAAGAGTAAAAGTGGCACTTTCGGTCAGAATTTTGAAATTTTCTTTATACAAAAGATATTGAAAATTATGTTTTAAATACTTTTATACTCGTAACGTACTTGTCTAAAAAGCATGACTTGCGAAATATTCGCAAGAAACTGATTTTCGATAAGAGTAAAAGACCTACTTCCGGTAGGAATTTCGAAATACTTTTTAAATAAAATTATTCTCAATTTTAATTTTAAGTACATATGAATTCTTTTTTAAATTTGTTTAAACTTAGAGTAGTTGACGAAATATTGGCAAAATTCGTTTTTTTCGCTGAAGTGAACTGCTACTTCCGGTCTACCGATTTTACTGAAAAACTAATCAGATCTCAAGAGGGAGATTATACACGTAAATACAAAATTTGGAATTGATATCTACAGCGGTTTGACCGTTATCGTGGTCACACACACACACAGAGACACACACACAGACACACAGACATTTTTTAAAAACCACTTTTTCGGTATCAGGAGACTTCAAAACGTGGACATCTGCAAAAATCTCGAGGTCGAAAATTTTCATCATCACAATACTTCCTTATACTACGTATAAGAAAGTAAAAAATGAGGTGTGGCTACCACACGACTTTCTTATACGTATGAAAGTGTTACTTCCGGTCCGAATTTTGAAATTTCATTTATACAAAAAATATTCCAAATCCAACTCTAAATACTTTTGTACTCTTCATAAATATACATAGAATGCATAATTTACGACATATTTGCAAAAAATCGTTATTCGGTAAGAGTAAAAGTGATACTTCCGGTCCGAATTTTGAAATTTTTTTTATACAAAAGATATTGGAAATTAAGTTCTAAATACTTTTATATTCGTAGCGTACCTGTCTAAAAAGCATGACTTACGAAATATTCGCAAAAAACTGATTTTCGATAAGAGTAAAGGACCTACTTCCGGTAGGAATTTCGAAAAACTGTTTAAATAAAATTTTTCTCTATTTTAATTTTAAGTATATATGAATTCTTTATAAATTTGTTTAACCTTAGTAGTTGACGAAATATTGGCAAAATTCGATTTTTTGGCTGAAGTAAACTGTTACTTCCGGTCTACCGATTTTACTGAAAAACTAATCAGATCTCAAGAGGGAGATTAGACACGTAAATACAAAATTTGGAATTGATATCTACAGCGATTTGACCGCTACCGTGGTCACACACACACAGACAGACAGACAGACACACAGACATTTTTTAAAAACCACTTTTTCGGTATCAGTGGACTTCAAAACGTGGACATCTGCAAAAATCTCGAGGTCGAACATTTTCATCATGACAATACTTCCTTATACTACGTATAAGAAAGTAAAAAGTTGATTGGCTCACGTTCAAGAGATATTGACGTTTTGTCCATTGTATAGATGCTATTGCATAATGTAATGCAATTTAGTTAGAAATTACGAAATTTTGCGTCATATTGCATCACCCCTTCATGCAAAGAAGTTAATGCAGCATTTACTGTAAGTTTCCATTGAGAGTGTTGCGAAATTGATTGCGCAATATCAAGCAATAGCTAATTATAGGTTATTTATAAATGGCCGACGTGACAGTTAACTCGTGCAATGTCCGTTCATTCGCGCATATTTTTCGAAGCTCTAGCATACATAAGTGATTGCTATAGTGTAAAGTAACTAAACAGTAGCAATGCCTCGTAACTGTGTTAATAGTGCAAATAACTTCTGTTATATTTGCGGAGAAGTGACATTTGCTGCACAGAAAAAGAACATCAGTGCAACAGTTAAGAAAGCGTATCATTTGTATTTTGGTTGCAAGATATGCGACCAGGACAAAGACTGGGCCCCACACGTATGCTGCCGCACTTGTGCCGTAAATCTTTCACAGTGGCTTAATGGCAAAAGAAAGGCAATGCCATTTGCTGTGCCCATGATTTGGAGGGAGCCCACCAATCACGTTGACGACTGTTATTTCTGTATGGTACGACCAGCTTCTGGAGGCATCACCAAGAAGAAGAAGTGGACAGTTGAATACCCTAACATACCATCTGCTCTGCGACCTGTCTCTCATGGCGAAGGACTCCCAATTCCAGAACCTCCTACAGATTTTTCTATCAGTTCAGACGATGAGGATGGCCATGCGTCGGCGAGTTCTCCTCAACGTGGCAGTAAGGATGATGACTTTTCGTGCTTTGACGAAACATGTGCACCACATAAAATTACCCAGGATGAAATGAACGATCTTGTTCGCGATTTGGATCTGTCGAAAAGCAAAGCGGAGATACTGGCCTCAAGAGACTTCGACAGTGGAATCTTCTGGAACAGAATGTCCGAGTGACTTCATTTCGCACTCGCCATAAGCTCTTCGAATCTTTCTTTAAGAAAGAAGAAAGCCTTGTGTTCTGCTGCGATATTGATGGTCTACTACAAGCTCTCGGTATTGCACATGATCCCCACGAATGGCGGCTGTTTATAGACGCTTCAAAACTGAGCCTAAAGGCGGTTTTGTTCAATAATGGGAACCAGCTTCCATCCATACCTATTGCACATGCGGTCTACATGAAGGAGACTTACGGCAATCTAAAGCAGCTACTGGAGACGATTAACTACAGCAAGTATGGCTGGCAGATATGTTCTGACCTGAAGGTAGTATCTCTGTTGATGGGTTTGCAGCAGGGATATACAAAGTACTGCTGTTTTCTTTGTCTGTGGGTCAGCAGAGCAATCGATTTGCACTACATCAAGAAAGACTGGCCTCCGAGAGCATTTTTTAAGCCTGGAGAAACGAATGTACAGCACCCACCATTGGCACAGCCACACAAAATCATCATTCCTCCTTTACACATCAAACTCGGTCTTGTCAAAAACTTGGTAAAAGCCATGGATAAGAATGGACCAGCATTCAAGTACCTGCATGACAAATTCCCTCGACTCAGTGAAGCCAAAATTAAAGAGGGCATCTTTGTGGGGCCTCAAATTAGACAGCTCTTCCGAGACCCCAAGTTTGAGGAACTTCTTCAAGGTAAAGAAAAACAGGTTTGGGATGCATTCTATCAAGTGGCAGCAAACTTCCTGGGGAATGACAAGGCAGAAAATTACAAGTGTCTGGTTGAGGATATGTTGGCTTTGTTTCATGAATTCGGCTGCAATATGTCCTTAAAGATCCACTTTCTTGATTCCCACTTAGATTTCTTTCCTGATAACTGCGGGCAGGCCAGCGATGAGCACGGCGAACGCTTTCATCAGGACATTGCCACCATGGAGCAACGGTACCAAGGCAAATGGTCTACGTCAATGCTAGCTGACTATTGTTGGACAATCAGTAGAGAGGCTCCACAAGTCCACTACAAACGGCAGGCCAAAAGAAGTCGAAAGCCGGAAGCAGACTAATGTTTTCTTACCATGTATTATAATATTGACATAAGTACACTTTTTCTGAAATATGCGTAAATGTTTTCTTACCATGTATTATAATATTGACATAAGTACACTTTTTCTGAAATATGCGTACATATTACAGAAAACCCGTAGCCAATTCAGCTTTTTCTTAGTCATTTGCCCAGTGTATTAGATCACATTATAAACCTTTTGCTTTGGCCTGTCGTATACAAAAAACTTATTCAAGGGACTGTTTACATTTAGCAGCAGCCTCATTCAATATTTTTATGCCATTATTAATTTTATAGTAGGATCACCTTTGTTCATAAACATAGTTATTCTGGTATTCCCTACTAGCGTGCATTGTTATAAGACACTTTAGGTATTAAAGAACTCTTAGATTGGCAAACATCAAAGCCGTTCCCAAATTCGTCCAACACGCGAAAAAGCATGTCTTGAGGTGGCTACACACATGCAACAAAACATCGTACCGAACTCCGTCGCGTCTCAAGTGTGGACGCAACCACGCAACAGTGCAACAGCGCAACATCGCAATATAACGGCGTCCCATCAGTTGTCGGTTTTCTGCCGTCGCATCAAAGAAATGTTGCGCGTTCACGTTGCGCCACATGTTCGCATGTCTGGACGGGCCTGGCTGATTATGGGAGGATGGGACGGCATTATGTTCGCGTTGATGTTGCGCGACGATGTTCTGTTGCACTTCAAAACTTCAGCACGGAGTTCGGTGCGATGTTTTGTTGCATGTGTGTAGCCACCTTTGTATTACTGAGCTCACATGGCGTGAGATCGCGATGCCAGAAGTCTAGAGCTAGGTCTTAATTTCCCATGCAACCTATCCAATGCTGAAGAAGGGATTGATTTAAAAATCTTCGAATGTCACGGTGCTAATGGAACGGAACCCGATCCTGTTGGGAAATGAAGTCTTGAGTCTGCGGTAAGTTGAGGAAAAAGTCATTGGTCAAACGTGTCCACGTACGTTATTTCACTTACGGGGCTTTCCGTAAAAAAGAATGGTCCATAAACTTTTGTCCGTGATAAGGCACATAACATGTTTAGCTTCACCGAGAGTTTCTCATGTCGCAATGTTGTACGGGGATTTTGCAGATCCCTTATGCGAACATTTTGTCTATTCACTTTTCCACTAAAATGAAACTTAGCTTCATCGCTAAAAATTAAGTGCGGTAGAAACGGGTCATCCTCCATCAATTCTAGCCTATCACTACAAAATTCAGTACGCTTTTCTTTGGCATTCTCAAGGAGAGCCTGCACAAGTTGTAAGTGGTAGGACTTGTACAACAAACGCCGCGGCGCCGTCCCAAATTCGCCATGCAGTTTGTTGGGGTATTCCTAGTTCTGTACTAGTTCTATTAGTTGACTTTCCTGGACTACGAACAAAACTGTCTTTTATTCGTCTGACATCATCCTCTGGCATACGCGGTCAGCCTGGACATTTTCCTTTGCAGATACATCCAGTTTGTTGAAATTGCTTAAACTAACGGCTTGCTGGTTGGCGGTTCAATGCCAAATCGGAGACGAAATTCCCGCTGCACTGAAACTACTGACTCACTTCTTGCAAACTCAAGAACGCAGAAAACCTTATATTGCTTAGTAGCCATCTTACTCATCTTCTATATTTTGTTAAGGAAATAGTTTATGTTGTTAATTAAAGGAAGTATATTCAGTGAAGGTGTTTTTTATTCATCGATGTATGCTCCCATAACAGTACATTGGTCCTTCGTGCTAAGAAACAAAAGACAACATACCGATAAATCTTTTCGGAACCGTCCAGATCGGCACAGATCAAACAGAGGAGTTGTAATAACGTGAGTGCTAATGTTCATGGTAATGTGCCAAAGGAGAGTTTACTATAACTCAATTTTGTTAAAATAAATTACCTATTCAAATTAAAATACCTGACATTCATCTTCAAAATTCATCAAGGCTAACTTTGTTATTTGAAAAAATAGACCTATGGTTCCTGAAGCAAAGTTTTAGGAAATAGTCCAAATAAGAAAAATGTGTGGAAAAAATAAACGCATTGTTGCCAGATTGGGCGCTATTTCAGAAAAACATATTTTCTTAAATGGCAACACCGCATTTTTTTAACAATTCCTAATACATCTTGAGATTCTAGACAAAACAAAAAGAGTACAAGTTTTTGATTAGAGTGGCGGTTTACGAGCTAATAGTGCCTAAACTTAATTTATTTTCCAACATTAAAAGAGTAGCAATAATAACAAAAATTAATTACCTAACGTTTATTTTAAAAAAAAAATTTTCGAACTGATTTCCTTGTTGGGTTCTCCTGCAACAAATACGTTCAACAAAATTTCTATTAACATTATGTAACATTTGAGGGTTTATGTTTTGAATTTCCCGTTGTATGGCTAGTTTTAATTCATCAATTGACACAGGAGCGTTAACATAACCTTTATTCTTCAAATGTCCTCAGAAAAAAAGTCTAAAGGAGTGAGATCGGGAGATCTGGGCCGCCACTCTACTGGTCCTCTTATTCCAATCCACCGCTCAGGTAGCAGCTGACCAAGATAGGCTCTAACTTCTAAACTAAAATGGGGTGGTGCATCATCTTGCTGAAAATACATTATTCTTCTGTAGTTTAGAGGAAGCTTTTCGCAAACTTAAACCACCAACATGCAAAAAAATTAATTCAATTTTCTCTTGAGGTGTAATACGATCCATCTTAATACAAAATTACACAGAATCATGTCATGACAGGACGACAAACATAGCCTCCTTATTATTCCTTTAAAGTTGGAAAATGTACTAAAGTTTAGGCACTATTAGCTCGTAAACCACCACTCTAATAAAAAACTTGCACTCTTTTGGTTTTGTCTAGAATCTCAAGATGTATTAGGAATTGTTAAAAAAATGCGGTGTTGCCATTTAAGAAAATATGTTTTTCTGAAATAGCGCCCAATCTGGCAACAATGCATTTATTTTTACCACACATTTTTCATATTTGGACTAATTCCTAAAACTTTGCTTTAGAAACCATATGTCTATCTTTTCAAATAAACTGTATAACATCTTTACTTGCCAATGCTAACTGCTAACTAACTCATATCTTTTTGTTTTTAAATGATACATATACTGACAATGCCTGTATTTTATATACTATACTATACTTATTTCTTTTTTGAAAAAGTGTCTAAAACGAACGGAACACAAAACACTTCAAACACAGAAATAATTTCATTTAAGCAAATATTCTAATTAGCCTATTTACTGTCATAAAATAACCTAATCAGTTGTTACAATTAATTGCAGTCCTGCATAGCATCTCTACAGGTGTTCTGCGCATTTCAGCACTTATTTGCACCTTTAAATCTTCCAAATTACGTAGTCGTTCGTTGCATACGCTCTTTTTAACATTAGAACCGCTGGACTTCGGTGAAAATCTGGGGATCTGGCAGCCACTCATTAATAGCACCCCTTCGCTCGATCCATCTATTTGAGAAAACGTTATTTATATACTCTTAACAAAGACAATTCTTGTCAGTACTTTTATTTTCTGTCGGGAATAATAATGTGTCAATCGCAGATTATTCTGATTTTGCAGCATTATGAAGGATGATATGTTGTTATGTCCTTTCATAAATTAACTTTCTACGAATACTGTCTGTACTTTTTTTACCCAGTTGGTTAGTTATCGACCAATATCGATATTTATGTCTATTTAGATTTCCATTTAGCATAAATGACATTCATCGGAGAATAAAATATTACAATGAAAAAGAATCATTTAACTGTATTGAATTAGAGGTATCAGTGTATTGCTAATTTCCTTTGAAACTGTTGGCGTGTCTTTAATAGCTAATTCGACATCCATAAAATTATCCGTCTGTAGAATCTGCATTGGCACTACACTGTTGATGACATTATTTTAGTTCACGTTAGTTTGCTTTTCAGAAAGTTTTTGTCATTCTTTTGAGATTCCAGTCTCAATAGCAATAGTGTACTATACTGAGATATGTTAGTATCGGTCCTAATCCAATTGCAGAGGAATTTACTATCAAGCATTCAAGAGACTGAGATATTACCCACTACACCTTTCAGATCGTGTTAAATGATAATAAGATCTCGTGAGTACTTGAAATTTTCAAACAAATTCGAATATAAGAATTACATATTGTATAAAGCAATGTTCAAATACTGACATCGATTTTAAAAGGATATATGGTGACCTTAAAGCAATATTATTGGCAACTAACAGAAAAGTAGGTCAAGTTCAAGAATGAATTTTTTAACTGCGAGAACCTAAGACATATTGTAATATTTAAAGTATCACTACTGTAATCATTATAACTATTAAAAATAAAAGTCTATGTGGCAATATGCACGTTTCACTGGTATCTTCTGAATAAAATAATATTGAATGTACGTTGAGATATACGACTTGTTTATTTCTTTTCCACGCGAATATACTCCAAGAAACTTCAAGCTAAAACAAAAATACGATATTAGACAAAGTATAATATAACACAAATTAGAAAGTACTTACCAAATAAATAAAATCTACCGATATTGATTAAGTATGCGAGTACATAAAAATGTAAACAAAGTTGAAATTCCAAAATGACAGTGATCGACCAATGGGAACAAAGGTTAGACAAACGGTTAAAAAATCTGTCACAGAGGGAGCAGTTAAGCAAATTCAAACAAGAATATGAAAACAATTTCGGTATAAAAAAAAATTAGCGTTCTTCAATTTTTCTTGCCTATAAAAAGGGGCAACGCAGCCAAAATAGGGAGTTCTTCAAGAGTTCTTCAGCTGATCCCGACTACCAAAGAAATGAAAAGAAGCAACAAAATCTTCAAAGGCAGAAAACGCTTTTAAGATTTTAACACGCGTAATAATAAGTAAAAACAGATACATTGGATACAGTGTAGTGAGGGTACACGGATAGTATATTCAAACAGAAAGCGCGCCAAGAAATAAGAGAGCGCGGGAAGCAGTCGTTCCATCAATGGATAAAAATCGCTTTCCGAAGAAAAGCGCAAACAAAAGGACTACCAACAAAGATGGAATCCAATAATTTTCTGGATGAGTTCGAAAAGATCTACAACGAATCGGCGTAAATACAAGCATGATAATAAAATTTCACTTGCAATCTAATAATCAATAAATAAATACACTCATTTATGTGTGTTCAAATATAATATAATAAATACAAATTGTTGTTCAAACATTTACTGAATCCCATTATTGTTTAACCGAAGTCCAACGTGCAAATCTTGGATTAGGTGACTCAATAAGGGATATAAATAATTCAGCCTCAATCACAATAAAATAAATTGTTATTTAAACACTTAAGAATTCCATTATTGTTTAACAGAAGTCCAACGTGCAAATATTGGATTCGGTGACTCAATAAGGGATATAAATAATTCAGCCTCAATCACAATAAAATAAATTGTTATTTAAACACCTAATGAATTCCATTATTGTTTAACCGAAGTCCGACGTGCAAATCTGGGATTAGGTAATTCAATAAAGGATATCAATCAACTAGGCTTACAAAAAATTTTAAAAATTAGAGGATAGGCTTTGAACACATATAAAGAGATAATTAGACAAACAATCATAACACATTAAAATAAGAAAAATTGCAATATGCTTGTACTTCAAAGGACAAAATAAATCATATAAATGAATCTTAAGTATTATATAAATAGGTTAAAATAACCACATGTTTTTATATATTTAGGATTATAAATAAAAATAAGTATTATTGATATCCATTCTTTTATTCATTTATACCCGTCCCAAAGAGAAGTAAAGACATTAGAATAAGTGAGAGAGCAAATAAATCAATTTTAAAAAAGGTAAGGAAAGTAAACATCAAACAACACAGTTAGAACCCAGAACATACAGAAATGCTGTATTACAATTAACTATCCAGTAATTTATGAATCAATTTCAAGATAAAAACTATCGGTTATTAACCATAGTACATATCACAGCAATATGTGTATAAAACAAAATAAAAATAAAATTTGCATTTGCAGAATAAAATAAATGTTCTATGCATTTATAAACACATTATTATTTAGATAAAGTGATAATAATTTATTATTTTAACAAAACACACATTTCTATTAGCCCAATATAAATAATAAAAACAACGTCAATGGATGAACTTAAGAAGTGAATAATAAATTATGATAAGAAACATAATTTCTTTAAATTTTTTGCATTTGCATGTGAGTCTACTTCTTTTTTCACATAGCACTTGACCCGCTTTAGAAAAAAATCTTTCGCAGGAGACAGAGGTGGCAGGAACACACAATCTTTTTTCTACCAATTCAAAAACTCCTAGATAAACTTTTTCACGTTCTCTCCCCCACAACAACGGGTCCTTTACTAAAATAAAAAATCTAAAACTATGAGGGAATTAAAGGGAACTTGTAGATTTACTAATTATAAAGAATCATTTTGTATTATCAACTTTACGTGTGCAGTAGTATATGGATGAGAACCACTCTACTCTTTGTTGTATCGTCTTATCATCGTGTTAAACTCTCTTGTACTATAATTTAATTTTTTATAGTCTCTATAATATAGTGATTGGTTGTTAGTTTAGAAATATTATTGTAAAATACTAAATAAGTCTACCTATAGTTTTTTCATATATTTACGGATTTACAATTAATAATTCAAGCGGTGAAGAAATACTGTGTTACAAAACAAAGCACACATGCTGCTAATCTTTAGAAGTTATAAATAGTTCTTCAGGAACTATTCCTACGAACTAGTTCTTCCATGTCAATTAGTTCGCATGAACTAGTTCATCGATTCGAACTATTATGCCCATCAATAGTTTCTTATGAAAATGTATACAGAATGTATATTGAGGAAATAAACTGTAACAGTTTTGTATCACAAAAATATTAATTTAGAGGTATGCGTAAACCGGCTGTTTGCTATTTCACTTTGCAAAGTCAGATTTACTTCAACTTTCTTAATCCTATTTAAACAATGATACAATTTATTACGACAATAATTTTTATTTTACTTCAGTTTTATGGTGTTTTTATGGCCAGCCATTGTTATACCGACGCTACTGACATTCGTTCTCATTCCGGTGTTCCTACTCCCTCCAACACTTTAATGCCAAAAGGAGGTTAGCGAGCTTTACAGTTCCACATGCATATATATAGTCGAGCGTGGCGAGATGTTTATGAAGCAATTGTCGGAAGAAAATTTCTGTTCGTTTTGTGCATCCAAAGTCTGGAAAGAACAAGTGTCTGCATGTTGTAAATTCGTTTTTCGCTATCTATGCGTTATTAAATTTTTACGAGCGAATATTGCAGAAGATATTTGGATCGATAGATAGCTGCTTACATCGCTCGCTCGTGATAAAAATCAAGTCGTCTCTGATGAGGTTTTTGAAAACGTACTCTGATAAATCAATATAAGACTCAATTTTTTAACATGTAAGGAAAGTTGAAGTATATAGCTTCGTCGTAAAATGAAACATGTTTTCAAGCTCGTGTTTGCCAGTGTTTTCGGAATTTTATAAATAAATTATTGTATACATCGCTCCCTGTAGATATCTTATAAAATATAGACGAGAAATCAATGAGTCTTTGTGCGCACTATTTTTTGTTCATATGAAATAACTGACTAAGTATTAGAATCAGGCCTTGTATTATAGGTTCATTTCATAGAGCTACATTTGAACTAACGAAATAGTTACCGCACTTTTGAGTTTTGAGAGTAAATCTTTGTACTTTATAAAGCTTCAAACTAGTCTTGCTACGTACCAACAGTGGCGGCTCGTGATTTTTTGGGACGGGAGGGCACCGCGGGGTCTGAGTGTTTAATATCAAAAATTAAGTACAGACAAAAAATAAACTCAATATGCTATTTAATTAACTTGTTTGAAAATGAAATCTATCCGCCGTTCCTTACGATCAGCAAAATGATTAATAACTAATTCGTTGATGTCAGTAATTGTTTTTCAATGTAAGTAGATAAACACCGTTCACTTTCAGCTGTTGTCATCGGTATGGTGCAAATTATTTTCAATAGCTTCACAGATTCGGCAAATGTAGTTGTTAAATTATTTTCATAGAAACATTGCAGTAATGTTAGAGCAGATGAAGCAGTTCCAAAATCTGGTCTATTATACAAAATTACCAATTCGCATCGAACTATAAAAGCTAACTAGGGAAATGTAGCCGAATCTGTCGTCTCGTCTGCTTGTATAGCGATATAATGGGCTTTGTTAATTTCGTCTAGAATCAAAGTGCGAGAAACTTCGTAGATACTGTCCAGCAATTCATTTTGAATGGTTTTTGACAAACCCATAAAAACTCTATTATTAGACTTGTGGGTGCTGTCAATTCCTACAAATAAATTAACCAATCCACGAAAGATCCCCGGATTCGCACTGTGTTTCGTCATGGCCCATTAAAGCGATTTCAAACATGACACAAAACTTAATGCAGTCTATTAATTTTCCAAGAGTATGTCTGTTTTTACTGACGTTTTCATTGTGCTGAATTATATTTAATCTATCTATATGCAGTGTTCAGCTGGCACATTATAGGTATTTACCCTTCCCAAAACTGAATATTCTATCATGTTACTAAGTTGTTTTTCACTTACTTTATGTCTTTTTACTTTCTCACCAAAGTGTTTTAAATCTCTACTACTGTTAGAAGTCCAGACAGGGTCGCTTTGTGGAGTGTTCCTAATTAAGCACACAACAAAAAATAGTATATAAAACTACAAGTTTCATAACACACGATTTTTGCGCACGCGTTTAAGTTAAGAACAAGAACAAGTGTGCAAAATGTGTTATGAAACGTGTATTTTATACTATTTTTTTCTATTTCGGTTATTAAAAGTTCATAAAAGCTTAAAATGAGAGACATGTTTCGTTCGAACATTTTAAATATTTTAATATACAGTTCGTCTAATGGATCATTAGACGCACGTCATTAATTTTTATGCGTACGAATCAAATAGGTACTTCCAGTTCAAGTTAAGCACTATATACATAATGCATTAATATAAACTTCACATTTTTTAATTTTTCAATTGATTAATGCAGTAGTCTAGATATGATTTGTATTGCAGACATACGTATTTTCCGCACTTGAATATTCGACACCGATATTAAATAAGGATAGATAGACTGACCGACAATCTTTGCTTATGTTATCAAATAATTACGTGCGTCTAAAGATCCATTAGACGAACTGTATATACTTAGAATCCGATGTAGAATTAACAAATTAAATAAAAAACATATGTTTCCATTTGAAAAAAAATATTGATGGTCGTAACTTACTTTTGTTGTTTTTTATTTAATTTGTTAATTCTGCATCGCATTCTAAGTATGTTTCATGTACCATGTCCTATACCCAAACTCAACAGTTATCGAGAAATTTACAATTGAACATGCAGTTATTGATATGTTCAATTGTAAATTTATCGATAACTGTTTAGTTTGGGTATAGGACATGGTACATGAAACATTCTTAGAATTCGATCTAGAATTAACAAATTAAATAAAAAACGTATGTTTCCATTTGAAAAAAAAAAATTGATGGTCGTACTTTATTTTTGGACCACCTTTTGTACATCAATTTACCATAAAAAAAACCGCAGTTAAAAATAAAAATCGACCTATCCGAGCGTTTTTCCATAAAACAAAACCAAAAATTTTAAATGAATTTATTCCAATCCGCGCGTCCTCACTATATATTACATACTGGACAGCCATGCGGCACCATAGATGAGTGCCCCACCGCGGACGTATATCTGCGCCAGTTTCATCGCTCGATTTCCAATACAGACGGGGCCTAACGGGGCAGTCGCGCGAGATGCCCCGGAGCGTACATCAGACTGCGATTTTTAAACGCGCTGAAAAGACGGACTGTTACTTCCGAAAACATATTATTTGTTATCAAACAAATCAGAAAAAGTACATACAAATTAGGTATTTATAATTAATTTATCTGTTAAAAGAAATTTGTCATGGGGAAATTTGTCACAGGGGGGCAGTGCCCCGTTTCCCTCCCTGCAGTAGCCGCCACTGCGTACCAAGCACATACCGTGTCTTCAAATTCTTACCTCATTGAAGTAGTCTGTTTTTGAGTAATTAAGTAATCAATGTTGGTGTACATGCTAAGGTTTTGAAAACTTTAAATTTTAACAATTATACTTAAATTCAAATTAGAGACGTTTATTATTATTTGTGTCTGATTACGTGCACTATCACCAACCATTAAAAAAGCATGGCCGTCTCTAACGAGGAAAGTATTTGAAGGCACTGTATTAGAAAATGCTTCCTTACGTGATTCTTGCAAAAACTCGATTAACTCATATCATCATTAATAAATCAATATCCTTTACCCTCATCTTTAATCTGGAATACACTACAAAATGAACAAATAATAAGATATTTTGTATTTTATAGATCACCAGCCACTTGTTATCCAATTATATAAATAAAATGAAACTCTCTTTAAAAATACAACATTTCAATAGTGCGCCTATGGGCGATGTGTCATCAACCTTTCGTGTCCGCTCCCCAGTTACAACGGAGCTTGTAAACGAGAAGAGCTGACCAATATGTCTGTAGACAACGTTGACAACAAGTCTGACACCATCATTATTTCTGTACCTAAATCAAAAAATAATTTCCGAGATTCTTCGCAATTACAGATACAATATGGATCGATTTAATTAAGAAATATTATAACTTGCGGTTTATTAATACTAGTCATAAGCGATTTTTCTTGACTTCTCGCAATAGTCAGTGTATTAATAATCCAATGAGTATTAATATAGGCAAAATTCCGAAGGAGATTGCGAGTTTTTTGAAATTGCCAAATCCAGAATTGTTTACACAGGGCACTGTTTTAGAAAATCTAGTGCAACACATTTGGCAAATCGTGATGGTGATTTGTTGACCTTAAAAAATCATGGGAGTTGGAAGTTCTCAGTTCTGGCTGAGGGTTATATTGAATCCTCCTTAAACAAGAAGAATATAAACATTTGGGATGTTGGAACGAAACCACTACAATTGATGGAAATAACAGTTTATTCTATCAACAAGTACGAGTAGTTTGCCTGGTGTTACTCTAAATGCCCAAGATACATTTCATGTATCTATCAATGGATATAGTAACTGTACAATTCAAGAACATAATTCAAAATAAAATATTGAATAGGTTATTTTTGAAGAATGGATCGTTGCAATTTCCTTTTATTTATTTTGCCCATAGTGACATATATTTCTAAATAGTTGTAAAATATTTTATTTCGTTTCATTTTTACGCATCATTTTCCATGAGTTAATAGCGTTATTATGACATCAGATTAGAAAAACATTTAAAACATACGCAATTGTTAGAAGTAAACTAACAATAATACCCGTCTTAAATTTTCTACATTGAATGAAGAAAGCCGAAAGACTAGCGGCAGATATAAAAGAAAAAACATAGTGTGACTGCCGCATTTACTAAATCTAACGGGAACGTACTAAAATATAGTAAGAGAACATTTGTTTCCACGACACTTTTATAGGTTTTAACGACTGTACTTTTATGAAAAAAGGATATTCTTTTTATAGTTTTAGCGCGAGTGTTGCAAGTTGTTAACGTATTTAAGCTATTAGCGCCGGGTGCACAACAATACATAAAAAGGAATGTACTTTTTATTGCCGAGTGTTTCTTTAAGGCTGGCGTAGCGTACGCTGCACTGAACAATATTCACGTTGAAAACATGCTCACATTTTTTTGATAAGAAATGGAAACTATTAATTTAATTATTATAAAAAGTACACAGTTATGTTAAGGAAACTTGATGAATTGTAACTAAATAGGTTTGACAAGCAAAATTAATTTATATGTAGCTAGACAGACAATATGGGTCGCTAGGGTATGATCGAAAAGAAAAGGTTGTTAGAAAAATCTTTTTATTTGAAAAGAGGTACATAAAATTTTTATGTCTGATGAGTATTAGAATATATACAGGCTGACGCACTTCCAGTTTCACCGGAAATGCACGGAACTTAATTTTTTTTTAAACGACTCACCCTATATATTTTTGGATTTTCTTGTACTGCTTTAAATTGTCTGTTCAACTGCATTTTCTTTTTCAAAATTGAGCCAATAGTTTTTGAATTATTAATTTTTTTTAAAAATATTTGACCAAAACACGTGTTCAGAAAAAATCATTTTCACATTGTTTTTATAAGTGAAAACATTAACTTTGGTGGTGCTTGTAGCCAAGAAAATTCTGCATCATTTGGTAAAGTTGCACTCGACAATACCTCAAAAAACTTTGTTTTTTCAAAGCCTACTTCCCGAAATTTTCACATACCAAAAACATATTTCTTTTAAATGGAACACCCAGTATTTTATTGTGGCATTTTGATCCCTCTTTTATTCTCTTTCGTTTTTGTTAACAATGCCCTATTCCTATCTTTTGTAATTTTTGAGATAATCACTATAGGAGCAATTAGTGGTCAACTACAGAACTACGGGAGCTGTTCTGTGCACCCAAATATTCGTTCAATAAAGGCTGGAATGTGGCTGACTGCCTGAGTCAACTGTTAAAGAAAGTCGGTATACATTTATGTCAAACTTATAAAAGCATCGCTATTAGTTATCATCCAAATGAATTATTCTTATGAAGAGTTAATAGATATGATTGACGCTTTGGGTGAAACTGAAAGAAACTCTTTGCTAGCATCCAGACTTTATGCACAGCGATCCCTGGTAGAAGTTAACCGAAGCCAGAAACCTTCGAAGGTATAAAGCGGACGGTTTGAGTGAACAGAAAGTATTGATTATGAAAGAAAGAGCCGAAAGAAGCAATAACTGGTGAAGATAAGACGTTTATCGATGGTACTTGCGAGTGTAGTCGAACACCTCCATACTAGTACTACGAAAATTAGTCGTCAGTTAGATGTAAGTCAAATTTGAGAATCTAGAATAATTAGGAAATATGAAATTCACTCGTAGCATATTGATACACAGGGTTAGATGAAAAAAAATTCAGAATCGCTTACATTTTTGTCAATTGTCAGCAGATAAATTATCCTGGCTTTCTCAATTTTTTGTTGTTTACCAACGAAGCCACCTTCTATTAAAGTGACTATGTTCATCTTCACAATTTCCGTTATTATAACACATAACCCCCCTCCCTCACTTTATCACACCAGTAAACTTTCAAAATCGTTGGTCATTAAAAATGTGGGGAGAAATGGTGGGTACTTTTTGAAGACATCTTCAAATATGTCAGTAAACATAACCTTTATTTTATTTCGATGTTAACCAACAGTGTCAAAAATGACATACTGCAAATGGACATTGCCAGAATTAAAAAATTGAAATACGATGCTCTTTATTCAGTAAAATTATTACTTTTGGGATAGTTGGATTTAACATTTACTTTGTTTGACAGTTGACTAAGGAAGTCGGGCGCCATTCCTACCTTCCATTGGTTGAACGAATATTTTGGTGCATAGAACAACAGCGCTTGTAGTTCTTTAATTGACCGCTAATTGCTCATACAGTGATTATCTCAGAAATTACAAAAGGTAGATATTGTTAACAAAAATGAAAGAGAATAAAAAAAGGAACAAAATGCCTCAATAAAATAATGGGTGTTCCTTTTAAAAAAAACAAGTTTTTGGTATGTAAAAATTTCCGGAGTAGGCCTTGAAAAAACAAAGTTTTTTGTGGTATTGTCGAGTGCAACTTTCCCAAATGATGCAGAATTTTCTTGGCTACAATCACCAGCAATGTTAATGTTTTTACTTTTAAAAACTATGTGAAAATTATTTTTTTCTGAACACTTGTTTTGGTCTAATATTTTCAAAAAAAATTAATAACTCAAAAACTATTGGCTCAATTTTGAAAAAGAAAAAACAGTTGAACAGACAATTTAAAGCAGTACAAGAAAATCCAAAAATATATAGGGCGAGTCATTTAAAAAAATTAAATTCCGTGCATTTCTGGTGAAAATATTTTTACAATATGCGCAATAAGCAACCATTAATCTCTCACTAATTGTTTTTTCTCTTATTTAAAACTCAAAAGAGCAATCGAAGAAACGGCTACTAATGACTCAGCTTGTATATCCAAATATATAATAATAATTACCTCTGTAAATATATTACAACTTGATTGGAAGTATTTTATATACATGACACATTCTAAGAGGAAGAGATTGTTGGAAGATTTGTGATGCAGCTTGAATTGTGATGGAGCATTTGTAACTTAATTGGCCTACGTCATTTATCTAAAAGGTCAGATAAACATGTTTATTTACAACCATACATACATGACTTTTCAAATATTTGAAAGTGCCACTTTCCTTCCCGCCCTCATTTCCCAGGCTCAATTTCAATTAAATATTTGTTTATTTTTAATTTTTCTTAATTCATTAAAAAAAAACCTTTCAACCACTTTTTTATGAACTTTTTAATTGTTCATAATATGTCTATTTAACACTTAAATGATTGGAAGTAGAAATAGTTATAAGAATTGAATCAAACGAACTATAACAATCCCATAACCATGCACATACTTTCTTATTTTTGATCTACCGGACCCACATAACACTATTAATTGTATAGGTTGAAATGTGGTTTTGTTCATAAGAGAACGAAGAATCAACACATTTAATATATATTTAATTTTCTGTGTTTTCGTTAAAAACTTGTCCATGACTTTTAAAATGTTAATACGGAGAGTTTTAGAATTACTAATACACAAATATTGTATACGTTCTACGGATATTACTAGTACGTATTACGAAACAAGTGCATCCAGCATATTGAATTGAACTTCAAACATATTGCCGTGGTCTCTTGCATATTAATAAGATAATAGTAATAGCATTAAGATTTAATTTAAGTATATAAAATATAAAAGAGACAATAATAATAAGTTTTATTGTATTCCAAGATTTAACATGAGTATATTAAGTTGCATACATTTTAAAGTGAGAAAACATAGACATAAAAATGAATTTATATTTACAATTTAGATATCAAACAGGTATAAAATAAAAGACAAGATAAAATTTAAGCTATATAAATTTCTCTTATAGAAAAGGGAAAAGAATTAGTCATCTAAATGCAATAAGATTGTATGAAGAAAACAAAATCTGATATGCACGGGAGATAATATAATTGAATAAATTATGTAAACTTGAGAACGTGCATAAGGTAATAAAAGTTTATTAAATAAATCATGCAAAAAGAATAAAAATTCACCTTAACTAATGACTATATAAGTAAATAAATAAAAAAGGATATAAATAAAGATGTTCTGAGACCATACAATCTGCAGTAGTGTTTTTATAAACGACAGCTGGCAATAATAAAATACATTCATGAATTCGTATATGTAGTATTATGTTTCATAAGCTGTAGAAAGGTTTTGTACGGTTTTGATGACCTACAAAAAGAAAATATAATGTAAACTTGGTTTGTAGTTTATTACAGATAAATATATCACCGTTGGAGAAATGCTGGACAATTTGTGAGAAACTTTTAAAGTGCAAACGGACCATTCTCGGGGTGTTGACATTTGGAAGTGAGGGAACTGTCAAAAGACAACAAGTGCGCGTGTGTGTGTGTTCGAATCACAACGGCAACCTGAAAAGCAAAGAGCTCACTGAAGACGCAGGGTGACAACTCAAATGGTAGTTTCTGAGGATGGCGTTGAGAGCGGTCACGTGTTTTCCCGAGGATATAAATTGAAAACAAGAATCGACAAGATTCATTCATTCATTGATTGATTCACGGATTAGCTGGTTATCTGAAAAGAGAATAACAGTAACTTAAAATCGTAGGGTTAGATACACCACGATTCATATTTATTTCTTTTGTATTAGCGTATTAATTTTTATTTGCATTTAAGTTTAATTCATTTATTTTCTTTGGTTAATTGTCTTTGTATTTTTAAAAATAATGGAGATGCAAATGGCAGAATTTGAGAAGGTTTTCAATGCTTCAAAGTAAGTTTGATACAAAGAGTTATCAATGTGGCTATGCGTGTATTGAAATATAACGTGCAAATGTATATTCAATATAACGTTGTGCAACCGGGATAATAAATGTTTTCCTGTAATAGTAATAAGCATTCATTAGTTTCAAGTTTACAAAAATGAAATTATTAATGGTGTTGGGTGTTAAGAGGATATAGCGTGCAAATGTATATTTTCTGGCACTTTATTAGGCATCATTAATGTATACGATAATTTTTGATTATAAATTAATGACTTAAAATTAAATTTTTAATAAGGAAAGTGTTTCTGGGTAGCGGACTCTGAGATGCTAGATATAACACGTGCGAATGGTTATAGATAGTAATCAGATTCAAGCTTTTTCTCCGAACATTGACCATTGCGAAGTTCTAAGTTTGTCAGAGCATTACGTGCGAATATAATGTCTCTGATGGAATAGAACTAGCATAAAATATAAATATTATACAAAAGTTAATTGAATTTTATTTGTTTTGAAACAGGAAAATATTTTAGATTTCTATTTGATTAAGTATAAGAAAAATATATTCGTACCATAAAACGTTACAACCTAGAACAAGGTACAAACGTTTTCTCTTAATTATGTTTCTTTTAAATAAAATGGTGAATATAGTATAGCGATGCTATCTATTATGTAATAAATGTTAAATAAATTATACAATTATGTTTTATATGGTTTCTGGTTTTCATTTAAATAAGCTATAACCTTATCCCAATCAAAAGTAAAACAAGAGATTTGACGAGAGAGGAGAAATTTAGATACACTGATAGAATTCACGTATACTTATAAAGTACGTGCTGTTAAGATAAATAAAATATACATTAAGGATAATAAAAATTATCATCATCTTTATTATTTATGTTGCTGGAACAGCACACAACATAATTTATTTGGCAAAGCCTAATGTATGGCAATATTACAATTATTATATTCCAAATAGTCATGTTGCCACAGCAATATGTTGTTAAATGTAAATTCCTTGTTTGCTTTATTGCTTTTCCATTTAACATGCAAAAATGCAAGCATGCATTGTGCACGTTAAGCGAACGCTGATATAGCACCATCGCATCACCTGTATAGTTTTTAGTAAAATATTCGAATATTTCGAAAGTAAGTATTTCTTTGTTTTAATTACTGGACGATACGTTAGCGCATTCATGCTCGTTAACTGACTTTCTTGGCTTTCCGCTTGACTCGTTGTCGATCTTCTAAATTCTGGAATGTTTGACATTCCACGCTGAGAGTTAGATTAAAACATTACGGAGAATTCAGATTTGCTTTTGTCCGTCGGGTTATTTCATCATCTTGACGACTACCACCGCGACGGACGCTCTAACCGGCGTAAACGGTTTTATTAAAACAACTCTTGTGCATTATTCTTTCGGTCCCTGGAGTTCTTCCGTCTCGAAATGGTCGGAGAAAGATGGCCGTCGCCGATAAGCATTCCTCTAGAGGTAATAAAATTCCTCCGCTTTTCTTTCTGGATAAAACAACGGCAAATGAGATAAAATGTCTGGAAACGTGTAGAATGTACAAACTTAATTAAACGTTGTTTGTATGGATTTGTAGCGATTGCAATTAATAACTTTCCTGTTTTCGTTTCTTTCCCCAAATTGTAAATATTGATTTTAATTTAAATACTAATTTTATTCCATTAATTTCTATATTAGTGTCTGTAAATATTCGCACTTGATTTCATATGATTAATAACGAGTAAAAATAGACTTGATTGTCATGCCCGCTTCTGTGATTTTGCTATAGGTTTTAGAGTGTTGTGCCATTCAATATGACTGAAGCTTGAAACTAGAAACCTGGCATTGGCGTGCTTTGAAAACATGTTTTCGGTTCCCGAATATATGAAATATTTACTTTCTGTGGTTTTATATGAGTTCGATGTATCTGATCTGCTAACTTCTAATGATTTATATCTGAATTGCTAAATCAGCCAAAACACATTTAAAAGGTCTTTTGGTTGTGCTTGGCTTTTTTATTACTTCATCTTAACATCGTTGACTGAAATTACCTTTTATTTGATTTCGCATTTTATCACGTTAATCATTTTTTCTTTATTAACACTAATGCTTGATTGTGCTTCGCTCTTTTACTACTTCACCTCAACACCTTTCGGAGAAATAAATCTTGATTTGATTTGACAATTTGTCATGTTAATTATTTTCACACACTATGGTTTGCTTATCTTCTTATTCTGCAATATTTTTTCCTTGGTAAAAAGATTTGTGATTCTGTATGGGTAAATAAGAAGTTTCAAGTTACTTTGTGATCAATTTGATTACGAGCATATTCCTTAATAAACATTTCTATGGAGTATTTCCAGTTTCCTTGTTCATTCCACCGGGCATTACGAACAAAGGCCCATCTTGGCAATTAAACGGTATTGTTAAACTTAATTTAAATATTTTTCAACGATATTAAGCTCAATTAGTTGAAGATAAATATGTTTATATATATTTTGTGATAAGGGATTTTTCTTTTGCATTTATTTCATGTCTCTGCAGTCTAACAAATTCATAAATACTTATAACCGCACTTATTACAATGACAATTATATGAAAACTACTTAAATATGGTAGGGAACGCCATTAACAAATTGGAATTACATAGGACAACAAAATTAGTAAACTACTTAAACCGCTAACTTCACATTCAAAAGTGGAAGTAGATATTGATGTCAAGTCCGTGGAAGATAGAAAAAGATCATGTCAGTCAGCTTCGATCCCATGTTGTAATTTATTACTGCTAGCATAAGAAATAGATATGCCCTCTTACGCTACATAACACCTTTTGTTATTTTGATGCTTTTCCATACTGCTGTCCATAATATTTATATTCTTAATATTATTCCACGCTATTTCTTTCTTTATTAATTTCTTATAAAATAATATTTATGCTGCCTTCATATAATATATGAGTGACAACTTCAATACTCAAAAAGTATGTATGCATACAATTCAAACTCTCTTAAATTTATTAGTGGAATTTAAGACGTCAAATGAGTACCCGAATCAGTCAACAAATTATCATAACTTATATTCGAATGCACCAATTACACAAAACCGAGTTTACAAATTTTATAATCAACAAACAGATTCTAAGGTCATTAAGAATGTTTTGATTTTTAAAATACCTAAATGTTGATATTTATAAGATATACGATTGATCAACCATTGAGTAACCATGACATTTATGCGCCGAGCTATTTCGTGTCATAGAAAAGCTATAGTAGAATAGTTTTAGCAACCGATACCGTAAAAGTGCGAATAGTGATGTTTTTAATTACATAGTTTAATTTTAATGTTTTGAAAACTTTCCGCTTGATGTTATTTTGTAGTTGGACTGAATCGCCCTGTAGACGATTCAGTTCAACTACAAAATTACATTTCCATTTCTAAATTAACAGGTTATTGTTTTTTTCAATTTCTTCGTGTAGAGAAACCATTTTAGATTGTGTCTCCGTCATTGGAATTTTTTTTATGGCTTGGATTTTGGAGAGAGCTTGACGAGGATATTCAAGGCATTCTCCTGGCAACAATATTTTTTTACTGATAAAAAGATATTGAATTAAAATGGCTTAGATAATCAAATATATTTTATTATTCAATAGAATATATTTAGAATATATTTTTATATATTTATTTATGACAGTTACGGAGCAGCTATAAAACTGTGATGATTGTATAGAATTGTTATTTCTAATAATTTTGATTCATTTTTTTTCGTTTAGGTGACCTGAATAATTAAGTTTTAAAGTATCATTTATTTTAAAGATCTCCTCACTTACTTGGAAACAATAATTCCAGTATTTGGATCTCATCAAATCATATTCCTCGTCTATAACATTCTAAAATAATTTGAAAAACTTATTGAAACATTTTATGAAAAAACGACCACTGTTATCATCATTATCCTAATCTAATGCTGGCGTATCTTCTTCTAAGTCTACTGGACATACAGTGATGTGCAAATGTATGGAACCAAGTAAATATCTCTTGAGTTTCTAGAGATGTAGAAATTAAATTTGGTGGGTAGATATTACACTATATTTTGTATTTAGTTCGAATGTTTTTATCGCAATTCAACTTCCAGTTTAACCGGAAGTAATGTCAGCTTGAAATTTTTAAATAGAACACCCTGTATATTATTTTAGTTTTGAATAGAACACTTTATTGCGAGTACAAAAATAATGGGTTCGATATGTTTTATTTCATGGCCAACCGTGATATTAACAAAAAAAAAATTATTTTTTTGTCGTAGTCATGTTTTATTTTACTATGTTTAGCGCCCTTTTCAGTAATTTAAGTACTGTTGTACTCAATTTCAGTTTTGGTATTTAATGTTATTGTTACATTTGTGATTTACACTCGCAAAATACTAGATCTTAGCATTGTAACAAAAATCACTCTTTTGTTAATATCACGGTTGGCCATGAAATAAAACATATCGAACCCATTATTTTTGTACTCGCAATAAAGTGTTCTATTCAAAACTAAAATAATATACAGGGTGTTCTATTTAAAAATTTCAAGCTGACATTACTTCCGGTTAAACTGGAAGTTGAATTGCGATAAAAACATTCGAACTAAATACAAAATATAGTGTAATATCTACCCACCAAATTTAATTTCTACATCTCTAGAAACTTCAGAGATATTTACTTGGTTCCATACATTTGCACATCACTGTATATCTACAATTGTCTAGTCAAAAGTCTAGAAAGTCCTTGGAATTTCTCTTGTAAAGTGCCCACTACAGATTTGGCTTGTTACTTCAATCTGTGGTTAGTATTTATTAAATGTGGGCATCTCATTGACTAACACCAGTCTTTCTCATACTCAACCAACTATCCCTTACCACATTTCTTTCTTTCTTTTTGAAGTGTAAACTTCTTTGGGCGCGTTGCGTTGATTGTGGACACTAAACAAGACTGAGCCGTCACGCTCGGCCATGTAACGCTCGTTCGGGCAAATTCGGCTCGAGTCGACTAAGGGAACGAGAGAAATATATCATATAGAGGTATTTAATTTCAATTAAATTGAAATTTAAATGAATAAATAAATTCATGTCCCCGAGCTGATTCAATCCCGAGCCGCACGGGTGAAAAGCCGGCACGTTAGCATCAGACCAGCGCGGGACTCGTAAGCGAGGTCTATTTACATATATATATATATATACATGCGTCCGAACCGACCCAGAAGCGTATCGGAAAATCTCTCCGTCAAGGAACCCTTTAAAGTTGTTCGTACACCCACGCGATTATATTTCACGGACTGTGTTGCGTTCGCCAATTGGTAACTTCGCGGACGGTTAACCAAAAAATTTGTTGTGTGTGTATGAGACATTATCTCTATAATAATATAATATAATATTTCGCGCTCAGATAAGTTTTAGCATTTTTATTAAAATGATATGGATGACTCGGAAACTGATCAGTATATTCCGGGTGTTAAATAACGTCCACACGCATTACTATAATTTGTATACCAATGCACAACAGAAACGTTGAGAATAGAGCATTGCTTTAATTGCTCATTATATACGAATTTATAAGCATTTAATTCTTTTCTGTTACACAAGATGGATGAAGAAAATCAAATCGATGACAAATTAAAACGAAAAAGGGATTTGTCTAATGCGCGCGTGAAGAAATATCGTCAAAAGAAGCACACTAAATCTCAGCAACTGAATTCATCGATGCAGGATGACCGTCATGTAATATAGAACGAACAAAAAAAGTTGGATTTCGTATTATTAACCTCGCCTTGATGGAAGTTTTCACTTCTGCCGTGTGGTTTTAAGCACACCCATTTTCTTGTTTTGTTTATTCTTGGTTCTGAACTTTTTGATTCCAAAATTTGTTCATATTTTTTGACAAAATGAAGCATATATTTTTCATCAGAGAAAAAATTTTCACTTTTTCTCTCTTTAGTCTGGAAAAACTTCTGTTGATATTTTGTGACACAATTAATAAATAAATACTCACATTATTATATTAGAGTTGCAAAAACACCTAAAGCACAATAAAGACGTTTGTAACTTTTTAAAATCAAAATTTAAATATTAACAGCGCATGTCAAATTAAATAATATATAAATTGCAGCATAATCAAACATGTTTGCTTAACGACGTTAATTAATTAATCTCTAGAACAAGAGAGGAAATCACAACCCTTTCGTTAAGTTACTCTTTAAACAGTTATTTAACCAAATCAATTATTTAGTTAAACACGCGTTAATGAATGTTTTAACGAAAGGAAAATCTTTACTTATTCTATACATAAGAATACTTACTACTACTATTAAGTATTTACCAAAAACACAAATGTAACGATTTTTCTTGCATAGAAGTGAAGAAGTAAAATACAAATGACATATTTTCACTCTAATCCAATTTCCCTAGCACATTTGTGACAGGAAAAGAGCCAAGGGAAAAATCACACATCATAAACTTTTATCATCCTGTACTGTGCACAGATAGGTACGGATTACGAGACGTGAGACCATAATTCACCCGTGATTCCCTCGGCTTTCTTCCACTCGAATTGTAGATTTATTCAAGCGAAATTGTGTCTTTAAACATGCTTAAATTCATATCAAATCCTGTGTATAAAATTATGTAAAAAAGAATATATATTTCAACCTACGTATAGTGTTGTTGCCTGATACATTCCTAATTATAAGTACAACATAAATAAATTTACAGAAGAAGAATATAGACGGTTAGACAAATATTGAATTTTAATAATATTTTCTGTATTTATGTATATATACTGTGCTGCATTCTCAAAATTCAACTGTTATAAACATGTCATTACATAGCTACCAGTACAATGTGTGAATAATTTAGTTGAAGTAAAGTATAATAAAGCGTATAAAATTATTTTGGTGCACATTTACACCAAACTAATTCTGCCAAATATTGAAGGTATCGAATGAAATCCGGTAATATTCGTTTATTATCTCTTTGTCATAAATTTATAAAAAAATCTGTATTAATAATAAAAACAACTACACATATTTTTCACAGCAATCGAGGCAAACCTTGATTATAATAATAATAAGCAATCTCAAGATAGAAAAAAATCCATTGAGATCACATTAAGTTTTTAAACCATGATTCGCTGGGCACCTATAGCAGCATCCAATCAAAAATTAATTATTTGAGATTCTTGATTGTATATGACTACAGTAGTATACTTTTAAAACATAATAATTAGATTACTTTCATATTCAGCACCTCCATGTGATTATCAAATTTTGCTCTGTATCTACCATCATCATTGGTTTGTTGCTGCAATTTAAAAACCATTAATATTCTTCTGTCGATATTTAATGCTGATTATTTATTAAGTTAAAGGTTTACTCAAAGAAAAATTTCCTGTAAATGAATTGTGTACCCTGACACATATTACGATATCAACGGGCCCAAGATTGAATCTTGGGGTGTACCTTGTACAATCACTGTAACTTTTTGTATTATTATGTGCCGTTAAACAACAAAGGAGATAAGATATATTTGATAGATAATATGGAATTAATTATAATGTTTTTCCACGAATAAAATATCCTCGTTTAACATACTATACTCCGTTAATTGTGTCAAAGCCTTTGCTAAAATCAAAAAATAAACGGAATTGTTGAATTCTGTTGATAGAATACATTCAGAAATAAATGAAAATAGCTTTTGTCGGAGAAACCGCTGGGTAAAAGTCTGAACAGATTATTTTATATGAAAATATTTGTATGAAAGCAGATAAGGGCAATCGCACGTTTTTTAAAAATTAGTTATATAAATTCCAATAGTTTTCACAAATTAGTAAGGTTAAGTGTACTTGATCGGGATAACATTTATTTTTGCATTAAAATATACTACAACTATGTCAAGATTTAATATTGTTAAGGTTAAATAAAATGTTTTTAGTTAAAATTATTATTAGGGCGAATGTAAATATGATTGAAAAACAATAAGAATGTTAAATATACTAAGTACATTAATTACATTTGGAAGATTTACTAATAAATCTTCCAAATGTAATTAATGTAATTATTGTAATCGTTTTAAAATTCTTATGTCTGGATTTTTATGTGAAACTCTATTAATCCAAATCAGTCCAGAATAATTTTTTGAATACTATAACATGTATGCATAAAACGTTCAACTTCTCAGAAAGATGGTTGACAAATGTTGCTTCTAGCCACCAATTAATTATCATCGATAAGGAATTCAGATCCAGAATTTCATTTATCTGCGACCACTTTTCCTTTCAAGGGTCATCCTACATCTATCTGTATAACTCAATAAACACTTCAAATCGGAATATGTAGATTTTGCGAAATTTTCCACAGCAGACGTAAATAGTTTGATATCAAAACTTCGCATTGAATCCTGTAATGTACAGTTTTAACTTGAGATATGTACATGAATTACCAAGCCTTTATCGGCTCTACATAGGTGAAGCTCCATCAATGCCATCAATACTAGGCTAAATATGTCTTCACCATTCTTTCCTGCAACAGCAAATGAGAAATTAGTTTTTAGTGATTTTACCACCTCTAATATTTCACAAATATAAAATTAGTTTAGACCTTTCTTACTTATATCTTTACTTTCACCGATTTGTAAAGCCGGCAAGTTCATAGTTTGCTTCGGTGAAATGTTCACGTAGCTAATCATCAGTGCCCCGTTAAATATCTCAATTTTGCGAGAATTCGTGTTATCTGACAATGAAATGATCTTAATTTGTTAGATGGCTTTACTTCTGATCAACGAGTCGATGATCTCCAGGACTGCTAAAATACCATATACTGTTGTCGAAAACATCGACAGCAGAATATGTTTTTTTTTTTGCTAACAGATGGAAAATCGTTTAACTACCACTTTTAGTTATCTTTGGAATTAAGTATAATATCTTCAGACTTTTTGATTGTATTTTAATTATGTTACAGCATCTCAAGAATAACTCTTTGGTTTGTCCTTATGTTGTGGGTGGTTTTTTAGTAAATTACGGAGTTTACTGGGAACCATTCCGTTATTTGACATTGTTGTTAAACAAGTAATAGAAGAAGGACTCGAGAAGTGTTTTTTTCTATAATAAAAAACCATATTGGATGTGAATATGTAATTTTAATATTTTCTTTCGACAAGGTGGATTGTTTTTGAAACGTCAATGGAAATTTGTTAATGTGTAAAATTGTAGTTCTTCACTAAAAATCTATTAAATTTAAAATGAAGTAATTTATCTAAATTATAAACAAAGCATAATTCTCATTCTATATTAAAATATAGAATAAAATATGACGGAGCTCACACATGTTGTATGACCACAGCGTTATTTCTACAGTCACTGTAATAGTAAAATTATAACAATGAAGTGTATACAAACATAGATAATAATAGCACTGTTAAACTTTCTTTAATATTTCCTGTAATATACAGGGTGAGTCATCTAAGTGGGTAAGGCCGATTATGCCTTTATGAGTAAAGATATTTCGAACCTGTTTTTTCCTTATGATAGCTGTTCATTAGGAGCACATTTTAAAAATATTTTGTATTATACAGAGTGTTCCATAACTTGGTGGCTAACCATAGTTATAGTTCTTTAAATGGAACACCCTATATATTATTGCATTTTTGAATTCCCCGTATAATTTTTAGTCAAAAAGTTACAAGATAGTATAGGCCTAAAGTGTAAAGTTTTTGACTTATTCCCATTTTTTTGAAAAATTCAGTGTTTGTATAAAATTATATTTCTCGAAAACGACGTATTAGATGGACAAAAATTTTTGCACTATTGTTTACAATAAGAGGTCCTAATAGAAGCATGTTTTATTTTTTACAGTTACTAACTGCATGTGCAGGAAATTGGATTAAAATTAGATGACACGTTTTTGTATAAAAGTCAATTTTTTTAAATGGAACAGCCTGTATATCAGTTCATTTTTGAATTGTTTATTAAATTTCATATCAAAAACATGTAAGACGTTAATACTTTAAAAGTGACTATTACTGAGCTATTGTCTCTTTTTGATATAATTTTGTCAGTACTATACTAGATTAATTAAACCACAAAACTGACAAAATTATATTATAAAGAGACAATAGCTCAGTAATAGTCACTTTTAAAGTATTAACGTCTTACATGTTTTTGATGTGAAATTTAATAAGAAATTCAAAAATGAAATAATATACAGGGTGTTCCATTTGAAAAAATTGACTTTTTTGCAAAAACTAACAAAAGCATATCAAAAAATGACAGTAGCTCAGTAGTAGTCACATTTAAAGTATTAACGTTTTACATGTTTTTGATATGAAATTTAATAAACAATTCAAAAATGAACTGATATACAGGGTGTTCCATTTAAAAAAAATTGTCTAATACGTCGTTTTGGAGAAATATAATTTTATACAAACACTGAATTTTTCAGAAAAATGGGAATAAGTCAAAAACTTTACACTTTAGGCCTATACCATATTATAACTTTTTGACTAAAAATTATACGGGGAATTCAAAAATGCAATAATATATAGGCTGTTCCATTTAAAAAACTATAACTATGGTTAGCCACCAAGTTATGAAACACTCTGTAAATATTTTTAAAATGTGCTCGTAATGAACAGCTATCACATGGAAAAAAACCGCTTCGAAATATCTTTACTCATAAAGGCATAATCGGCCTTACCCGCTTCACCACGTATAAGTTATTAAGCCTTTTCATAATCCGTAAATGTTTCCGAATACAATTAGGAAAGGGTTGAATCCACAAATTATTTTGTTCTGTTAACATAATTATCTCAAAAAAATAATTTAAGTAAGTAATTTAAGATCACGTAAATTACTTCCCTCTATCTTCAGAGATACCTTATAAAAGCGACAAAACTGGCCTAGCCTACACTTTTATAATGTTATTAAGAATAACGTTCTATGTATACTATATGTACTAGTCTATCTTCTGACGCATCCCATGTATGCCTGCCTATATTAGTCCAGTCATTATAGTAAGTTCACCTCGGAATTCGAGATACCCAGCTGTAAGTCTGTAAATACTTGTATATTGACACCCTAAAAGTTGTCTCAAAACCTACATATGGTAGGGTGTGCGCAACTATTAAATTTCAGGGTCAAAGGTCACAAAAATCGGTTTTTTGCGCTTTTTTTGTAAATATCTCATTTCCTATGGGTTTTTTGCTATTTGTATTTATTATCAATATTGTAGAATACAAAATTCTCTACAAATCTTGTTTAAAAATTTTTTTTATACGGTGAACCGTTTTCGAGATAGAGGGCGGAGAGCGCGCGGTCACAGCATCACTTCAGGTCAACCGGTGCCTCCGGTCGAAAACGCGCCATATATAGTTGATAAACTGTCGATAAATCAATGATTATAAATATTTGTCAATTTTTATTAACTATTATGTTATATTTTATCATTTTTTTCCTAACCTATCCACTTTTTATTCAGTATTAATTTATTTAACAACTCTTACCTGCCCATGTAATTGCAGAATTGTTAATGAAAATATAGGAATTATATTTGAATTTTAACCTAATTAATATTAATAACTTCTTACATGATGAAAAAAAAACAAATAAATTATGAATTAATCTTTTTATTAAAAAATATCATTCAATACATTTATTTTTATTAAAAGTAAAAAAATAGAATAAAGGGTACAAAAACTACAATTTATAATTTAATCATCGTCTTCCTCTTCATCGTCGTCTTCCGGCTGCTGGTAAATTTCAATCTGGTCTTCATTATCGTCTTCAACGACATTTGTTTCAAGTTCTTCCATGATTTCGGGGTCAAAGGTTCCATCTTCGTCAATGTCGCTCTGATATTGTAGAGCATTGAGACAAGCTTGCCCATTACATTGGCCACAAGCTAAAGAGCATTGCAAGCCCGCTTTCCTGCATCCGCATCGCGAACCACAACCACTCTTGCAGTTGCAGAAAATTGTATTTAGCAAATCTTCTGGAGCAGGTGGAAAAATTGTCATGATAGGCTCCAGAAAATCGTTTCGCATTGCCCAACCCCATACCTGGGGTTCCAAATCATGCCCTAACCAAGTTTGAACTTGATAATATACACGTTTGAAATGTTGATGAGCAGCTGCACTTGTTGGTGGAATATTTGAAAGCTGCACAGGTTTATTAAGTTTTGTAGACTTGACGTAATGCATATAACGAAGATGATCGAGACTTTTCACAGATTTCGGAGCATTATAGACTGCCAATAGGGTTTGAGTTCCACTCTCTAATAATCTCTGGGCCGAACAATTTTTTTCCTCAAATGCTGCAGCTAGTTCATCCAAATTTGTCAGTTTCTCTAAAACTTTTAATAATGATTTTTTCCCCTTTTTAAAAAGCGCAGAAGTTGTGTCACAGCCACTTAATGCGTGCAGAAATAAAATATGTGTTTTGGAATGAGGATAATTATCAAAACTTTTAGTCGAGTATATCTCCGTTTTTACATTTCCTTTCCCAACTTTTTTAAAGAAAATTTCTTGTTCGTAAGACAGTGTACGCCCAATTAAAATGACAAGTAAATCAATATCTTGTCCTATTATAACTGCAGTATTTTCAGACTTTGATTCTTCAATTGCAGTTTCAACAATAAGAACATCCGCATCATCTCTGGCTTGTTTCGTAGTAATATTCGCAGCTTGTAATTTTTCAGTTAACATATTAATGAGCATATCTTTGTTATTCCGATTTGATAAGAATTTTTCTTGAGTAACTGGTACAACCATTGTTTCATCGAAACAGACTTCATACGTTTTTGAAAGTGCAGCAGTTCTTCTCTGCTGCTCCATAGCTTTTACGTTCTTACTGTAGTCTGAATATCCGTCAAATACAACCATTATTTTGGAACTGTAATGTCTTTGTAAATAATTCATGTATTTATTAGAAATAATAGAAAAAGTATCTTCTCTGCTCCATACAACATGATGAAGAAGAAATCCGCCATCAATAATGAACGTCACATTATTTTCATTGAGAACAAAATCAATTGGGCTCATGTTGTCATACAATGACGATTTTGTTGTTTTTCTCATGCCATCATTATCAAATAGAGCTGTTGGATACGGACTCAATTCATATTGAAGATATTCTTCAAGATTACTTTCAAATTGTTTGCTGACAGTAATTCTTTGGAAGAGTAATAATGGATCCACTGCAACTTTACAATCATTTATTTTTACAGATTTGTTAACACTGGAAAGCGGCATTACTTTTTCTGAACGTTTAAACTTTATTTCAATAAATGATAGGCCGGTGATCTTCTTCATAGAGTTTAATCCAATTTCGTAAGCTCTGTGGCAGTTAATTTGCTCATTTCCAACAATTCCAGAAGCTATCGATATTAACTGCGTAGTATTTGGAAAAGGATCATGGAGTTTAAACCAATCAAATAGTATATTTACGTCAGCATTGTCTTTTTTCACTCTTGAGTCTCTGGAATCTACGTGTTGCTCGGTCGACTCTAAGGAGATATTACAGAACTTCTCCATTTCCTCACAAATAGTATTTGTGGCGTACATAGCATATACCCATTTACACAAAACACTTTCTTTCGTACTTCGACCACGAGATACTCCTCCTTCGGTTTTCATGGATTTCATGAGACTTTGTTCGATGACCATATCTGTCCATGTACCTGAATTATATATGGCGCGCTTTCGACCGGAGGCACCGGTTGACCTGAAGTGATGCTGTGACCGCGCGCTCTCCGCCCTCTATCTCGAAAACGGTTCACCGTATAAAAAATTTTTTTAAACAAAATTTGTAGAGAATTTTGTATTCTACAATATTGATAATAAATACAAACAGCAAAAAACCCATAGGAAATGAGATATTTACAAAAAAAGCGCGAAAAACCGATTTTTGTGACCTTTGACCCTGAACTTTAATAGTTGCGCACACCCTACCATATGTAGGTTTTGAGACAACTTTTAGGATGTCAATATACAAGTTTTTACAGTCTTACAGCTGGGTATCTCGAATTCCGAGATTCTTACCTAATTTAAGCTTAAATGACTGGACTATATACTTGACTGCCGACTCCGATATCACTTTGTCCACGTTAAGCTTACATAGATTTACTGCAATTTCAAGTCGCCCTAATGTAAAATTAAGATTGCATGTGGCGTCGATTAAAGGAAACCCAGCCGACGTTGATATTTGTGCTTTGCGGAATCTGCGTGATCAAATGCTTAAACTCCATGTACATACATCAGCGAGTTGTATGATGTTATTTTACAGGGTGTTCCGCGACTTGACCGACAAACTTATTTCATATATTCGAGCGGCCATTACAATCAATAGTATATTACATACCAAGGTTGAGAAGATGACTATTATTGCCCGAGTGGCGAGATTAAATTTAAGCCACAAGGGCAATAATAGTCTTCTCAACCGTAGTATGTATACTATTTTTTGTACCAGTAGTCTAATTGGACCTTAAAACCTTAATAATTATGAATAAATTTACTCATATATGTAAGAATGCCCTTGTAATAAAACTTCATGTAAACAAATAAGTAGGCTATATTTTGATGTTTACAAATAAGTTTTGACGTAAATGCTGAAACTAAAAGTCAAGTATTTTTTAGATTATTTTTCATTCCATTTATAATGTCTAAAGAGTTTAGATGTACACCACCTGAAATGCGCGAGATTGCAGAACAGGCAGCTGAGAACTTGCTTCCGCATAAATCTAATCACAATCACTTATACATGAAAACATTTACAGAATTTAAAAAATGGTATAATTCCAAATATACAGTAGTAACTTCTGAAAACGTACTTCTGGCTTATTTTCATGAATATTCAAAAAATAAAAAAGCCTCGACTTTATGGGCGCAATATTCAATGTTGAAAGCTACACTTGGCCTACAAGAGAATATTAACATATCAAAATATTTTAAATTAGTTGCCTTTTTAAAAAGAAAAACTTAAAATTATAAGCCCAAAAAATCATTAGTATTTACTCGAGGAAATTATAAAATTCTTTACTGAGGTACCCGACATATGTTACATTGCAACTAAGATAGTATGTTTATATATTAATACTTTGAAATTATTGATAATTTATATCTCTGTAGACTGGTCTTGTAATTGGTGTTGCTGGTGCATGCCGAAGGATGATTTGTGTAATTTATTAATTTCTGATGTCATCATGAGAGATAATTTAATTGTTATTCACATCCACAATAGCAAAAATGGTACGTCTCAAAAGTTTGTAATAATGGAACCACTTTGTAGCTAAAGGTTATATCGAAGATTCCCTAGTAAATAAGAAAAATATAGAATGTATGTTACAAGATCTACCTACATCTACTTACGCAACCACACCTGCAATATATACAGGAATTTTCAATATGAATTAAATAATTATTTGCATCTGTAATAGTTAGGTGATATATTGATTCCATATTATACTATCATACATATTTTATGTATTAATAGACAAATGCTTTTTTTTCATGTAAACAACAAAGTATTGTTAGAAAATATAAAATTAATAGCAATTGCTAAATAAACGTATATTATAATTCTGGTATTGTTAACCTAAAATTGTGCCTAAAATAGAGTTATTTATTTTGACGGTTCACAACTTGACATACTACTACTACTACAAGCATGAGTGCATGGTTGCGGCATTCGTTTTATTTGTTTTCATTATTTCCCTAGGTCAATAATGGCCTCATTATTTACCTCTTATTAGTTCCAGGTCGTGAAATGTCATTTCGTGGCGCTTTGTTACGTGTAAAAATGCTATGATTTTTTACTACTGGTACAAAAAAAATGTTATATGATCTATAAGTGAATTTGTCTAATTTAGTTAGCCTTGACGAATTACGTATGTTTGACAAATTGATTAGTTTTGTGCTGTAATATTAATTTAAGCCATTATGCCGCGTTTTACTAATGCAGAATATGCCGATATGGTTTTCTTGTATGGTTTTTGCGATGGAAGTGAACGTGCTGCAGCTGCGGAGTACCTCAGGCGATACCCAGATCGCATTTTACCCTCACCACACAACACTTTGAAACGTGTTTCGCTGTTTAAGAGAGACAGAATCCTTCCCAAATCGTAGTGAAGAAAAAGATAGTTTTAAATGCAGTTGAACGAAGTCCTTCTACCAGAAGTAGAATATCTCTTACAACGGGAATTCCTCAAACCAATGTATGGAGAATTCTGCACCATAATGGGCTTTATCCATATCATTTACAAAAAGTCCAGCTTTACTTCCTGGAGTTTTAGAAAATCGAGTGCGATATTGCCAATGGTTACAACATAATTTTGAGATTATTCCACACATACTTTTTGCTGTATATGACTTAATTGTTATTTTTGATTACAAAATAACTTTCTTGTATCTTCATATGTATTTATTGATATACAAATGTCTTTTATGTTATATTGTCGATGCACCATAGCATCCAAGTAAGTTAATTGAATTAGTATTTATAGCATAGCATTCATGCCACTGATATGTATAATAATACGTTTAATTTGCATTCATTTTGATCTAGGTATGACAATTTCACAAATAGAGCTGCACAAAATATGGCTAAATTAATAAACATTATTTCATTCTGCTACATATTTATTTTTACAGGCCTGAGTAAATTGCATTGCCTGAACATCTACAGCAGTAACATACACCGACGCCGACCATGTTGCAAAGCTTGTAAATGAGAATGTATTGTAACGAAACAAGCCCACAAAGAAGCAGACATCCGGGCGACGACAAAAAGAAAAATAAACATCGGCGCGAGGACGATATAAAAACGTACTTGTAAAGAAGCAATAAATCATCTGCACGCAAGTACGGCGTAAGCAAAAAGTCTAGATCTTTTCTGGTATATTTCCGGGCTCATCGAGATGATCGAAATAAATTTCTCCTATACATCTAGGCCTTTTACGATGCCGATATTAGAACAGCTGCGGCCGGGATGATTCATTCAGTAGTATTCGTACGGTACAAATAAATATAGTGAGCGATGCAGTTTTTATTACAGTGCATAAATATTACAGATATAAATAGTAGTAATGGAAATAAATACGTGTGTTAATTTATTCGTAGTAGTTTTAAGTGCGTTCATTTATTTTATATTTTTATATTGTGATTAGTTTTAAGTGTGTAAATATACAGACAGTTTTAAAACATTTGCACGAGTTGTTTATTTCGAACCCGAAAACGCAACAGTGTGTTTTTACATTTGCGTTTATTTTCTCAATAATTTTGACTAGAATTGCTTGTAAGTTTAGTATTCTTATTTGTGAGTCGGTGTGTAAAGCAAATCTAGTTAACTGACGAAGCAGAATAGTGATTGTTACTTTACGACATTCCTGCCAATTTTACTTTTGCCACTCGTCTTCTTTTTTCTAAATTAAAAGTATGCCTATTGTAAACTACTGGGCCGCTGTATGCAAATGATAGTTTTTGCGCTATTTTGTATTTAGCATACATTTTGTTACGAAAATAGAAGATAATCAGTAAACATACCTTTTCAACTTAATAGAATATACTACATATATTTCAGATATTTCACATACACGACAAGATTTATACTACATTGTACTACGCTCTCTCCATTGATATTTACGTATTCAGCAACTGCTTGAAGAGTCAGTTGAGAGTTCTCGATTAATAGAAATCCTACAGCATTCAAAGTTCCTTTCCTTTGTTCTTCTGTAAAAGCTTACCTCAGTCAAAGGTTATGCAGGAAGACTTTGGTCGATGATGGTTTTTGCCACTAGAAAAAGATATATTAACTACTCGACGAAAAAGTATGGCATTCGTTAATGATGAAATGTGAAGACTCTTAATCATGTGTAATTTTGAGTGCAATAAATGAAATTCCCTACTTGTCTTATGCAGAAATAAGCCAGTATACTAATTAGCTTGACATTTACTATGCGTAATATTTTTTATACACATTACATTAATGGAGTAATGTAATGTGTAGTATGAAATAAAACAACTTCAAAAGAAAAAACTGTTATCCATATTATTTATTAGGGTAGAAATTTTATGATTTCATAATATATACTTTTAAAAATATTACCTTATCTTAAACCATATTACGTATAATCTTTACATAAATTTGGTATGATTTAAACCCGGAACACATTTCTCTGTAAGTGTAATTACGTTTCGTTTATATACATATTCCGAAAACGTAAAGAAGTAGTACGAATTTTATAGCATGCAAACTTTAAGATTTAAGATGCTTACGTACATGGGCTGCATAAAATATGTGTAAAGCTATTAACTCCAAATCTTGTCGTAAACTTCTTAATGTGTTTGCAAATCACGCGATGACTTTATGTTAGTTAGAAAATGAAGTTTACCTAATCTTTTATTGAATCACTTTACATAAGTGAAGTTCTCTGACAAGGAGAAATTTGTTATATTGAAAATATAAGATGTTGACTAAGTTTTATCATATGTTAAAATAAATAATTTCTACGAGGGCGTATTTTTATGTTATCTATCTAGCCATGAAACAAAAAAGTGACGATGTCAAACAAATTATTGAAAAATTGCTGTCATTGTTGGAAGTACATGTACTAAGTTGTGTTTAGTTTATGCTGTGTATAGAGATTTGAGACGGTCGATTTCTCGATAAAATGAGTGAAACTAAAGTTGAACATCGCAGTGTAATAAAGTTCCTGAAAAAGGAAGGCAATGGTCCAAAAGCAATTCATGAAAGAATGGTTGCTGTATATGGGAAAGATATATCATCTTATTTCCAAGTAAAATATTGGTCTAAACTCTTTCGATGGGGCTGAGAGTCAATCAATGATGACCCAAAGTCCAGACGACCCGTTGAAGCTCGAACTGAAAACATTGTGCGAAAAGTCGAAAATTTGGTAAAGATCTCTGTCATTGCCAATGAAGTCTGTATATCCGAAACAAGTGTTCTCAAAATTTTGCATGACAATTTGGGTATGAAAAAGGTGTCTGCACGGTGGATATCGAGATTGCTTACACCTGAACAAAAAGTGTGCAGAGAAGAAGTTTCTCAAGAAAATTTGGTCAAGTTGGAGAGGGACAAAACATTTTTATCTCGAATTATTACCGGGGATGAGACTTGGGTATATTACTGGGACCCTCCTACTAAACAAGAATTCATGCAGTGGGTTCATAAGGGCTCTCCATCACCAAAAAAGGCCAAGCCACAATTTTATGGAAAGAAACTGATGGCAAGTGTTTTCTGGGATGCTGAAGGAGTTTTGCTTATTGAATATATGCCGAGAAGGTCTACCATAAATGGTAAGGCCTACGGAAACACAATTAAAAATTTAAAAACTGCTCTGGAGGAAAAACGCCCGCATTCTTATCCACAAATTGTTGCTGCACGACAATTGTCGGGTTCATAAGGCAGACAAAGTTCAGCAGATAATCAATGCCTGTGGGTTTATAGAGTTAAGGCATCCACCTTATAGCCCCGACCTAGCTCCGTCAGACTTCTTCTTATTCAAAAATTTAAAAAAAGCATCTCAGAGGAAAGCGTTTTGCTTCTGATGAAGAACTCAAAGAAGCTGTTGAAGAATATTTTGCGGGGTTACCGAAGCATTTTTTTCTGAGGGTATGGGGCAACTGAAGAAAAGATGGAATAAGTGTATTAGTGTTGAAGGGAGATATCTAGAAAAATAATTTTTTCTTATTTTCTTATGTGCTTTTTTTCATGGCTAAGTAGATAACATAAAAATACGCCCTCGTAACTAAGGATTCATTACTTTCTTCAGAATTTTGATGATTTGAATAACATTTTATTATGATACTATATTTCTTGACTATTACAGGACAGTACACCAGTCCAATAATAATTGATAAAATATTAGAACGTATTTAAGCCATCAAAGAGATTCTTCCATTTATATTTCTTTCTACTGTCGACAGTTTCTAACCCAATCCTCAACGGACTAGATTCCGGTATTTTTGTTTTCAAATCGTGATACAAACGCAACATCAATAACGAACAAAACTTTTCCAAAAAATGTATATTGTTTAGAACATCATCCTTATTCCAAAGGCAAATTTCCTGCCACCTTTCTTTGTCTTCTACATCTAAATATAATATAAAGGCGCAATTCGACTGAGGCAACACTGAAAGATATGATATGAAGTATACTACATGTGTACTAGGATTGCCTGTTTCTATATGTGTAACAGTTTGACACCACAAAATTGAACAATGTCGCAAGCGCAAATTGACAAATAGTATCGCACACGTTTCTACGTCTATGGTTGTAGCATGTGTCTCAAACAATTCCATCACTGCAACTTCCAGTATATTGCATGTCTTTCTAAACGATCGATTCAGTAAGAAAAACAGAAGAAGAAAACAAAGTTGTGTCGGTGATTAAAAGCCTCAGAATGATATTTACTCCAAACTGGTTGCTGATGTTGAAACTTTATTTGGAAATTTCACGCGAATAAGCAGAAAAGATTTCGAGTACGTACTAGGAGAGATCTTGCCGATTGTGAAGAAGTGTGATACTAACTATCAAGAGGCAATACCAGTTCGTGTGAGCCTATTAGTTGTTGATCGAGGTAGATCGGTGTCTAACAAAAATTTAACGGGTCAAAAGCAAATCATTTCGCTTTTTTTTAGCAGACAAGTCTTTCGTAATTTCATGAGTTTCTATTTCGCTTCAATCACATTACATTTCTATTTACTCGCTCATTATGTTTTATTCTGTTATCTTTAGATAATCTTCAGTAAATACGGTAGTTTTCGGAATCTGCCACTCCATGTCGCAGGATACAATTCGTTGACTGTTAGATGAAGTTCGCTGATCGTTCGACTGTTCGACATGCTGAATGCAGCATGTCGAACATGTTCATTCGATTGACGCATGTGTTGCCTAAATGTTGCCTCCCTCGAATTGCCCCTTCAAGAACCCAGCTTGAAAGGAAGAATTTTATTTCCACATTCTCATATTAGATATTTTGGTTCTTAGAAGATATTTCGGTTCCAATCGCGGAAAAAATAAAAAGTATAAAAGTTCTTTTTGAGAAAACTTTACATCTTCTCTGAACCTACGAATTGCCCGCTATTAACCGTTAGTTATCAAGAGTGAAGTAGTAATGTTAACAAAGCATTGCCTTGGCATTAATTACAGTGTTGACCTCTTGTTATGTACTTTAAAACAATAAAATACTTTTTTGATTTCATTCTTTTATATACCGGAGAAAGGAGTCATAGCTGCAATGTTGATTGCAAATTTATAACTGTATTAAAATATCACATCTTGGGTTATTTTCACTTTAGAGTAATGGCTGAAATTTAAATGATGTTGATAAATTGACAATCCTTTAACTGTATATTTTACACATTATTTTGAAAATTCTGCATACATTGGAATGTAATGAAAAAAAACACCTTTTTCACAAAAATAGTTTATTAAAGCTATATGTACATTTCATGTGCATTGCACATCATTAGTAACTGCTTAAACGTTTATTTATGAGTTAAAATATCCTATGTATTTAACAAAGTGTAAAGTAGTATTAGGGGTGGGGGTGACAAATATTGAGAATAAATGACCTAAATACAGTCACTGACCTAAGGGTATCATGGTTGGTTTGTCTTAAAACTATTACATATTTCCGAGAAGGAAAAATAAAGCAATGTACCGAAACAAAAAAGACGAAAAAGGGGGTTGGTTACTAACATTAACTAGAATAATGTACATCTTAACAAATATGTTTCTTAATTATTTGATAATGTCGGTATACATGCTAATAGTTTATTGTTAAGGGGTGAAATATCATTATTAAGGAGGTTATTTTTATGTTTTTATATATATATATATGGCTTTCCACAAATCTAAATTTCTATTATTATTTTTTTTGACTAGTTTTACATTTTCTAAATTAAAGTTATGACCTGTGTCTATGTGATGTAGAGCTAATGCTGATCTTTAAACGTTGTGTTGTTTTACATGAGCCATATATTCCTTTTAACGGGTTTGGATATTTCTTCTTGTTTGACCAATGTATAATTTCGGACAAGAATTGCAATTTATTTTGTAAATACCCGATTCTTTCAAGGGCTCTGTGTTAACTAATTTTGTTTTTAGACAATGTTGTAACTCATTATTATTAGAAAATGCTGCTACTAAATTGTATTTTTTAAATAGTTTTGTTACTTTGTTTTGCCAACTTTTGTGAAATGAAATTTTGCAATATTTTTTGTTGTTTTTCAAACTGTCTGGTGTTAGTGTGGTTTTAGAAGATTTTAGCTTTTTCTTTTCAAGTTCGTTTTCAATCTTCAATACCAATTGTTTATCAAAACCGTTAGATTCTGCGACTTTAAATATGTATTCTAGTTCTTTCTTAAAATTAATTTTTGGAACAGGGATTGACAATAATCTATTGATTAAAAAATAAAAACTACTATCTTTATATTGTGAAATGTGTAATGACTGTTTATGAATGTAATTGTCTATACGTGTTTCTTTTCTGTAAATGTCAAATTCAAATTTCATGTCTACTATAGAGATTTTTAAATCCAGAAAGGGTAAAGTTTTTTCTTTTTCTAATTCATACGTGATCTTTTTTGATAGATATTCGGTATTTAAAATGTTTAAAAAAGCCTCAATGTCGAAAGATTCGGGTATCACTGCCAACACATCATCTACGATCTTGCCCAAAACTTTGGAAAAAATCCACAATTAGATTTGACTTTGTTTTCGAAGTTATTCAGAAAGAGGTTTGCTAAGAATGGTGATAAAGGGTTACCCATAGCTGTGCCATCTGTTAGGTTATAAAAATTATTGTTGAAAGAGAACATGTGTTGGTGCATGCAAAGTGTTATTAGTTTTATGTATTCCTCTATTAAGTCGGAAGATATTGAGTTGAACTTCAGAAAATCCCTGAGCATATTTAAGGTATTATCTAATCGGCACACTCGGAAATAAGAACACCACATCAAAAGAAATAAGTCTGTCACTCGGCTTTATAATTATATCATTTAATTTCGTGATGAGATCACCTGTGTTTTAAATGGAAAGGTCGTGTTCAAATTTGAAATTGCTGAATTTATTGACCAACCATTTGGTAATTTCATAACTGGGAGAGTTTATATTAAATAAGGAATTTTCGGGTTACTGGGTTTTAACTATACTTTATGTCTTTTTTCTAATAATAAGTTGCATTCCTTTAAAGTATTATTAACATTCTTCATAAAAATATTCAGCGGATCTTTTTTTTTTTAACGCAAGGACCAGGCTCTAGTAAAAGGTCTACGTCATTAATACAAGGTGAGGCATAATAACGAGCGATTTTTAAAAAGATGTTAAATAAAAACACTTCATTTAAGAAAATTTCTGATTTCATAATATTAAAATACATGAAAAAGCATTTTCTGCAATAGTAAAACGTCGGTTATTTTTTGAAGATAACTCCGGTAAGATGCCTTCCGTTTAGACGCACACATTTCTCCAGCCGGACCTTGAATTGACCCATCACATTGCGTAGCATTCCCAGTGGGATTTGAACAACTTCTTGTCGGATCCGCTCTTTCAGGCCTTCAATAGTTCGAGGAGGGTTATCTTGGTAAACTTTTCTTTTCAGATAACCCCACAAGAAAAAGTCACATGTTGTGAGGTCCGGTGAACGAGAGGGCCATGCAATATCCCCATTTCAGGAGATCACATGATTTGGTAACAAACGATCGACAATATTCATGGTTACTCGAGCAGTGTGGGATGTTGCTCCGTCCTGCTGGAAAAACGTCTCATCGTTCACGTCGTAGTGTGCAAGTTGTGGAGTAAAAAAGTGTTCCAACATTACTGCGTATCTCTGCGAAGTCACTGTTACAGCATTGCCAAGGCCATCTTCAAAAAAGTATGGCCCTATTATCCTTAATGAAGACATGACGCACCACACATTAACTTTTGCGGAATGCAATGGTTGCTGATGCAGTTCTCTAGGATTAACGTCACTCCAAAATCGAAAGTTCTGCTTGTTCATGTAACCGGAGAGATGGAAGTGCGCTTCATCACTCATCCACAAACGGTTTACAATGTCCTCGTCTCGATTAATCAAGTCCAAAAATTCTGAGGTGAACAGGCGTCGGCTCACATAATCTGTTTCCTTAAGGGCCTGAACCATTTGAATCTTGTAAGGATGAAAGTGCAAACCTTTGTGTAAAATTCTTCTTACTGTTCTGTTTGAAATCCCAAGTGTAACGCTGTGTCGGCGAGCTGAGCCACGAGGGCTTTTGTCAATGGCGACTCTTACACGTTCAATGGTTTCAGGTGTGTGCACAGATATTGGTCTCCCAGTTTTCTTCCTTGTCGTTGACGACGTCTCTTCAAAGTTCTCAATCCACTTTTTAATCGCACAGGCAGATGGCACTGGCCGATTTCGATTAATGTTGAAATGGTTGCATAATGCACGACGTGCTAGCTGGTACGAACTACCGTTTTGATAAAATGCTTTCACAGCGTACGCACGATGCTGTGGGGTCCAACGTTCCATTGTGACTAAATGCTATTTCGCGCCGAACGTAACTGACACTATCCCCTCCACGTCCCTCCGACGCAGCTTAATTCGCGCGCTTTTTAAAATCGCTCGTTATTATGCCTCACCTTGTATAATCAACTTTATTTAAAATTACAACTGCATTACCCTTATACACTTTCGTTAAGATGCATTCCTTATTCTTTTTAAGTGATGTGAGTGTTTGGTAATTCTTGTTTGGTTTGTTTTTCCTTTCCTTTGCCTTGTTGATGGTATGTTCTAGCATTCGGGCCGCTTCTATGTTGAAAGCAGGAACGTTTTCTTTTGGAATGTGAAAGGTAGCGTTGTGTAGGTCATTGACTAATTCTTCCACTTGAAATTTGTTCAGTTTAACACTGAATTTTAAACCTTTTTTCAGCATTTCTGAATCTTCTAGTGTAACCTTAATTGTTGATTTGTTGATTACCGTGTTATGGATGTCCGTTTCTATGCTTAGTACCTGCGGATTGTTGAGAAGATTCGATAACTGTTTGTTAAGAATGCGTTTTTTCGCTCTGATTTTTGCTTCGAGAATTCGATGTAACTTGCCCTCAAACGCTTTCCATTCAAAGTAATTGTGGTGTTTGCTTAATTTTAGATGTAAATAGTATGCTGATGTTTAGGCAATTACTACTGATGATGTGTGCAGTGCACATGAAATGTACTTATAGTTTTAATAAACTATTTTTATGAAAAAGGTGTGTTTTTTCATTACATTTTATTTAGTGTTTTCACAAGTGTTCAACATATTAATAGTATCCGCATACATTATTAGATACCTGAACATGTTTTTAATAAACACATTCTATATGTAGATCTGAATAGCCGATTTGACCGTTGTATACATATTTATCATATATTCAAATACTGGTACTTGCAGAGAAACAATGTTTGCAAAATGAGATTTTAATATTTTCCCATTTTCAGAACAGTATTTTGCTTGTGAATTTTGTTTAGTATTATACAAATAACAGCAGGAATTTATATTAAAATAACTTCTGTTTGGCATGAAATGCATTGTGTCCATGAAAATCCATTAATCCTAAAACTAGTTTTAAAGTTCTTAATGTGTTTGCAAACCACGCCGCTGTGCCGCAATACAGTTGGTAAATCAACTTACTATTTAAATCGCTTTCCATGGGTAAATTTCTGTTGAACACCAAAGAACAATCATTATCCTATAGTGTTATGTGTGCCTGTCCTTTGAACGCTATATACCGAAGACTTCGCCTCCTCGCATAGCCTATATTCTCTTTTAGAGTCCCCGGGTCTAATCGTTTTTACGAAAGTGATACAAAAAGGGATAAAATCAGCGGTTTTACGTCCTGCTGAGATTTAATTTTGCAGCGATGAAACCCAACCGGGGCTGTTTAAAAGTGAGTTACACTGTCACCGCTGGTGTCGCTCCTCCAAGTTCATCGCCGGAGGCGGCTCCGACCGCGGCGGAATCTTCTTGAACGACCGCGCGCCGTTCGCCCCATCACTCTCTTAATTTTGATGGGAAAATAATAGGATTATTACAGTTTGGTACGTCGCAGAGCTCGTTTACTAAGTCGTTACGATGAGAAGGGGTTGGAAAGTTAGAATGAGCGTGGTGGTGGCCGTGTCGAGATAAAATTTGTTCGTAATTTGTCTGCCGACCTTTTAGGTATATAAAGTGCTTTTAGGCGTTAAGAAATTTACATTAAAGTGCCATTTACGCAATTTACTTTCCAACGTCCGCATACTTATGAACAATATTTTACGTTGTGGCATTTTGTGGTTGTTTTTTTTTTTAAGATTATTCAATATGCTTTTATATTCTTTCCAAAGGATATACTTATCAAAGTATCCTTTCAAGTATGTATTGTATGACCAGGTATATTATTTATAAAGGGCAGGATGACCGCGTACAGAATGGTTCAAGTCTGAAGGTGAATGTTTAAATTCTTTCTGATGTGATAGGTTCTATACTATCAAGTGCATCGCACAACGTATGATACGATGGCCATTTAATCGTGCTATTTACACACTTCATAAGCGCTAGAAAAGTCTTTAATAGAGAAATTTGAAGTAACAACTACTTATATATAGTCTATCTATAATCCTCTATTTAGTTAGAAAGAAATTCAATGATTAGAAATGCTAACCGAACTTCTAATAAAGCAAAAATTCCCAGGAGAATGGAAAGGGGATAAATTTTTTCACATACCGAAACAAAGTGAATTGGGACAACCACAAAATCACAGATGGATAACTAAAAGGACGCCATCCCCTTGTGTAACTAGTCCCTTTCCCAAAATGATCCTTGACCCGGGAGAAAATCAGATAAATGTATTCAAGGTAGTTTTAAAGATAAGACAAAACGATAGATATCTAACAACAAAAGAATTGAATATTCAATTAGAATACAGTCTTGAAATGTATAAATGCGCAACAAGCGCAAAATTACCCGAAACTAATAATTATTTATTAAATTTTGGGTTTAAAAAAATATATACATATGATTTACAAAGGGATAAAATAACGCTGTTCAATCTGAATTGGTACACAAAAGTAAAATAAGTGAAAGTTTTAAAATTATAGGTGAACAGCGGCACCCTAATTTTTAGACAGGCTGTATATCACACATAAAGTAGCAGTAGTAGCTTTTAATTCGTACAAAATTTAATGCTCGAGATCTCTTGCTTTACATAGGTTTTACAAAATGTGTCCTTACATGTTACGACACTGTACATAAATATAAATGTGCTTATGAATTAAATGAAAACTTTAAACAAATGAATAAAAAGGAAAGTCCGGCTTATGCCCTCCAAAAAATTAATTCGAAATACAAAATAACTTAAGTAAAACAAATAGGCTCGTAATGTGACAGAGATCAAGGAACTGTAGGAAGCCGGAGGTATCATTCACTATTCGGGACTTCCATAAAATGCAAGCTTTGTGTAAGAAGATTGCATTAGCTCTACTGATTCTGTTGTTAATTTTCTTCTACGGGAAAAATAAATTTCCTCACAAGGCTCCCTATTTTAAAGATGACGTCAAGACGTGTTGCTAATTTCCATTCACTTCGGGAGACGATATATGGGTGTAATTTCACACAAAGTAAGAAGCTGTAAGGCAAGGGAAATGACATACATCAGAAACAATTCCACACAATTGGGAAAAAGAACTAAGAAAAAGGCACTCACCAGAATTTAACTCCACCAACACACTATATAATCCGACAAGACGTCAAAATAAATATTCAATTAATGTTTATTAACCGCCGCGGTAACATCCGCCTACAGGCGCATTTTACAATTAGTAACGGCAAATTTCCACCAAGATAAACCGCAGAGATTAAGCGATGGCGATTTTTAAAACTGCTTTTTAACCAATCAACGAGTAAAATTAACGAGAAGACGCTCTAATTAACTCCCACTAAAGATAACAGCACAAGACGGTCAAAACGAGAACTAAAATGCAATTGTACAAATTTATTCGAGCCGAGAATTTACAAACAAAAGAAAGCTTAATAATTCCTAGGAAAGAAAGGGGAAAATCAAAGAAAATTCCCTTGGTAATTGTTAATTGCTTTATTTGATCTGCAATCACTTCCAACTGTTTAGTATATTTGAATTCTTGCTCGCAACTTGTTTCTACCGCTTTTTCAATAAAATTAAGACTTTTGTTTAAAAGATCATGAACACTTGGTTTTTGTACTGGAACAACAGCACTTTTGTAATGTGACAGTATGTTTTGAAACTGAGACCACCTGTTTAATCTAAAATCTGCATCAACAATCCAATTTAAATCTGAATAGAACAACTTATATTTGTTACATAATATTTCTACTGTTAAACTGTTGTCTATTTTAATACTTCTAGTAACTGTTAAAACTTCATCTAAACAAATTATGTAAAAATATATACAACTGTCGGCGATTTTCACATTCCAATTATGAACATCAATACGTTTATAATATTCAGTTTTGAAATTGTTGAAATCACCTATTCGATCATTCTTAAGAAATTCATCAAGTTTTGCTCTTTGTCTCTGAAACTGCGCTTCACGTCTTTGATCTGAACTGATTCTTTTACTCTCTTGCCTGTTACTTAAATACACAGGCAAATTGGGAAAGATCCTGGGAACAGCAGTTTCAGTTAATCGTGGGTATCGCAATGAAATTTCTTTGATTGATCCATCCGGTTGCAGATGTTTATCAACGGACACAATATCACCTACAACAAAGTGTTTGCAACAGACTACTGCAGTTTTTGTTGGCTGCCAATCTTTCCTGGGTATTGCCCGAATCCATTCGTCACGACGTTGCGGGTTTGCTGGGAATTTAAGGGTTGTAATACATCCACTTTGTGTTTTTAAAGCAGAGTCGTAATTGCCCTTGCATTGCGGTACACAACACCGTCGACGCATATTTAACACAAAACAAATTAATTAACGTATTCTACAATTAAAAAAGCAATAAAACTTCTAACTTACGGCTTTCAAAACGTTAACGTTACACAGGAAGTTAGGTTATGTTGTTGTTGACACCAAGTGTATTGTATTATAGATGAAACATGGTCTGCCACAACACAATTATTGTACTTCTAATAATAAAACAAACTAGTTTTTTCAATCGCATACGATTAATCAATGCACAATCGGTAATTATCAACAAAATATTCACTCCGAAACCGAACGTGAACAGCTGACATTACGATGTCAAAGAGAAAAGCTGGACCACCTGCAATGTTGCCAGTTTTCACTGTGCATGGCTAATATTAGAGCCGGCTGTGGTTAAAGTATCGACATTAAATATATGGACATCTTCTAAAAGGTATCATATATATACTTTTTCTAACCTAAATTTTCCATCAGAAATTATTTATTTCATAACAATAACTTGACAGACATACTATTATACTAAATTGTAAATGAAAAGATACAAAAACATAATCGGCACATCCTCATAAACAGCATTACAAGATATAATAAAGCACACTCGAAGGTAAAACGGGTGGAGGGAGTAATTCTGGACATCAGGTATGCGTATATTTCCTGGTCAAAAACAGTAAGTGAAATAAAAGAGAAGAATTATTCCATTATGTCATTGAGATGGATAGAGAACACTTCAAAATTTTAATAAATAGATCAACAAAAATGGATCTTAGCGTGGAGGTACCTTAGCGGCCAGTCCTATGTCCTATCCTGTGGAATATGATATAGTACTCAAAATGAAATTCAAGGAAAAGTTATATCGGAGGCGTATGCTGATCGCCTCATGATAATAGTGGAAGCAGAAGAGCAAAGAGACCTCGTATTTAAAACTAAAAGTCCCTATGAGAGATGAAACAGAATGATCTCCAGAGTCCCACTTCCAGACAGCGTCACAAAAATCATTAGTCCATAATCATTGAAGGCCTGCGAAATAAAAATTGGAGCAGCTTTTTAATTCCTTTGACAGAAAATCATAACAAAAAACTAAGTGGAAGTATTTGAGGACAATACTGTCCAATAAATTTTCTTGCGGGCCAATGTTTATGGGTACTTTGAGGGTTATTTCAAACACAAGTGGGCTATCTCGAAGGAAAAAGGAGATACTGTACGGTGTCATAAGGTCACAAAAAGCCAACGCAGCTCCAGTGTGGTCAAATGTTCCCGATATTAAAAAACATAGAGAAACCTTGGAAACGGTTACAAAAGCGTGTCCACTGAGCTGCAGGTGATCATAGAACTGTGTATAGGGAGGCGATTTAGCTTATGGCGGGCTTCCTCCGATGTCATTGCAAGACAAGGAACAGCACCGAATTTTGTTGTCCATGTCCTTGGACAAATGGAAGGAAAGGCAAATCGATCTAAGAAAGTAATTCCTGATCTACTCCGATATGTCCACTGTGGTCATAGAAGAACGGGCTACTACTTAAAACAGTTTCTGTCAGGCTTCCAACATTTTCGATCATACACCGAAAGGTTTAAAGTAACTCTTAATGATCACTGTGTGTACTGCGACACAGCAGATTCTCCTGGCTGTGCAGAGTAGAGACAAAGTTGGGTCAAAATGTGAATAGCAACATAATTGTAGGGATCGTGGGTATGATAATCAAGAGTAACATAACTGGAAATTAATCCATAAGGTTACCACGGCAGTTTTAGCAGTTGAAAAGATTGAGAAAACTGAAGCAGTTAGATATGTTGGATAGTCACTAAGACATCCAGTGGACAAAACAGCAGTTAAGATAGACTAGGGAGGGGGTGATATTTGAAGATGATGCTAGAAGGCGGATTGTAAAACAGAAAAAATATGTGTTTTTGTAGCGTATACCGATATGGGGGACCCACGCAACCACTCATACATGCTAGCTCATAAGAGAGTTCCACCCATAAAGCATTTCGCCTCGATAAGTAAAGCATATATTACGCCAAGAAATTCAAATATTTAGATGGCTATACAGAGCCAAACAATTTGAAAAAGAATGCTTTTCTCGCGCAGATTAATGAAATAGAATTGCCCCGCAAAATAAGCTGCAAGTTAGGTATTTAATAAAAGATCAGTATAATATTCCAGCAGAAGCATTATTTGCAGCAGAATCTCTGACTGCTAACGGAAAACGTGTCAAGAACAAAATAGAGAACAAACATAACTGTTACACTGCTGCACGTCACTAAAGAAAGATTGACCAATAGGAGTTAAGGAAATTAAAAGTAAGTTGGTTTTTGGAGATGGGAAAATGTATAAGGGAAGCAAGAATTGCGAGGGAAGAAACTATAGAACGTAATACTTCAATGAAAAAAAATATTGAATCTCCAGTCCTTAAGTATTGATACAAGCTCGAAACTAAGTACCATGTCTTCGTACTAGCTTTGTCTTACAAATAATTCACAGTTAATTTAGATCAGGATTATAAAAACAAAGTTTAAAATTGTTTAAGTTTTGATATTCAATTATTCAATAATTTCAATTACAGCATATACAGTGACAACATGTAATATCTCGCATAGGTCGATGAACACTAAACAAGAAGCTCACATGGTAGACGAACCAGGTATTTGTACTGCTATTAATTACGTTACACACGATTGATTCTGATATCATATTATAATATGCACATACTCTTCCACATAATTGAGCTTTGTTGAAACTGTACTGGTTGTTAATAAACGGGACACAAGCGTTTTAATTATTACATGATTACATATTGCAGTGATCTTGAGTTTGGTGGTAAATTATAAATAGGCATAATCAAGATCCCTTCGAGATTTAATTTAATTAATTATTATTTTATTTATTTCATCATGATGTGTATATAGATATTTATTAAGTTAATATTTTGGCAAATTTAATTTTTATTTACGTAAAATAATATTAGATTAAGCATAAAATATTACGTGAATTATAACAAGAAAGTGTTTCCCGCACGAAACATACTGTGACCGGGAGAGATATCGACAGATTGGCCCGGCGAAAACAATATTCTTCGCTAGATGCATTGGGCAAATCATGAATGTGTAAACAAGTTGATATTTACATATTTGTTTACCCTTTTGAAAGATTAGTAATGCGCTGCTTTCACGGGTGAGGCAGCACTGCAGCTATGTATTTCTGGAGGTGGTATCGGTATCTACCGAAGATAACCGTACGTTTTTGTGAAGAAAAATATGCATATAAGTCGACACACGATCAGAAAACGGGAGATGCTTGGTGTAAACCGCTCTCAAAAGAAAAACAAGAAGTAGGCGGAAACCTCTTCTTCCTCTTAAAATAAAAATGTTATTTTAACTTAGAAGTTTATTCATGAATCGGAACTTTTTTTCAAAAAGACTTTTACGACATAAAAATTTTAACAAAAATTAGGACGTTATTCTAACATAGAAATTTGTTCACGCATTGAAACTTATAATATTTTCGTAATAATTTTATTGTACTTATAAATTTTAAAGACCGAAGTGGGACTTAGAATAATTTTATGAATTAGATACCATTTTAATCCGGAGTTTGGTTTACATTGGGACTTCTAATTATTTTTCGGAAATAATTATTTATGTTTGGAACAGTTTTATTTAATTAGGAATTTGAATATTTTTTTTTACTAGAATGTTTTATTTTTATATGCAGGGTTATTACACCGTGTGTTATGGTAAAGCATTTCAGTGTTTGTAACGATAAAAATTAAATAGCCTAATAATAATAATTTTTTTTTAGTAAATATAACACTATGTTTTAATTAAAGTTTCTTTATTATTTTATTTACAAGATTAGAAGATTCATAGTTTGATGATTTTTTTTGTTTTATGTACCTGTAGGATATTTAGACTGTGTAAAAAATTTATTTTGTGATGGATGAATTTGAGAGATTATATGAAGAATTAAGGTGATTTATTAATGTTTATTATAAATGTGTATATAGTGTTGTACAAATTTCTTATGTGGTGTCTTATACTGGAATCCTAGAACGAGGTAAAAATTTTTTTTTATATATATTTTCTTTATATTAATTATACTTTATTGTGTTTGTGTATTTGATATTGACGTGTTGGGTAATAGATCAGGTATGTGTGCAATGAATTAAGTAGATGTTTAATTCATAGCATGGAGCCCTGGTGAATCCTTAAAGCACGAATTGGTCTTGGTGGTACTGCTTTGGGAGCGAGCAAAGGCGCCAAGCAGAACTAATCAGGGCTGAGTTAATTAATTAAATGCACAAAGACATTCTTTTTTAATTAAACTCAAAATTTATATATATGCCTGAAGGGGTGAGCACATAGTAGTGTATGTTAGGGTTGTGTCCAACGAGTTGAAAAGAATACTCGTAGGGTGGAACTTTGGAGTACCTACCAGTGTGGATTTGCTTTCTGATGGTACTGTCTTGGGAGCGAGCAAAGGCGCCAGGCAGAACTAATTAGGGCAGAGCCATTACCTTAATGTTTATATACTTGCAAACTAGAGGCTATATAATTTTTTTTGTAATTAATTTATATTTCAGTACAACTCACAACATACAATAAAATATTTCGTTTAAATATTGATTGTTTACATGTATTTTTGACAAATAAAGAAAGTAATAATTATATTTATTTTAAAAAATATAAATTTGTATTCGATGTTATTCTTTTATTAATTATAATTTGTTTATTGTTTTGACTATTTGATCATGAGATGCATAATTTTATGTAATATTAAGATATTTAATTTTGTAAATATATTTGTATAATTTAAAAATTTTCTTTAATATCCTTAATAAACTATATTGTAAGGTTTATTTTGCATTTTATTTTCTTTACCTGACCTGGTAATAACTAAAGAGCGTTCAAGTTGACTGGAGAGTTTATTTATATTTTCTGCCCCTGAGAGAAAATTTTCTTTAGTCATTCTAAACTGAGCTAGTTAAATGTAAAATTGCCTAACCTACTATTTTGCACAAAATTTATTGAATCTTAGTCTAGCATAAGGCCTAGTACTAGGATGTATGCTTGATTCTTACTTACTTACTGATTGAATAATTTAAATTATTTTTATATAAATCTCAATTTGCAAGAGTCACAGCAATATGTATTCCGTAATATCAAAATAATTCGACAAATATTTCATTAAAACGATTGCAATATAAACTTATCCAGTAAATCAAGGCATTAATTAAATTGGCTTTTCTTTACTTGGTGAAATTGTATGTATATAATTTACCTTAGATTGTGTCCCACAATATTTAATAATTGGCTTGGTTTTTCTTTTAATTTTTGTAGATATTTTAACGATCATAATGAAATGTCAGTCAAGTTATTTATGCGACAGAACAACGAATAGTTATTAGCAACATTTTTGAACTTTACAGCTTGATATGTCACACGCATCAGTTTAAACATGTTTTGTTTTGCATGCGATATCAGTAATATTATTTCAAACTGCTTCCTTACGATTCCAGTTTTATTTTACCATGAGACTGGAAAATAATCGATGTTGGTTTAAATTATAAATCGATCTTAATCAACACCTCTACAAAACTGATGTATTCTGTACTAGTACCTTGAAAAAGCTGAAGTCAGAAAGTTATGAGAACTATGCCAAAATCTTCAGCTTTAATTCTTAAGGCAATTGGGTTCATTGCTGTAAAGTGCTAAAAACGCCAATTTGAAACATATTGAGCCAGTCATCTAACCATTTATTACACCGGTGGGTCACATAGTTCTTAGAAAGTATAAAGTTTATATATATAGCAACGATTTTTATGAAGTTTAACTGTTCCTCTGAACAAGCAATGAATTATTTCGAAAGCTGCACTAACAATAGAAGTTGGCTACATTTTCTCACCTGGCTATTTTCTCCTTTTTAAATATTAATACAGACGCATATACCAGGCGCCCAGCGAAGTAAATTATTGATATCTAATAATGCAGATAGCGAAAAATGTTTAATTCAAAAAATTGTAAATAATCTTGAGCTGTATAAATGAAAATCTTTGTAAGTTCTACAAAGATATTCATTTATACTGAGTGTTCGAGAACGACGAATTGATAGGAACTTACATTTTTTTAAATGAAAAGTTATACATTTCTTACATTTTTTAATAGACTTATAAGAGTTGATTTAAAAACACTGTTGCAGACTGTTGCTAAGATATGCTTATTTACCTTCGATTATTATAGAACTTTTATAAAAGTCTGTGATGAAATTAACGACAAAAATACTATTATAGACTCAATTAATCAATGTTCTTTTAAATTACATACCATTCGATGAACATAAGAATCCCAAAAAGGAAAAATTAAATGAAACCTCGTATCTTCCCATGGCAGTGAAAATTTGCTATTTAAAAATACCTAAATACCTACTTTCATGTGTCTGTAGGCAAGGTTGTAAAATTTATAGAATATTATATTTGGATAACGATTACGCGACTTATTAATTTAAATATATTTCTTTCAATGACTTGAATGACACACAGCAGTCGAAGATAATTGCTTATAATATATTTACAAATTAGTAAATAATATATACTTGGTGTGGCAGTTAAATAAACGGACTGGTGCTGCTACTGAAAACAGCGAGCACGTCGAGGCAGGTTTGAACATGTCTGTTCATGCATCCCCCACCCCTAAACTCGATGGGCACACAGTTGAACGTCGCTCAGGTTTGCAGGAGCAATTGCCCTTTCAAGTCCTTGGCTAGCGTCTCATCGCAAAAGTGCAAAGTCTTCAAATGGAGCAACGAGTTCTCCTCGTTTCTTGTGAAACTGGTGAAAATTGCTACAGAAGCTCATGCCATGTTAAAGGAAGTTTACGGAAGTAGATGTTTACCGCGCACAACAGTTTTTGAGTGGATTAAAAAGCTTAAGGAGTTACGCAAAGTCACCGAAGACGATCCGCGCCCTGGATGACCCTCAACATCAAAAACGGACGACAGCCTCCATAAAGTTGAGGTTCTCAACAAGCTTACAGAAGCGGACTTCCAGTACTGTTTTAAACAATCGACAATTCGTATGGACCGTTGTAGTGATCGGCAATGAGAGTACTTTGAAGACAATAAACTTTCTAATGTAATTGGTGATCAGTAAAATGTTTTATAGTACTAGTTCAGTTACTTAATTGTTACACTTCGTTATTAGGCCACGTCTGTGAAGTTGAGTCTCGTATCCGTTATAGAAATTTACTTTAGATGACTTATTTGCAATCCAAAAGATTGATTCTTTATTTTTTTTTCAAGGTCCGATCGGTCGTGAAATTGAAACCACAGTGAAATTCAAACATGTTTTATTTGTAACATTTAGGTACATCTCCCATCTACTTCTCTACATAGTCGCCGTTCCGATTTACGCTTTTTCGTAGCGTGGTATCAACTTTTCAATCCCCTCTTCATAGAAGGTAGCCGCCTGTGCTTTTAGCCAAGTTTGTACGCTGGTCTGCAGCTCATTGTCTGTAGCAAAATGGTGTCCTCCTAAGCTCTTTTTCATGCGAGGAAATAGATGGAAATCGGAAGGAGCTAAGTCCGGGCTGTATGGATGGTGATCGAATACTTCCCATCCAAAACGCTGCAGGAGGTTCTTTGTTGCATTTGCAGCATGGGGACGAGCGTTGTCATGAAGAAGAACAATGCCTGATGACAACATTCCTCTTCGCTTGTTCTGAATTGCCCTTCGTAGATTTTGAAGAGTCACGCCGTATGAGGCTGCTGTGATGGTCGAACCACATTCCATGAATTCCACCAAGAGAACTCCTTTTCGGTCCCAGAACACAGTAGCCATACACTTTCCGTTGGAAAATGTTCGCTTAAACTTCTTTGGTTTTGATGGGGAAGAAGAATGCATCCACTGTTTGGATTGCTCTTTTGTTTCTTCCGTTTCGTAAGGAACCCATGTCTCGTCGCCTGTGACAATTTTGCTCAAAAAATCTTCCCCTTCATCATGGTAGCGCTGGAGAAACGTACCCATTCGCTGTGTTTTGTTATGGTCGGATAGCATCTTGGGAACCCATCTCGCACACAGTTAGCGGTACTGAAGCGTCCCACTCACGATGGTGTACAGAGCTGACCTTGATATTTCGGGAAACGACTCATGCAACACAGAAATTGTGAACCGACAATTTACTCTAATCGCCTGATCCACTCGCTGAACGAGATCTTCATTGGTTGACATTCGCTTCCTTCCCTGACCGCCTGCATCATGAAAGTCTGTACGCCCTGCTTCAAAGTTCCTGCACCAGTGCCGCACTTTACTGTCACTCATGAATGTTTCACCGTACACATTACACATTCGTCGGTAAATTTCAGCTGCGTTGCACCCCTCCGCATGAAGAAATCGAATTACTGCACGCAATTCACATTTGGCGGGTGACGCTATTTTTCTCGGCATGTTTACGTGTACACTGCGCGCTTGCAACTGACACTGCGCAATACATCTGCGCAAAGCTTCATCTGATTGTCACTGTGGTTTTACTTTCACGGCCGACCGGACATTGAAAAAAAATAGCCCTTGTACTACAAAATAATTATAGAAAATATATCAAATTTCAATCATATTACCATTTTTGAAAAAATATTTGCGCTGGTCGAGATTTCAATCATTCTCAGTCTGCGTTCGTCATGTGCAAAATATAAAATAATAATAATAACCCGTCATGTACGAGACTTCTTGAACACCTGAGTTTTGTGTTTCTTTCGTTACAAGAAATTTTTGATATTTTTATTATTTTGATATTAACCATAAGGTACTTTTAACTGGAAACACGTGAGTTACTTAATAATTCTGAATTAGTACACCATTCTCTTTGTCCGCTCATGGGCCTTAAGCTTTACAAAGCTTGTCAAGCCCACTGAAATCATAATTTTGAGTATGCAAAATATTCAACGGTTTTGTTACTTCGTTTTGACACCATTATAGTTGATTAATTTATTCAAAAGCTGTGGATACCGATTTCGAATGTTGTATTTTAATGAAGGAAAATATAGTACACGTATGTACAAATTTATTTTATTTTATTTTTTTATTATATTACATTTTAAAAACAATATTATTTTTATATAGTCTTAATTCAACTAAAGATAACATTTACATGACGGATAAATGCTCTTCTGTATCACGTAATTTATTTCTTATATGGCCCATCTTCGTTACTACGTCGACTTCCCGAATTTTCTGAAAGATTCTGCATTAACTGCTCCTCATTTTGGGCTTCCCAACCCCCATCATATATCTTTCTGCCAAATGAGACCAAAATTCCTCAATGGGCCTCGCCTGAGGAGCATTTGGAAGGTTATGTGTCCTGGGAATTCTTTCCAACTGAGCGGCGGAATATCTTGGAGCCTTTGTCCTTTTACAATAATTCAGGTCATTTCTGGCTAATGTTTGACTAAGAGTCGAGCGTGAAATATGGTATCTTCGAGATAACTTACGCACTAACTATATTTAATTTCAATTAAATTGAAATTTAGAATAAATACGCGTGCAGATGCGATCCCGAGCCGCCCGGGTGTAAGGCCGTCACGTTACCATTAGACCAGCGCGGGTACTCGTATGAGATTATCATATCGTCTATTTGTATATATACATGCGTACGTATGAATTTTTGAAGTGAAAACTTGATCAGACCGAGCGAAATGTACTAGAATAATGTATACACAATAATAATAAATATATCTTTTTTAAATGTAATATAGAACAAAAATGGAAAATGGAAATGTAAATGAATATATAACGAAAAAAATGTTGTATTTCGTATTATTAACCTCGCCTTGATGAAGTTCTCACTTCTGCCGTGTGGTCTTAAGCACACCCATTTCTTTTTTTTTATACAAAAATTATTCAAAATCCTATTATAAATACTTCTATTCTCTTAATTAATCTGTATAGAACTTTGCAAGATATTCGAAAAAAAGTGCTACTTGATAGGAGTAAAAGTGTTACTTCCGGTCCGAATTTTGAAATTTTTTTTATACAAAAGATATTTAAAATTATGTTTTAAATACTTTTATACTCGTAATGTACCTGCCTAGAAAGCATGACTTGCGAGATATTCGCAAAAACTGATTTTCAATAAGAGTAAAAGAGTAAAAGACCTTCTTCCGGTAAGAATTTCGAAAAACTTTTTTAATACAATTTTTCTTAAATTTAATTTTGCGTACATTTAAATTCTTTATAAATTTGTTTAAACTTAGTAATTGACGAAATATTTTCAAAATTCGATTTTTTCACTGAAGTAAACTTCTACTTCCGGTCTACCGATATTACTGAAAAACTAATCAGATCTCAAGAGGGAGATTATACACGTACATACAAAATTTAGAAATGATATCTACAGCGGTTTGACCGCTATCGTGGTCACACACACACACACGCACACACACACATAGAGAGACATTTTTTAAAAATCACTTTTTTGGTATCAAGGGACTTCAAAACGTGAACATCTGCCAAAATCTCGAGGTCGAAAATTATCGTCATCACAATACTTCGTTATACTACATATGAGAAAGTAAAATGATATGTCATATTAAGCACCAATCAGTTTATTAAATATTCATTACAACTGCAACTGGATTGGATCATGTTTACTCTAAATTAATGTTATTAGATTTTTTTCCGAAAACTTTTGAGACATAAGTTACATAATAGTAATAAACTTCATCACTGTTCAGACACATAAATTCGTAAAACGTAACATAACTATAATAATATTTATAGCCTGAAATTACACACAATTTAGTCAGTTTGGTCTAACACGATCAATCCTTGTGTGTTTATGTTCTTCACTTATTGTCATTCCTTATTGTATTACAAAATTTGTGCTGCACTTACCGGTCACTAGTAACGCCCGTATAATTGCAAGATGAAACCATCGTCACAGACAATCGAATGAAAGGGAACACAGTACCATCTGTTGTTCGTGCAAAATCCGGCGTTGAAATTTGCACGCTAAGCTCGCCGCCGAACAATTAATTATTCTTATCTCATCCTGAGGAGATAATTTACCACCGGGCTGCGTTGTACCTCGTTTCGAATAAGGAGGTTGAAGGGTGCCGGAAGTGGTTTGCTGCCTTCTCGTCTTAACAATTGAAATCAAGCCGACGACGTTGTCTTTACGAAAGTGTAAGGTTTCTTTAAGAGCTCTTGCCTAATTTATGCACTGAAAATACAGTAAGTGACGTTTTTATTAATTAATTCTGTTCCTAAAAATCATTTATTTTCATTTAAATTTTCGAAAATTATGATCGAAGTTTAACGTAATTTATTATGATATGATTAATATGCAGCGCTGTTCCAATAACATGTATTGCATAGTAAAGCCAGAGAAATGTTAAAATCGATATAAGAAACAAATCCTTTAAAAATTCTGATGTGTTTTGAAAGATGGTGTGGACACTCTCAGATTAAACTAATTAAAAGGGCTTTTGCGCTCTTGACTACATGAAAGTCAATAACGATTTCAAGCAATTGCCTCCTTTTGTGTTTTCCATGACACCTTGTTACTTGACCTTGGAGATGTAAGCATACACGGAAAACTATCAGATGACAGACCGTCATTTGTAGCTTCAGTTAGAAGATCCTAAAGCTACAAATAGCGGTCTCTCACCTCATGGTCTTCTGTGTATGCTCACATCTCCAAGGTTATCCCACCTTGGCTACACAGTACTGATAATTACCAGTGAGTCAGAAACACGTGTCTACGGATGCTCCACAGCGGAATGTACCCGATATTCTTATATTTTTTTGTTTTTTTATTTTTTAGAACATAGCAAACTAATTACAAAATGAGAAGATAGGAAAAGGAAAGCTAATATGTAGCTTCTGTCGACAGTTCCACAATTTATTGTAGATAACAATCAACTTCACTACACAGTAAACAATGCTAGCCTATGCGAAAATGACATAACAAATGTAACAAATATAGAATTAATAAAGTGAAGATGAGTAATAATGAATTGATTTTATTAATTTATTTTTAGTTTACACATTAATGTCTTAGTGCAGCTTTTAGTGTGATTTGCCTTACCCGTAATCGAATACGGATAGGCACAAGTTTAAGCCGCGTAATAATTTGAATCATTACTAATATTTTTTCATTGCGAAGGTATCTTTCTTTAAGCAATATTTAGCTACCTTCACATTTACCTGTTGCAGCGGGCGTTTATTACAAGCTCGCACCTTTTACTTTAGTATTGTGATGATGAAAATGTTCCACCTCGAGATTTTTGCAGATGTTCACGTTTTGAAGTCTCCTGATACCAAAAAAGTGTTTTTTAAACAATGTCCGTCTCTCTATCTGTGTGCGTCTGTCTGTCTGTCGGTCAGTGTGTATGTGACCACGATAGCGGTCAAACGGTTATAGCTATCAATTCCAAATTTTGTATTTACGAGTATAATCTCCCTCTTGAGATCTGATTAGATTTTCAGTAAAAACCGTAGACCGGAAGTAGTAGTTCAGCAAAAAAATCAATATTTCGACAACTACTAAGTTTAATAAATTTATAAAGCATTCAAATGTACTCAAAATTAAATCCTCCCGGAAGTAGGTCTTTTACTCTTATCAAACATTAGTTTTCCGCGAATATCGCCCATGTCATGATTTCTAGGTAGGCACGTTACGAGTATAAAAGTATGTAAAACATAAGTTTCAGTACCTTTTGTATAAAAAAAATTTCAAAATTCGGACCGGAAGTAATACTTTTACTCTTATCAAATAGCGGTTTTTTGCAAATATCTCGTAAATTATGCATTCTTTATATATTTATTAAGAGCACAAATGTATTTAGAGCTACATTTGGAATAATTTTTGTATAAAAGAAATTTAAAAATTCGGACCAGAAGTAACACTTTTACGCTTAGTGAATAGCACTTTCTTTCGAATATCTCGCCATGTATGCATCCTATAGAGATTTATTAAGAGAATAGAAGTAGTACAGTAGGATTTTGTTTATTTTTTCAGAAGATAAAATTATTTAAATCTTAGTTTAGAACAACTTTTGTATAATTTGAAACGCATACACGTAAAAGAAAGTCGTGTGATGGCCATACCTCATTTTTTTAGGTTGGCTTCAACTTCTTTTATCTTCATTGGAATAAGAGTGTAACTAAGTTCTTTCCCTTTAATAAGGGACTGTATTTCCCGATTTTTATTTGCACATACTCGTAATTGTTTATATGGCGAACTCAATTTGAGGTAAATCTTTGAGAATTTCCATTAAAAATTTCGTGCAACGCGATATTGTCGTAAAATAAATTACTTGCAAGTTTACGTCAACCATTAGTTTCGTTTGCCAATAATATTTGGTTTTGGTAGGAACGGTTTGTTAAGTTTAAAGTGTTCTTGCAGTGCAAGGTGCAAGAGAAAAATCAGTACCACCTGAGATATAAGATGAATCAGTTCTATCTAAGATCTAAAATCAAACAGTTCATATAAAGTCACATAGGAATATTCTCATCGTGGTTGTTTATATTAAAATAATATCACTACAACACAAAGTGCAATTAATTGTAAACAAGTAGTCACTATAAATAACTAGCTAATACGGCAGGCCTAGAAGGCCCGCTGCCGCCTCTTATTCCGCTTACAGCTGAGGTACCGCTCCCCCTTATTCTTCTAAATTTATTGCGGATTTTGTCTTTATTGCGTTTCAGTTTTTGAAACACCATATAATTCCGATATGTAGCGAATAACTAAATATAATTGTATTTTAGATGTTCAATATTGCTTAGTTGTTTTTATACACCCCTGTATATAGTTTACAACTATGCAATATTTTATTCAGAATGCTTATCCGATGAAATGATTAATAATAGATTTAATGATAATAGCAGTTTTTAAATTGAAAATGTTTAACGGCTGTCCATGAAATAAGATGTATTTTATCGTTTAAAGTTATATTGACATTTTTTACATACTTTTCCTGTGTCTCACAGACGGTAGTTTTCACTCTATTTATAATTTTTCTACTATTATTGGTTTTTGTGCCTTGACTTGCCGATGATTTATTTCACGTTTGCCTAATTTATCTACAGTTTGAATTTTGTTTGTGGGTATAAAATTAGAATAATCTCGAAATCTGTGTTTTTTGCATCAGTTGGAAAATTTGGTTTCATAGTTTTTGTTAATAGTGTTTCAGTCTATATACATATGTCGATTCCATTAGTTTTTTTAGTTTAAATGAAAATTCATTAGAATTTAAAAAAAAACATTTTATTATTTTATTTTATACAAACTTGTAGATGGCTTTATTAGAATTATGTTTTGTTGACGCGAATGTATACTTTTAAATAATTCATTTAATCATTGTTCTGTAACAAATAATATTTATTTCATTGGCATTTTTTATAATGATTTCCATTCCTATACTTTTATAATTTGCAGTGTTTCTTTGTGGTAAATTGTATTACAACTGTCAGTTATGTATGATGCTTAATAATGTTGGTAAAGCCTTGTTCACACTGTACATAATTATTTGCTTTTGCATTGTACACCTACAATTTAAGGAATATATAGATATAATATATGTATTATGGTAATATCGATTACTTATTGTTATATTCGAAAATACTGTAAAACATCCTTATAGAATTTCCATTTTGAATTATTGTAATTGACGATGTCTCGGGAGGTTCATTTTCATCAATGATAATTAAACAATCTTTTTTGAATACGTATGATATTACTTCTCAATTTGCCTGGCACAGTAACAACATGATTAAGTGCTTGTTTATTCTGGTAGGAATATATTTTAGTTTCTTTTTTCTATTTACAATATCTTATAATATTTTGAAGTATTTTTACAACTTAATTCATGGACGAAATGACTCCAGTCATGTAATGACAATTGCTAAAAATGAGTAGATAGTATTTATAAACAAATAAGGAATCGAATTTATAAATTTCTTACCTATACACTATTATCATTGGGCCAATTATTATATGTTGCAATATTTATTGTGTTGAATGTTTGTGATCTAATGCCTCAATCTTTTCGAGCTTGAATTCGCCTTTTTCGCGTGCGCTTACAGCTTTTTACAGTTTCCTGTAAAACGCGATCACTCTCGTGGTGGTTTTTAGAATGTAAGATCTTATAGACTTGTGGCACACGCTGTATATACATATATTTTGTAAAACCAATTGTATATTTCATTTAGAATTCTTCTAGAATTTTTCTTTACACAAACTGTTACACAATGAAGAGCGAGAAATATAATTTAATGTTAAACATAAGAATGAAGTTAAAGTACCCGAAGAAACAATATGCTCAATAAGTGCATCATTTTCATTGAGACAATCGGGATAATACGCCATTGAAATAACAGTGGAAAAATTTAGTATATTAACAAAAAGTATGTCAATTGCTCAGAAACAATTTAAGATAGGCATGCACAATATTAATAAAAAGGAACCTAATAATCAGTTTGACACTGAGATATTTTCACCCAAATTATTTGAAGTGGAACAGCGCTTTCATTATGAAATTTTGGTCAGCGTAATTGAAATATTCGTCTGTCACATACTCAAAATTAGTTCGCACGTCAATTAAAAATGAAGGGCTTGTATTGAAGAACATTTTAAATTTTCAATTAATTGCATATATACTACTCGCCCGCTATCGCGGGCTCGTCACTTTAATTGACATGCTCAAAAATACGTAGTATCTCCATAGTGTTTAACATGTTTACAACAAATTTTGTTTGGTAAATGGGCGTCGCTTTCAAACATTCTTATAGAATGCTAATGAATGCTGATGAACTTCAAACATATAGCTCGCAAACATATGTATGTGAATGGGTAACGTAAATTTAATTTATAAAGTATATTACTTTCTTACTACCTTTTCGAAGTCCACTATCGTTAATAAAAGAGCAAAGTATATTTTATTTAAAATTATTCTCGCTCTGTTTTTGACACAAATCGGTACACACTCAAGAGCGAGAAAGGTAATTTCATGTTAATCATAAGCCATTTTAAAGTATCCAAAAACACAATGAGCTCAAAAAGCGCAACATTTTTATTAAAACAGTTTACAATACTATTTTGATGTAAAGTGTGACCCTTTTGAAATCCACTATCATTAATAAAGGAGCACAAAATAATAATAAAAGTAAAAAACCCAAGTTCTAAATTTAAGCCCTTTTGAAGCGCCTTTCCTGTAAACAGCGCTTTCTAGAATGTCCATTTTTATAAATTTTTGAAGCACCCCTGTTTATACATATATTTTGTTAAGCCAATAGGATATCTTATTTAAAATTCTTCTCGAACTGTTTTTAACACAAACCGGTACACACTCAAGAGCGAGAAAGGTAATTTAATGTTAAACTTAAGTCGTGTTAAAGTATGCAAAAACACAATGAGATCAAAAAGCGCAACATTTTTATTAAGACTGTGTACAATACCATTTTGATGTAAAGTGTGACCTTTTTGAAATCCACTATCGTTAATAAAGGAGCACAAAATAAAAGTAAAAGTAAAAAGCCCAAGTTTTAAATTGAAGCGCCTTTCCTGTAAAAAGCGATCACTGGCATGACGCTTTTTAGAATGTTCGGTTTTATAAACTTTTAAAGCATCCCGGTATATACATATATTTTGTGAAGCCAATAATATATTTTATTTAAATTTTTTCTCGAATTGTTTTTTACACAAATCGGTACAAACTCAAGAGCGAGAAAGGTAATTTAATGTTAAACATAAGTCGTGTTAAAGTGTCCAAAGACAATGAGATCAAAAAGCGCAGCATTTTTATTAAGACAGTTTACAATACTATTTTGATGTGAACGTGTAAAAGCCTGTCAATCTTGTCGAAGTCTACTCTCGTTAAGAAAAAAGCACAAAATAATAATAACAGTAAAAAGCCCAAGTTTTAAATTGAAGCCCTATTGAAGCGCCTTTCCTGTAAAAAACGCGTTTGAGAATGTCTACTTTTATAAACTTTTGAAGCACTCCTGTATATACATATATTTTGTTAAGCCAATAGGATATTTTATTTAAAATTCTTAACGAACTGTTTTTGACACAAACCGGTACACACTCAAGAGCGAGAAAGGTAATTTAATGTTAAACATAAGTCATGTTAAAGTATTCAAAGACAAAAAAACGCAACATTTTCATTAAGACAGTTTACAATACTATTTTGATATGAACGTGTAATAGCCTATCAATCTTTTCGAAATCCACTATCATTAATGAAAAAGTACAAAATAATAACAAAAGTAAAAAGCTCAAGTTTTAAATTTAAGCCCTACTGAAGCGCTTTTCCTGTAAAAAGCGATAACTGGCATGGCTTTTTAGAATGTCCGGTTTTATTAACTGTTGAAGCGCCCCTGTATATACATATATTTTGTTTAACCAATAGGATATTTTATTTAAAATTCTTCTCGAACTGTTTTTGACATAAATCGGTACACACTCAAGAGCGAGAAAGGTAATTTAATGTTAACCATAAGTCGTGTTAAAGTATGCAAAGACACAATGAGATCAAGAAGCGCAACATTTTTATTAAGAGAGTGTACAATGCTATTTTGATGTGAAAGTGTAAAAGCCTGTCAACCTTTTCGAAATCCACTATCGTTAATAAAAGAGCACAAAATAATAATAAAAGTAAAAGCCCAAGTTTTAAATTTAAGCCCTTTTGAAGCGCCTGTCCTGTAAAAAGCAATCACTGTCATGACTTTTTAGAATGTAAGATTTTATTAACTTTTGAAGCACCTCTGCATATACATATATTTTTTTGTTAAGCCAATAGTATATTTTATTTAAAACTTTTCTTGAACTGTCTTTTACACAAAGCAGTACACACTCAAGAGCGAGAAAGGTAATTTAGTGTTAAACATAAGTTGTGTTAAAGTATGCAAAAACACAATGAGATCAAGAAGCGCAACATTTTTATTAAGACGGTGTACAATACTATTTTGATGTGAAAGTGTAAAAGCCTATTATACTACTATCGTTAATAAAGGAGCAGAAAATAATAAAAGTAAAAAGCCCAAGTTTTAAATTGAAGCGCTTTTCCCGTAAAAAGCGATCACTGGTATGACGCTTTTCAGAATGTCCACTTTTATACACCTTTGAAGCACTCCTGTATATACATATATTTCGTTAACCCAATAGGATGTTTTATTTAAAATTCTTCTCGAACTGTTTTTTACACAAACCGGTACACACTCAAGAGCGAGAAAGGTAATTTAATATTAAACATAAGTCGTGTTAAAGTATGCAAAGACACAATGAGATTAAAAATTGCAACATTTTTATTAAGACAGTGTACAATACTATTTAGATGTGAAAGTGTAAAAGCTTGTCAACCTTTTCAAAATCTACTATCGTTAATAAAGGAGCACGAAATAATAATAAAAGTAAAAAGCCCAAGTTCTAAATTGAAGCCCTACTGAAGCACCTTTCCTGTAGAAAGCGATCACTGGCATGACGCTTTTTAGAATGTCCACTTTTATAAACTTTTGAAGCACCCCTACATATATTTTGTTAAGCCAATAGGATATTTTATTTAAAATTCTTCTCGAACTGTTTTTAACACAAACCGGTACACACTCAAGAGCGAGAAAGGTAACTTAATGTTAAACATAAGTCATGTTAAAGTATCGAAAGAAACAATGAGCTCAATGAGCGCAACATTATCATTGAGACAGTGTACCATACGATTCTGATATTTTCGAATCTACTACCGATAAGAAAAAATGGAGTATTAAATTTAAACCCTGTTCAATCACGTTTCAAAGAATCGCCAAATTGAAGACGTAATAAGCGACCACAAACACCCCCGTATCTACAATTTCACATTCATAAGTCAATTTTCAAAAAATCTTCCACCATTTTGTTTTTTTTTGACATTTTGACTTTGGAATCGTGATCGGCGACCGTCAAAACCCCCGTATCTAAAATTTCACATTCATACGTCAATTTTCAAAAAAATCTTCCGCCATTTTGTTTTTTTTGACATTTTGACTTTGGAGTCGTGATCGGCGACCCCCAAAACCCCCGTATCTAAAATTTTACATTTATACGTCAATTTTCAAAAAATCTTCCGCCATTTTGTTTTTTTTGACATTTTGACTTTGGATTCGTGATCGGCGACCCCCAGAACCCCCGTATCTAAAATTTAATATTCATACGTCAATTTTCAAAAAATTCTTCCGCTATTTTGTTTTTTTTTGACATTTTGACTTTGGATTCGTGATCGGGGACCCCCAGAACCCCCGTATCTAAAATTTAATATTCATACGTCAATTTTCAAAAAATCTTCCGCCATTTTGTATTTTTTTGACATTTTGACTTTGGATTCGTGATCGGCGACCCCCAGAACCCCCGTATCTAAAATTTAATATTCATACGTCAATTTTCAAAAAATCTTCCGCCATTTTGTTTTTTTTTGACATTTTGACTTTGGAATCGTGATCGGCGACCCCCAAAACCCCCGTATCTAAAATTTTACATTTATACGTCAATTTTCAAATAAATCTGCCATTTTTTTTTTACATTTTGACTTTGGATTCGTGATCGGCGACCCCCAGAACCCCCGTATCTAAAATTTAATATTCATACGTCAATTTTCAAAAAATCTTCCGCCATTTTGTATTTTTTTGACATTTTGACTTTGGATTCGTGATCGGCGACCCCCAGAACCCCCGTATCTAAAATTTAACATTCATACGTCAACTTTCAAAAAAGTCTTCCGACATATTGTTTTTTCTGACATTTTGACTTTGGAATCGTGATCGGCGACCCCCAAAACCCCCGTATCTAAAATTTAACATTCATACGTCAATTTTCAAAAAAATCATCCGCCATTTTGTTTTTTTTGACGTTTTGACTTTGGACTCGTGATCGGCGACCCCCAAAACCCCCGTATCTAAAATTTCACTCATACGTCAATTTTCAAAAAAGTCTTCCGTCATTTTGTTTTTTTTGCCATTTTGACTTTGGAATCGTGATCGGCGACCCCCAAAACCCCCGTACCTAAAATTTTACATTCATACGTCAACTTTCAAAAAATCTTCCGCCATTTTGTTTTTTTTGGACATTTTGCCTTTGGAATCGTGTTCGGCGACCCCCAAAACCCCCGTATCTAAAATTTCACATTCATACGTCAATTTTCAAAAAATCTTCCGCCATTTTGTTTTTTTTTAACATTTTGACTTTGGAATTGTGATCGGCGACCCCCAAAACCCCCGTATCTAAAATTTCACATTCATGGGTCGATTTTCAAAAAAATCTAGCGCCATTTTTTTCTTTTGACATTTTGACTTTGGAATCGTGATCGGCGACCCCCAAAACCCACATTCGTACGTCAACTTTCAAAAAATCTTCCGCCATTTTGTTTTTTTTGACATTTTGACTTTGGAATCGTGATCGGCGATCCCCAAAACCCCCGTATCTAAAATTTTACATTTATACGTCAATTTTCAAAAAATCTTCCGCCATTTTGTTTTTTTTGACATTTTGACTTTGGAATCGTGATTGGCGACCCCCTAAACCCCCGTATCTAAAATTTTACATTCATATGTCAATTTTCAAAAAAATCATCCGCCATTTTGTTTTTTTTGACATTTCGACTTTGGAATCGTGATCGGCGACCCCCAAAACCTTCGTATCTAAAATTTTACATTCATACGTCAATTTTCAAAAAATCTTCCGTCATTTTGTTTTTTTTTGACATTTTGACTTTGGAATCGTGATCGGCGACCCTCCAAACCCCCGTATCTAAAATTTTACATTCATACGTCAATTTTCAAAAAATCTTCCGCCATTTTGTTTTTTTTTGACATTTTGACTTTGGAATCGTGATCGGCGACCCCCAAAACCCCCGTATCTAAAATTTTACATTTATACGTCAATTTTCAAAAAATCTTCCGCCATTTTGTTTTTTTTTTGACATTTTGACTTTGGAATCGTGATCGGCGACCCCCAAAACCCCCGTATCTAAAATTTTACCATCATACGTCAATTTTCAAAAAATCTTCCGCCATTTTGTTTTTTTTTGACATTTTGACTTTGGAATCGTGATCGGCGACCCCCAAAACCTCCGTATCTAAAATTTCACATTCATACGTCAATTTTCAAAAAATCTTCCGCCATTTTGTTTTTTTTGACATTTTGACTTTGGAATCGTGATCGGCGACCCCCAAAACCCCCGTATCTAAAATTTTACATTCATACGTCAATTTTCAAAAAATCTTCCGCCATTTTGTTTTTTTTTGACATTTTGACTTTGGAATCGTGATCGGCGACCCCCCAAAACCCCCGTATCTAAAATTTCACACTCATAAGTCAATTTTCAAAAAATCTTCCGCCATTTTGTTTTTTTTGACATTTTGACTTTGGAATCGTGATCGGCGACCCCCAAAACCCCCGTATCTAAAATTTTACATTCATACGTCAATTTTTAAAATATCTTCCGCCCTTTTGTTTTTTTTTGACATTTTGATTATGGATTCGTGATCGGCGACCCCCAAAACCCCCGTATCTAAAATTTTACATTCATACGTTAATTTTCAAAAAAAATCTTCCGCCATTTTGTTTTTTTTTGACATTTTGACTTTGGAATCGTGATCGGCGACCCCCAAAACCCCCGTATCTAAAATTTTACCTTCATACGTCAATTTTCAAAAAATCTTCCACCATTTTGTTTTTTTTGACATTTTGACTTTGGAATCGTGATCGGCGACCCCCAAAACCCCCGTATCTAAAATTTTACATTCATACGTCAATTTTTAAAATATCTTCCGCCCTTTTGTTTTTTTTTGACATTTTGACTTTGGAATCGTGATCGGCGATCCCCAAAACCCCCGTATCTAAAATTTCACATTGATACGTTAATTTTCAAAAAAATCTTTCGCCATTTTGTTTTTTTTTGACATTTTGACTTTGGAATCGTGATCGGCGACCCCCCAAAACCCCCGTATCTAAAATTTTACCTTCATACGTCAATTTTCAAAAAATCTTCCGCCATTTTGTTTTTTTTTGACATTTTGACTTTGGAATCGTGATCGGCGACCCCCCAAAACCCCCGTATCTAAAATTTCACACTCATAAGTCAATTTTCAAAAAATCTTCCGCCATTTTGTTTTTTTTGACATTTTGACTTTGGAATCGTGATCGGCGACCCCCAAAACCCCCGTATCTAAAATTTTACATTCATACGTCAATTTTTAAAATATCTTCCGCCCTTTTGTTTTTTTTGACATTTTGATTATGGATTCGTGATCGGCGACCCCCAAAACCCCGGATCTAAAATTTTACATTCATACGTCAATTTTCAAAAAATTCACCCGCCATTTTGTTTTTTTATGACATATTGATTTTGGATTTGTGATCGGCGACTTAAGACACCCTCGTATCTAAAATTTCACATTTATACGTCAATTTTCAAAAAATCCTTCGGCCATTTTTTTTTTTTGACATTTCGACTTGGATACGTGATCAATGATAGCACAAAGACTCCCAAATGCCGAATTTTACTTCAATTAGAAGAGAGAAATTAATTTCAGCTAGCTCCGCCCACTCTGCATGTATGCGTAATCGTTGTCATAAGGGCACATAAATGTTAAAAGCAATCCTTTTCCTCATTAAGGAAACTGTGCATACGCGTTCTGGAATTAACGTATTTTAATAATATATAATCATTAAAAGAACAATCAACCTGTATATCTATAAAAATGTAAAGTCAAGCGGGTGTATTATGTCGAGATTGAGATGCGGAACTTGTCGGACCGGATAGACTGATATTTTTCGCCCGATCGTAGTACATTGAAATTGAATCTGTGACGTATTTCGGCCATTTTTCTTACGAAATCTGTCTGCAACCGAATTTGAAAGTGCTCGTGCCCTACATTGCGTGCGTTTGTCGACTCGAAATAAGCATGTAAGAGACCCCGAGTAGGCCGTTCTTTAAGACCTCGGGTCTTGTTGGGCGCTCGCAACCTTCAAAATTTCGTATTTCAGTCTTAAAAGTGAATCTGTAGCTACAACTGAGTTTGACGTTTCCCGAGATTTATTTTGATTGTCACGTGAATCGTCATGATGACGTAAGCCACTTTTCTGTTAAAACACCGAGTGCACGCTCCTCTTCAACGGGCGATATCTCTGCACACGCTCCACTTGGGAAGAAAATCTCTTCGACGTCCGGAAATTCAATGTCGCCCCTACCAACATGCCAAAGGGCAGCCCTTAATTTGGCGTATCCAGAGAGGAGTTGCCCGCCCCGTGCACCCAATTTTCGTCGATTTTTCGGGTCGTTTGGTTGCCATGGGCTACTCAGCTATTATTATATATAACTAGCTAATACGGCAGGCCTAGAAGGCCCGCTGCCGCCTCTTATTCCGCTTACAGTTGAGGTACCGCTCTCCCTTATTCTTCTAAATTTATTGCGGATTTTGTCTTTATTGCGATTCAGTTTTTGAAACACCATGTCATTCCGATATATAGCGAATAAGTAAATATAATTGTGTTTTAGATGTTCAATATTGCTTAGTTGTTTTTATACATCCCTGTATATAGTTTACAACTATGCAATAGTTTGATCAGAATGCTTATCAGATGAAAAGATTAATAATAGATTTAGTGGTAATAGCAGTTTTTAAATTTAAAATGTTAAATGGCTGGCCATGAAATAAGTATTTTATCGTTTAAAGTTATATTGACATTTTTCACATACTTTTCCTGTGCCTTCACAGTCGGTATTTTTTACTCTATTTTGAAGTTTTCTACTATTATTGGTTTTTGTGCCTTGATTGGCCGATGATTTATTTCACTTTTGCCTAATTTATCTATAGTTTGAATTTTGTTTGTGGGTATAAAATTAGAATAATCTCGAAATCTGTGTTTTTTTGTATAAGTTGGAAAATGTGGTTTGATAGTTTTTGATAATAGTGTTTCAGTCACATATGTCGATTCCATTGGTCTTTTTGGTTTAAATGAAATTTCATTAGAAATTTTAAAAAAACATCGGAGATAGCTTTATTAGATGTTTTATTGACGCGAATGTATACTTTTAAATAATTCATTATTACAAATTGATAGTTTATGTAATCATTGTTCTGTAACAAATAATATTTATTTCATTGGCATTTTTTATAATGATTCCCATTCTTATACTTTTATAATTTGCAATGTTTCTTTGTGGTAAATTGTATTAGAACTGTCAGTTATGTATAATGTTTAATAATGTTGGTAAAGCCTTGTTCACACTCTACACAATAATTTTCTTTTGCATTGTACACCTACAATTTAAGGAATATATAGATATAATTTATGTATTATGGTAATATTGATTACTTAGTGTTATATTCGAAAATACTGTAAAACATCCTTATAGAATTTCTATTTTGAATTATTGTAATTGACGATGTCGCGGGAGGTACATTTTCATCAATGATAATTAAACAATCTTTTTTGAATACGTATGATATTACTTCTCAATTTGCCTGGCACAGTAACAACATGATTAAGTGCTTGTTTAATCTTGTAGGAATATATTTTAGTTTCTTTTTTCTATTTACAATATCTTATAATATTTTGAAGTATTTTTACAACTTAATTCATGGACGAAATGACTTCAGTCATGTAATGATAATTGCTAAAAATGAGTAGACAGTATTTATAAACAAAAATAAGGAATCGAATTTATTAATTTCTTACCTATACACTATTATCATTGGGCCAATTATTATATATTGCAATATATATTGTGTTGAATGTTTGTGAGCTAATGCTTCAATCTTTTCGAGCTTGAATTCGCCGTTTTCGCGTCCGCTTACAGCTCTTTTACAGTTTCCTGTAAAACGCGATCACTCTCATGGTGGTTTTTAGAATGTACGATTTTATAGACTTTTGGCGCACCTGTATATACATATATTTTGTAAAGCCAATTGTATACTTCATTTAGAATTCTTCTAGAATTTCTTTTTACACAAACTGTTAGACACTGAAGAGCGAGAAAGATAATTTAATGTTAAACATAAGAATGATGTTAAAGTATCCGAAGAAACAATATGCTCAATAAGTGCATCATTTTCATTGAGACAATCGGGATAATACGCTATTGAAAGAACAGTGGAAAATGTAGTATATTAACAAAAAGTATGTCAATTGCTCGGAAACAATTTAAGATAGGCATGCACAATATTAATAAAAAAGAACCTAATAATCAATTTGACACAGATATTATCACCCAAATTATTTGAAGTGTAACAGCGCTTTCATTATGAAATTTTGGTCAGCAGATTTGAAATATTCGTCTGTCACATACTCAAAATTAGTTCGCACGTCAATTGAAAATGAAGGACTTGTATTGAAGAACTTTTAACTTTTCACTGAATTACATTATTATTCGTACTGTTCTCTCTCTGACGATAGAAAGAATATACTACTCGCCCGCTATCGCGGGCTCGTCATTTTAATTGACATGCTCAAATATACATAGTATCTGCATAGTGTTTAACATGTTTATAACAAATTTTGTTTGATAAATGGGCGTCGCTTTCAAACATTATTATAGAATGCTAATGAATGCTGATGAACTTCAAACATATAGCTCGCAAACATATGTATGTGACTGGGTAAGGTAAATTTAATTTATAAAGTATATTACTTTCTTACTACCTTTTCGAAGTCCACTATCGTTAATAAAAGAGCACAAAATAATAATAAAAGTAAAAAGCCCAAGCTTAAAATTTAAGCCCTATTGAAGCACCTTTCATTTTCATCAATGATAATTAAACAATCTCTTCTGAATACCTACGATATTACTTCGCAATAGCTATTTTTCAATCTCTTCATGCTTGAATAGCCTTTTGCGCGTCTGCTTACAACCTTTTTACAGCTTTCAGTAAAACCTGATCACTGTCAGGACCGTTGTTAGAATTTCCGTTTTTATAAACTTTTGACACATCCCTGTATATACATTATGCCATTATATTTTGTAAAGTCAATCGTATATATTACTCAGAATTCTTCTCAAACTGTTTTTAACACAGACCGGTATACGAATAAGAAAGATATTTTAATGTTTAACATAAAAGTCATTTTAAGGTATCCGAAGAAATAATGTGCTCAAAGACAGCACCATTTTCGTTGATACAGTCTGCAATACGCTTCTGATGCGACAATAGAAAAGTTTGACGACTGTTTCAAAGTCTACAGTTTTTAAGAAAAAATCAAAAAGAATGGTAATAACTCAAAAACAATTTAAGATAGACATAAACAATAATAATAAAAATGAACCGAAAATTCAATTTCATCAAAGACACAAAAGGGGCCAAGTAAGAACCGTCAAATTGCACTCGTCATTTGGCATTTTGAAAGATTGACTTCGGAAGCGTCAACAGGGACCCCAAAAACCCTCAAGTAATAAATTTGAGAAAGATCTAATTATGTTTCGCACATTTCCACCATGTTGGTCGCCCCACTTTTTTTTTGATATTTCGACTTCCAATTCGTTATCAGCGACAATAAGAATCCCAAATATTGAATTCCACGCGGATCCAATACGTTTTCGAAGAATCATTACGCTATATTGGACACGCCATTTTATTTTTAAATATAAACTTCAGATTCTTCATCAGCGAACCTAGAAACCCCAAGTAGATTCCGCTAGTGAATATTATTACATGAAAACCAGTTACAAATATACCTACTCTTTCTATACATACATTTTATTTAATACTTGGCTACTCTGTATAATGGGCAAGCATTTTTGATAAATAAAGAGGGTTTGAAAGACAATTATAATGAACATCAAAAGGTAATTATGACAAATATCATGTTTAACAAATAAACTTATGCAACATCTCAAATTTCACGCCATTTTAAACTACTGGCGCATGTTGGTTGCCAAAGCGACATAACCATATAGAAAATTATTGCAGTTGTTGGTTGTGTTGCTTTTGTTTATGAGCGAATGGAGATTCCTTTATAAATATTTATGGAATGTAGATTTAATTTATTTTATTATTTATTTATTACGTGCACTATATGTGTTATTGAGTATGAATAATTATATGATTGTAACCTAACATGTTAAGGAACATGTTGGTTATAATAAATTATTTAAATTGGACTAAGTGAAAAAAGTATTATTAGACGTGATTAAAAATGTTTGATTCTATTGTATGGAAAATAACATCTCTCCTTTCAGCACAAAAGTAAACAAAACGTGTGAAGTAAATTACAGAAATACATACTTGTAAACTCAAAATACGTTTTCCAATAAACACAACAGACAACTGCATTCACCTTTTGACATGTGTCTTAATTTTATTTTGACGTTTGTTATAATTGTCATCAAAATAATGTAAAATTGTCAACAATGGCTGCCTACTACACAGAATAGCTATGCATTAAATAAAATGTCGGTGTAAGAAAGTAACATACAATAACATTATTTATAATATTCATTTTGTAACCGGCTTTCATTTAATGGTATTTTTGTAGCGGAAGCTATATATTCTAAAACATTAATTAGTTAGTTTACTTTCGTTATTTTGAAGTTGTTGCGGCTAATGTATATTTGTAGTAGCATTGAACCGTCGTTTCTAGTTCGTAGCTTGATCGTGCAATTTACTATATCGAAACTACGCATGTGTCCAAAACGTACCTATGTATAGGGATTTTTTTTTAAATTAGTCAATATTTCTCTCATAATGTTTGCGCCATTTTCTACATTTGAACTTGTTTTTTGTGCTTTTTGCACTTTTTTTTTGGTTTATATTCTATATAATTAGAATTTTAATTTTAGTAAATAATCTGTCGACATTTAGCACATATTTAAAATTTCTATTATGGAGTAATAGTGAAAGGTGAAACAAATTTGAGGGATACTGAAAGTTTCTGAAGAACCTATTCGTATGTTGGATCCGTCATTATGTAAATAAAAAAGGCAAAGTAGGTTGATTTTATTGTGTTTGTGTTGTTACTTTTATCCATAATAAAAATCTAATGATGTCCAAAAAAATGATTTGCAAAAATGAGCTTGAACTTATTGGACATGTTAAAATTAAATAATAAGAAATGCATAAATTAACTGTTTCATACTTTGAAAATTGAAAATTAAAGAGTATCCAGCTGGCCATTACCAACAATAAGAAACTTAAACTTCAGCACACGGAGTGTCCTACAGAAGTACATAGATTTCAAAAGCACTGAATCATCTTTAGAGCCGCTTTAGAAACTTAATTTTAGTAAATAATCTGTAGACATTTATTTTGTGAATACATCTGAAAATTTTTGTGTAAATAGCACATATTTAAAATTTATATTATGGAATAAATAGCAAAGTACAACAAACTGCAGTGATACTGATAGAAATTTAGTTAGTTAGAATTTTGTTATGCCAATCGTAATATTACTTAGAACTCTTCTTTCCTTCTTACACAAACCGTTACACTGAACACTGAAGAGCGAGAAGGATAATTTAATGGTAAACATAAATCATGTTAAAGTTTACGAAGGAAGGATGTGCTCAGGTCTAAGCACTTTTCACCAAGATTAACGGCATTTTGAAGAACCTTTCCGCCATATTGAATCCGCCATTATGTTTTTTGACATTTCGACTTTGGATTTGTGATCGGCGACCCCATAAACGCCCGTGTCTAAAATTTCCCATTCATACGTCAATTTTAAAAAAACTGGTCCGCCATTTTGATTCTTTTGATATTTTGACTTTGGAATCACGATCGGCGACCCCCCAAAACCCCCGTATCTAAAATTTCACATTCATATGTTAATTTTCAAAAAACTCGTCCGCCATTTTTTTTTGACATTTTGACTATGGATTCGTGATCGGCGACCTAAGACACCCCCGTATCTAAAATTTCACATTCATAGGTCAATTTTCAAAAAACTGGTCCGCCATTTTGATTTTTTTGACATTTTGACTTTGGAATCATGATCGGCGACCCCCAAAACCCCCGTATCTAAAATTTCACATTCACACGTCAATTTTCAAAAAACTGGTCCGCCATTTTGATTTTTTTTGACATTTTGACTTTGGAATCATGATTGGCGACCCCCAAAACCCCCGTATCTAAAATTTCACATTCATACGTCAATTTTCAAAAAACTGGTCCGCCATTTTGATTTTTTTTGACATTTTGGCTTTGGAATCATGATCGGCGACCCCCAAAACCCCCGTATCTAAAATTTCACATTCATACGTCAATTTTCAAAAAACTTCGGCCATTTTGTTTTTTTTTGACATTTTGACTTTCGATTTGTGATCGGCGACCTAAGACACCCCCGTACCTAAAATTTCACATTCATACGTCAATTTTCAAAAAACTTCCGCCATTTTGTTTTTTTTTTGACATTTTGACTTTCGATTTGTGATCGGGGACCTAAGACACCCCCGTACCTAAAATTTCACATTCATACGTCAATTTTCAAAAAACTTCCGCCATTTTGTTTTTTTTTGACATTTTGACTTTGGATGCGTGATCGGCGACCTAAGACATCCCCGTATCTAAAATTTCACATTCATACGTCAATTTTCAAAAAACTTCGGCCATTTTGTTTTTTTTTGACATTTTGACTTTCGATTCGTGATCGGCGACCTAAGACACCCCCGTATCTAAAATTTCATTATTAATAAATAATAATTATTTAAATAATTATTTCGTAGGGCACGTAAATGTTAAAAGCAATATTTTTTCCCTTAAGAAAACGACATACCCGTTTTAGAATTATTGTATTTTAAATGGAATTTATAATAATTAAGAAAAAATCATGCTGTATATGTGAATGATTATTTCATCGACCGGGAAAATTATGTCGAGCAGTCCGGCGTCATGTCTTATAAATTGCCGGTAAAATACACGAAATAAATACACATCTCATTCGAAAAAAAAATATTTTGCCCCGGTCTGGGTTCGAACCGGACCCGGCAAAATCATTGTATTAAGAAGCCGTCAATCTTGTGCATCGGGCTATCGACCTATATGTAAATAGTTTGTTCAACTGCCATATTTATATGTAAGCTTGACTCTATGTTGAAATGTGCAATATTTTTTTTAAATCTCAGAGAAAATAGACGTGTAATCTTCAAAAGAATACGTTTAAATTGCGTCCAGATAATTAATTTAGTATCTTGTCCTTGTCCTATATTATGTGTGTTTATTTGCCATGAATTTATTCTGACGTTAATAATTAAAAGCAATCCTTTTACTCATTAAGGAAACTGGACTACGCGTATTTTAAAATTCAAATTTGTAATCATTAAAAGATATCAGCCTGTATGTAAAAATGTTAAGTCAAGCTACCGATATATAATATGTATATTCACGGGCCAGTGCACATGAATGTGTATGTGTGTACATTTCATGTTATGAGCATTGCACTTGATTTATTGTGTACATGTATTTCTGGCGTATTTCAGCCATTTTTCTACGATGTCCGTCTGCATGAGGAATTTAATTTACACGCACTATCGATATCGTACGTCGATGAAGTCGCAATAGGAATGGGAATGGTCTAGAAATATCTGTACTTACTATTATGAATCTTGTTGGGCCGTCAAAACCTTCTAAATTCGGAATATAAGGCTTAAAAGTCAAACGTGCAAAATTTCTCGTTGGAGCTGTCAGATTTGCGAAAAGTCAATTATGTGTTTAGTCCTCGTTTTTATTTACGTAAAATGTACATTCTTTAGGCACGTCATGGCTTAATTTCGCGTGTTTTGAAAAATTCGACGGAACGTATATTGTAATTGCTCACGCGTCCCTCGACCTTAAAATATGCTTTCGAGCGCGTTGAAAAGCAGAAAGTACGGGCTTTTTAACCGTACTTTTCCCTATGCGTGTTATATATTCGTTTAAAAGGAGATCCCTTCAGAAAATCGGCAACGTCTTAAAAAACAACGTTTAAATTTGTCCGTAAATATCCGGCCATCAGACAGAGCTATAAAGCCGAAATTTTAATCGTAATTAGCTCGGACATTCCTCTTCACGCGACGAGCGGTCCGAACGCGCTACCTATACAGGGCGTTGCACAATTTCGAGAAACGTCACCCGTTGCACGGTCCTATCTCTATCCCGTATTTTCTCACGTCATTTGTAAAGGTAAGCCGGCAGCTTATATTATGTCGCGATAAGATGTAGTTTTGGAGTAAAATATTTAGTGCAACAGTGCTGATGTTTCATTAAACCTACAAAAATCTTTTGTCCTTCAAACACAAAACATTTTGAGAAAACTAGCGTATCACCAAATACATTGGCTTCACGCAAAATGTAGTTGAAAATATCCTTGGAATTAGTATTTATATGGTTGGACAATTTGGGACATGTATTATTGTTACTATTTTTAATTATTAATTTTTTAATCAAAAGAATAAATACATATTTATCTAACGTACAATGCTTGCCATTAATTCTTAACATTTTTATTTAAGTATAAATCAATCGACTTGTTTGCAATTGCTTTTGGTATACATGTTCTACTACATACTATTTACTTTTAATTTGTAGAAGACCTCTTTATACATATTATCAGATCCAATTCTTGAGACAGACTTTAAGAGAAGACTAGGACTCGCCCAATGGGAACTGTTGACTGTAGCGATCTGTCTATATAAAAGGTTTCCCCATCCGAAAACTTGAACGATAAATCGGTCCCACGTTACTTGCCTGTATTGTCCCTCCTTTTATCCGCAGTCGTAATAAATCCTCTAATAGTTGTGTTTTCTTTTCTTGTTTGCAGACTGAATTGTCGCACAATTTACAACAGTTGTCCGAAAGAGCCAGGTCCACCACCGAGTTCATACAGAGGCTCAAGGGGATGAGCGACAAAGTTAACGTAAGTAGAACGAATTCACCATCTTATGCTTTTTTAAAGAGGTTTGTTAAGATATTTTTCTTTTGTTGCCGTTGGTGTTGTTGCTTTTAGTATTAATCCTGTTGGATATCGAAGGAGTTGTAAGGAATCAAGTACTTTGTCTCGCATTTATTTATTTTTGTCATTAAATCCGATAATATACCTTAACATTGAGTTTGAAAATAATACACGTGGTCCTGTATAGGATTTAAACGTAAACAACGAATGTAGTGTAAAAAATACTGGTAGATACTTTTGATTTCCTAGTTATGGCATATACGCTTTTATCAACGAAAAATATATGAAAATGTATTTACCAGGAAACAAAATATTTCTCATTATATGCACTGTCGATTCCTCCTTTTTTGAAGGAATATAAATGCTTACTGTTTAAATATTAAATAAAACACTGATAATATGTCACTATCTTTAATTTATTTAACACTTAAAATGTAAATTGTTGACGACCAACACAACTGCTTGGTGTGGATGTTTGTGTAGAACTAGAATATATTTTATCGTTATTTTATCAAAGATTCTTTCTCTTCTCCTAGTTACAGTACTTTTTTTTCATGAATAGGAGGGAAATTATTGACCAAGAAAAATGCCTAAACATACGGGTTTGAAAATTACATAAAATATTTGAGCGCAACGTAAATACCATGTAATAAAATAATGGTTATGGACGGGTTCTATGATTTTATGGCGGTCACTTCGAAAGGGATGTACCTTTATAATAATTGGCAATAACATAAATGTTTACATTACATTTCGTCACAATAGAACAGAAATCTGGGTTTTTCTAACTAAACTTGTAGTTTTAGAATACCTACACATATGCTGCATGACATGGAAAGTGCAACACCAAGAATGGGTGCGAATTTTTTGACCAAACTTGGTAGAAACGTATAACTAGTCAAAAGCAATAATTGATTAAAATTTTGTTGCGATAGATCAAGTGGTCATGACACATCTGACACTTCATTCAGTTTTCGCTGACATTAATGTGTGGTGTATTAATTGCTTGTTTGAAATTAATTTCAACGGTTTTGTCTTATTAAACCTTTGTTTAACGTGTTTAAAGAGTTTTATTATGCCTAGAGTGCGGCAACGTGGAAATGATCGCCAATTAAGCGAATTCGACAGAGGTCGAATTGTTGGTTTGCGAGGAGGTGGTTTTTCATACAGGGAAATTGCAAATCGCCTTAACCGGAACCAATCCACCATTATGCGCTGTTATCAATCATGGACTAGGGAAGGTCAGGAAAGACGCCAAAGAGGAACCGGAGGCCGAAGAAGAACTAATGAGATACAGGACCGCCGCCTTCGCTTAATGGCACTAAGAGACAGGTTTTCCAGTACCAGATCAATTGCTGACGTGTGGTTAGGTAATATTGGTCGTCCTGTAACCCTTCGAACCGTTTATCGTCGAATTAGGGGTTTCGGCTTACAATCTTATCGTCCACATCTTGTGTTACCACTTACGGCTCAACACCGACAGCAACGTTTGGAGTGGTGTAGATTGCGACTGCACTGGAACGTGGAGTGGCACAGGGTGGTATTCAGTGATGAATCTCGATTTTGTCTAGGGATGCATGATGGCCGTATGAGGGTCAGACGAAGACGTGGGGAACGTCGTGATATTCAGTTTTCCGTTGAAAGGCATGTGCATCGAGCAGTGGGTGTTATGGTATGGGGTGCTATAGCATATGGGAGTAGGTCTCAATTGGTGTTCATCCAAACCACCATGAACGCCCAGCGTTACATTGATGAGGTGGTAGAACCCCATATTCTACCATATCTTCAAACGCTCGAAGACCCACTTTTCCAACAGGATAATGCCCCTCCCCACGTAGCGAGAATTTCTATAAATCGCTTGGAAGAGGCTCATGTCAATATCTTGCCATGGCCACCCAAATCCCCCGACCTCTCGCCAATAGAACATATGTGGGACATTATGGGACGAAAACTTATGAATTTAGCCAATCACCCGCAGACACTAATAGCTCTCCGGCATGAATTACAGGTTGCTTGGGACACCATACCCCAAGAAGATATCGACCACCTAGTCGAATCAATGCCACGAAGAGTGAGGGAGTGTGACACTAATAGGGGCAGTTCAACACATTATTAATAAAAATTATGTTAAATTGTGTTAGTCTTTTGTTTTTTTTCTTTGAAATTTTAATCAATTATTGCCTTTGACTAGTTATACGTTTCTACCAAGTTTGGTCAAAAAATCCGCACCCCTTCTTGGTGTTGCAGTTTCCATGTCATGCAGTATATACAGTGTATATGTATATGTATCAATATTTAAAATTAACGTATTACACACAAATATATAAAACAGTTGTCTTTCTTATACAATGTTATTTATCGTCCCGAACATACACTAAGAACTTCACTCCGCGAAATTTCAATAGTTCATACTGTTACACCCACAACAACGTCGTAACTAAATTATTAATCTAGGGTATGTTATGGTATGGGGAGATCACTATAGTGTGGTAGTAGGAATTGAAAATCGCAGGGCCGAGCTAGATGGCGTGACGGTTCAGAAACTAAACTTAAGATATGAGCGTCGGTCGGCGGCGACACTAGCGACGTTGTCTCTGGGCACCAGGACACTGCGCTACCTTAACGGTAACCTACCTGCGTTTTCTAAGATCTGCCACTGGCTGTGTCCCTCCAACGGGATACACTACTGGATCACCTGTATAGGATCCGATATACAAACCTCCTTCATGCGCTAATTAAGACAAAAGGTAGGGGTTTACATAACCAAAAATAAATAATAAAAAAAAGATAAGGTGAACAGTAAACTATGTATTTAAAATCTACTGGAGCATAGTTGGTAACATTATATTAAAAAAAAATGTTAGTGAAGGTAAATAATTAGTAACGCACTATAAATTACTATATATGAATTTTGGAATATGAAATTAATAAAAAAATCAAAATGATGCGACTGATAGCAATTACATTGAGTGGTTAATTATAGGTCATGGCCTCAGCAAGATTGAATTAAATAGTTAACAAATTAACATAACCTCCGCAGTATTCATGAGAGGTAGGACGGTAGCAGAAACGTTTCCTCAACCTTACAATTTCATAACAAACGTTTTAAATAGGTAGCCAAACAATGGCGTTTCAACTTAAAATTTAAAATATCTAAACTGATAGATTTATATATATATTCTGAATTCTGTAAGAGATAGCTATGTTAAATGCTAAATAGATAAAATGTTAAATGTTAAATAGACTACCAAAGTTTTAAAGATATTACTGAAAAGAATTTAAAGTAAACAATTGCTATTTAAATAGCACGTTTAAACATTGATAATTTAATTCAACAAATTAAGTCAAATCAAAGATTTTACGGTAAGGAATTAAAACAAGTAAAATAAATTTGAAGCGTACTTCGGTTGTACCAGACTACGTAAACAGTGAGTACTAAAACAAATGTACTGCTGATGGAATCATCCAGTATACAGCATAATCAAATTTACAAAAAAAAAATCAAAAGTTAAACTACGGTTTTTGAAACTTAGCACATGATATGGTTTTATTAAAATTAAGCAAGTCACTAGTTAATTTATGAACTTGTGTACAGTCCAGCCTAACTGCAACAAGATTTAGACAAATCAGTCGGGACATACGTTGTAGATAATGATTGGTGTTGTACTTATCTGGCTAACGGTGCGAAAGGAAAACTCCCTAGCTGGTGATGGTTCTACGGCGTAATTCGGCCGGCAGGAGAAAATTCCACGCAGAAGCCACTGGGATGGATGTTAAAGTACAACAGGTAGATCGACTATGACGCTGTGATCCTTAACGGAAATGTACGGCCGCAATGTCGGCGTTAAATACTGAAGATTCAGCACGGTACTACAAGTTCCTAGTGATTTAGAGGGAAAGAAAAAGCAGAGATAAAAAACTCTGAAAATTACATAAAAATTCCTCAGACTTACCCCAGGTTTTCTCTGGAGAACAACGAAACCGACTTCAAAAATCACCAAAAGCACAAAATGGAGAATACTTGGAGTCCACCTCGTGGCACTACAAGATTTCGGGTGACGGTAATCTACGATACACCCACGAAAATCACCTACTAAGGTAGCGAAATTTCCTACTTATTCGTTGGAGCCGCTAATGCGTTAATGTCTACTTAAGACATACAAAATAATTTACAAGAAATAAGTAGCTCTGCACTAATGTTCTTCATTCGAAGATCGACTTAGAAGTGATGTCGGAAAAAGTGCATCCTTCAAAACCAATGCGCTCCAGCCACTACGCAAGCTTCTAAAATAAGCGAGTCACGGAAACAGTTCGGTATGAACGCGGGAAAAATTCAAATAAAATTAACGAACACAAAATTATCCTGCAGTAGAGCACATTAGTAACGAGATCTTAATAATTAACCACAACTATCTTCTGAGTTCGAAATGATGACAAAACACATTGAAATACACTTACAATGTACTTAAGAAGTTAGATAAAACGAGAGGAGAAATTTCACGCCCAGAAAGTTGGCAGTCATGCAATATTTAGCGCACTGACCCAATGACATGTAACCAACAAGTTCGTAAACATACGCAACTCAACCTCAACATACATTATAAATGTCCGGCACTCAGGTAAATAGATTAAATATGACCAAAAAATGCACACAAGCTACCGACGGGATGTTCCCCGATCTAATCGACCTTTGCAGGCATTGGTACCGGGCGTAGATACAGCGATATACGTTCTAAAGGTTATGTTCAACGAAGGCTCGGAAAGATACAATTTCTGTGGAAGGCCCCACTATTTACACCCAGGGCATGTCCGTGAAGGAAAAACACAAGTATGCACAATGTCTAAGCTATTCCCATGCTTCAATAAACCTTTTCTTTTTAAGCAAACAAACAGTCTATAAAACCAAAAGAGGTTATCCGATTGCCACAGTACATGCTTTAGTTGTAGCAAAGTAAATAAGGTGCTAAAAGAATATCCTATCCCAATACTTCCTTTCACAACATGGTAACAGGAAAGCAATAAAACTAAGGTGGAGACAATCAAGATCACACAGATAACGTAGCTCGAGAACATAAAATGTCGATGAAAATAACAATGTTTACATCCGAAAATTAGAACAAACGGATACATGCAGGTAGGTCAGTCCAGGCATAAATTAACGGCCTCGGAAACTATTTATTATAAACGTAGATTTAAATAAACCTACACGAGTAATTAACTTCATCGTGTGAATACCAATAGCGATTTAAAATTAAATTTCATTATAGTTAGCTTAAGAAACAGAAAGGTGTTCACACAATAGATATAAGGCATGTCAACCTAGTTCATAAAATATACCAGGCACGGTCGAAACGTGAGATCCAAAGTGCCACACCCTGCGAAATGCACAAGTCATGCGGAACACAGGCTAAACGTAAAAATAAGGCATAACAATACTCTACTGAATGAAGTATTAAATGTTGTCTAATATGTTCGGCAAATTACCCATTCAATAATTAATGTTTAGATATGTAAAATACAATTAGTTTTGAATTAAATAAGCCGCGCCGGCGGCAGGTCTCATTTGAGACAGTTGATTATTATATATTTTGTTATCCTACTTTATCTATAAATAAACAAAATTTCAAATAACATACTTTGAATATATAGACGAATTTAAAAAAGATTTCGTTTTGTAATAATTACTGAAAGAAAAACAAGTAATGTAAATGAAAGTCTATCCTTTGAAAAAGTTTTTAATTTGGAATTACTGACAAATATAAAAATCACAATGTGAAATACAGCGTTACAGAGTTTTTCAAAATCACTAAGCATATACATAACAGAAAAAAACAAGAAAAATAAACATACTCATTTTTCTCTATATTAATGTTATTTTATTTTTTTGTACAATATTTAATTATTACAGAAAATATAAGCCCAAAATTTTTGGCTCATATGCAATATTGCACTACATCCAACCACATTTATTATTAATAATAATCTGAATAATCCTATAGATACTATTCAGATATTTTAATAGAAACCGCAAGCGCAATCAGAACAATAATAATAATAATATTTATTGCCCAACATCAAGCATTTACAGGACAAAAATTATATGAGTGCAGTACAAAAGCAATTATAACAATTACATAAATTCTTAAATACTAATACATAATAACAAAAATAATAACAATAATAATAAAGAAACAAAAAATTAAATGAAATTGATGTGAGTATGCTACATGTAAAGAAACACGAAAGCGATAGCAACTAGCAACTGACAAAGGGTAGATATACGATCGAGAATCAGAACTACAACTGCTTCCTAAAGTTACCAACTGTGTCATTAAATATATCGTCCTACAGAGTATTCCCTAATCGCGACATATTGTAAAACGGTGAATGTAAGAGGGTATTCGTCCGTGGAGTCGGTAAAAGTCACCGAAAAACGTGAAGATGCTCTAGGGACAAATAAGTTAAGGCAAGATAGTAACATAGGGCTATCAATTTTATTGTTCACATGCTTCCAGACAAACCGAGCAGCATATAAGTCTCTGCATGCAGCAAGAGACCGCATGTCATGACTCTGCAGAAGATGATGGTAGTCTGTGCCACGAGGAGGATAGACACCTTATATCTTAAAAGAAAGATACTTTAAGAAGCGACGCTGAATCTTTTCTAAAGACAATTGATAGCTAATATAATTAGGAGACCAAGCAACAGAGCAATATTCAAGTTTGGTTACCACAAACGAATAATATAAAGTCTTAAGGACAGAAGTATCATCGAAGTATCTAGAGCTACGCATCAGGAATCCCAAGGTTTTGGACGCAGCCAGACATGAAGACGATATATGGTCATTAAAGAAAAGACGAGAATCAAACAACACACCCAAGTCCCTGACAAGATCTATTTTAGTTAGAGATTCTTGGTAAAGGTCATATAACAACATTTAGGAATATTGAGAACCAACCTATTGTCAATGCACCACTGGTAAAGAACATCAAGATCTTTCTGCAATAATAGTGAATCATCTTGCGAAGAAATACTGGAATAAATGAAATGACGCACTTACAGAAACATTGTTCGAACTCTAGCATATGCGAGGTAAATCCAGAAAGTAAGTTCCGTTTGTATTTTTTGCCGCGGCAATCCTGCGATCGCAGTTCCGTGCATGCACGGTAGTTGCTCTGAGTCAAGGAGAAGAAGGTGGCATTCTTTAGAATGGCGGCCTTGATTGAAAATCCCGCCGCTAGTGAAATTAGATCTGTAATTCGTTTTCTAAATGGGAAGAACATTAAACCAGTCGACATTCATCAAATCTGCGAGGTTTTTGGAAAAAATGTAATGAGTGATTCAATGGTGAGATGATGGGTCCGACAGTTCAATGAAGGAGGTGCTCAAATGTACGATGAAGAACGATGTGGTGTGTCCATCTTTGGTTACTAATGAAGTGGTTCGTGCAGTTGAAGAAATGAGTAAGGAAAACCGTAAGTATACCATTTCTGCTCTTTCTATGGAATTTCCGCAAATTTAAAGATCGCTTACTCATGAAGTTGTCACTGTAAAACTGGGTTTTCAAAAACTAGAAAGCAGAAGCTCGATGGGTGCCAAAAATACTTACACAGCAACACAAAAACCAACGTCTGGGCAGTGCACTTGACTTTTTGACACTTTACAACAATGGCAGTGATGACTTTGTGAGACAGATAGTGACCAGAGATGAGACTTGGATTGCTTATGCCCTGGAACTGAACGAGAATCGATGGAATGGAGTTACACTTCCTCGCCACCAAGGACTAAAGCTAAGCAAATCTTGACACCTGGAAAAATTATGTGTACAGTGTTTTGCGATAGACAAGGCATTTTACTGGTGGATTTTTTTCCGCGAGATGCAAGAATCACTGCAATTGTTTAATGCGGGGCGCTTAGGAAACTGCGTCGCGCAATAAAGAACAAGTACGGAAGAATATTCACAAACAGTATTGTTACGATTCATGACAATGTTCGAACTCACACTGCGGATATGACAAGACAACTCTTACAGGGCTTTGTCTGGGACCTGTTTAACCATCCTCCGTACAGCCCTGACCTCGCCCCTAGCGTCTTTCATCTCTTTTTCAACCTGAAATCGTGTCTTGGTGGGCAACACTTCAACAACGATGATGCTCTCAAAGGACATTTACCACATGGTTGATAACACGGGCGGCAACCTTATGTAAATGCCTACAATATGATGCAGACATTTATTTTGTCTAATTTAAAATCAAAAATTTAGCCTAGTTTTCCTTAAATTTGAAGTTTACTGGAAATCATTTAAATTCCATGTATAATTTACAACCTGCTTGCACTAATCGACACAGTACAGTTTGTTTATTTATGGCCGCTTATTAACATACATTCTCGACGAAATGGTCAAGATCTTTGGTGGAAATACCGATACCCTCCCACTACTACCCCAGCGAGCCACGCCCTAGAAGCGAAGCCGACGTTGGACCGCAACCCAAGTTTCACCGCCACCGGCAAAATAACCCTTATTTATAAATGAATTTTTTTATATTTGTGAGTGACTGTATCAATAGGTGCACTTGAGATATTGGCGCTTACCTCAATGAAATTGAAATTATATCACTTCCACGAACGAAAAATTTGATTAACAGTACCTACTCAGACACACATCCAAAATACTAATTTATGACCATTAAACACCTAATAATATTTTGAATCATTTTCCGGGATTAAAAATATATATCAAAATATTTTCTATTAACAAGTCAGTTATTTGCATTTAATTCTTGAAACAGTGACAAAATTGCTAGTTGGAGCTAATAAATTTAGGCGACACTTGCAGAAGCGCTTCCGATCCCGGGTTTATTGCATGTTGTAAATATTTTGAAATGAATTGCAAGTCCCTAAACTTGAAATTTAAGTAATGCTAAGCTAATTTTTTTAATTAATTCAGATGTATGTGTTTCAAAAAATCTCTGTGTCGTAATAATGGGTGAAAAAATTGATACCAAAAATGAACATTTTTGTTAATGTTATCTTTTACTTTCTTATACGTAGTATAAGGAAGTATTGTGATGATGAAAATGATACCAAAACAGTGATTTTACTTTCTTATACGTAGTATAAGGAAGTATTATGATGATGAACATTTTCGACCTCGAGATTTTTGCAGATGTCCACGTTTTGAAGTCCCCTGATACCAAAAAAGTGGTTTTACTTTCTTATACGTAGTATAAGGAAGTATTGTGATGATGAAAATTTTCGACCTCGAGATTTTTGCAGATGTCCACGTTTTGAAGTCCCCTGATACCGAAAAAGTGGTTTTTAAAAAATGTCTGTGTGTCTGTATGTGTGTGTGTGACCACGATAGCGGTCAAACCGCTGTAGGTATCAATTCCAAATTTTGTATTTACGTGTATAATCTCCCTCTTGAGATCTGATTAGTTTTTCAGTAAAATCGGTAGACCGGAAGTAGCAGTTTACTTCAGCGAAAAAATCGAATTTTGCCAATATTTCGTCAACTACTAAATTTAAACAAATTTATAAAGAATTCATATATACTTAGAATTAAAATTGAGAATAATTTTATTTAAAAAGTTTTTCGAAATTCCTACCGGAAGTAGGTCTTTTACTCTTATCGAAAATCAGTTTTTTGCGAATATTTCGCAAATCATGCTTTTTAGACAAGTACGTTACGGGCATAAAAGTATTTAGAACATAATTTTCAATATCTTTTGTATAAAAAAAATTTCAAAATTCAGATCGGAAGTGCCACTTTTACTCTTATCGAATAGCGATTTTTTGCAAATATGTCGTAAGTTATGCATTCTATATATATTTATCAAGAGTACAAAAGTATTTAAAACTGGATTTGCAATATTTTTTGTATATATGAAATTTTAAAATTCGGACCGGAAGTAGCACTTTTACTCTTAGCGAGGAGCACTTTTTTGATAATATCTTGCAAAGTATGCATTCTATAGAGATTTATTAAGAGAATAGAAGTACTTAGAATAGGATATTGAATAATTTGTGTGAAAAAAATTCTTAAATTTCTATAATTTGAAACGCTTATACGTATAAGAAAGTCGTGTGGTGGCCACACCTCATTTTTTTCGAATATCTTGCAAAGTATGCATTCTATAGCGATTTATTAAGAGAATAAAAGTACTTAGAATAGGATTTTGAATAATTTTTGTATAAAAAAAATCTTAAAATTGTATAGTTTGAAACGCTCATACGTATAAGAAAGTCGTGTGCTGGCCACACCTCTTTTTTTTTTACGGATTTATTGCATGTTGTAATATTTTGAAAGGAATTGTGCAAGCCACTAAACTTCAAATTTAAGGAAAACTAAGCTAAATTTTTGATTTTAATTTAGATGAATATGTTTCAAAAAATATCTGTATTATAATATTAAAAAAATCGATACCAAAAATGAATTTTTTTTTCCTTTTTTTGGCTGCCACTGACACATTTTAAACATTTTGTATGTAGTGTACATTTCAATCTAGCGCTGGCGATAAAACTTGGGTCACCCGGTACACATTAGATGTTTGACTATTTTAAATGATCGACATTGATTATAATGCAATTTTCAGTACAATGTTCATAATTAAATTACACAGAGAGTCAGGTTTTCAAAGAATTTATATCTTCACTTAATTTTAATATCGGAGCATAAATGTACATTTTCTGGAATTTCCACATCGTCGAGTACGAGAAGTAACATAAATTTAAAATGAATTTAACTAAGTTTCCCGAGCTAATTGATAAAGCGCAAGAACGACCGAGAAATGGTAATTGAATCCTATGAAATATAAGGTGCAGATTCAATTAGAGTGGCGATTTTGATTATTAAATTTGCGAGAAAAGCTCTCATCACGCATTGAAATCACTTTAAAACTTGCTCTAACAAAGGAATTTTTCATTATTCAAGCTAGTTGCAGTGTCAGCGCATTACAAATTAATGTATTATAGAAGGAACGTGTTTCAAAAAAGAGACTGCTAATACCATTACCACAATATGTGTCTGATGATTTGTTGAAGATTCTACGAGAAGACATTTCTGAAACCATTATTTTGATAATGGTTTATTGTTGTTATTGATTTATCAATAAAATAATAATACCTAAATAGACATATAAGAAGTCAAAATATTTATTACATTTGCAGAGTATTTATAAATTAAAATATAAATGTCTAAAATATAAATATTAAATATACAGTGTGTAACAAAAGCATCAAATAATGGATGGGTATTTAACTTTTCAGTTAGGCAAAAGTTGTTTAGTTTATTATTGTGCATGTTTTGACATTCTTTATAAGTACATATATTCTTTTGTTTTGTTGCTATTGCAATTAGTTTTGTTTTTTAAACGGCATAGCTAATTTATTGATGATTTTGAGAAATCCGAACTTTATTTGAATATTTTAAAGCGAACACACATAAATACTTTAAACGTAAGAAAGACTTTACTCAAGCAAATTTTCAAACTGGTCTCCATTGACTGTCAACTAATAACCTAACCGGTGCTTAAAATGTATGGCAGTCCTGTGTTACATCTCTACAGTTACTCTGCATATTACAGCATGTATTTGCTCTTTCATATCTTCCGAAGTACGTGGTCTTTTTTCATATAATTCTTCTTCTTCTTCTTCTTCTTCTTCTTCTTCTTCTTTTTCTTCTTAATCTTCTAGAAAATCCGTAGATCTGTTCTGCACTCCGCATGTTTGCCTAATGTCATCATTTCTTACTCGATCCCAAAGAGTTTTGCCTGCTATTGTCCTCACAGTCTTCATTTCGGATAATCGCATTGTTCTTTTTGTTTTACTGGCGTCTGCTATGGCTTCGATGCTGTAGATCAGAATTGGTCTCACACATGTTTTATAAAAGCGGATTTTGCTATCTATTCTCATGTGTTTCTTCTTCCATATAACATCGCTTAGACATCCAGAAATTGCAACCGCTTTATTAACCTGGTTTGTTATATCATTTGACAGATTCTAGTGACTAGGTATGTGTACTCCTATGTATTTCATTTGCATTACCTGTTCTATGGGTTTATCTTGAAATACCAGCTTGCATCTTACCGGTTCTTTAGCAAAGGTTAGACATTTTATTTTTTCGACTGATATAGTCATATTAAGCTTTTGTGTCATTTCATATACGTTGTTTTTAACTCAATAGGAAAAGTCCAGCGGTGACAAATCTGGGGATCTGGCTGGCAGGCCGTTCAATTGGTCCCCTTCTACTGATCACATCTGCTTGTGAAAGCTTTATTAATATACATCTTAATGTGTTGAGGAGCTTCGTCTTCAGGGAAGAAAATTCTGTTGTCAATACGTCCATTTGCTGTCGGGAACAATGCGGCCGTATGACTTGATTTGCAGCACCTAAAGTTATCTATCAGCGTTTAGGGTTTAATGAAGAGACATGTTCTATGTTATGTCTTTGTATAATGCCTATCGATACACTGATATTTTAAGGATGCAGAGCGAGTTTGTTCTTGACTAATACCGACAAAATGATCATCTTCATTGCATTTTTACTTTCTTATACGTAGTATAAGGAAGTATTGTGATGATGAAATTTCGACCTCGAGAGTTTTGCAGATGTCTACGTTTTGAAGTCCCCTGATACCGAAAAAGTGGTTTTTAAAAAATGTCTGTGTGTGTGTCAGTGTGTCTGTCTGTCTGTCTCTCTCTGTGTGTGTCCACGATAGCGGTCAAACCGCTATAGGTATCAATTCCAAATTTTGTATTTACGGATATAATTTCCCTCTTGAGATCTTATTAGATTTTCAGTAAAATCGACAGATCGGAAGTAGTAGTTTACTTCAGTGAAAAAATTGAATTTTGCCAATATTTCGTCAACTACTAAGTTTAAACAAATTTATAAAGAATTCATATGTACTTAAAATTAAAATTGAGAACAATTTTATTTAAAACGTTTTTGGAAGTTTTTTGCGAATATTTCGAAAGTCCATGCTATTTAGACAAGTACGTTACGAGTATAAAAGTATTAAAACATAATTTTCAATATCTTTTGTATAAAAAAAATTTCAAAATCAGACATTCAGCATTCTATATATATTTATCAAGAGTACAAAAGTATTTAGTGCCAGATTTGCAATATTTTTTGTATAAAAGAAGTGTGAACCGGAAGTAACATTTTTACTCTTAGGGAGTAGCACTTTTTTGCGAATATCTTGCAAAGTATGTATTCTATAGCGATTTATTAAGAGAATAGAAGTACTTAGAATAGGATTGTGAATAATTTTTGTGTAAAAAATTCTTAAAATTGTATAGTTTGAAACGCTCATACAGAAAGTCGTGTGGTGGCCACACCTCATTTTTCTATCATCTACTCAAATACTTCATGCTGTTGAAATCATCTTCAATTAATTTGTGCATTCGAAATTTGTAGGGGCGTAATTTTCTTGCTTTAAATGTGATGAACCAATGTCTAGCTAATTTTCAAATTTTCCGCAACATTGTTAAAATTTTTGACGCTTCTACAATTGATAATAGTCGTCCAAAACTGTATTCTCATTTGTGACTGATTTGGGCCTGCCAGATTTTTGAATATACTTAATACTACCACTTTCTCAACATTTTGTAATAAGGTGAGATACTTCCTTGAGAAATAGGTGTATCCTGATACATATCAAAAATCGCATACTTCATTTTGAGTTCGTCTTCTTTGACATTGTCCATACTTAATTAATAATTCATTAGGTTGCATCTCACGTAAGTGATCTCATTACTTCCAAATAACTTAGTAATTTGTAATAATATTTCATAATTGTTGTAAAGCTTGTATACCATGACTGAAGTTGTCAATTTTTTTATGAAATTCTTTATCTATGTTGATGCTTCAGTCTTACTAGACCATATTTTTCTCAATTATTATTTTTTTATATATTTTTTATTTTCATAATGACAAAAAACACGAATGAATAGAGAAGAAGATGCTTATATGGAACTCGTAAAAAAATTTCTATGTCGTTTCAGAACATTTAATTGGTTGCTATAACAACAAAAGAAAATAAACACAAACAAATAAAACGTCTAAATATGCATAACAATAAAGCAAAACACCTTTTATCTAAAATATTTTTGGTAACATTACAAACTAGAAATGTGTAGCCATTATTTTATACTTCTGTTACAACCCTGTATAAAGTTATAAATTAAAAGATAATGAATAAAGGGAATAAGACAGTGTAATGGATGTTTAATATGCCTCGATGTTAGTAGCTTCAGCAATATTTCAACATTTCTTCGGCCTCTCAGGACATTTATAAAATCAAGCTTCACTGGATGGCTGCAATAGTTTCTGACATGGGTAACAGCTTACGACCTCCTGAGCGCACTGTACCACGATACATTATATTACGAAGAAGGGCAGGTTTCAAATTTAGTACAATTTTCTATTATATATTTTTTCAATCAAATATGATTTGGTAAATTATATGACAATTTACATTACTGTTGTAGAACTACTTTTTAGACCAAGAAAATCTTAATTGATTCTACAAAATTTTTATGTGTATGAAAAATCATTGTTTTTCAAATCAATAATTTACAAGTATTCAGAACTGCTTAAATATTGTTTACAAGTATTCAGAACTATATAAATATTGTTCAATGATGATTTATCTCCATATTCTTATTGACGTGGTCACTTTAAATTTTATTTCTGTAGTGGCATCTGAATAATTTATGACGCATCAATCAGATCGAAATATCATTGAAGATGAAATGTGGATTTATCAAAATCCATCCATAGATCCAGAATCGAAGTAAGAGTTGATAGAGTAGCATATCTTCCAAGAAGCCTTACTAACGTTTTTGACGCCTCCTATACACTAGCGTTAAGCTAAGTGATGGCAAAATATTTTTACCACACAGTATTATAAAAAAGAAAATCTAACATATATCAAATGACTAAACATTGCTGAGGATTTAATGGTTCCTGCATGAATTGTTCCGTATAAGTCTCAAATACTTGGTGAAGACGGTTTCTGATTGGTGAACAAAATTTAGAATCAACTTCAAGTAAATATCTGAGACATAAGGCAGGTTTACCTAGAGAAAATTTTTGTTTCCATGCCTTAATTGTAAATATACAAACATCTTCCCATATTCTTGACTGATGTAGCAGACTTCTTGGTGAAACATTTTTAACTTCATACATTAAATAAATTAAAACACTTGGCTTGTTTCACTATGAGTTTATTAGCAATACTTTGACATATACGTTTCGGTTGTTACACCATTATCAAAGAGATATACCAATCTAACTTAAAGTCTATAAATGTTTGTCTTATATACTTGTCTGTTCTTGTGTGTGGTGGGGTGTTATTATGTTGTTAATGACAGTGTCTATAAAGGGTGTATTGTCAAATCTATCTGTGTGTTGGTAATTAATCGTTTTTGTATTTGAGCTTGTTTTATTTCTAATATTTCTAAGAGATCTAATCTTTTGCTTTTTGTAGCATTATGTATTAACTCGCAGCTATCTGTGTCGGGAAAGTGATTGTATTCTATACAATGTTCGGCAAAGCCTGTGTTTTCTCACTATATAATATTGATTTTTTATGTTCTTTGACTCTAGTTTTAATAGCTCGTCCACTTTGCCCGATATAGATAGCCTCACAATCTTTACATTAATTTATGGACGCCTGATTGTTCCATTTTATCTAGTTTATCTTTGTTGTTGCTAATCATTGTTCCAAAATTTGTTTTGTTTACCAAGCTTATTTTGACATCTAATCGTTTCCTATTTTGTTTGTTCCCATATGCAAATTCAAACATAGGCAATAGAATACCTCTTGCTCCACGGGAAGCCAAACAATACAATTAGATTATATGCGATATCTCTGAAATGTAACAGTAATCACGAGATGCATAAAATCCACTCTCTTACCGTTAAAACGATTTAAAATCTCCGACATTCGAACACTGAAAACAATTCTGAGTATTCCAACAACAAAATTATATAGAACATATATTACAATTATTTGCCATTAAGTAATAAAAGTAATTAAGCAATTTCATCACTTGATAATAAATACTTCGGCATCTGTTCTCCAAATCAATGGTGGAAGACCATTCCAAAGGATCTTCTATTTGCGTCAGAGGATACCCGCTCTTAATTATTCACGTAAAAAGATCCTTCCTACCATAATCATTTATTAAGATATACAAGACATATATTCCACGATAGCCCTTTCAATAGCGTATCCATGATTTTCTCTAAAGTGGCAGGAGCATTCCAAGCTAGTATCGTGAACGAAGACTTTTCTATTATTTGCTCAATTACCGCTTACGAATAACCACTCTTCATATTAAGGGAAAAATCAATTTCACTCCAGCCAAGGTATCCAAATTGCCATCTATTTATGTCAAAGGATAGCTGCCTTACTTTGTTATGTTTTTTAGCTGCCGGAAGTTCACACAATATCTAATGAATCCGTCCATAAGTACCACTAATGTGAAGCTCTCCAATTACTTTAAGGTTGAATCATATATTCTACACTGTAAAATGTGTGTAAATCCGCTGTTTTCCCATGTCCCCATCGAGGAAATGGTGTTGCCCAATGAAACTAAATCGGCCAAGTCGACATATTTCTGTATATGTGTATTTCAGAAGCCTAACTTGTTGCAAAGTGCCTTCATACGTATCATATTTGTGTTTTATTAAAGATAACATTTTAAATTCAATTTTTATGTATTTAGTGTGACAGTGTTATCCTGTTCTTTCGAAAAGTTGACTAACTAGAAATATTTAATTCAAATTGTAAAAGTAAGTGTATATGTTTAAATTTAAATCTTAGAATACTATTAGCAGCAATTACCACCAGCCAAACACATCACAGATTGAATTTTAGGATTGTTAACTTGAACAGGCATTATCTAATGCTCGAACGTACATACATACATATATTCATTTTGTGATTACTTTTCATAACATTTCATTTAATCATCCGTTTTATATTCCATACATTTGCCGTTATGTGGCATATATAAAATAGAGAAATCATTTTTGAAAAAGAGCAATAAAATGTATATTTTGCATAAATACTTAAAGATTGCTTTTAAAATGCTATCTTCAATAAAACACAAATAAAATACGTAGGCACAAAGGCACTTAGCAAGAAGTTAGCCTTCTGAAATATACATGTACATACATATGTCAATTTGCTCGATTTCGTTTCATTGGGCAACACCATCTCCTCGATTTGGACATAGGGAAACAGCGGAAGAAGCTGGAGCAATTTAAAATCTAATATTTACTCGTGACAGATCGGTCTCCAAACGGATCGGCGAAATGGAAAGGGTAAACAGAAATGCCAAGCGGTCCGATTTTCCAAAATATGTCTACCCGATTCCTCATCCTCTCTGCAAACTCCGCCTGCGGACATTATTAATATTCTAGAGAGGACGGGCAGGGAGTTCGGGTCTGCCCGTTGTTTGTAATTAAGTGGGAGCGATGATATCGGTTGTGATCGATTCACTTGAAACCGAGTATTAGAGTTTCTTTAAGGGAACATTGTATATATATAATGTCTAGATTATAAAGCAGCGTTTCAGTAAAATGAAATAAATTACATTTTTTTTTTTAAATAACAAGAGTTAAGTTTATATAATTTTTTTTGAAATAATCGTAATTTAATTAAATATATATGTATAGTTAAATCGCTTTGGCAACCGACATGCGTAATAGTGTAGTTTATACAACGAGTCAATAATGACAGTTATTATTCTCGAGAGCCGAATTTACGAACCGAGCCGCGAAGCGGCGAGGGAGTGACTCGGCTGGAGGGAATAATACTCATTATTGCGAGTTAGTATACACTACTTTATCTACGACTAACTGAAAATTACTAAAAAAAATCAAAATAATTAAACGAAAATGTCAGATTACTATATTAATATGACGTTTGACGGTTAGACAGTTAGTAAAATGGCCGGACTTGTCTATCGTTACTACGACAACGTTGGTAACGTTATGTTCTTATTGGCGGAATGCAGGGAATAATTGTAACGTTATGGCTCATTATTCCCCGGTCGCATTTCATTATTCCCTCCGGGTATTATGAGTCCTATTATTAGCCAATAGTGATTAATATAATACCTACTTTATTGTTTAGTCGTCGATAAATATATTTATCGACGACTAAACAATAAAGTATAGTAGTATTGACTTCAGCTTCCTAAAACCACGAAATACCTCCTCAACAGTGAAGTACCCAATATCAAAGGAAACAATATTCACATCAAAGTCAGATTGAGCCATGAGGTCGGGCGTCATCAAGTGTTAAAGATGCTTGTATTCTAGAGGTACATCGCTTGCTGTTCACAAAACTCCAGAAAAGCTTTGGATCACAGCAATGTTAGTTTCAAGTTTAGTCTGGTATACCTTATACGCCGCTCCAATTTCTGTTTTAAGCAAACACCGAAGTCTAGAATATTCATTTCGGAAATAAATAGATAATTACCATCTGGCGTTTGTTATAATTGTCATTTAAACAATTGCCTACTCCACAGAATAGCCAATTGTTAAATAAACCATAGGTACGAAAAAGCAATATTTAATACTATTATTTATAATATTCAATTTATAACTGTCTGTAATAGTATTTTACTTGGGGAAGCTATATATGCTGAAATATTAATTAATTTGTTTTATTGTTCTGTAATTATTCCGGTCGATGGGAATTTGTAGTGCCATTAATTGCTACCCTCTTGTACCGAAATATAAAATATGGACTAAAATGGCATATACTGACTCTGAACCAAAAATTACAAAGGAGGTAGAAGTATGACGCCACCACGGTAATTAACCTTCTAGCGTTAAAAAAAAACAGAGTCTACATTAGGAATGGTATCAGACGCTTGTCTATTAATTTCTCGCCAACTTATATCACACTTAAGGTATTACCTTTCATTCTTCCCCAAGGCTGCTGTGGAATATAATGGTCAGTACTGTCACTAACAAGTCGTGTAGCATGGGTTCGAACACTCTACAAGTCGAAGGTCTTATTGTTTAAAGGCGCCAGTCCCGAAATTATATTATACTGGCCACCAACTGATAAATAGACTCGGGACAAGTCTATTATTAAGCCCAGGTGAAATGATTGATGAAACCAATGCACACACAATCAAATTTGATAACAGGATTTATTAAGGCTACTAATTACCCATAAAGTAAATAAATATACACATTCGGAATTCGTAGTCAACAAGTACAAGAAAAAAAATTATCAACTCAGTTGACCAGTTACAAATTAGCCATTACATTCAAAATTAGAACACATATGTACAATTCAGTCGCATTAGTTAAAACAATGAAATACATTAATTAACAACAATTAAGTTGTGTGACAAAGTATGAGCACAATAATTAAGATATGCAACTGTCAAACTTGACCATAACATTCAAGGTAAAAGATGGTTTATCTAGTATGAGGCATAACCTTAAGTTAAACTAAACACAATTATAAAACCAGATATTTAAGCCAACAGAGATCAAAACAAAGGCAAAATAAGCCAGTTAGTCTATCAGTGTCGAAAAATTTGGTCGCAATCAGCAACGCATAACAAATTAATGAACCAGCCTGTATAACAGAGGCCAACGCCAAGCTGCTTGACACTAAGTTCTATACTCTAGATGGTAAATAATAATAGTAGCACAAGATATCTTTGCTTTACAGAAAAAAAAATAACACGTGAATTTAATTCACTTTGATTACTAGCGTACGAAGTTTCACACCCTTAGATTGAAAAAGGTTGAACAAATATACTAAATTAAAGCGATAGGTTTACACGATAAAATTAGGGATGTGACAATGCAAATACACACCCAAAATACCATCAAAATTTAACAACTAAAAAAAAATATGACTGTAACAGGTTAAATTTGTCTCGTCACCTTAATCGGAGGCCAAAATTACTGTTAAATCTAGACGTTAAATGAATGAATTCATAAGCACAGTGGCTCATATGCCACGAAATAATAAACTAATCAATTTCGTTGACTTGAATTAAAATTAGCACGAGATACCTAATTACAGCAACTCTGAAATGCTTAAAACTGTACGTAAAATACATACAATTGATTGTGTCTAATTACACTAATTGAGAGTGCCACACACCGACAAAATACAACAAAATAACAATAATCTAAATCGAAATACCTGCTCTTCCACACACATAAGCTACTAGTCACAACTCCAAATTCAAAAATGGCCGCAATTAACGATAATTCCTTTTACAAAATGGCCGTAGGTAAATCGCAGACTACAAGGATAAATAAAAAAAACACAACGATATTAGGATTACGATAAGCAATTAACAAGGTCACTTTCGATAGTAATTACCATTTCCAGTCACTCACAAGAATCCTCCAAAGAGTTTAAAATCATATACGACTATACGACAACCAAAATTCATCCCTTGGCAAGAAATATTTCATTCCACGCTTAGGTGGCAATGTAACGATACATCAAATAATTGAACGTAACTTGCACAAGTGTAACTGAAATACGATGGTACTGCTCTGCGACTACTAATAGATGTTGATTAGGCGAGATCAAATTCGGAAAAGAAAGACTAATTAATGTTCTAGAACGAACTGGCGTGCGATCACCGAGCGCCCTCTTTAACCGAATAAAATACCGATGGAACTAGAACAATTTAACCAATTTGACTTATTGAACGGTAATTTCAAAAGCAAAAAATAAATTACATACTTAAATTCTCAACAAGCTTTAAGTATACACCAAAAGCAAATTACAACTTCAAATAAAACAAAAGAGTTCTTGTACAAATACAACAAAAATTCACGACACTTAACTCAAAATGGACCACACGAAGCCATCTATAAGTACGAACGAGTACCACTTCTAACTATAGCAAAGGTAGCACTCTAGATCACGGCAGTCGTACTTTCACGCAACAGAGGAGAGGACTGTCACATAGAATAAATAAATTCGACCAAGGAAACAATAAAACAACTCGTCTAAATCTAACGTAAATCCAAGAAAACGAAAAGTAACGTTTAATTACCATGGACGCACACGAAAATAAGTGCTAATTCTAGGAGAGGAAAACACAATTCTAAACCATCATTAGTAAGGTGTAACCAAAACTAACAAATGTACCAGATAACTAAAATTCATGCGCCCCATGAAGCATTTAATAGAAACTAAAATTAATGGAACATACTTTGTTGTCTTTAGTTCGTATTTTTGACTATGTTGGTCACCAACTATACCTATAATACCCAGTAATATAAATAGCAGACAAGCGTTTAAGTAAACATTTGCTTTTTCGATAAGACCCCACGAAGTAGATTTTGCTTTTGCTATAAAAGTAAATTTTCAATATTACATACCCTGTTTACCATAAACATATCCTTAATATAAATACATATCCTAATTCTCTATTAAACAGAACATCATTTAAAAAAAATTAATAATTGTTTCCTGTAGTGTAATATTCTTTTGTCAGCCAGTAAAACCAAAAATCTGTTCAGGTAATTCAATTTTAATAACACCTTTGGAAAACGTCATTCATATAAAATGTATCTATTGCAGTCAATTTAAGAAATCATATAGAAAGCCTCATAGTTTCTTCTTTTAATTAAGCTCTTTTCTTTTTATATATATTACGTTTTCAATTTATAATTTGCTTTTTATAGTCTTTCATCTTCAATGTCAAACGAATGAAATATTAATTTCTTGCCAAACAACATTTTATGTTCCCTATGCCTGACTTCCAATATGCTTATTCCTTGGGGGTTACTTTGTAAACTTCATCGCAATGTAATGTATTTGATATCTCCGCCGGCGCCGCCTCATAGACTGGCTCTGTTTGAAAGATCACTCACATTCGGAATATGAAAAAAATATAATGGCATCCCTGCTGATAGGAAGATGTGCACGGCTACTCATTTTAAGAAAAAACATAAAGTCGTACCTTTCCGTGTCTCAGGGATTGCGTTGTTGTGCGCTACAGTCCCTCTGGACCAATTTCTGTTAACCATGTAATACTAGCGCAAATCATTTCTAAACCGTTATTGCTTTATAATAATTTTATGTATCGCTACCATTAATACCGCTGTAAGTTTGTATGTCATAATAATTTTAATTGTCAGAGTGCTCGGACAGAATTTAGTTTAAGTTTTCTTGAGAAAAAAACACCTTTTTCTCATTTTTTCCTTTGTGTTTGTTCAGCCAGGGTTAGGCAAAAGCAGCGGTATAATATTTTTTTATGCAACTAGACCTCGGCCTGAGATTGTGCAGTTCTGTTTTTGCCCTTCTTTCTTCTCACCTATCCCAGCCTTTATGTACTTCGTAGTTTTGATGTTCTTTGTATTTTTGTAAACTTGCACAATAAAGGCATTATTATTATTATTCTTTGTATGGTATATATTTACATAAAACATGATTTTAAATTAATGTATGTGTGATTCTAGAAAACACACTTACTTTGTTTTCCATCTTAAATCCCTGGCTAAAGATAACACACCCTACGTAAGTCAACTAACTATTTTTTTTTATATATTATACGCTGGATAGCTTAATATATTATTATGCTATATAACAAGAAAAAAATGATGTAACGATGTTCTATTAACAGGTTATCTTTCCCTTTTCTAACGAGCTCTAAACTTTGTTATATAACGTGTCATGATAAAGTGCGCAAGAATTATCAATAATTATAATCTTCCTAATTGCAACTAATACTGTTAACTAGCGACAATTCTAAAAGTTTCGCACTCTATAAAAGTCGACCTTACGTCTCAAAGGTTTACTGGACCAGCGTGCTACCAACCGCACTACGACGGGACGTTAGTTATATTCATTTTTAATGGCTTAAACTGCATTAAGCAACTTCACTATAGAGCTATGTTGCTATAGGCCACGGATAATATGTAAAATATACAGGCTTACCGCTAAATAGGTGGTACCAGGCTATGCGAATCTGAAGGATACGTATAAAAGTCTAACTGGAAATCAAGAAAGAAATTTATTTGTAACTCATCAAAAATGTCTACATTTTTAGGGGCAAAAAGTAATTAAAGTAGGTCCATAACTTTGTTTATCCTATACGCATTTACGTAAATATCACAATTGAAAAGATTTTCTCTGGTGATGTTTTTTTTTTGTGAATAGCACGGCTTTATGTGGAAAACGTCGACAGCCTCGGTGCATTACCATGTTTATTTTTCGTTAAATAAAAGTATATTATCGGAAACTTAAATTCCTCTACATGAAAATTATTATGTTTCTATATTGAGGTAGTACTAGGTACCAACCATCAATATTTATATTTGGTTATGGTATGAAATGTATTTTGATGTTAAAAGTTTAAGAAACTTATAAATAGAAATAGTATTATGAAGAATAGTGTTTATTATCCTAGTATTAATATTTACAATTGTTGAATTGATATTGTAGTAAAGTCCTTTGGTTAAGGTCCATAGTTCAGCAAATGATACCAAAACCTGTAAAATAGAGATTTTGATATTAATTGAGTGTTTGTTATGTAATATAAAATTGTAAAAACTTGTTCAATTGTCTTAAATGATGAGAATTGATTTTAAAAGGGAAACTTTGTTTAAAGGTAACGTCAAAATAGATAAAAAACTCCCGCCATAATTTAATTAGAGGAAAAGTCAATGGTTGACAGATTTTGACATTTACAGAATTTTTGATATAGTATGTTTTAAAATTGTTTTGAATACTTAAATACATTTATAAATTCATGGTTAAAATTGTTAAAATATGAGTATTGAAATATAGAAAGGCATACAAGAGAATGTTAAAATAATAGAATGTATTTTGAATATAAATAAGAGGTGTTTAATTGAGATTGGCCAATTCAAATATATAAATTATCACTAAGGTAATCAGAGTAAATAAGAAAGGGACTTCTTAAAAATTATGAGAAGAGTTGTATGATAATTTCGGTGAGAATAGATTTTAGCCGGGATATTATAAGTGAATGATAATTTTATAGTTTGATTTTACTTAGATATTTTGTTACACTCAGGGTTACGACATTAATATGGCTTCCGAACGTGGGCGTTATAAAAGAAACTCGCAAAGATTGTGTTTTGATATTTTATTCACCTGATTATAATTAGTTAAATACATTTTTCAATATACAAAGGTTAACAGTATAATAAAACCAGAAACGTAAATACAAGTAATTTTTATTAAAGTGTTGTTACATAATATTATATAAACATGAATACTAGGTCTAGAAGTAGTTCTGTAATAAATAGGCCCGAGTCTTCAAGCGATAGCGAAGAAGAAACGCAACAGATAGGTAATATACAAGATGGAGGAGATATACCACAGGTACATGAAGAGACACGACAGTTAGAAGAAGGACAAGATAGGGGTGATAAGACGCAGATACAAGGGGAAACTTTGGAAATAGGAACGTCATCAGCAGCAGTAGATATGGTATCTATTATGCAGATGTTAAAAGAAATAAGCGAAAAAAGTGAGAAAAATAGAGAGGTGGATAAAAGAGAATTAAATGAAAAATTAGATAAGACGAGCGAGGAGTCTAAGAAGAATAGAGAGGAGGATAAGAGAGAATTAAGTGGAAAGTTGGATAAGTTAACCGAAGTATTAAAGAAAAATAGAGAGGAAGATAAAATTGAAATTAATAAAAATTTAGCAGATATGAAGGAAGAATTAAGTGGAAAACTAGATAAGACATGTGAAGAATTTACCAGGAATTTAAATAATTTAAAAGAAGAAAATAAAGTTATTAGAGAAGAAAATAATAAGAAGCTTGAAGAATTAAAAGTATCGTTACTGAATAATACACAAGATAGTATTGACAAAGTTGTAGTAGATATGAACGAAAAATTTATTACTAAAGAATCAGAAGCTATAATTTTTATAACTACTGAAATTCAACATGTAGAAAAGGGTGTAAAGGAAATTAAAGGAAATTTTATTCAATTGGAAACGGATAATAAAATGAAACATCAAGAGATAGCTGAGAGTTTAAAACAAGGATTGGAAAAGGTAAATAAAGAAACTACTGATCAGGTAGTAAGAATGGAAGAAAATTTGAATAAGAAAATTGAATCAACGGAAATAAATTGTATGAAAGAAATACAAGCAACTACATCGACTACTGATACACAGAGGACTAGTATGGAGGGAATTTTAAAAGAATGTGAAGAGCAGAAGAAGAAAATACAAGATTTGTTAGTTAAAGCACAGAATGTTAGGATTTCTAATGGTAATTGTATTCCAGTGTATAATAATTTGAATACAGGAATTAGGATAGAGAATATCATGCATTTTAGTGGTGATAAATTATCTACACATCCTATGGCTTATTTGACGAATATTTTAAAATACGTAGAGGACTTACCAGATTTCAAAAATCAAATGAATGTTATTCGAGTAACATTAAGTAATGGTGCAGCTGATTGGTTACAACGAATCGAGGATAGTTGTAAGAGTTTGGAACAGTTTGTGGATTTATTTAAAAAGAATTTTTGGAATGAAACACAACAAAGCCGAGCACATCAAAGATTGTTAACTGGACGATATCAGTTAGGTAAATCATCTAGGGAAGCCTATGCACAGCGCATGTTCAATTATTGTCGGTATATATCACATCTAAATGAACAGACAATCTCACAACATCTTTTACAGCATTTTATTCCAGTTGACACTCATGCAATAATTTGCCAGAATGTCACTGATATGGATGGATTGATTGAGATTTTACGTCGTTTGGATGACTATTCAGATGGTATGAAGTATCGGGAATTTAGACAGTCAACGAGTAGACAAGAAGTTCCAGGTAATAATCAGCGAAATAATAATAATGATGGAACGTACAATTATTATAACAGAAACAATTCAGCTAATCAACAGGCCAACAATAATTCTAGAAATAATTATTCGTCAAATAATAATACATATGGATTTGGAACAAGACAGGTATTTCAGAATCCTAATCAAGAACGAAATGGGAATTATAGAAGTTTTAATGTTCAAGGGAATAGTAATGGTATGGGGGCAAATAATAGAGGTACACAAAATGGTAATAATAATAATAGACCAAATTTTAATAGATATACGCCTTTTAACAATCAGCAATCAAATAGGATACCATATAATAATAATAATTATCAGGAACAGAATAGAAGATTTTATAGTAAGGATAATACAAGAGCAATAAATACAATTAGTACTCAAGATGGTAGAAATAATAGTTATGGCAGTTCAAGTAATGATAATTTGAAAGGAAATAGTGGAATAAGAATGGAAAATCTAGAAGAAAAAAAAACGCCAATTTTAGAAATTCCAAGGAACTTGTACAAGGATCCTGTGCCAGGAACCTCTCATTAATAAGTTTGTTTCTTACAGAAGAGGATATTTGTAATGATGACAAATATCAAGTGTTTTCGGAAATAAGGGAATTCAATAATATTACAGAAGTAGGAGATATTTTAAATAATTATGAAAGCTTACCTTTCTTTTCTATTACCATTAAGAAGATTAATTTTAAAACATTATTAGATTCCGGAGCGGAGATTTCTTTAATAAAGGAGGAGTTGGTAAATAATATAGAGAATTATTCCAAATATATCATAAAAGTTAAAAATACAAAGGTCATGTCTGCGAACCGTAGGAAAATGGGGTGTATTAATAAAAGATTATGTGTAGAAGTGGAAGTAAATGGACAAAAGTATATTATGAAGTTTTATATCCTTAGTAATCTTTTCTATGATTGTATTTTGGGGGTGGATAATATGAGAGCATTGGGTATGAATCTTAATTTTGAAGATAATAATAGTATATTATTCAACAAGCGTGTAATGATGGCTATTACCCACGAAGATGAAATTGCAACACGAGCCGTCAGGCGAGTGTCGTAACATCTGAGTGGGTAATAGCCATTATACGCGAGTTAAATACTATACTTTATCCACAACTTAAATGTTGTTCAAAAAATACGAAAGATAAAGAACAATATTTCTTTCTACAAACACTGTCAGAAGTTGACATTTTGACACGGCAAACAAAAAATGCGATTTATGTATACCGCATATTCACAACTATGTATATATGTTTGTTCAAAAATACAAAAGATAAAGAGATAAAGGAACAACATTATTTATTAATAGTGACGTTTCTAATACACAAAAAATTAATTTTTATAATAATTATTAATCGTTACATTACAGTTGCTTAAATTCATATATATATATATATATATATATATATATATAAGTATATTTATCAAATGTCAAATTTGACACAACGGTGGAGTAATAAATATTATTCCATCGAAGTGTCATTATTATTCAACAGTATTTAGTAATGCATGGCATTACTTGATAGAAATCGCGTATTTAATACATATATTACTTAATAGTTGTGGATAAAATTAAAATAGGTGATAATGAAATTTTGCTGAATAAATTAGAGGACATAAAGGAAATAAGCGCATATCTTAAATTTAAGGAAGATATACAAGTGGACGTAAATAATGTTATAATTGCTGATCGGGCAGAAAACGACGATGCGCAGGAACATTTAGAGGGGGCAATGTTTGAGCTGCCAAGAACAAATGTAAATATGGATAGTAATGTATTAATACAAGAACAGAAAGAGGTACTGATAATCCGAAATAAAATGGACATGGCGGATACTTTAGGGCAGTATTCGTTGGTATCAGCGACACCATCCTACCAGAGCTAAAATAAGATAACAGCCCACATTTAAATTATGGACATGGCAGTTGTATAAAAGGGCGACAACTGTTGGTATCAGCGACACCATCCTACCAGAGCTAAAATAAGATAACAGCCCACATTTAAATTATGGACATGGCAGTTGTATACAAGGGCAACAACTGTTGGTACTAGCGATACCATCCTACCAGAGCTGCAACAAGATAAAAGCCCTCATAAAAATTATTATACCCGAATAAAGAATTTGGATATAGCGGATACTATAGGGTAGTATTTGTTGGTACTGGTGACACCAACTGTTACAAGAGCTACCACAAATTACAAGATAATAGCCCTCATAAAATTGTCTTTCCCAATTTAAGGACATGGATCTAATATACAGATATTCCCACTCGAGTATGAGATAGGGGCAGGATATAATTTTCAATAATAGAATCACTCATAGAATATGTTAACCAAGACAGAAGTATAGAGATAATTCTTGTAGGTGTTAAGCATCACCAATTATCAAGGATAAAATTAAGAATACAATGACCAGAAAAGGACAAGACCCTTATTACAATTTTCCTCCAATTAAATGTTAGGAGCATGAGAGTTGATATTATTAGGGGCATGGAGATTGAGTAAAAGACAATAAAATGATGGTGAATTTAGATATTTCACGTATAATCAGAGCGACTACAAATAATACGAGCCCATATATGGAAGGTACCTATTTGATAATAAGGTAGGGGCAGAAATTTTTCAGAAACTCGTCCGGAAGTATAGTTAAGTTATAGAAGTAGGAACGTTATAAATATTAGAATTAGTATTATCATTTATAAAAAGTTATTCCCTTATTTCAAAATATTGGTATATAATAGAAACAAAAAAAGGATGTAATATAAGTCGATAATACAAGAACATGTGTGTATAAGAAAAGGAATTTAAAGAAGATAACTGGAAATGTAAGAAACTTAAAATAAAATAAAATTGTCTATGGAAAGAAAATATTATCAAGAAAAAATGTATAAGAGTATTATAAAACTAAGAGATAGACTACGATAATTTTGCGCAATAAAGCAAATCGTATGAAACATTAGGTGAATAAGAGAATATAATTATTAAGAAGAAATAAAAAGGGCCTTTTACGAAGAAATATGATAATTGAAATAATTATAAAATGCTTACTATAATAAAGTAATATAAAATGATCCATGAAAATATGGTATAATAAATGTAAAAATGTATGAGAAAGGGTAAAGAAACCCAGAGTTATAAAATGTATATGACAAAAATGTCTACATATTATTTAAATGGTAACGTACGCCAATAAAACGAAAATATAAGTAAAAACTTTCGTATGATGAAAGTAGGGGATAAGACGAAAATGTCTAATAAGGTATATAGGGGATATGTTCGAATAAGAACAATATAGATAATTATTAATAATGTATAAGTGAGCATGACTAAAGCATATTTCAGAAAGGCAATTTAAGTTCCAAAGAAATAATGGAAAAGATGATTTAATATTCACCATAATGTGACAAAGATATTACATATAGTAGTTATAATAAAGTTTTCATAAATGTTTTAAAATCATGATATAGAGGTATACAAAGAGAAAATATTTTATACAGAAATTGGAGACAATAAAGTATTTACAGATAACCAGATATTTAAAAAAAAATATATATATACTTAGAATATAAATAACATTTTTGAGAAAAATATTTTTCCTTATACCAAGTACACATAATAAAAAAAAAATAAAGACAGAAAAGAAACTTATGTTACAGTCAGAATAGTTATAATAGTAGTACATGTATATAGTTTTGCATAGAAAATATAGTAATGAATTGTTATTTAAATAAAAAATCTGTGATAAAGTTTACATGATAAATGTGCCATATGGTTAAAATAATGCAAACATAGTGCTAGAATATAGCAAGCATAATTAAAAAAAAATGTTACGTTAAAAGTTGTCAATAGTGTAAATGTATTATATAGGTAACAGATAATTAATTATAACTTAAACAGATAATTTCTTATTTAATAAATGAAAATTATTCAAACATGTTGAAATTTTACATTTATTAAAAGGGGCAAAATGAGGTAGTACTAGGTACCAACCATCAATATTTATATTTGGTTATGGTATGAAATGTATTTTGATGTTAAAAGTTTAAGAAACTTATAAATAGAAATAGTATTATGAAGAATAGTGTTTATTATCCTAGTATTAATATTTACAATTGTTGAATTGATATTGTAGTAAAGTCCTTTGGTTAAGGTCCATAGTTCAGCAAATGATACCAAAACCTGTAAAATAGAGATTTTGATATTAATTGAGTGTTTGTTATGTAATATAAAATTGTAAAAACTTGTTCAATTGTCTTAAATGATGAGAATTGATTTTAAAAGGGAAACTTTGTTTAAAGGTAACGTCAAAATAGATAAAAAACTCCCGCCATAATTTAATTAGAGGAAAAGTCAATGGTTGACAGATTTTGACATTTACAGAATTTTTGATATAGTATGTTTTAAAATTGTTTTGAATACTTAAATACATTTATAAATTCATGGTTAAAATTGTTAAAATATGAGTATTGAAATATAGAAAGGCATACAAGAGAATGTTAAAATAATAGAATGTATTTTGAATATAAATAAGAGGTGTTTAATTGAGATTGGCCAATTCAAATATATAAATTATCACTAAGGTAATCAGAGTAAATAAGAAAGGGACTTCTTAAAAATTATGAGAAGAGTTGTATGATAATTTCGGTGAGAATAGATTTTAGCCGGGATATTATAAGTGAATGATAATTTTATAGTTTGATTTTACTTAGATATTTTGTTACACTCAGGGTTACGACATTAATATGGCTTCCGAACGTGGGCGTTATAAAAGAAACTCGCAAAGATTGTGTTTTGATATTTTATTCACCTGATTATAATTAGTTAAATACATTTTTCAATATACAAAGGTTAACAGTATAATAAAACCAGAAACGTAAATACAAGTAATTTTTATTAAAGTGTTGTTACATAATATTATATAAACATGAATACTAGGTCTAGAAGTAGTTCTGTAATAAATAGGCCCGAGTCTTCAAGCGATAGCGAAGAAGAAACGCAACAGATAGGTAATATACAAGATGGAGGAGATATACCACAGGTACATGAAGAGACACGACAGTTAGAAGAAGGACAAGATAGGGGTGATAAGACGCAGATACAAGGGGAAACTTTGGAAATAGGAACGTCATCAGCAGCAGTAGATATGGTATCTATTATGCAGATGTTAAAAGAAATAAGCGAAAAAAGTGAGAAAAATAGAGAGGTGGATAAAAGAGAATTAAATGAAAAATCAGAGTAAATAAGAAAGGGACTTCTTAAAAATTATGAGAAGAGTTGTATGATAATTTCGGTGAGAATAGATTTTAGCCGAAATTAAGTGAATTGAAGCAAAAGAAATACATATTGTGTGTATTAAATTATAAATTTAATATATTGGTACATAATTTATGACCAAAACGAAGCATTAGTGAAATATCGTATTAACGTAGGCAGTATCAAGTGAATAAAGAAGAGAAGGAGATTATAGTGATTAAAAGCATAAAATCTAAATTAAATTTACTTACCACAAAAGGATCAAATGTATCGAAGAATTCCTGAAGCGAAGTAGTTCCATTACAAGTTTAACCATAGAGGGGATTTATTTATCGAAGGATTCCTGGGATGAAATCATAGTATAATAGGCTCATCTGACGTGCATTTTCTAACTTCCTGGACGGAATGACATTTAAATTGTAACACTATTCAAATACAGCCGGAGGGAAAATCCGAACGAGAGAGGTCTATTCTTCATAATTCCAGCACAAGAAATCATCTTTACGAGGCACAAACAGCTGTTTCATTGAAGAGGTAAAACATCACCGAGGATTCCAGTTCAACCAAGACTAAAAAGAGAAAAGAGATCAGTTAGAAATTCCTTGTCAAGAAGTTACACATATGTAAAATAAGGTTGTATCATTTAATTGTTACTATTTATATGAAAATCTCTTTTATTCAATGAATTGGCACATAATAGATTAAAAATTAAATGACTAAATGTATCAGAAATTAAATACTGAATCATAAATAACAGCTACATAGTACTATTTGTATTAGAAATCAATGGTATACATTTTAAAAGTTTTAGTACATGCGTTAAATAAACCTACTTTTAAAAATATAATAGGGTTATATCTTCAATTCTTATCATAACCATATATGAGTACCTAGATATTGGACAAGTTTGAATAAGTAATTGTTAAAATACTGGCATTTTCTTCAAATACATGTTTATTGTATGTTATTTCTCTGCAATACATTATATTTATTGTTACTCAACCATTTTTGATTTTCATTTACGTAGATGTATTTGATAGGTAAACATTCTGCATTCATGGTTGTTTGACCTCCTAAAAATAAAAGTAAACATACAGATTAATGTATAGGGAAGATATAGTAACAGTTCAAAATTAACTTACCATACTGTGAGATAATAAATGGTGTAGACTTGAAATTAAACTGAATATAAAGATTTTTGTATCGATTGAATAAAATATATAGTAGATTTATCAAAGTTAGTTCACATGTGTAGCGGTAATATCGTTTAGTTGCGAATTACCAACTTATATAGTGAAAAGTACTTGGACAATAATCTTTCTTAGATAATATAAAAGAGACAGGTCCGGACTAAGTTTTTTTTATTAGTAATGAGAATATGAAAGTACAAATAATAAAGAGATAAATTTTGTTTATAGTAAATATATGATTTACGATATTAGAAGTACCTGATAAAGAAGTGTATTTGTTTTTTTTTTTAAATTAGAAAAGAATATTCAAGTATTATAAATTTTAACGACTGAGTTAGTTAGGGCATATAAATATTTAACTTATGTACAAGTAAGGTAATATATTGAAAACATTCTACTATAATTTATTGGCTTACCCAACGTGTGACGTAATAAGAAGTAAAATGTCTAACTCAGGGTGTAATTAAGGGATATTATGAGTGAATGATAATTTTATAGTTTGATTTTACTTAGATATTTTGTTACACTCAGGGTTACGACAATATTAACTGCGACAGGCTCGGACTCGAGGACACAAAAATCAATTTCATCAATTGGACCGCGATTTTTTTTGTACGGACATTTTTCTTTTACCTCCTTTTTTAATCAGCTGTTTGCTTCATATCTACGCGATAGGCTTCAGAGAGTTTTCTGCGGTGGTCATGGTTCCACACGTATACAGCCACTTCTGGAGTTCCTCAGGGCTCTAATTTGGGTCCGCTGATCTTTAATATTTTCATTAATGATATTGTAGTCAACATTGAATCCAATATACTTCTGTTTGCTGACGTTTTGAAACTATTTCAGTGTATTAACAACATTAGTGATGGCCATCAGCTGCAGAATGACTTGGAGAGAGTACGTAATTGGTTCTTAATAAACAACTTGCCTCTTAATTCTACCAAATATAAGGTTGTTACTTTCTCCAGAAGGCAGGAGCCTGCTCACTATTGCTATTTACTGGGTCATGTAGAGCTGGAAAGAGTTCAGATGGTCATAGACTTGGGGGTTACTTTCGATGCTAAACTTTCCTTTAACGCACATGTTCATTGCATAACTAGGCAGGCTAGACAAGTACTGGGATTTGTCATTCGGAACAGCAGGGAATTTTCTAACACCCGGGTACTAACCACTCTATATACGCTACTAGTGAGGCCGAAGCTGGAGTATGCCAGTCTTATCTGGTATCTATATTATACTGCTCAGAAGCGCCCCGTGGAGCTTGTGCAACGACGATTTGTCAAATTCCTATGGTATAAAGTTGATGGTGCTTATCCTCCTAGAGGCTCGGACTATTCCCTACTCCTCTCTCGTTTTGTCATTCCTTCCCTCTCTTTCAGACATATCTATAAGAGCCTTACCTTCCTCCACAAGCTGCTGCATGACAAGGTCGGCTCACCTGCGCTATTATCGTTCCTAGACTTTCTGTTTCCGCGATTCTTCACCCGTCCCTCCTCTGCCTTTTATCTTCCTTTTCCCAGATCTAACTCCAGTTTCAAATCCCCCGTCTATGTTATGTCCTCCAATTATAATCTTATTTTCTGTAGTGCTGACATCCACTTCGATTCCCTTCCTTCCTTCCGGAGCATTATCTATGAATGTTTTGAAAGATTCTCAATTTGATGTTAACAATCTTTCAACTGCTTGCTACCCTTGCCTTTTGTGGCTGGTGTCTTTGGTTGGTGTATCGATTTTGATTTTAATTTTGAATTATTATTAATTTTTTTCTTAGGTGACAGGTTTACTTTTACATTTTAAGTTGTACACCTTTATACTTTATACTTATATAATTTTATTTCTTTTTTATTTAATTATTGAATTACTGCTTGGCATATTCTTAACTTTAACTAATTTATTCTGTAATTGGCGCTACTGCTGTTGGATAATAAAGTTTAATAAATATTAATATTATTATTATTATTATTAATCACTATACATTGTAGATATTACGAAAATTATTTTCTTATTCCATTGTTCAAGTTGGTTGCACAAAATCATTTACTTATTCAAATAACTTCAAGACGAATAAAATAGTATTTTAGTTTTTGTTTACAATATATACAATATACATACAAAACTTGTGAGTTTATGCATTAGGAAAGCTTCATTCATTTTATTAAGATGGTTTCTTGAAAGGTTCCATTATACATATATCTGAATTTAAATGTACAAGTTTTACGAAATTATACATGTCTACTTTTTACCAATAAGAAGACAGCAATTGACAAGTAATAACTATAATCATGGATACCTCCAGTGGTTTTCTTTTCACAATACATATTAGAACACTATTTAGTAAGAGTGTGTAGTTTTAACAGTGTGAAACAGCAACTCTTTTATGTATAATTACATTTTTAAACAGCTATTTATATTAAATTTGAATTTGTAAATCTTTGTACTTTTGCAATAGTCCATCATTTTTGTAACATGCCAAGAAGTGACAACTCTATGATTCAAAAACAAAGACAGGATCACATACAAACGTAAACCATGTTGATTTTTGAGCGATTTACAGTTGTGTTAAATTTGATTTTTTTTTACTTAAACCCAGCTTATAAGTAACTGACTTTTAAGTAGAAAGAGGAGATTCATTGTGTATATACATATTTAGAATTGATATAATTGATGTTACTAACCACCTTTATATTATGCTCTAAAATCGAATATATACCTTCATAGCAATATGTTTATACATTTGACATGCACAAAGCGCGCTATTTAATGAAATGATGCTCACTGCGAAAGAATTATTGAAAATTATAATCTTCCGAATTGCAACTGACATTGTTAACGAAATTAAGTTCTAGAATTTGCCTTCCGTAAGATTCGAACTTCTTTTATATTATGTTTTATTACATGGTGTGCATGCGGTACGAATAGGTAATATTAATTTTCTTTACAAATAAGTTCGCTAAATGTTTCGCAAGATACTTAAAAAATGTAAGTACCTATATAAAAAAAATGTTTTTCAGGAATAATGCTTATATAACTGAGGTATACGTGCTAGGGAGAAAGCTAACAAAGGGCCTACGTTCTCCAAGCATCTGCAATGTTCTTGCACCATGTAAAGGACGAAACAGAACTAAAATTAAAATTTATTCTTTGCATACACAGATACAAACGAATTTACTGTTTTTAATTAGTTGTATCAATGCAATGTTTTTATACGAAAATATAATATCCAGTTTCTTAAAACAATCCTTACTCTTTGCATAACCTTGATTAGGTTTACACTAGTAGATCAATATTTGTACAAAATTAAATTTAATGCGTCTCAGAATAAGAAGGAACGACTCAAATATCTCGCCAAACCCCGCAACACATAGCTTAATATATAGTAAACAATTTGATAAGACATAAACAACTACCAATTTAGTAATCTGTCAACAATTTTAAATTTTTTTATTTTTACTTACAATTGTAAAATATTTATATTAATATAATGATTGTGCAAAAGCAACTTCTTGGATTAATATGTAAAATCTATTCAAAATTGGGATTGAATATCATACTTGATATAACCTATTCTGGTAAACCCGAGGATATAAATACTTTATAAAATTTTCTTTTCAATATGGAGGTAATATGTTACATGTCATACATCGTAAGTTATAGATATTTATATCAGGTTTGATTCTAAAATTTAAGCGAAATGTAAATTAGGACTTAATTCTGTCGATAAGTCTTCAAGGAAACCCGACCATGCACTAAACTTGCGTCAATCCAAACGTTTTCCTTTTGTTTGTCTTTCATTTAACCATGTTTCATCTAAGTAAACTATTGCATGACCATCATCATCTGTACTGTGTCATTGGTATCAGATATTTTCTTCTCCACCTGGTAATTTCATCTTCTTCTATTAGTAAATATGTCTTATTATGTTTGACATATCTAGCATATATCATGTATGGAGGAGATGTCGTAATATGATAAGTTTTTGTTTAACGCATACCTGAAATTATTGAGTTTCAAGAATCTGTATAGAATTGTTGGGCTTAAAAGAAACTGTGCACCTTTGGCGGCCGTACGGTATTTTTGACAGATTCAACAGATTCTCGAAGTTTCGAATGCCCGCCCACTCGCTCTTTAATTAATTCGCCGGTTTCTTTATACTATGATATCAAAAATTAAATTGGTCAATGTTGGTCATGGAATGTAAAACGCTTGTCTTAGTTTAAATCATCCTTTTGAAATAATTCAATCATTCAAGCTACACTGACATTATCAATAACCTACAAATGTGTTACCTACTTAGTTCAGCTGTAAAATAATAATGAACTACAAGTTATGAAATAAATAACTTAACCAGAAAAACTAAATTACAATAATTGTTGGAAATGTCCCCCGTTTTGTTCATTGCACAAGTTTACGCGCCTCCTCATGCTGTGAAAAGCGTTTTACAGCATTTCTGGCGTTATGGTTGCACATTGCTGAACAATTTTTTGTTGCAGTTCTTGCAAATTATGTATAGGATTTGCGAAAATCTTATTTTTTAAATAAGGAAAGATAAAATAGTCCATAATTGTCAAACAAGGTGATCTCGGAGGAAACTCAACTTCCGTATGCAAACTTATCAGCCGGTCATCAAAAAACTCGCGGAGAATAGCAACATTTTCTCGTGTAGTATGTGCTGTTGCACCGTCTTGTTGGAAATAACCGTATTGAAGTACATCATCGTCTAACTGTTGCACTAATTCAGTCAAAAAAATATTTCTGTACCTTTCTGCGTTGACGGTGAAATTGAAAAAAATTGGCCCAATTATTCTTCTGCGAGAAACTGCCATCCAAACACCAATTTTCTGAGCATGTAGTGGCGTTTCAATAAAAATATGCGGGTTATCAGTGCTCCACATTCGCATATTCTGAGAATTGATGTATCCCGAAAGGTGGAACCAAGCTTCGTCAGAAAAAAGAAAGTTAAGTTCAGCAGATCGTCATTCATTAAATTATTAACGAACCAATGGCAGTACGCAATGCGTCTGGGGTGGTCTGCAGGCAGAAGAGCTTGATATGATTGCATCTTATTTGGATGCATGTTCAGGTCCTTCTTTACACTTGTTTGGCATGTTCCATAAGAAAGCCGAATTTCTTGAGAGAGACGTTTTAAAGGTTTTGTAGGCTCTTCTTCCATACGTTGACGAACGTCATTAATAACTTCTTCTGTACGAACCCTTGGTCTACCAGCACCTTTTTTATGCGTCACAGAACCAGTTTCGCGAAACACTTCAACACAATTTGTAAGGCATGCATAAAAATTGTCCGGTAATACTGCTACGGCTGGGAAGTGCTCTCGAAAATTGTCCAAATACAAACGTTGATTGTATTCCCAAGTTCCATTAACTAGCACACCCGTTCGAAAATAGGCTTCAATCATGTAAATTTTGTGCTCTGTGGGGAGAACCATGATTCATAAACCGTGCAGGATTAGAAAACTTCAACACAATAACTTGACAGATTTTGACATTCAAAAAATTATGACATACCTAAATGTACGATGCACGCTACGACAATAATTTTAAAATCCATGACCACCATTGACCAATTTAATTGTTGATATCCCGGTATTATTTAATTATGCGACACACACAGTTGATTTTGCCAGCCATATAATACATCTGTAATGTATATTATCACTGTTGTTCTCATTTTTGCAGTTTGTACCGTTAACATTTTATACATACTTCAAACAGTTTGGTGTTCATGATGGTCGTGTTGTACTTATAATTACGGATTTTACATAATAACTCAGTAAAATATAATAAACCAAACAAACTTTGTAAGAAAACAGGTTATGGTTTGGTTGTAAATATAACATGTGGGATTGGGCGGACTTATTTTTCCATATTAAACTTTCCTATCCAAGAACCAATCAAATGTCGTCAAATTATGTATGTATGTATCACTTTAGCGTGATATTTGAATCACGCCTTATTCTGAGACAAGGTATAGTTATTATAAATATAGTGCATTTTTCTATAAAATTCACATTTTAATGTGAAAAAAACATTAAAGCTTTTCGTTATCAAATTTGTGCAAGAAAATTAAATTAAATACTGCATTCTATTTCCTTTATGTGCAGTTTTCTGTACAAACTTAATAGAAGCCTGCTCCAATTAACTAAATTAAAGTCACTTTGTCGTTTTTGAATGTTACAGGAAAATTGCGAGGAATTCGAGAGTATCGTAACGGCCCAGTGCGAAAATTTGATAGCAGCTATCCACGCCAGACAGGCTCAACTAATGGAATGCATCAGACAGGACAAAGAGTTGCGGATACGCGCTCTCAAAGATCAAGTAGCAACGTGTACCGCTCGCCTACAACATACCACAGCCTTGCTTCAGTTCTGTATAGAAGCACTCAAGGAAACTGACAGTGCCGCCTTTTTGCAGGTAATTAAAAATCCTTAATGTAAGTGATGGGACATCATAGAATCACCAGTGAATTCAACTCCAGCAAAAGCTTTAAATTAAAGTTCACTGCGCAAGTAATAATTTTTTAATGGCGCTTTTATAAACACGACATGAAATTAGAATTCTCTCTCTTTTGTTGTTAGCAAATATTTGGAATCGTAGTAACACACAAATTGCAAGATAACCTTAACTTGAGTGTTTCCATAAAACATAATTGATTGAATGTAATGTAACAATTTCTAATATTTGCGTTTATCATATTCAAAAGATTTTAAATGGTTAATAAATATTAGGTTCAATATTCTATTATTACATATATATTAAGATCATGATGGATATTTGAATATTCGGTGAAATGTTATATATTAACAATGCCCTAGCTTTATTTAAAACATTAGAGATTAGAACGCTATCAAATAAAACATATAATTGGATACTTATATAACGAGTGATTCAACTGTCTGACAAAGTGCATTTACTCTTTAATACTTTATATAATACACAACTCGTGATCTACAGTTGTAAGGTTGATATTGATTCACAGTTTAAAAATATATACACAGATACAGAGTGACTGATACATCAGTGACACAAGAAAGATACTTCTTTAAATTTAACACCTCATATATACGTTCAAATTTGGATTTCACGTTAAAGTAGAAATATTTTTTTTTACAGTTAATTAATGGTTAAAGTTAATAGTTTACAAGTTGTTTATGATTAAACTTATAAAGTGACATTTACAGATGTCTTTGATTGCCTATAATAATTTAGTACGGGCTACACCTAAGGTATGCTAAGTTATACTTATATCTGGAACTTGTTCTGCTATATATTAGGTATTTAAGTGTAGCAAAATAAAGAAACTGTAAACAAAAATCTTTTTTTTTTAAATAGAACACCCAATATTTTTTTTTAAGATTATATTAAGCCCTTTAGCAGCCACTGTGCTTCTGTCAAACTGCTTGCAAGGTATTAATATTGACCATAAAATAACTTGCTTGTACTTTATTGTTTGTGTTATTTTTATCAGTTTTTGCTTTATGTCGTTACATCATATTTTTAGTTTATACCAATAATTCTGAACTTCCCAAAAGGAACAGTTAATTGACATGATCTAGATCTTGGTTGAAACGCTGAAAAAAACTTTACTTACTTCAGGTATTTAATGATGCCTCACCCGTACAGATATCGCCCACTGAAGATACCTTGAGAAAAACGTAAACGAGATATGATGTTAACGAAAAATTACATGTTGATGAAAGATTAGTAAATTCTTATTCATATCACACAAATTTTGCAGGTTGGTAGTAGACAACTACATAAGTGTCACTGCAGTAACTTCTCAGTCCACCATAAATCGCTTGTTAAAAAAGTACATCAATATCGCATAAATTGATTCAGAAATTAAAACCTCGAGATTTTAAAAACCCAATTCCTTTTGTAGTATAATTACTAGACAAAACAACGTTAGTTATCACTTACAACTTCCTGTCTATGGTAATGTGGTTCACGCATGCGCAATGTTCATCCATTTTTAAACGCTGCCTTTTCTGAGAGATGAAACATCGTAGTAGTTTTATAGAATGTTCGCCGAATATTTTTATGGAAATCAGCAAAAATAAGCTATCCTCAAGGAGAGCAACAACAACGACTATAATATTAACAGAAGTCAATAACACGACGATCGTTTTTATACTTTTACGAAAAAGTTGACAGCGACTATGTTTTTTCATGACTACCGTAATCTTTACTGCATCGTGAATAAGAATATCAAATAAGTTTTAATATCGAAGATAGTTATAGGATATACTTTTACAAAATAGCTGTCGAAAGGCTTAATATGAGTCTGTAAAAAAGTATTCTGCTATGGTCCTCTTGAATTATAAACTATTAAAGAGACATATGCAAAAGTTACCTTCTGACTTTATTCATAAATAATTCAAGAACTATTAACTTTAGCAATTGAAAAATATTGCTATTATAACATAAAATTTAAATTTGAACTTATTATTTCTTTAAATGAATATATGTAACATCAGGTTCGCGTAGCCACCACCAGTATCAAAACAGTGTCAATAATCTCACCAAGGTCGCGGATGACATCGTTATCTGAATATTAAACTTACCAATATCAATATTTAGAAAGGTTTTACTCCCGCCAGATCATCATTTATTTTCATAGCAAGTGAGTGCACTCGAAATGAAAAGTATGTCGCTCTGTCATCTGGATATACGTGATGGAGAAGTTTATTTCAGTGCTTTGTACAAATTGCAAGTGAATCTTGATACGAATCATTTAAAACAACTATCTAATGTCTATTAGATAGTCCAAAAATAGTGTGGATGCATTACCATCAAAACTAGCAACATGCAAAATTGCATGTGACAACTTCTTACTTATGGTATCGAAAGCAGAAGTGCTGGTAGAACAGTAATTGATCAAAAGTCATTTAGTTGTTATGGATTACTTATTTTTGGTAGTGGAAGTACTCTAGCAGTCTTCCAACAAATATGAAACACATTATTGACATACAACAAAAGTTATAAATTTGACATAACATAGGAATAATAATTGTATGACAACATAATTTCAGGACTATCGTATTAATATTGTCTACACCACCAGATATTGAGGTAATTGCGTTAATAATACTAAAGATGTCATCATTATTTGTAGTAATAAAGTAGAGGTAACTGACATCGTAACACTACTTTGATCACATCTAATCTGCTGCATCCGTGCCTTTGAATCAAAGTAACACCACAGTATACCACGGCCAGTAATTCTCAAATTCTGTAACAGGAGTTTGAGGAACTCTGTTGATAATAATAAAAGAAAATTTAAAAGATCTAAGATACTTATTAGAGAAGATCTAACTAAACGTCGAGTCCAGTTTCTCCAAGAGGTGCAGCGCAAACTCAACATCAAACAGGTGTGGACTACTAAAGCACAGTATACCGGTAAGTTTTCGGGTGAAGCAACGACAGAGGAGTGTCCAAGTCCCCACTATCACTCGCTACAGTTATCGTATTCCCCGACGCGAACGGCTGTAGTATACTACTACCACCGCTCTGGTTAACGGAGGGGAGTACATATACGTAGTCGTTCAGTTGTGGGGACTGATACATGCGCTATACAATCGTTGCGTTACCAGAAAACCTACCGGTATAGCTATGTAATAGAAACAGTAGTTTCTCTCGAGGGAAATAATTGTCCTCCTACCGACGACCTTGAACCGACGCGTGCGTGAAAATTTCAGAATGCGCAGTAGTCAGCCATCAGCTGTTGAGTCGGCGGGATTATTTGATGCGACTGCTGGGCATGCGATTTGTGAATGGCCGTTAATATAAGTTATGCTGTACACCAATTATACAAAATGTTTGACAAACAATTTATTATGAACACTAATTTTACAAATTAATGGGTAGTTGTACACAGATTAAACAAGGCATTTGTAAAACTAAATTATACATTCTTTTGGCATTTATAATTAACGTCAAATAAATTTATTAACACATTATTAATTTAGAATTTGTGTTTAAAATGTGTGTCAAAAATTTTTGTTTGATTATTGTGCATTTCCTTGAAACATTTCCATATAATTTAATGGATGCTGACGTACTTCCAACATTTTTGACAAACAAATTGTTTTTTATAATTAGTGTGCACGCAGCATAACGTTTTATCAATAATTGTAGTGTTTCGTTTCGCGAATACTTGGAACAAAAATGCCCCATTATTGTTGTGCACCTCGGTGCAAGAATAGTTCGAACAATTCTAAATTAAGCTTTTTCAGGTTTCCGAAAGAACCAATGCGGTAAGATCCCCAGGCGCATTAAAATGTCCTCAACTGTTAAAATGTGCATATTGTGTATTGTAGTTGTGAATAATTACTCAAACTTCATGACAAATTCACCACCACCAACGCAAAATTTAATTTTCGAAGATTGATTACCGACAATGGGAAAATATAACTGAACAAAATGCCTTCACTTATTTTATAGGTTATTTGGGACACAAATGTTTTGAAAAGCATAGTTTTCCAACAATTATACGTTTAAAACACAAGAAATGAATGAATTCAAATTTTACACTTATTTTAAGGCATGTCCAAACTTTGTGAAACAGCTTTACTAATTTGGCAACGCCCGACCATAATTTCAGTATACCTATAAATACCGCATTAGGAAAAAGCCTTCTGTGAATTTTTTTCTTTATTTTCCTTCGAACCAAATGTTAGCTTTAAATTAAAACAGAAGTTGGAGGAGATATCATATAAACATCCCTGCGAAAATTGTCCTACTGAATTTTTGATAAAGCTATTTATTCGTGTAAGAATTTTTTATAAGTACTTTGAAATTTTGCAATAGAAATTTCAAAGTTAGTGGCAATTCAAATAAAATAACAATTTTACAACACCATTGATGAATTGTGTCAAGAAATTTAAGTAATCTTTAGGTTAGAGGAGCCTTTTTTTGTGTTGTACGTATAATGTATTACATTTTAAATGCGTGTGTAATATGTACTTAATAAAAAGCAGTGTTTTATCATCGTTTTTTGTATTATTGATATAGCTTTTTCATAATTTTAAAAATAGATTAACATAATTATCTCATAAACGATTTGGTTCTGCGTCACTGGCTTTTTCCTGAATAGAAAAATTTACTACGCCTCTGGTTGCGCGTGCGTGAATGCGCAGCACTATTTTGGGACACAAAGATCAAAGGTGCCGACGGCGAGAGAAACTACTGTGTCTATACAGCTCTATACTGTGGTAACACCAGCTAAGAGTCCCGGATTATTAACCAGCTGCATTTAGCATCTATAATGCGAAATTCCATATATTCCTTTCAGCTTGAATAGCGTTAGTCTTTCATTTAGAAAAGGTTTGTCTTAAAAAAGTGCATGATGATCAAAAACAACATTTAAGTACTGGTAAATACAAAAACTACTCAATTGACTTCACATTTCAAAGTTTAAGTTTCACAAAAATGAACGCATGATCAGAGTAATCATGAAGTTCAACCACACCAGTACCTATGTTCGAATAAACCTATTAACAACTTATGGATTCTATGAATTAACCATGCTTTATATAAATCGAGAAGTAAAGATTTACTTTAGATATCTAAGTAATTTAATTAATAAAAAAGTGTAGCTAAATATACGTTCACATTTTAAAAATATGTCTGATTCATTTATTGTTCCATTAACTTTTATAAATAAATTCCTGTATACATTTTCCAACGACCAAGTAAAGTAAAATATCTTCCAAAAATCAACTGGAATTCTCCACATGTAAGTTCTGGTTTTTATCACCACGTTCTACTTAATTTTCATGCTCTTATGATTGTAATTTCGAGGCGTAGTGTAACATTCAGAAACGTGAATTTTGTTTTACGAGCGTGCTCATTTTGTTGTTAACGGAGAAGCTCGGTTCTCGTAATGAAAGTGGCGGTTGTTTATTGCTGATAACGAGTCAGTACGACGATTTGTCTTCTTGGAAGCCCATATGACTCAGCTTTTACACCTTGAATCTCACCGACGCTGCTCGCTTTGATTAAGTACATTATTCTAATTAGGGAAGATAAATGCCTACGGGTGTGTACTCTGCATATACATATAGTATACATATACATATAACTGCAGTTTAAGATACATGGGATCCAGGAATGTATTTTTTAAAACCAAATATACAGTGCGTTTATAATGAAAGGAACAAATTCGTTTAAAATTCAAGTAAATATTTTGCAGAAAAACGCTCGGACAGGTCGATTAGTATTTTGAGTTGTGAATTTTTTGACATAAGAAAATTATATACAGTGTGTCTAAAGAAGAACATACGCAGCAATCATTGTTTTTTTTTAAATAGAACATACTATATATTATGCCATATTTGAATTGTATGGTAAATTCTCAACACTTTTTGTGTAACATACCATATCCCCAAAATCAGCGGTTTTCGGAATAATGACGTTTGAAATGTGATAAATTAAAAAAAATACATGAAAATCGATTAATTTGAAGTAGAGTTTTTTGTTGAAGATAAAATTTGCAATACCAGGTTGTTTTTGTTGGTTTTTAAAAAAATGTTCAAGGTGTCCTTGTTCAATTTAAACATTTTATTTAATTACCTATGTGTATTTTAATTTATCACAAAACTCATTATTCCGAAAACCGCTGATTTTGGGGATATGGTATGTTACACAAAAATGTGTTTAATGTGTTTAGAATTTACCCTACAATTCAAAAATGGCATAATATACAGGCTGTTCCATTAAAAAAAACCAATGATTGCTGCATATGTTCTTCTTTAGACACCCTGTATATAATTTGCTTATGTCAAAAAATTGTAAACTAAAAATACTAATCGACCTGTCCGAGCGTTTTTCTGCAAAATAATTACCTGAATTTTAAACGAATTTGTTCCTTTCATCATGAACGCACTGTATATACAGTGAGGACGCGCGGGTTGGAATAAATTTATTTAAAATTTTTGGTTTTGTTTTATGGAAAAATGCTCGGATTGGTCGATTTTTATTTTTAGCTGTGGTTTTTCTGATGATAAGAGTGGTCCAAAAATAAGTTACGACCATCAAATTTTTTTTTCAAATGGAAACATGTGTTTTTTATTTAATTCTGCATCGAATTTTAAGTATGTTTCATGTACCATGTCTCAACAGTTATCGAGAAATTTACAATTGAACATATCAATAACTGAGACCGTATCCTACAAAATTTATTTCACTCTCTTGTCTGAAAATGAACGATTTTTAAAAAAAAAAACTGAAAAACAAGTCAAATTAAATGTTCAAACTGTTGACCACTAACTTCCTGACAATAGGCAAGCCGAAGATCAGCTTCTAGTAACACTGCAGTTAACGTTTGCGGCTTAATTTGTTGTATTTCGGTTATAATTTCTCGATAACTGTTGAGTTTGGGTATAGGACATGGTACATGTAACATACTTAGAATTCGATGCAGAATTAATAAATTAAATAAAAAAATATATGTTTCCATTTGAAAAAGAAAATTGATGGTCGTATCTTATTTTTGGACCATCCTTTGTTCATCAATTTACCATCAAAAAACCGCAGCTAAAAATAAAAATCGACCTATCCGAGCGTTTTTCCATAAAACAAAAGCAAAAATTTATTCCAACCAGCGCGTCCTCACTGTATAAAAAATACATTACTATAAAATTACTGTTTAACGACAAATAGCATCAAGACATAGCTGTATTATTTGCCACTACCTGTGTACTATTCCTAAGAATATCAGACGTATAAAGCTCTACAGACCCTCAAGGTCCCTTGGCTTGGTTAGCAATTTGTTTCCAAACCGCTCTATCTCTTCCTTTTTTCTCCATGTTCTTACTTCCAATCTATTCAAATCGCTCTCCACCTCTTCCAACCATTTCTTCTTTGGCCTGTCCCTTTTCTTTTTTCCTTCATTTCTTCTTCTCGGTATCGCTTGTTTTGTTACTCTTTTTTCTGACATTCTTTCCACGTGTCCTAACCATTTCAATCTTTGTGCTTTGGCGTTATGCAATACTGTTAATTATTAAAAAATCGTGTACAGTTCTTTATTTGTTCTTCTCCTCCACTGGCCTTGTGCCTTTATCCCACCCCTCACTCGTCTTAATATTTGCGTTCCCATACTTCCTACATATTTCCTCTCAGTACTGTCTTACAAATTCTTATTTTGCTTGTCTAGATAATTATTTATTTCTTAGCAACTCGTTTAATATCCCAGCACATTTATTTCGTGCGTGGATTTCCTCTTCCGTCTCGTGCCAATTTGTTACTTGGATACCAATGTAATTGATGCTCCTCACCCTTTGGGAGCGGTACGTTTCGTCATTTCTTGTAATTTTTAGTTCTTCTTTTTGTTTTTCTTTCTTGTATCCCATTTTCATATACTTCGTCTTGATTTTATTTATCCTGAGTACCAATTTTGGTCCTTCACTTATCAATTTCCTTGTTACTCCTTGGTTCTTCTATATTTCTTCTTGTTATTATCGTGATGTCGTCGGCTACTACTGAATCATATGCCTGTTGAAAGTCTATATGCATGTTTATATTTTCCTATAGGGGCTTTCTTGTAACTACTTAAGTATAGCTAGCTATCTTGTCCACCATTGATCTCTGACTCCTAAATCCACACTGATGCTCTCCCAGCATTTTATTAGTTTTTTCTTTTAGCCTTGTCCTAATAACTGTTGACAATATTTTTTACATCATATCTAACAGTGCTATTCCTCTATAATTTTCACATTATGACTTGTCTCCCTTTTTATAAATTGGGCATATTAGAGCTCGGCTTTCCCATCTCGCTGTGGCATTTTATCTTGTCTCAAACATCCCTGTACTATATTTGTTATTTCTTCCTTTAGTAATTTCTGGCCACCAAGTTTTATAAGTTCGCTAGCAATTTGATTTCCCCAGGGCTTCGGTCATTCTTCATTTTCATTCTTCTGGCCAAGTAAGAAAGTTCATAAAACAATAACAACTTCCTGTATAAGGTAGACGGATGAAGTACACGCCGTTTTTTCATATTCAGCAAACTGGCTCTATCTAGCTTATACAATATATGCTGAAATTTTCTAATTCCATAAGGAAAGTGCTGACAGGCATTCTGCACCCTCTGTATTCTCAAGATATCAGTGGAAGCTAGACAATTTACCTTTGACGTAGTGGCAATAATGAAATATTACTAAAATCAACGCGTCATAAAAGTGCCTTTTGATGTCACTAGTTAATATACGAGGGCGTATTTTTATGTTATTTACCTAGCCATGCAAAAAAAGCACATAAGAGAACAAAAAAAAATTATTTTTCTACATAACTCCCTTCAACACTAATACACTTATTCCATCTTTTTTCCAGTTGCCCCATACTCTCAGAAAAAAATTGCTTTGGTAACCCCGCAAAATATTCTTCAACAGCTTCTTTGAATTCTTCATCAGAAGCAAAACGCTTTCTTCTGAGATGCTTTTTTAAATTTTTGAATAAGAAGAAGTCTGACGGAGCTTGGTCGGGGCTATCAGGTGGATGCCTTAACTCTATAAACCCACAGTCATTGATTATCTGCTGAACTTTGTTTGCCTTATGTACCCGACAATTGTCGTGCAGCAACAAGTTTTTTTATGGATAAGAATGCGGGCGTTCTTCCTCCAGAGCAGTTTTTAAATTTTTAATTGTGTTTCCGTAAGCCTCTCCATTTATGGTAGACCCTCTCGGCATATATTCAATAAGCAAAACTCCTTCAGCATCCCAGAAAACACTTGCCATCAGTTTTTTTCAGAAGATTGTGTCTTGGCCTTTTTTGGTGGTGGAGAGCCCTTATGAACCCACTGCATGGATTCTTGTTTAGTAGGAGGGTCCCAGTAATATACCCAAGTCTCATTCCCGGTAATAATTCGAGATAAAAATGTTTTGTCCCTCTCCAACTTGACCAAATTTTTTTGAAAAACTTCTTTTCTGCACAGTTTTTGTTCAGGTGTAAGCAATCTGGGTATCTACCGTGCAGACACCTTTTTCATACCCAAATCGTCATGCAAAATTTTGAGAACAGTTGTTTCGGATATACAGACATCATTAGCAATGACAGAGATCTTTACACGCCGATCTTTCATTACCAAATTTTCGACTTTTCGCACAATGTTCAGTTCGAGCTTCAGCGGGTCGTCTGGAATTTGGGTCATCATTGATTGACTCTCGGCCCCATCGAAAGAGTTTAGACCAATATTTTACTTGGAAATAAGATGGTGTATCTTCCCCATATACAGCAACCATTCTTTCATGAATTGCTTTTGGACCATTGCTTTCCCTTGTCATGAACTTTATTACGCTGCGATGTTCAACTTTAGTTTCACTCATTTTATCGAGAAATGGACCGTCTCAAATCTCTATACACAGCATAAACTAAACACAACTTAGCACATGTACTTCTAACAGTGACAGCAATTTTTCAATAATTTGTTTGACATCGTCACTCTTTTGTTTTATGGCTAGGTAGATAGCATAAAAATACGCCCTCGTATGTCTATAGGAAAAGACCAATTTAAGGGTACAAACCGCTCAAGAGACCAGTACAGGAACATGTATCTTAAAGCGCAGTCTAGAATTGAAAATCATGCCAAGATTCCAGTCAGACCGCACCATTTAGATATGAATTAAAAAATAGCAGACAATTTGAAACAGTAGCGCCTCGTCGAATGCAACAACTGAAGATTTGCATCCGTTAATTGAAAGTCCATATTAGTTCATGGTGTCTGTAAGATCCTTAAGTTCTCTCTATTTATTAATTCTATAGCAGCGGCGACATGGGTAGGATAGAAAGAGTAGTAAATTTGTGTATCATCTGCATACTTTTGATAATTACAAAATTGCAGTGCTTTATATAACGATGTGTAAATGATATAAAACAACGGCCCGCATATACTTCCTTGCGTAACTCCACAGTGAATTGATAGCATATTCGATAATTCGTGATCTAACTGTATAGCAAAAAAACAAATTAATAAAACGAAATAATTTATGTATATTAAAAAAGAACATCTAAAAGGAAAAACGTAACTGCACGTACATTACATATATTAAGTACCTCTCGAACATGTACTTAACGGTTACAGTTCAGGGCATAAACAAAATTAATGGATTAAATGGAGAAATATCTATATTCAAGAAGATATTTACGTACACTCTACATACCTAAAGCAGAAAGCAAATACGTATGTATGTATAGGTACAGTCCTCTCAACAATAAGGTTGCCAATCTGAAGCAGAAATTCTGTCTAATATATGTAGGTAGAGCTGTAACTGTATTATGAATGAAATAGTCTATCTTTCCAACGATCCAGTATCGACCTAAAATATAGGGTGAATAAGGTATATAGTATATACATATATTCATGAAGATACACTTAATGTAAACATAATAAATCACCGGGTTTTTATTTGGATGTTTTACAATTTTATGTCAGCTTTTTACTGGCATTGCAAGTTATATGTATTTCACATATTTTAGAGTTTGCTTTATTTTATGAACAAGACACTAATGGATACAATAATAAAGAATTATTTTATGATGAACCAAAATATATTTAATGTTTTTTATACATACAGCACGTGTCAATTTTCATTAGCCATAGGCGATTAATCCATACAGTATGTGGCAACATAGTATACCCCTTCTTTCCTTTCCAATGCAGCGCGACCGATGCATGCTCCGTGGTTAGCAGTAACTCTTCGACCAGCGGGTTGGATGTTTGTAATGCGTTCAGAAATATTTACGTATTTACGAGTTACAAGGATTTGTTTTTCTTTTTCCTTTTAGTAAATGCAGAGAATTCTTAAGCTGCGTTCACGCTGCATGACACAAACAAAAGCGTAATTCTAATAAAATTAAAAATAAGGTAAATAAAAAAGGATTCTGAAAATAATAATAAACAACTAGATCGCGCCGGCCATTTGATGATGACGGATTTTATTGCAGACTATATCTCGGAACGTGTTCGCAGCTGAACATTTAATGTAGAAGTGGCAAGATCGGGGAAAGTCGCTGTGATGTCGATTGTTGCCGGGAGACAGACGTTGCCACGTATTATTTGTATACGTATAAATCGCATGTAAACATTGAATCCCTATAGCTAATGAAAATAGACACATACGGTATATACACTTAAAGCCTAATGTATTAATATGAATAACAAACATTATTTTTTTATGTATAGCAAATCTTATTTATTTTGGGAGAACTTTATTTTCGGCCAAAATTAAATGATATTTTTTTGTTTATTGTCATAGCGACGCGCTATAAAGTATAACAATTCTGGCACAAAAAACTGGTTTTACAACTGTCTCTACAACGAAGTCACTGGAAATATTATTTTTATCCTAAATTTTGTGATTTTTGTCCACCTAGAATATAAAAAATTACTTCTGTCAGGCGCCGCCGGCGTCCAGTCAAACTTCTAGAAACCTCGCGAAACTATTGGGGATAGTAAACACGAGAACAATCTCCAGAGTGCGACATCATTGAGACATATATATTTAAGCACCGGCATATGAGGAGACAGAGTAGACAGTCCGACGAGTAGTAGTCACCATGTTGACAACACTTGAAAAAGAACGTGCGGTAGCAATGCTGGAATATGGGTGGTCCATTACAGGCGTTGCTAGAGAATTAGGTGTTAGCCACACTAGTATTTATAAACTTCGACAGAAATGGTTGGTAGACCACTCTGTGGCAAGACGTCCTGGTTCAGGAAGAAAAAGGGTAACACGTCCAGAAGAAGATAATGCTCTGACGCGTTACATTGAAGAACATACTTTTGCAACCTGGCGCAGAGCCATTCAGGCAACAGAATTTGGTGGAAGTCTAAGCACAGCTCGCAACAGATTGGTAGAAGTAAATATTGGAAATTATATTGCCGCTATAAAACCGAAACTAAATGAGCAACAAAAAGAAGTAAGACTCAGATTTGCAGAAACCTACCTCGACAAAAACATGGATTTCTGGAATAGAGTGGTTTTTTCTGACGAATCCAGTTTCCAGTCATATTCGAATGCAAAACGGAAAGTTTATCGACAACAAAATACCCGTTATCATTTAAATAATATACTGGAACGAAGCCGTAGTGGTAGATTTGCGGTCAGTGTATGGGGATGGATATCGAGTCTTGGAACGGGACCCATATGGAAAATAGAAAATATGTTAGATAGTGTGCAGTATCGAGACATATTGTCCAATATTATGCTACCATCAGTTAATATGATGTATGAAAATAATTTAGTGTTCCAGCAGGATAACTGTCCCGTTCACCGATCGCGATTAGTTCAACAATGGTTTCAAACATCAAATATTGAAGTTTTACCATGGCCCTCTAACAGTCCCGACTTAAATCCTATTGAGAATGTTTGGGGGATCATGAAGAAAGATATGTTGAAAGAATTTGTTCCGCGTACTTCCGACGAACTATGGGACAAGATCGAAACTGTCTGGGGGGATATTTCTGTGCAATATTGCAGCAAACTTATTGCCTCTATACCCTCTAGACTTCAAGAAGTCATTGAAAATGATGGAGCTTGGACTCACTACTGAAGATTATCTGTGTTCCCATGTAAAACATTGTCAGGGGTTTTTTGAAATTTTGCTGTATTGTAAATAAATATTGCTTTGTGTGTAAATATATTGAAGAAATTTAGAAATCTATTTATCTATACATGTATATATTTAAATATGCACCCATTCTTCTTTTCTTGGAACCTCTTACAATTTTTATATTATTTTACAATTTGGATTTCATACTTTTTATGTTAAGTACCGTATTATTTTTGAATAAATATTTTGTTCGCAAAATTTAATTACCGCTGTAGTTATTTAGAAATTATATATACATTTAGAGGGCGAGTCATTAGTAGCCGCTTCTTCGATTACCCTTTTGTGTTTTAAATAAAGGCAAAGACAATTAGTGGAAGATTCATGGTTGCTTGTGGCACATATTGTAAAAATACTTTAAGACTTGACGCACTTCCGGTTTCACCGCAAATGCACAGAACTTAATTTTTTTAAATGACTCGCTCGATATATTTCTGGATTTTCTAATACTGCTTTAAATTGTCTATTCAATTGTTTTGTTTTTTCAAAATTGAGCCAATAGTTTTTGAGTTATTAATTTTTTTGAAAATATTTGACCAAAACACGTGTTCAGAAAAAAACCTTTTTCACGTTGTTTTTAAAAGTAAAACTATTAACTTTGGTGGTGCGTGTAGCCAAGAAAATTATGCACCATTTAATATAAGTTGCACTCGACAATACCTCGGAAAACTTTGTTTTTTCAAACACTACTTCCCGAAATTTTCACATACCAAAAACTTATTTTTTTTTTTAAATGGCACACCAGGTATTTTATTGAGGCATTTTGTTCCTTTTTTACTCTCTTACATTTTTGTTAACAGTGTCCTATAGCTAAATTTTGCAATTTGTGAGATAATCACTATAGGAGCTATCAGCGGTCAATTAAAGAACTACGAGCGCTGTTGTTCTATGCACCCAAATATTCATTCAACCAATGGAAGGCAGGTGGGGCCCGTTTTCCTTAGTCAACTGTCAAACAGAGCAAAGGTTAAATCCACTATCCCAAAAGGAATAACTTTACAGAATGAAGAGCATCGCATTTCAATTTTTTAATTCAAGCAATGTCCAGTTGCAATATTTTCATTTTTTACACTGTTGGTTAACAACGAAATAAAATAAAGGTCATGTTTACTGACGTATTTGAGGATGCCGCCCCACTAAAACGTCTAATCCTCACCAGTTATTCATTCTGTCCGCTCTTTTTTTCATATTCAATACTTTCTGTTCACTCGAACCGTTTCTTTATACTTTCGAAGGTTTCTGGTTTCGGTTGACTTCTATGCAAAGAGATCCCTGGCTCTTTGCATAAAGTATGAATGCTAGCAATGAGTTTCTTTCAGATTCACCCAAAACGTCAATCATATCTATTAACTCTTCATAAAAATAATTAATTTGGATGATAACAACGATGCTTTTATAAATTTGACATAAATGTTTACCGACATTCTTTAACAGTTGACGCAAGCAGTCGGCCGCATTCCGGCCTTTATTGGACGAATATTTCGGTGCATAGAACAGCTCTCGTAGTTCTTTATTTGACCGCTGATTGCTCCTATGGTGATTATGTCAGATATTACAAAAAATAGGTATAGGACATTGTCAACAAAAACGAAAGAGAATAAAAAAGGGAACAAAATGCGACAATAAAATACCGGGTGTTTCATAAAAAAAAATAAGTTCTTAGTATGTGAAAATTTTAGGAAGTAGGCTTTGAAAAAACAAAGTTTTTTGAGGCATTGTCGAGTGCAACTTATACCAAATAATACAGAATTTTCTTTGCTACAAGCACTACCAGAGAATGTTTTTACTTTTAAAAACAATAAAAAAGCGTTTTTTTTTCTGAAAACGTGTTTTTGTGAAAAATTTACAAAAAAAATTAGTAGGTAACTCAAAAACTATTGGCTCAATTTTGAAAAAGAAAAACTGTTTAATAGACAATTTATAACAGTACTAGAAAATACAAAATATATAGAGTGAGTCATTTAAAAAAATAAGTTCCGTGCATTTCCGGTGAAACCGGAAGTGCGTCAGAGCTTAAAGTATTTTTAGAATATGCGCCTCAAGCAACCATGAAATATCCACAAATTGCTTTTTCTTTTATTTAAAACACAAACGAACAATCGAAGAAGCGGCTACTAATGACTCAGCCTGTATACATATACAGGGTGAGTTTTTTGCCGACGTTTATTATGGGGTTCTCGGAAACTACAACAGATACAGTTTTGATTAAATGGGAATAGAATTGCAGCTTTAACAGCTCTATTTAATTAGCGCTTTGTTTTTTGGAAAAAGTGCATAGCCTACCTAGATATTTTTTTTATTATTTTGTAAAAATGTTTTTTTTTTTGTTATTTCGTTCGATTTAGATGAAATGTGTAAAGGAAAAAGTTTTAGGATATTATATGGTAAATAATACAGTTAAATCTATTTATTAAAACAAAGAAATGGTCATAATTTATTTATTTATCAAAAGAACTATATCAAGTAGCACATCATGTGAATCGTTGAGAAAAGATCTTTTTTTATAAAGTCATGGCCTACTATGGTTAGCATTTAAAAAAAATACAAGTTTGTGTCATAACTCAAAAAATAAAGCTAGAATAAAGAAATATAGGTTAAACTGTATTACTTACCATATAATAAAATAATATTAATAACAAAACTTTTTTTGCGAAATATCTAGTAAGCCACTTTTTCCAACAAAGAAAAATTTAATTAAATAGAGCTATTAAAACTGCAATTCTTTTCCCATTTTACCAAATCTCTATCTGTTGTAGTTTCCGAGATCCTGGTACTAAACATTGGAAAAAACTGACCTTGTATACATTATGAAAATTAATACTGGAAGTATTTACTTTGTGATATTCCCTACTACAAATAAAGAAAACAACTTTATATACTTTTCATACCACTATAATTCGATGAATGAGTATTTTATTCCAACTCTGCATTTCAAGAGGAATTTTTAAATACACAGAAAATTGTCTATCGTAAATTTTTTTTATACATTTCATCTTTGATATTGGAGAACACCGATTTTTTTGTTGTGTTGATTTTATAGTATTTAACAAGCTGGTTATTTGTGCCTTTGTAAGGTTTTATTCGCAAGGTCAATTTATGAATGAATGTGATGCGTATGCGTTCAAGTTAAAGTCCGTCCTAAATGCGCTCGGTTCGTGTAGATTGGCAACCTTTTTGTTGAGATGACTGTACGTATGTGTATATATTGCTTTTAATGCGTAACAGCGTAAATGCACAAATATATACTATTAACTTCATTACCTTTCGCTTTTATGGAATCCCTTTACTTCAGTCGTTTAAATACGAATTCACGATTACTTTGATGGATTTCACGTAAATCAAAATACTAAATTATTAACGAAGAGGGGACTATAAGAAAACGTATTTATTTGATAAAATCGATTCCATTAATTATTATCTTAACATATAATTTGAAGTACCGGTCAAATTGTTCCTATGTAATATGACTTACAGAAAATTGAAAATCAAGGTATTGTTCTAAATTATTAGTATGTATATGATATATTTATAGTGTGAACTCGAAAAGCAAATGTCAGATGGCGGAACTTCAACAAAACTCTAATAAAGGTAAGCGTAAAAAAAGAGACGAACTGATGAAACGACGAAATTAGAAATCAGGTAATAAAAATTATAAATAATGAAAAAGATATATATAAAATATAATAAACCAACAAAATTATAGCATATATAAGCCAGAAAGAACAACAGCCAAAACCATTATCGAAGGAGCTACAGAAAAGTTTTAGGAGAAGTTTGGGGAAAAACATGAAACAAATACAGCAACGTTTCTGCAAAAGAATATAAAAAAAAATGGGTGTGCTTAAGACCACACAGCAGAAGTGAAAACTTCATCAAGGCGAGGTTAATAATACGAATTACAACTTTTTTTTTTCGTTCTATATTCATTTACATTTACATTTTCCATTTTCCATTTTTGTTCTATATTACATTTAAAAAATATATATTTATTAGTATTGTGTATACATTATTCTTGTACATTTCGCTCGGTCTGATCAAGTTTTCACTTCAAAAATTCATACGTACGCATGTATATATACAAATAGACGATATGATAATTCTCATACGAGTACCCGCGCTAGTCTAATGGTAACGTGCCGGCCTTACACCCGGGCGGCTCGGGATCGTATCTGCACGCGGACAAGAATTTTTCAGAAAATAAAAATACAATATTTCGCGTATTTATTCTAAATTTCAATTTAATTGAAATTAAATACCGCTAGTTAGTGTTATAATACAAAGCCGAGCGAGTATAGCAGGGACCGGCAAAGACGCGTTAACTATATCTTTCTCGCTCCCTTAGTCGACTCGACTCGAGCCGACTTTAAACGAACGAGCGTTACATTCCGAGCATGACGGCTCGTTCAGTGCCCAACAATCAATGCATCAACGCGCCCATAGAAGTTTTCACTTCAAAAATATAAAGAATAAAACATAAGCATGTGGATAAAAGAAATCTGTAATTTGCAAGGTGTTGTGGAATCGGATATACAACAAGATTAATATTTAACTATCGCACGAGTGGAATTAATCCACGAGCGGAATTTCATGGGAGGATTAATATCGACTATTTTCTGGCGCCCTGCTGTTTCAGGATTTGTGTGGAATGTCATACTTTGGAAAAGAAAATCAGCATCAGTGTTTGAAATAATTTAGTGCGGCAAAAACAATTCTAGTGAGAAAATCACCACAGAAAAGATTGAACATAGTATGTGTATAGTACATGGATTTACTTCTACTCCCATTTAACGAATTGACGACTTGGCCTATAAAACTTAGACAGTTATTAATGTTTTATAATAACAAGTTGCAGACTATTACCCATTTACCTTATAAATACTTCGTAAATGCATGGAGTGTATGGTGAGAAATAGTGGTGACATTATTTTTATTCACAAAATAACTTACGGGATCATTCCATGAGTTTTGTTCTTTATTTGACATTATTCAACCAAAAAAGTCAAATATATGAAACAAAGGCTTTAAAAACTATATCTTTAATACCTACAAGGTTGAATCAAAAAGAAACGATTTTAAATAGATAATAAAACATGTTGGAGATGGACCACAATCCTGTATACCCCAGTAAAGCAGCAACTGACGATAACGTCAAATAGTGAAAAAAATGGTTATGGACAATCGCCGAATCACTATCAGAGATACTAATGATATCATCATAGCATTTACTCCTTGTCATGCAATTTTTCAGCTTGCTTTGAACATGAAATATGTGTTACCAAAGTTTGTCCCTAAATTGCTAAATTTTAACGAAAAAGAATGACCAGTGAATATTCAGCAACACCTGGTAATAGGTGTTGCTGAATGAAGTCAACAAAGATCCAGACCTTCTTAAATGGGTCACAACTGGTAACGACTATATGAGCATCAAAACCAATACCCAAATATCTAAATGGAAGCTGCCTGAAGAGCCAAGGCAAAAAAAATTCTATCGAATGTGACTATGATATCTTAACCACTGAATTCACCGAATATGCCCCCTTGTGTCTTCTTTCTAATTTCGAAGCTGCAAAGAACCATGAATGAACAACGTTTTGCCAGTCTAGAAAAGATAAACCCAGACTAAATGAAAGAATTGAACGCCATCGCACCACACCAAAAAATAAGTTCCAGAAATGCTTCAAAGATAGGAAATAGAAATGGCACACATGTATTATATCTGATGGGAATTACTTTGAAGGAAACAAAATTAATATTGAATAATAAATAAAGACCCTCATATATTTCAAATGCTCTCCATAAATAAATATTAATGCCATTCTGAACTAGTGTGGTTAAAAAAATGAGTTGTGGCTACCACATGACTTTCTGATACGTATTGTGTTCCGAAATATGTATAAAAAAGTTGTTCCAAATTAGATTCTAAGTTCTGCATCTTCTTAATATAATAAACCTCTTAGTAAAAGTGTTACCTCCTGCTATCTCAAAGTACATTTTTTATTCTCTTAATAAATCTCCATAGAATGCATAATTTGAGAAATATTTGCAAAAAACCACTTTTCGTGCATGCTCGTAAATACAAGTTGGCGTGGTTAGCAGTAAGTATTCGACCACCGGGTTGGGAGTTTGTAATGCGTTCAGTAATAATATTTACGAGTTGCAAGGATTTTTCTTTCTCCTTTCAGTAAATGCAGAGAATTATTAAGCTGCGTTCACGCTGCATGACACAAACAAAAGCGTAATTCTAATAAAATTAAAAATAAGGTAAATAAAAAAGGATTCTGAAAATAATAATAAACTACTAGATCAGGAGATCGCGGCGGCCATTTGATGTTTCCCGTTCCAGTAATAAGACAGCTTTTATTGCAGACTAGATCGCAACGTGTTCGCAGCTAAACATTGAATGTAAAATCTGGTGGAGAGAAGTGGGAAGATCGGAGAAAATCGTTGTGATGTCGATTGTTGCCGGGATTGGTGACTGACAGTAGGGGTGCCACGTTGCCACGTATTACTTGTATACGTATAAATCGCACGTAAACATTGAATCCCTATACCTAATGAAAATTGACACATACGGTATATAGAATACATACATTACGAAGTATTAGCAAAAAACTTTTTTTCAACGAGACAAAAGGACCTACTTTCGGCAGGGATTTCGAATAACTTCTTTTAAAAAAACCTTTCAAAAATTCACTTTTTAGTATTTTTGTATTCCTCATAAGTTTGTTTAAACTTTATAGTTGTCGAGATATTAGTACATTCTGATTTTTACTGACACAAACTACCTACTACTTCCACTCTACCGATTTTACTAATAATCAATCTAATCAGATCTCGAAGAGAAAGATTATACACGTAAATATAAGTTTGGCATTGACTGCTTTGGCAGTTTGGCTGCTGCCTTGATCACACAGAGGAGAGAGAGAGACATGTTTGCAAAAACCACTTTTTTGGTATTAAGGCATTTCAAAACGTGGACATATACGTATAACAAAAACAGAATATTTATGCCATGTTACCAAAACAACAAGAATAATTACATATTTGATGGTATTAATATATTTGACATAAAATAATCTTGACTGTTTCCTGTTATTTTTTATAATAATAAATCCGTTCTAAAAGTCGTATCTGTGGTGTTATAATCGTAATCCAAAAACAGAATCAGAATTTCCATGAAAATACAAAATATTATTACATGAAAGATATTCAAGTTATGCTACAAATAAAGAAGCTTTCTATACAAAGAAACTGTCTAGGAACACTATTATTATCATCGGGACTTATAGAATATTTATTTTTATTTCAGGTTGGCTCCATGTTAATCAGCAGAGTTGCGAACACTGATCACTCCTGGCACAAAGAATGGTCAGCACCAAGAGTATCTCCACATTTCGATCTCACATTGGACGATAAATCAGTACTTCGGGCCATCGATCAGCTCAACTTTATACAAATGAAACGTAAGTTATAGGACGTATGTGTTTCTATAAATATTTCCGGGCAATATGATCATAAGTGTGATCCAATTTGTCGACTATATTTTAAAGTTAAACACTTTCTATTATTTTACATTCAAACTTTTCCTTAAATAAAATTATATATTATAATTATGGGATTACGACATCAAATTTCGGAGATTCCATTAACTTTTCACTTTCTTAAAAGAAAAAACTTCTATTCGCTTCATTCGTAACCCCACATTTTAATAGCTTTTAAAGCCTGGCGAGGTCTTATTTTACAGAAAGATGGCTTGAAAAGATATTGACGAAGATCGGAACGAAGGACTTTTAAGCGAAAATCGGGTTTCTACCGCACATAGAATTAATCTTCTCGAAATCTCAATTAGCATTCTTTTGATTCAATATATTGAATTACCGCTTCTTTATAAAATTTGTAATGCTCGATTAACCGAGACCTCTGGGGCGAGAGGCCTTCGGAAGAAAGAACTGGATTATTGTATTTTAGCTGGGAGAATGCGCCCGCGGGGATTACCCGCTTCGACCGGATCAATTTGTAATTCGACGTCCTTTCTTGTAAGTTAATCAGTTTATAACAGTTTTCCGTCGGAGGTCCTTTTGACAGAACCGGAAACGGTAAATTGAATGAATTGATGAACTTTCTCCATGGAATTTTTAGCTTTTGAAAGATAACACTTTTCTTTCTGGGAAAGGAGAGAATTTTCTTGTCACGGCCAAAATTCCATTTGTCTAATTAAGAAGATATATTTACGCTATTTTCCATAAATTAATTTAGGATGTTTCTTTTCAATAAAAGGCATAATTAAAAGGGGCAAAATTTTTATTTTATTAATTAAAATACAGATCACGATTACACATGAAATGTGATATGGTGTAAAGGCAATGACACGCATCGAAGTTATAAATTTAAAACAAATAAGTAAATAGAATAATGAAACCGAACAATGAAAACAATATATAGCTTACAAACAAGCATGTTAAAAGCTATTGACTGAAAATTAGTATACGAGGTGTGATCAATATATAACCGTTATTTTCAATTTTTTCAAAAAGTATTTATTTATTCATCAATAACAATCTTGTCCCCTTCAAAGTAATCCCCCTCAGATATAATACACTTATGCCAGCGTTTTTTCAAATCCTCGAAACACTTCTGAAACGCGCTTTTTGGTATCGCCAACAGCTCCTTTTTCGATTTTTCTTTTATCTCCTCAATCGTAGCAAAACGCTTTCCTTTCATCGGTGTCTTCAGTTTTGGGAAGAGGAAAAAGTCAGCGGGGGCCAAGTCCGGTGAATACGGTGGTTGAGGCATGATAACGGTTTTGTTTTTGGCCAAAAACTCACGCACAAGCATCGATGTGTGAGCTGGTGCGTTATCATGGTGCAAAATCCATGATTGTTTTTTCCACAATTCTGTGCGTTTCTGACGAATTGCTTCTCGCAAACGGCGCATAACTTCAAGGTAGTATTCCTTATTGACCGTACGACCTTGTGGCAAGAATTCATGATGCACCACGCCATTGCAGTCGAAGAAAACAGTGAGCAAAACCTTAACATTTGACCGAACTTGACGTGCTTTTTTCGGTCTTGGCTCTTCTGGACGCTTCCATTGGGATGATTGGGCTTTGGTTTCAATGTCATAGCCATACAACCATGATTCGTCACCAGTTATGACCTTTTTGAGGAATTCTGGATCGTCGTTGACGATGTTCAACAGCTCCTGAGCGATGTCCATGCGACGTTGTTTTTGCTCAAAATTTAGCAATTTTGGAACAATGTTCGCTGCCGCACGTTTCATGCCTAAAACATCCGTAAAAATTGCTTGACACGAGCCGAACGATATGCCAACATCATCAGCAACCTCTCTGATAGTGATTCGATGATTATCCAAAATCATTTTCTTCACTGCTTCAATGTTTTCATCGGTTGTTGACGTGCTCGGGCGACCCGGACGAGCATCGTCATTGACATCTTCTCGGCCTTCCTTAAACCGGTTATACCACAATTGAACTTGTGTTCTGCTCATAGTAGACTCGCCAAACGCCACAGTCAACATTTCAAATGTCCTTGCGCATTTAATTTCATTTTTTACACAAAACTTAATACAATTTCTTTGATCCATTTTTTCGAATAGTAAAAAATCGAAGAGCACACCAAAACACGACTAACCTTTTTATCTGTCAAAAACAAACTGACAATCCAAAATGGCTGATATTGCCAACATATATAACAGACATGTGTACCAACATAACAGAAACAAAAATGCGAAAATCGAACATACGTAACTCACGAAATTTGAAAATAACGGTTATATATTGATCACACCTCGTACAAACTGAATTAATAAAGAAAAAAATATGTATCTCGAATCTGTTTAAACTTGTAATTCAATCGTTGACTGAACAATAGCACCATCTTAACCCACTAAAGAAATTTATCACATTCGCTTGTTTCTCTATAGTCCAGGCAATAGGTACTTTCGGTAATACAAAAGGTCATGGAGTTTTCATCTTTGGTAGATTTTTACAGTTCTGTGTCCTAATTAATATTCGGATTTTGCGACCTTGAGCGACCGCCGCTCGCGCCGCCATATTGGAAAAACGGTACCAAAAACCAGTTTTTCAAGAATATCTTCTCTGTAGTGCGGTCTAGGTAAAAAGTATCTATTACAAAAATTATAGAGCATTAAATTTCCTGCAACATCTATACTAAACATTTTCAAGTCAGATTAATAATTCACAAATTACAGCAGAGTCAAGTTCAGCAAATTTATACAATTCTCAAAATCGCTAGGTTTTTTCTCTAATTTCAGTAAATACCGACTACTTAATACGTATATACTACCTTTTTTTACTCATTTCCGCACCACCATAAGGTAGAGTGAGCGGCGCGTTTTTTTCATGTGGTATCCCCAGTAGGCCTAATCCACATTTCGTTATTTACTTATGTCTTTTCTTGTGTTTCGATGCCCTAGATGGTCCAGGCTCACTGATATTAATATCATCTTGCAAATATCTTTCCTCCTCTTCCACTCTTTCATCTTCGTTGTATTCCTCGTCCTCGTGTGCCAATAATTTCGCAACGGCCAGGTCTTCATTCTCAACGTAGTCGTCTTCTTCTTCTTAAGAGCCCGCAAAAATCTCTGCCCTGTTTTTACAAGCGTCTCCATGGCAGCATGTGCAGATAATAGAACACTTAAAGCCTGTTTTTCTACACCTACAGGCTCGACCGCATCCCTTCTTGCACTTGCACGAAATGAATGTCAGGAGTGCTTCGGGTGACGAATCTTTTGTTGTTCTCAGAGGAGTAAACCCAATCCTGCTTCTTTCTCAACCCAAGTTCTCGAGGCTCTCGTGTATATCATACCAAGCCTGAATTTGGGAGGTCCGAAGAGAATATTGCCGTGCAGCTTCTCTAGTACGGGGTAACGTAGAAAGGTCGAATTTACTCTTCGTCCCGGGTCTTGCGAAATTTTGATAAAAGCCCGAAGTAGTGGTGTTATCCTAAACGCCCTAAAGGGCAATAAAAAGGCTTTCCCCCGCAGCAGCAATGACTTCTGGATCTGAGTTTTGCTCTTTGAAAGCTTGTATAGTTAGGCTTAAATAATTGTTCTTTTGAAGCGTTTTTAGAAACTTAATTTTTCCTACGTTGAAAGCAACAGAAGTACTGTTGTTACAACTGCTGAACGCATGCCAGACCAATATGTTGTCCGCCACTATTTCTTCATATTGTAGATTTCGAGGAGAGTAAATTTTGTCAACAATCTTTTCTCTGCCTGGTTTTCGAAGGTAAACGTTTGGATGAGATTTCACCAATGTTATTAGGAGAACGAGAAGATCTATATCTGCTCCTACTATGAATACAGAATCAAACGATGCGGACATACTGATCGGCATGATAACGATCAATGTGTCAGCATCTTCTGTAGCCTGTATTACTCTGAAATTAAAATTCTCAAATTTCTTCTTTAGCACCAAAATCAAGCGAATTTTATTTGTTTCGTTTGATAAAAATCTTTCTTGCGAAACAGTTGGAACCATTGACTCTTCGAGATGTAAATCAGCGGAAGTGTGTTTATTGGAAGGCGAATTCTTTCTGTACCTTTGGCATCTGCGTTAATTGTATACCCGTCAAAAACAACGACCGTCTGAAACAATGTCTTTGCACGTACTGTACGTAGTTTGTGCAGATCGATGCAAACGTTTTGTTACGATGCCATATGACTCTGTGTAGCATATATCCACCATCTATGACATAAATGTTGTTTCTGAATTCAGTATCGAGTGGCAAAAGCGTTAAAGCTTTGTAGAGTGAAGACTTTGTCCCTTTTGCGCATTCCCTCTTCGCTAAACGCTTAAGGAAATGGAGTCAGTTCGAATTGAAGATATTCGTGCAGCTCTTCATCACATTGCTTAGCAACACAAATTCTTTGATTTAACAATACCGGATCAATGGGAATGACAACACTAACGTTTCGTTTTTTCCCCGAGCTTAGACGGCAGATGTTTTTAAATATTTTGGTCAGACTGGGCCAAGTCCTCTTCGCTAATATCCGTTTACTTCTAAGAAAAAAAATCATACAATGTAATTTAAAAATTGTGTAAATACCGTACATTTGCTTAATGCTCTATAATTTTAGTAATAGATATTTTTAACCTAGGTGGTACTAGAGAGAAGATATTCTCGAAAAACTGGTTTTTGGTACCATTTTTCCAATATGGCGGCGCGAGCGGCGGTCGCTCAAGGTCGCAAAATCAGAATATTAATTAGGACACCGAACTGTAAAAATCTACCAAAGATGAAAACTCCATGACCTTTTGTAATGAAAGCCCATTTTTATGTCTTCATTGCCTGGACTACTACAGGATATGATGGTTGGAGAACAATGCTGCTGCTACCATATTATTATGTAATTTGTGCTCGCCCTCTGCTGTTGCAACTTGGTTTCTATATGTCATTTTTGTTTCTATGAACGTGTTTTAGGTAAGCAGCATAAACACAGATAAAAAGGTTTGACATTTGCTGCTTTGTGACATTTTAGCAGCGGTCTCAAAATTTTGTTTTTGTTAGCGCTCTCACTGCGTCTTTCTGCAATAACGTTGCTATAGAATGAGTGGATATAATAGGCTGTCCTTGTGGCTATGTAGTTGCTAGTTGTTTATTTGCCTGACTCGACGAACCATGTAGATCGCCCCGAAGATAGTTTAATATTTTAGGTGGTTGTTCATTTTCAGACCTAGGATTTTCAAGGCTATGTTTTGTTTGAGTTTAATTTCAGTTTGTTACTAATAAATCACTCCCCATCTTCTCTTAATGATTCTTCGGCTTTAGATAGTAGTCTTTTTATTTTTTGATCCATCAGTGAAATGGAGGAGGGTAGAATGCGCGGACCTTGTAACATTAAAATTCGCTATATTGATAGTTACTCCAAAGCAGGAATTTGGAATACTGCAGCCAATAAATCATAAAGTATATATTTGAAATTACTTATTTACGATTGAACAATATCAATTTATTCAGCTTTTATAAAATTGAAGTGTATCGTTTTACAAGGTTGAAAAATCTTAATCTGGAATAGATGCAAAAAATTGTCTTTACCAAAAAATATCCATTGGTTGTCAAGTTCTGGTGTTTCTGAAGCATAATCATTCATGAATGTAAATATATTGTCAACTTGATCATACAGAACTTAAGCAACCGCTGTGGTAAAAAGAAATTGCAGCCTGCTCCGCCTGGTAAAATAGTAAAAACTAATCTTTTAATTTAAAATTAGCTTAGAAGGTACATTTTGAATATATTCTCTTTCTTTAGAAACAAATTAGATTACTTTAATTTTCTCTTCAACGCCCGTAGTTTTATCTTCCAATGAAGTATGTATACTTTAACTGTTAATTGATGATATTTTACTTTTAGAAGACTTTCTTCGTCTGGTTATCGGAGGTAATATGAGGAAGTGAATTAGGTTTCAAGAAACTTTTCCCGGCGCTTCTTAAGAACATTTTTGTAAAAAACTTTGTTTTTAAACAAGGTCCACGTTTCAACATTCTTCCCTATCACAACTAACCATATTTAATGGTTCACACCTAGCAGAATTAATCATGCTCTTAAAAACATACATTCTTCTTTTTTTTATTACGGCAATTATCTAATTTGCATGTAAAATTCATTGGTTTAGCAAATACATAAACAAACTTACATGAGAAAGTAAATGCTTTCCAGCATAAAACTTTGACTGTTACTAAAGCCCGACACAGATAACGACATGTTAATAACAAACAACTTATTTCTAACACAACTATTTAAAAATGTACATCGAAACATGACAATTTCAACAACACAAGTGCCCTGTAAAAGGACGAGCAAGACAGCGTTTGTTTAAAACTGAATGCGTACTCATCGATGCGCATTCCCCTCCTCCATTTCTCTGCTCAGGATGGCGGTATTGTTACCAATCGTTTTATTAAGAACTTTAATAAAGAAATACAATAACATATAATTATGTTCAGTTCAATAAAATAACAAACTGACAAATAACTCATTTGACAACTGTCTACTGTCAATCATTGATTGAAGTAACTGACAGAAGGCATTCTCCAAGATTCCCTTTGACAAAAATTGTATCTGGAGATCGTGTCGAACAGCGTCGTTCTATGTTTGTGAGGGAAAGGGTTGGACAGAGTGGTAACATACGCCCCCCCTTTTTGAAAGACGCTGATTCGTTTGATGCTCCAGATACGTTGATGTCTTTAAGGGAAATGCCTTCTGTCTAATATTCTCAGCTGCGTCTGTCCTACTATTGGATGGTCCCGGGCTGGGGCTCCTCTGTAGGTCTGAGCTGGTTTGTGCGATGTTTTCATGTCACTATTTTGCTGCGTTAACTGGCTGAAATACTGCGTTTGAGCGGCATTCAGGGCAACAACTAAAGGTACTGGACTTGGGGAGGGCACATGACCTTGTTGCATCGCCATTTAGTTTCTCTCCTCAGATAAAGGCGACCTCGTCTGCTGAATGTCCGTTTGAATACTTGGCGTGAAAACCATAGTATCGGCTAAGCTTCCCGTATATTCCTCCGTAGACCATTCGTCGATTGGTCCGTCATCCCAATTTTCCGTATGATTTGCCGTCGTATTCGCATTACACGTAATCGAATTGTCCCATGTCTCCATTGACCGGCTGTTGAACGTATTCCTATTGTTCCGCGGTGCATAACTACCGCCAACTTCTAAGTTACGTTCGTTTTCTTGCTTTTCTCTACCTCTCCAACTACGGCTATCGTTGTGTCTACCGTGAAGACGTGGCGGGCCGCCGCTTTTTTTCGAGGCTTCTCTTTAACACCCGGATGAGATTGATCATTCCAGTCGTCCACAATACCAGATTGAGCCAACGAGGCATCTGTGTTCTCCGTTTTACTGCTGGACGCCTGTCTACTTTTCCTTTTCTTAACAGTGATGTCCCACTGATCATCTAGTAACATGTCAGTTGCTCTTTCCACGTCGTTGTCGCACTCGTGTAAGGCGAAACAAACATCTACCTCGCTTTTGTGTGTCCATTCCCTAACCTGACAAACCTTCTCCTTCATAACATTTGCATCTTCCGGTTTGGAACGGGCGTTGTTACCACCACCACCTACAGTTGGTTTGTGATCATTTGTGTTTTTTCCTGAATCTGTTTTGTCATTTTTGTGTGATTTGTCGGCCTTATCCAAGCTTGGGGCCACCCGTCCAAGTTGGGCCCTATCGAAAAATACTGTTTGACGTTGCTGTTTGCCCAGGTGAAGGCAACCTCTTTGGTAATCAATTACGGCTTGATTCTCGTGGAGCCATGGGTGTCCCAAAATAATATCCGTTTGTAAGTTATCAACCAACAAAGCATTACATTGAAAATGGTATTCACCAGCGGAAGCCTTCAGGATTCCACTTCGATTCGTGGAGAAGGTGTGGTTATCCAATGCCATAGAGAATTCAACCCTCGGTGTGATGGTAATGGACCCAGTGATCCATTTGGTTTTGATGAGATTACGGCTGGCAGCGCTGTCTACTCTGGCTAGGACGAAGCGGTCGCCTATTTTTAATCTTATGGATATGGTGTCCCCGGGCGATGCTGTGGTAATTAGGGCCGTTCCTGCGTTATCTGAGGGACGGCCCCTTCTCCTTCCCCCGAATTCCGGGCGACTGGTGTGTGTCGTGCCGCAAAACCTGCAGGCTGCTGGGGACAGTCCCTGTTGTAGTGATGACCAGGACAAAACCAGCACTTAGGTAACGACGTCGGACTAGCAACCCCTTTCTTAATTGATAATGATCGTTGGCTAGTCTGCGGTGTTATATCAGAGAAGTTCATGAAAATATTAGACCACTTTTCGACGGCTTCTTGTAGCTCTCTCATTGATGTTGGATTGGCTTGGGCGATCTGTATACAATATTGTTCACTTAGCAGCATTGTTAAATGTTGCACCAACTCGTCTTCCGGCCATTGTGGATTAAGACGCTTACAAAGTCGTTTCTGCCTTGTGATAAATGTAGCAGGGTCTTCATTTGGTTTCTGCTTTATTTCACATGCTTTCTGCAGAGCCCTTCGTCTTAGTGGGCTCAAAAATTCTCGGCGAAAACGGTAAGCGAATTCTACTAACGTGTCGAATCCACCCGCATTTTTCTTTGCCCAGGCTAAGGCTTCGTCCACGAGAAACGGTTGCACCGCAACATCGACGTCTGTTGGTACCTCCAAGACGTGTCCGTCCAGATGAGTCAATAATCTGGTGAGGAAAACTTCTGGATCCTCTGTTAAATCACCACCATATGGTCTTGGGGATGAAGTAGTTGTTTGGATTGGTTGACATGCATGATAACATACTTGATGATGGCAGTGGCCTACCTCCCTGATGGTTGACTGTCTAGAATTGTTAACGAACGCTTGGGCAATCGTTGGCTCAAGTACTGTTTCTGGTACATCGTTGATGGGAGTTTCGAAGAAGGCTGTGGTAGCTGCATCTGCTTTATGGATGTCCGCAGATTTTGGCATTTCCTCATGTTCCACGTTGATGATGGTATCAGGATTGGCAATTTTGTTCTTCTGTATGGCCTGTATTCGCTCATTCATCAATTTCATTTCGTTAACGAGAATGGCCAACTGTATTTCTAGGTTAGAGGCTTGAGATGATGATTGATGCTGTGAAGGTCCCAGATCTGGAACTTCCGGTAGTTGATGCTGTGGAGTTCCCGGCTGTGGAACTACCAAGAAATCGCTGCTTTGGCGGTCCTTCCTGTTCCTTTTTCCTCCTGGCATCTTGATAGGTACTAATGGGTCCTTGATCACTACGCGATCACAAAGCCACTAAGTTGGGCGCCAATATGTTACCAATCGTTTTATTAAGAACTTTAATAAAGAAATACAATAACATATAATTATGTTCAGTTCAATAAAATAACAAACTGACAAATAACTCATTTGACAACTGTCTACTGTCAATCATTGATTGAAGTAACTGACAGAAGGCATTCTCCAAGATTCCCTTTGACAAAAATTGTATCTGGAGATCGTGTCGAACAGCGTCGTTCTATGTTTGTGAGGGAAAGGGTTGGACAGAGTGGTAACAGTATCATAATAAAATGTGATTCTTTTGTCAACACCTACATTCTGTGTAGATTGTTTATATAGCAAAGAAGTAAAAGAAAAATACTAATACAAGAGAAGCAGCAATAGGTGTACTCCATGCATTGACTTTGGAGTACACCTATTGCTACTTCTGATATATCAAATCTCTCTTCTCTCTGTGCGTATAGTTTACTATTTGCTTTCTATTTGTGAGGAATGTTTCTACAAATTGCTGCAGTATACTAATTCATCTTATCTAACATGGTTTGCTTCACTTTTTACATAGCCCCGCCATTGCCTGAGCATTACCAATATCATTTCCATTAAATTAATGCCATAAAAATTATATTATCAATGCTTTATACCACGCTTGTCATTCACCATATCAGCATTACTATTATCGACTTCATAGAAAAATGGACAGATGATTTTTTCAAACCATTAAAGTCTTCTACAAATAAAAATATATTATTACTGTCTATTTTCTACTTTTATGACAGCTGATGCAAAACTGGATTTAAACTTCTGTAGGAAATGCTCAACCGCTGCTGCTGTATGAAATTTGACATACAGCTCAAGAAATCACACTTGTCGGTGTTGACGTTTTTAATTGTACAACCATCTCATAGAAATTAAGCGTACATAGCATGCAACCCTCCTGTTTGCTGTAGGATATCTTCTACTGTTTACCTGCCATACGATCATATGATGGGATGTGATTAGAATACTCTGTTGCTCTATTCCCAACTTCTATCATATATACAGTTGTCCAGATTTCGATGCTCACCATTGGTATATCGATTATTAGAAGAGATAGAGGAACGGTTAAATGGGGAATGTTTTGCAGAATTCAATGCTCTCAACAAATCTCATTTCAAATTCATTCGTACTTTTTACAATTTTGAGATATTTTGAAAAAAACTATATTTGCCGCTTTGAACTTTCCTCAATAACTCGATAACGCCTAATGCGATTGCTTTTAAACTGTAACATTATTGTTCAGACACTTTTTTAAGACAAATTTTTTGGTGTTAACAGTAATCCCCGATTTTCATTTGTTTCTAAGTTCTTAGCGCTATCATTTGTTTTTCTTATGGCGGCCATATTGGATTTTTAATTAGTTAGATAGTCCTTAAAAATAGCTTTTCAATAATATGTCAATTTTAATACGAAATTAGTTGGCTATGAAATTAAATGGTAGTGTAAAACAGATGATAAATAAGCTCTGTCATTATTGACATGTAATAGTGCAGTGAATTTGGTGGGTGATTTAGAACTTTGTGTAAGTAATTACCGTTACAAGTATGGAGATTAATAAGAATTGATATTGGCACACACATTTTCAAATGAAGCAAAGGTTGATATGTTGGAAGTTTATTTCAAAGTAAATAAAATCTCTGAAAATGCTTGCACAAGTTACGCTCACCGTTTTCTGGAAAGAGCAAAACCACACCGGACAATTTTTAGCAATATAATCAGAAATTTAGTGAACTATGGAAGCTTCGAACAAAAAAGATCTATCAAGTTAACAATGCTGATGTACTTCAAAATAATATTTTGCAATATGTTATGTTATGAACAATCCAAGTACAGCAGTACGTCGAGTGGCTCGAGAAACTGGAATTCCGAAATCTAGTGTTTACAGAACGTTGAGAAAAAACAAATACCACCCATACAAACCAACAATTGCGCAGGTTTTAAGCGATAATGACTATCAGTGAAGATTACAATTTCGCAGGCGGTATCTACAAAAATGTGAAGATAATGCTGATAAAAAACAAAAAAAAATCAATAAAAGTTCGTACCAATCAGACCGCCCCAGAGATTAAAACCAAACAGAATTTCAATTTTTTTTTTGATTTAATACTTATGCCTATTGAACACTCCACAGTTGGTAAACCGTGTTTTATCTATCCAAAGTATTCTCCTAGGAAAATCAGTATCATCTTCACGATTTTGTAGATACCACCTGCTAAATTGGAATGGTTATGGGTGGTATTTGTTTTTCTCAACATTCTGTAAACACTAGATTTCGGAATTCCAGTTTCTCGAGCCACTCGAGGTACTGATGTACTTGGATTGTTCATAACATATAGTAAAATATTATTTTGAAGTATATCAGCATTGTTAACTTGATAGATCTTTTTTGTTTGAAGCTTCCATAGTTCACTAAATTCCTGATTATTCTGCTAAAAATTGTCCAGTGTGGTTGTGGTCTTTCCGGAAAACGCTGAGTATAACTTGTGCAAGCATTTTCAGAGATTCTATTTATTTTGAAATAAACTTCCAACATATCAACCTTTACATAATGTACATGTTGTACATTATTGAAAAGCTATTTTGAAGGACTATCTAACTAATTAAAAATCCAATATGTCCGCCATAAGAAAAACAAAAGATAGCGCTAAGAACTTGGAAACAAATGAAAATCGGGGGTTACTGTTAACACCAAAAAATGTGTCTTAAAAAGATGACTCAACAATGTTAGAGTTTAAAAGCGATCGTATTAGGCGTTATCGAGTTATTGAGGAAAATTCAAATCGGCAAATATTGATTTTTTCAAAATATCTCAAAATTGTAAAAAGTCTGAATGAATTTGAAATGAGATTTGCTGCGAGCATTGAATTCTGCAAAACATTCCCTATTTAACCGTTCCTCTATGTCTTCTAATAACCGATATACCAATGGTGAGCATCGAAATCTGGACACACTGTATATTGACGAATATTGATGGTGATATAAACACACCATTGTCGTTCCTTGTTTTTATTGGTAGAACTTTACTTCTACTAACACAAATTGATATTATTTGTAATTACGGTGTAAATGAAATATAGGTGTCTAACTATTCTCGTATTCTATTCTATTTTCGCAATATTCAATACTTAATTAATAATTGAAAATCGTATGTATATTGTATGTCCAAATCACTTCAGTCTAATTCTTTAATATTTTCTGTCCATATATATACACAAATTAATTCCATCACATGAAATATTAAAATCACTAAAGCCACGAATCCTAATTAATATGATTTCGATATCTCTAGAATATTCTATGCTTGTTTAATATTCCAAATTAAATCTATTGTATCGTTGTTTGAATTAACGCAAATATGTACATACGATCGTTTATTTGCTTTACATCAATACGATATTTACTTTTGCGTTGATAATAGAATTAACAGCAATGTAATTAAGCGTATATTTCCAAATATGTAGTCCACCGGTTGTCAAAATCTCAATAATTCTCCATGCCGATAAATCATCAAATAATAAATGCGATAATGCCAATTAGAGTTTTGGGCATTTTGGTGATCCACTTTGCTAGTTTTATTAAAATAACAATAATTTACAGAATTGCTTACAAAGAATCAAAGTAGAACAGTATATTGGATATAAATAATAAAAACACGCTATACTTTCTAAACAATACCATTTCATTGAACAACATACAATGTCAGTAACAAACTATTAAAATATTTCCTTCTAGCAGTTAATATATAAAAGGAGAAATTAAAAAGTGTATACAGGTTGGGTCCGGAAAATATTTACGCGGAATTGACTCTTTTTGATGAACAGGCGGACTTCCCATTAGAGAAATGCTGGAAATGGCCGTTGACGTCGATGCAACGCCTAGCTGCTCTGTCTGAGGGATAGCAGCAATAGCGTTTTCAATGTTGTTCTACTTTCACAAATAAACGCCGTTGCGGTATTGTTGGACTTTGTTCCAGACTTTCCCTCACTCCATCAATGTTTTCTGGTGTTCGAACTCTTTTCGCACAGTTAGGCCCCGCGCACACGCAACGATTTCGACCGTACGGCACAATATCGGACGTTTTTTTATCGTGTGTCGGCCTAGCGTACACGCATCGATTTTTACCGTACGGAAAAATATCGTCCGATGAAATTCTTTTAATGGAATAAAGAAGTGAATGGGAGCGCCACATGCTTCGAACTAGGGATGCGCAACATTTCCAAAATATCGATATTAGAATCAAATAATGTATCAAAATATCAAAATCGATTTTAAACAAATATCGAATTAAGAATATCGATATTCCTTGATATCGATATCTTTTACATGTTTATAATGAAAGTTCTTTTCAAGTCATTTATTAGTAACAAATAATTACTTTATAATTACTGCCTAACACTAATTTTAACATAATTTTGTGTCTCATGCGTTCGTTAATGGCCATGTTGGTCGAAACCGCGGTCACACCATTCGTTTAAATATAGTGATACAACAAAGTATATGTGCTTTTATTATTTTAATATGGATTATCACAAAGTAACGGCTTACAGCATTAATTACAATTATATATAATAACAACTGACACAATTCATAATAATACGAAAATATTTACTTGCTCTGTTTTTGGTTACATTATTCGGGGTATCCTCTAATTACTTACCTTGGGGCCGACGCAACTGAATAATGACGTATGTATTAAAGACGAACATAAATTACCTAACTAATATAAAATTGCGAGTCAACCGGATTATTTAATTCACACAAATATATCTTTGCGTATATTAACATATAAGCTTCAGAAGTTTATATTAACCCAGTAAACATTTTTCAAATTTCCCACAATATTATTTAGTAACATCAACATTAACTGAAAATGACCACTCATATATAAATAGGGAAGTTAACATGTAAATGTCGTAGTTACTAAATAATACTGTGGGAAATTTGAAAAACGTTTAATGGGAAGATAACGTCCCATAAAGGCGAACTATACGAAATGTAAAATCTACGAAATGAAACATTCCGCTGCCGCTTCCAGATTATAATTTCTACGAAATAGTAAACATCCCAATAAGCATTTTTCAAATTATTAACTTTTTTCTTAAAAAGATAATAAATTCTGTATAATGTGAACATGTTCTTTTGTCTATTAATGTGAAATAAATGCATGAAATTTGGAATAATGGCATTTTTGATTAAACGATATTATCGAATAAAAAATCGATATCAGTCGATATTATTGAATAAAAAAATATCGATTTTAATCTCGATTATCGAAAAGAAAATATCGATATTTTTTTAAAAACGAATTATCATGCGCATCCCTACTTCGAACTGCACACGATCGCCACTACGTACGAATAAAAATCGTGGCGTGTGCGTGCGTTCATTGGATCATATATGCCACTATACTCACGGCAACGGCACGGCGACCGTTTGTCGTAGTGGCAATTCACGGCACCGTGCCGTATCGTGTGGAGTTCGAAGCGTGTGCGCGCTCCCATTCACTTCTTTATTCCACTTAAAGGAATTTCATCGGACGATATTTTGCCGTACGGTAAAAATCGTTGCGTATGCGCGGGACCTTACTGTTTTTATTCGCTACAGAGCCTGTTTTGCGCATTTCTTATTACATTAGGGTCATTCCTTCAAATGTCTCAAATGTAATGACACAATCAGCAAAGAACTCGGCACAGAGTATGCCAGAGATGAGCATGCGCATACAAGTAACAGCACTCGATACTTACATTGACGTCACCTGTGACCATTTAATTTTCTGTAAAGGGAAATTCTCCTGTTCATGTATAAGGGTACTTTCAGTGTCAGGATTCCAATTATTTTTCCGGGCCGGTCAATGATAGAGTAGTGCATTATGTCTTTAACTCAAAAAAATAAATTCCGAGATTTAGTATATGGTTTTGATGTTAATATTGTCTAGTTTTCCAGTTAATTTTCCCAAGTACGTTATCGTCGGATATTTTTTCTCGTTTTAAATGAGAATGTATTTCTTATTGAATTTTTTCAATTGCATATTTTTTCAATACCGATGCTCTCGTATCCTTTCTTGAGACCCTTTCGAGTGACAGTATTTAATTCTCTTTTTAAAAATTTTAGTTATTGAACATGAATAATTTTCTGCCCTATACACAATTAAATTAAAAAGCTACAGGTGTGTGTACTCTAGAGTTCATTGGAGCCGACTGTATCCTTCTAAGCAAGTGTTGTTTTGTGAGACAAAAAAGTTTATATATTATTCTTCAAATTCAAACGTTATTCTAGAGTGTATTGAATGAATATGCTTAAGGAATTTTTGCAATTAATGTTTAACATGAAACTAAAAGAATATATTAATTAGACTATTTAATATGCTGAATACCTTTTTATATTCAACATTTGCCAATCATTTAATAGAAAACAATCGCGCATTTTCTTACGGTGGATTAAAATCTTCGAAAAAGAACTAAAATAATTCATATTTGAGTAAATAGACATACATAAAGCTTTTAAAACACGATTATTTTCACAACAAGAGAGGTGTATATATTAATATTTTTTTTGAATTTAGGAAAAATTTGTAAAAACAAAGTAAGGGCCCAAAGTCTTAAATAATTAGGGAGCAATTTACAAAACACAATGAGTTACTCACGAGTACTTTTCACCTTTTGATATCAGTTCCTTACTTAGTTTCATAATGCCGTACATAGTACATAGACCTATGACTGCCAAACTTCTTGGGCTATTGAAGTTATCATACTAATTATACTCTTCTTTTTTAAATTGAATTAAATTGAATTAATAAGAATTTTAATTCCAAATAGCTCTCGTTTTCCACCATTTATCTTGATGCAACAATGTCAGTATATTCGAGTTTACATTATATTGCTCCCCTGTTTTGTCTATTTTTATGTTCTTTGGAGCTTTTACCTACCGCCTTTTGTATAGAAATTTTATCTAATTAATCTTGGTTATCTTCGGTTTTCTTTTCAATTAATTTATAATCGAGGCAATGCATAAGTGCGAATTTCCAGGTATACAATTTTCTGATTTAGTTGAATCTCCAACTTTGAGCTATTGAATGATTAGCTGTTTTGACTATCTCTCAGTGGTTTGTTCTTAATACTATGATGATTTGACAGAATGTTAGACTCGCCTATCAATGTTTGTTTCTTTCAGTTGTAAAGGTAATACAACAATACTTTGGGATTAGAAGGGTAAACTTTTTATCGACTGTCTCGCAAAGCGCGAAAATATCAACGAGATATTATGCCGCCCCTCTGGACAAAATGACAGTTGCCTTTACTGAAAAATGCGATTCGAAAAAAGTACTGTTCCATTTTGGCTTGTACTGTCACATGCCAGTCGCATTTTTCTAACTACTACTACTGATCTAGCCCTTTCAAACTTCCAATTATTCTCAAAACTCAAGCTGTTTCTCACCAGAAAGAAATTCAAGACAGATGAGGAAAGCGTTAGACAACTATAGTAGTATCTTGATAACCTTTATGTTGATTGCATAATTACATTCCCGCACTATTTCCGTTTATATCTCATCTTCAGTCAAATCATCCTCGTAAGCCTTGTAGAACTCCATTGGAATTATTATAATCGCTAACCTTTCTTTGAATTGAAAATTAGTAGGTTCATCATGTTCGTGTGGTAAACTGCTTTGTCTTTCGTGTTACGTTATATTTTGAAAATCATGAGTAATTTATTTCGATGACAAGCGACAATTATTGGCAACCAAACATGAAATTCAAATGTCTAACCGTAAATAAATGTATGTTAACCATCAAATTCGATATCAATAATACTTCAACCAATATAATATGCTCAGTACATCTGATCGTATAACTTACATTACTTCCTTTCTCATATTATTCTTTTAATAAATGCGTTGTGAATGAATATAATATTTAATTTATTATTATTTGTTTCCTCAACTGCTCAATGTTCTTTGAGAATATAATTTTAACTGTACCTTCGCGTCTGTTGTTTGAGATGTTAAAATAAAATGCTTGAAGTTCTATAAACAATGAACGAAAAACTTGGTATTTTCGCTTATTTATAAATTCACTGTATTTTTCCTTAGATATTTTGTTTACAAATTCATGCTTTCTGAATAATTAGCTTACAAGGATGGGGAGGAACGTGTACCTGCAGGTAAAAAAATACATTACAAAATGGACAGCATGACAAAGCAACATCACCAACAACAACCCAAAATAATTTAGCATGAATAAAAAAGTGAACATATCACCTACATTGCGACCCTTTTTTTAGCAAGGCTCCGGGGTAGTAGTAACGGCATGATTTATTTTATATATTTAGGAAGAATGTTTTTCCTCGTATTTTTCCTGTATACCAATGTAAATTTTAACATTGCTCAAGGCATGTTTATCAATTCAAAATTTAAACATATTTCTCCTCTTATTGAGGCTTGTTTTTTTTTTGTTATCGTTATTTCATTTTGTTGTTGTTCGTCTTGTAAACTGTTTTCCTGCATATTTTCGCATGAAACTTTTAATTAGTATATTCGTATTCGCTATATATATATATATGCAAATTACGTTTATAATATCATCATTTACATATTTTGCCCTTTAATGCTTGTTATATTATTATTATTATTTGTACGAAATACATAATTGATTTAGATATTTTATTTGTTGCGAGAAGAAAATTTCTTATACTTATAAATTATATACACATGCTGGACATTAATAGCAACGAATCTGTCTATGTATAGATAATCTGAAAAAATCACACCTTATATTTAAATATACATGTCGTAAAACTATAATCATAAATTGGGAAATGTACAGTTTTAAAATGCATAATACAGATAACATTTTCTAAATATTTATTTATAACCTTCTATGAAAATGAATTTAGCCCTTTGCAGTTTTTATGATTTGGTTTCTTTGGTTCAAATATCGCGCCAAAATGGTAATTTTTTTTCTAAGATGTCATTGGTACTTGCCCAGGCAGGTTTAATATGCAAAAATAAGTACGCCCATTCCGCCATTCTATGTTTATAACCTACGATTTTGCTTTCTTACATTTTTGCTTAGATATATCACATTATTTAACTGTTATTATATAAATAAAGTCTGTACTTTTGAACATAAGTGATCTGCCTTGTCCCAGCAAAGCGTTAGTTTCGCTGCCTAAACAGCGTGATCGATTAAGACATCTAACACATTACGAAAAACAAAGAACGAGTAGGCAGGCATTCAAAACTTTATAAAACCGACGAATCTGTAAAAGATACTGTACGACAGAAGGTGCACAGTTTCTTTTTTAAAAACAAACTTCCGACCCTTGATAAGATTATGGCAAATATAACTATGGACGAGTTCATACCAAAAATGAGCCGAGCAACTCTACACAGATTCTTGAAACTCATCAATTTCAAGTAAGGGCTAATGAAACACTGGAAAAGAAAATACCTGAGAACAATAAAACAGTACAGAAATGATGGTCGTCCGAAATTTTACTTAGATGAAACATGGTTGAACGAAGGATACACAAAGGGAAAAGTTTGGATTGACACAGGAATAATCAGTGCACGGCCAGCTTTCGTTGAAGGTTTATCAACAGGATTAAGAAACCCTAATGGTAAAGGCAGGCGATTAATAATATTACATATAGGACCTGTATTGGGATTTGTGAAGAATGGACTATTGCTTTTTGAAGGAAGGAAAACTGCTGATTACCATGATGAAATGAGCAGCAACATTTCCGAAACATGATTCCAACAAATATTGCCAAAGTTGCCAGATAATGCTGTAATAGTCATAGACCATTGAGGAAAAATACTATAGAGACGCTGTAAGGCATCTTTGCGCTGTACTCTCAAAACGGGAGCATTGGACGGGGCTAAGTGTGGGACCAATATGGCTGCCTCACCTAGTCCAGACTACTCAAAATAATAATCTATCATCCCACACCTGTCAGGCCTATACTAACCTATGAAATGATATTCCAGACGAATTCTTCTTATCAACGACGTCTCTGCTGTTGCACCTACGTAGAGCACAAGAAACCATAATGTCTTTTAATATTTAACTTATTATGTAACTCTGATACACTTAATAAACAGTCCACTTTTTACCAACACTACCTGTTTGACGTAAGTGTAGTATCAATATGGCGGACCTGCACCCGGTTTGATCACGTGACGTCGTCTTCCTACCTATTCTTTCTCAATGTCATGGACAATGCATCTTATCGTTCACACAGAGTGGCAAGGCTGGTTACATTCCAAAAATATTCCGTTTAATACAGAAATGATACGTGCTGAATTATTGCATCTAGTTCATCTTCATAAGGATCAATACAGTACTTATAGAATTGATGAAATGGCAGCTGCTGCACATAGAAGTGTATTGCGGTTACTACCATATCATTGTGAGCTCAATCCGATTAAGATGTTTTGGGCCCAAATAAAAGGTGAAGTTGCTGCAAAAAATACAACTTCCAAAACGTCACATTTGCGAGAACTTTTAATCGAAGCAGTTAGAAATGTTACAATAAATAATTGGAGCAATTGTATCGACCATGTAATTGAAGCTTCGGCTTTTTCATACAAAAATTAAACATTTTTTATTTCGTAAATAGGAATGAACGAGGCTGAATATAGAGGTACCCTTTCAAGCGCAACTGATAAAGAGCGAGCAAATAAAAAAATTTCTTCTGTGGGGAAATTTTTCTCATTCAATCAGTTGATCCACAGGATTGAAGAAACTTGACACATACGATAAACTCAATAAAAAACGTGACTCAAAGACTAGCTACTGTCATTAAAGCAGTACGGCTAATAAATATCGTCTATATTTTTACCTTATCAAATGATTAATCTGTGATCTATAACAAAATCAGTAGGTATATAATGCGGATTCTAGCGCAAAATCCCATGTTATATCTTATGGAGGTTAATTTTGCAATTCAAGATCATTTGAAATTTATATAGAGTGTAATCACTTTCGTGCACGAGGCAAGCTGTTTGTGAAGTGCGACAAACAGCTTTTGAACAGCCTCTGAACAGCTTCTGAAGTACTACAAACAGCTTTTGAACAGCTTTTGTACAAAAGCTGTTGTGCTACAAACAGCTTTTGTACAAAAGCTGTTTGTAGCACTTCACAAACAGCTTGCCTCGTGCACGAAAGTGATTACACCCTATATAAATTTCAAATGATCTTGAATTGCAAAATGAACCTCCATAAGAAATAACATGGGATTTTGCGCTAGAATCCGCATTATATACCTACTAAAATCTAAATTTAAATTAAAACCTGCATACAACAAAATGAATTAACACGTCCTAAAAAAATCATTTAAAAATAAATGCGTACTCTCTGCTATTGAATAATATAAATACTTCTCACTGATTTTCTGGTGGTAATTTTCAAACGGATTCAGTAAAATAAGGTAAATGATTGGACCTATTTAGAAATTCTGTAGAGAAATTATAAATTTAGGTGTAGTTCCCAAGTGGCATAATATGCGTCGAATATTCGTAAAGTCGAAACCCGAAAATGTCGGACGAATTATGCTGAATCCAGTAATTATTTTACCGGAAAGTTTTTGAAACTCGTTAAATCATTCATTTAGCAACGAAATTATTCACGCATGACGTGGTGCATGCTGTAACACGTAAAATTGCTAAGTGTGGATACTTAAATATAAAATAAATTCAAATAGTTTGCTTGATAATTTTATTACAACGTAACGTGTCGTAGGTTTTTACTTTCTTATATGTAGTATAAGGCAGTATTGGGATGACAAAAAATTTCGAGTCAACATTTTTCCAGTCCCCTGATACCGAAAAGGTGGTTTTTAAAAAAATTCTCTATCTCATTGTGTATCTCTTTGTCTGTCTCTCTGTCTGTCTTTAACCACGATAGCGGTCAAAAGGCTACAAATATCATATCATTTCCAAATTTTATATTTACGAGTATAATTTCCCTCTTTAATAAAATCGATAGACCGGAAGTAGTAGTTTATTTCAGTGAAGAAATCTATTTTACCAATATTTCGTCAACTACTAAGTTTAAACAATTTTATAAAGAATTCAAGTGTACTCACAAGTGAATTTGAGGAACATATTATTAAAAAAGTTTTTCGAAATTCCTACCCGAGGTCTTTTACTCTTATCGAAATTCAATTTTTTGGGAATATTTCGCAAGTCATGCTTCCTAGGCAGATACTTTATGAGTATACAGGTATTTAAGGGGTCACGCCTGTGCGAAATTTTCGAAAAAATCGATTTTTGGTTTTTGATGGATCCTCAAAGTTTAACATTTCGAGAATATTCTCGGAAAATTTCAAGTTGATTCCTTAAAAATTGAGAAAGATATACAGCTTGTGAATTGAATGTTGACAAGAATAACTGTCTGATCGAGAGAAGAAATCCGCAAATCGTTAGAGTATTCCACGGGCTAGGCATGGAAATGTCCTTGAGTGATGCTTTGCAGACGATAGTTACGCAAGTTAGGACCTGCAGAGCGCGCGCGTTTTGTTAGCAAACATTTCATCCATATGTAAACCCGACCTAAAACTTTAAACGCGTTTTCCGCGAAACGACTTTTTCCAAATGGGTGATCACTATATCTCGAGAACTACTGAACCGATCAACTTCAAATTTTTCATGCTTCATCCACACATCAAAATCTAGTGTGTGAACGAAGGAATTTCTTTTCCAATGCCTGGTTCCTTTTTAAATAAAAGAAGGAGCACTTTTGTTTGCCGAAAATGTGATTTCAACTTCAAATTACCGCCATTCTTCCAAAAATCAATATTTCATCAAATCCTTCGTTCAAGCACTAGATAATTTATTACTCAAACTGAAGGCGTTTGGTTTTTAATTCCAGGCGATCTATTTTCAAAGCAGCAGTGGTCACCGCAAAAGATGTTTCCCAAACAGCGATCTGCACAAACCATTGTGTACATTATATTTATGAATATTTTTCGAATAAAAAAAATGTTATGAATATTTAAAACCATGATTTTTGAAGTAGAGATAGAAAAATTCAAAAATCATCAAGCGTTTCCCCAGGAAATTTTCATGAAAATACTGTTCTTTTACGGTCGCGTCACAGGCGTGACCCCTTAAAGCTTGATTTTTTTCAATACGTTTTGTATAAGAAAAATTTCAAAATTGGGATCGGAAGTAACGCCTTTACTCTTATCGAATAACGAATTTTCGAAAGTATGTAGTAATTTATGCATTCTATATATATTTATCAAAAGTACACAAGTATTTAGAGCTGGATTTTGAATATTTTTGTATAAATGAAATTTCAAAATTTGGACCGGAAGTAACGTGTTTACTCTTAGCGAGTAGCACTTTTTTTTCGAATATCTCGCAAAGTATGCATTCTAAAGAGTATAAAAGTATTTAAAGCTTGATTTTCAATACTTTTTGTGTAAAATGATTTTCAAAATTCGGACCGGAAGTAACACTTTTATTCTTATCGAGTAGCACTTTTTTGCAAATATCTCGCAAAGTAAAGTATATAGAGATTTATTTAGATAATATAAATACTTAGAATAGGATGTTGAATCATTTATGTATAAAAAAATTCTGAAATTTCTGACCTAAATTTAATCACAGGTTTATTTTTTTAAGAAGCACATACGTATAAGAAAGTCGTGTGGTGACGACACCTCATTATTTGTATATATGTTAACAGCAAAAGTACTAACAACCTAGTTATACTTTAAACTTTAGCACAAACTTTTGAACGCCACTGAATAACAGTACATTATTTGGCTATCAAAACGACTAATCATATCTTACTGATATATTTATTATAATCAACGAAGCCATAAAATACTACAAAAACTTTAAAATGACCAACAGATTTTAAAATCGGATTCAGTATGTGCATTTAAGACTGAATATGGAAGAGTGCCAGATGAAGATTAGGTATAAGTTCTTATGGAAAACGAAAGAGAGTAAAACAATCTGCAGTTAATAACATAAGTAAATGCCACAATAAGAAACATTAAGAAATCATTATAAGATGAAGAAATACCACAATCTTTATTATTATTATTATTATTAATAATTATGAGCTATTATTATTGTATTTATTCCATGTCACTAGCATAAAATTCATGGATACTAAGAGTTTTCCTTTTAGCAATTTGCTGGTGTGTGAATTTTTCACGTGACCAATTAACCAATTGGGGAATCCCAGTCTGTAAACTTTTCTGTCAAGTATGGCAGATTGTTTTGAGATATTTCATTTATACTTATTTTCTTGCTATTATATACCAATCTGTTGACGTCCTTTCATTAAAGAGTTCGTTTTCTTTTAGCTATCGCCATTTGTTTTACTAACCGTCTTTGTGGTCATGGCACTGCACTATTTCCTTGTATTCTTCTTTCTTATACTTCGTTTGCTATTATTTCTTGGAAGCGTCGTTAAAGACGCATACATCGTCATTTGAAAGTAGGAAAGCTAAATACCGCTTTACCAACGATATAAAAAATGAAATCGTCTTGTAAATGTACATGTTGCCTCTTGATGAAATATAAATAATAAGAATTTATTTATATTGTCGGCTACAATTTTGGAATTATCAAACAACAACAGTATAACAATAATAAATAAAATGCCAACTTAAAAAATACACCAACGTTTAAGATCAGCCAGGATAGGCAAAGAGTGCCTCTTAGCGATCAATAATCGGCCGTTTGTTTGTAAAGAGCCCCAAGCTTGTTATATACCATGATAACAAAATAATTGGAATTTTGTTCATTTAAGACAGTTTTTGTCCTGGCGCCTCCGAGATGTGCTTGTTTCGGATATCATACAAAAGAAAATGCTCCGGTAAGGCTATACTTCATATGTTATTTGTGAGATACATAAGTAATTGAAAAATAAACAAACTCGAGATGATGTTTATATTTGCAAATTAATGCCTAAAGCTAGTCGTCCTGTCGATGCTCATTAAAATATGCACCGTGTTTTTCTGTAATTTAAATACTATTATATATATGAAGACTCCATAGGTTCAAATACTCTAAAATTCAAAATTATACATTTTCATCACGATGGAACTTATTTCTTTTTTAAGGCCATGTTTTCCTGTTTGAATTTGATTCAGTTATTTATAAAAATTCGTATATTTTGTGATTTCACAACATTTTGCTAATATTACATAACAGGCACTTACCCGTGTTACTTCTCCGTTATTAGCCACAACATTTTTGTCTTATTAACACACGCTCTGCTCTTAACTTTTATGTAATGGATGACGCCTCTTTTTATATATATTAATAATAATAATAAATTAATTTTCTTATATACTCTGTTTACAATGATTGTACATATATAATAATAATAATAATACGTATTTATTCTTCAGTAACTTTACAAATAGAAACTATTGTATAAATAGTAAGACATTACAAACAGTAAATTACAAAAAAAAACCTCCTATATAATATATCATGCCAAGCTACAAGAAGAACCCTTATATGAGTTTCAGATAGTGGCAGTCAATAGCACCACCAAATTTCTTAACTTGCCCAAACTAACTAAATCTAACTTAAACTAATTCTGTCAGTGACTGTGAGGATATATGAGAGAGTTAAGAAAAGAGAAAGTAAAAAAGAGAAAGAGAGAAACAAAAATAAAAAATCTTGCAATTGTTAAATGTATGGGGAAAAAAGAATTAATATATAAATCGTAGAGATAAATAAAAGGAAATATCGCGGATACATGAAATATAAGAAAGAGAAAAATATTGTGTCTACGGTTGCTCTACAGCGGAATTTACCCAATATTTTTCTCTTTCTTATAAATCGTAGAGTATAGACACGTCCATAAAAGACTCACTCGCAGTACGCAGGTCATTGATCATTGGGCCGCAACCTGTTGACGAAAGAGCAGTGATTGAAGCTGCCTTTTAAAAGATGGCAAACTTACATTTTTCAAATCATTAGGTAATGAATCGTAAACTTTATAAATGTTGAAAGTAAGTCCCCTCTTGTACAGCGCAGCTCCATGGGCAGGACGTGCAATAGCATAAGTAAAATGGCGTAAATTACGACTATGTATGTCTTTTCGAAATATGGTACGTTTATATAAATATTGCGGACTTTTAGTTAGCAATATTTCATGATATAGTATTCCTGACTGTAGGACTCGCCTGTTGCACATATTTAACCATTTCAATAACACGAATTGATCAGATACATGATCGAACTTTCTGTAAAGTACCGAATACACGAATTTTGGACACGTTGAATTCTTGAAGCTACTAATACACGAACCATAAAGGGCAGAACAGTGATAAAATTGAGACAAACCAAGAGAATCGCACAACATTCTCTTAATATCAGCCCTTAGACATGCTCTATGATGCTCTAGAAAAGTTTCAGATTAACGTAGGCCTTCTTAATACATTGAGATACATGATTCCTAAATCGCAGAGATGGATCCAAAGTAACACCCAAGTTTTTAGTTTTCTCCATTATGATGATATCGGTGCTATTGATCCTACAGGTTAAAGTCATTTAAGATTTCTTTATAAAAACTTGTACTACCAAATAATAAAGGAGGTGATTTATTAGGATTAATAAAGAGAGAATGCTTAATGGAAAAGTCATATAATTGAGCAAGATCATTTGCTAAGAAAATTTCAGGTGATGGAAAAGACATATAAACCATTTGCACATCATTGGCATACATGTGAATATTGCAGCGCTTTAGCACATTAAAAAAATGGGAGGTATAAATTGTAAATAATAAAGGACCCAAGATATAGGCCTGAAGAACACCACTAAAAGTCTTACGCAGACTTGACGTTGAATCTGAAATTGTTACCTTTTGAGCACGATCTTGCAAGTAGTTGCTCAAAAATTCGATTTCATCTTTAGAGAAACCTACATAATGAAGCTTAGATAATAATGTGAGATGTGATATGGTATCAAAAGCTTTTGTATAGTCCAAAAGTGTAAGAACTGTCATAGAGTCATTGTCAGCGGTCATTGCAATGTTATCCACTATGTTCAGAAGAGCACTTGTACAGCTATGTCCCGCCCTGAATCCAGATTGGGTTTCAAGGAAAATATTAATACGCAAGTGATTCTTAATCTGTACCGCAATAAAAAATAATCTTAGACATAACTGGTAGTATGCTTATAGGTCTTAAGTCGGAAAAGCTTGTTGTTCTATCTTTTTCAAAATAGGAATGACAAGCGCATTTCGCCGTACAAATGGAAAGTAGTTTTCAAGAATACAAGAATTAACAATATGTGTTATAAATGAAATAGCAATGTCATACATATCAAAAGGAGTTACGCCAGATTATGTCTGTTATTAATGTATCCCCAAAAGAAAAGAACAAAGCAAGGTTGTTAGAACAAAGTAATTATTAGTAGCTCTTGCACTCAATAAATAAACTGATATTCGCCCTACATAGTGACACAACACCGAGGCGGCCACCAGGCACATGCATCCGCAGTCATCGCTTATTGTTTATAGTAGATGGTCCTGTAGGAAAGCGTCAAGCGCCGGCACCTCGCTTTAAAATACCACAATGTTGGACAAGAAAAACGTAGTGGTTGGAATTGGCCAAATGGTTTAGTTGATAAGAAAACTTCGTTTAAAGATCTCTGTAAAATGACGAGGAGTCTGTATAGTATACTTATAACGTAAATTGATATTGTGGATATACGTCCTTAAAGGTAATTCTCCGGGAGATATAAGGAGTTAAGGAGGGGTCAAGTTGGCAGTTATCCTATAATAGAAACACTTCGCATGAAGAGCTCGACGCTCAAACATGTCCAACCACGCATCCCATGAGTATAGCAACCCTCTCACGCTTTCTTATTCCGTAAGTAAAACGTAGACATGATTTTTGTACCTTCTGAATATGATCAGAATTGACCTTTGTTAAACAAGGACCGTACACAAAAGCAATGATTAAAATCCAACAACAAAGAGTCACATAAAAGCAATTTTAGTCTCTTACCTCAGCAAACCACCAACATAGAACGAGAAGCGCAAGCCATTATCAAGAGTCAGGACCAACACATGAGTCGTTTCAACAATTGGCGAAATTTATCGCCAATTCTAATGAAAATATCATTCAACCGTTCCAGCGCATGACGACCACCAAAGATCGTTCACAAAACACTTTCCTGGGTTGATCTTTAGGAAGTGTGTTTCCGAAAAATTACTTAAGGCTATCAGATCATCATTGATTAATCCTATAGCATGATCCCTATCACTCAACGAGAACAAATGATGAAGCTGTGCATCATTGCACAAAAATGGCAGTTACATGTATTTAATACAGTTGTTAAGTACGAGGTGTAAATAGAAAAGAGCCAAGGACCAAGTATCGAGTCCTGCGTCACGCCCGCAGTTACAGGCAAGGGAGAAGAGACATCCCTGCCTAACTCGACCCTTTGCATTCTGTTAGTTAAGTAGTTCTCAAAAAAACCCACCGCGCTGCGACTCGAACCAATGTAATGCAATTCTGCACACATAATTCCATGATTTATTCTATCATACTCTGTCGAATAATCCAAGGTTATCAGCACAACAATACTACCCACTTCAACTCTCCTAAAAATGTCATCCGTAACACATGCCAGAGCAGTCTCACACCCATAATTTTTTCTGAACCCGGAGTGAACTTCTGGTAAAATATTATTTGCGCTCATGTGCCCCGAAAGTTAAGTAGCTAATGCGTTCAAGAATTTTTGACATCACAGGAAGTATGCTTATTGGTCGCAAATCACTCATTTGCTGAGACGCATCAATCTTAAGTATTGGAACAGAAAGATATTTTTACCAACGAAAAAATACTGCTGGTGATGCAAAAATTAATTATACGTCTGATATAATGAACGATCGAAGGGGAGCATAACCACAAAAACCCCGTATCAGTACCGTCAGTTGATACTGGTCATTATAGATAAGATGTCGCCTTCGGTCACTTCCCTGAGTGACAAGGAACTGCTGAGGGTTGATTTGATGTTAGTATTATAAAAAGTAACCAAGCTATTGTCCATGCAAATATATTATTTTGAATTCAATAATAGTAGTTTATATAACGAGTCAGTAATGACAGTTATTATTCCCGAGAGCCGAATTTACGAACCGAGCCACGAAGCGGCGAGGGAGTAACTCGGCTCGAGGGAATAATGGTCATTATTGCGAGTTAGTATACACTACTTTATCTACGACTAACTTAAGATTACTAAAATAAATCAAAATAATTAAACGAAAATGTCAGTATGACGTTTGTCGATTAGACAGTTAGTAAAATGGCCGAACTTGTCTATCGTTATTACGACAACGTTGGGAACGTTATGCTCTTATTGGCGGAATGCAGGGAATAATGGTAACGTTATGGCTCATTATTCCCCGGTCGCATTTCATTATTCCCTCCGGGTATTATGAGTGTTATTATTAACCAATAGTGACTAATATAATACGTACTTTACTGTTTAGTTGTCGATAAAAGGCTTTTTTTGTCATTTTATTTAAAATACAAAACTGATTCCTATTTAATATATTTAATTTGTCCAAAAACTACACGACTTTTAAATTTAGGATTTTCTTATAAACAACAGCAAAGAATTATTTATTAAGATACCTAGGCTAGAAAGTAAAGTCTGTGGTGATATGGTAACATATTTAGCGACATACTTTAAGTAGTAGGTCGGAATTAACTCATGAATTTTTGATAAAAACTTTACGCATGTATACATGTGTATTGTTCCCGTATCTTTTGTAAGTTTCTCTGTTATATACACGCTGGTCTTATATTTCCCGCGGTGTTCATTATACATAACAGGAATATAAACGTGGAAACGGTTTTGTGAAATTGGAACAGAGCTTAGCTCCTCTAATGGATGGAGGCAATTGACTTTTCTGATGTTCAGTACGACACCGCAGCGGATAAAATTATTCCCAAACTTCGGAAATTCAATTCTCCCACACGGCCGTGTTGTTTACAAACTGCCGTACTTAGACACATCCACGCATTGTGGTCGGCAAACTTCTTCCGCAAAATAAACCTACTTTCATGTATTTAACTTGATTATTTGGGTTATGGGGTATCGTTATTACCGTAACTTATTGCCTGCAATTAATACTATTACATTTAAATTTCAATTATTTTATTATAAAACTAGTTACTTACACGATTAACTAAAGAAATGATTAAATATATGCTTTTAAATTTCAATTAAGTTTTTTTTAACCTCTTTCGGTTAAAAATAACTTACCTTAACTGTGATTAAATTTTAAGGGAGCAAAATAATAATACATAGGAAAGGACTTCAATTTATTATTAATTTGTTATTACTAATATTTATAAGAACACACACGAGAGAATGCAAAGGATTTTCGAATATAGCTGAGAAAATCATTAAACGTATAAAATTTGTCCACTTGGTTATACCTTTACACTGGAATATATATCAAAGATGCAAAAGTTAATCTCGTAAAATGTTGTAAAACATTTATTATAAATTAATTCTTATTAATTTATAATTAATGATTATATATAGCTATAAATAAATTGAGGGGTTCGAGAGTACCAATTTATCGTACATGCTGAACTATCATTGGATCAAAATCACAAGGATTTAGTGGAAGAAACAATAGCAGACGGCAATGCGGTTTGAAAAGGACGCATCGTCGAATTTGGCTCAATTTTGAATTTTAAGCGACAGAAAACCTGCAATTACATATAAAACTAGTCTACGTGAATTTCATCAATCACATTTTGTAGACAAATATCACATGTCTTGACATACATAGCCCTACATTTTCAATCATAATTCATACATCTTTTAAAAAAAATAAGAAGTCAACAATAAATCAAGAAGACATAATTTAATCTACTTAATCCAACATGTTGACATTTGCTAGTGTATAGATGCAGGAAGTTTAGGTTATCATACTCCTCAAGTATAATTTTTTTCATCAATAGATTAATTAAAACAATTAAGCTCGAGATTTTTAGAACACTAAGTCATTAAATACATTCCTGAGATACATTATTTTTCTTCCATTCAGTGTTACAAACATGAGCATTCTTTTATCTTATTTATATATATACCGCATGTGTCAAGTAACATTAGCCATAGGGGATCTGTGTATACGTATGTATGTATGTACGATGTACGTATAAACTGATTATCTATGGCTAATGGTATTTGACACAACACCAGCATGAATAAGTTAAACTTCTATTTAACACCTTACAGCAAAGAAATATTGTACAAGAGTAAGTAGATTCATATGGGTCTACAGTTTTCTATCTGTATTTGAATAATCTACTTCAGACTTAAAGAAAAGTTACATATTAAGTACTAACGCCTTTGGCGTCTAAGGATCTGAAGTCAGGGGTACATGATGTTAGTGCAAGAGACGCATCAAGGTCATCATGAATCCCGATTTGATATTCTTCCCACGCAATTTAAAATAGGTATAGAGGACAAGTACTTACCAAGTAACAGTAAATACATCTTCTCCAGAAGCTATATTGCAGGGTTTATAAAATAGATCACTATTCTCTGTTCACGTTGAGAGTTCAACAGAACGTAAATCAGCATTAATTAAGTTTTTTAGTGCCGGCACATATACACCCGCTTCGGAAAAATCTACTTCAACAGTCAACAATTCGGCGTACAATACGAATTCCTGGGTTGTTAATTGAAACTTCTTCAAATATTTGCTTGACAATATCAGCAGCAGCTCCAAATAATTAGGAAAGGAATTGACGTAGATCATATACAATATTCATGGTGGCGTCAGTTAGACTATTGTGGGTTGGTCAGAGTAAGTTCTAGATGGCGAATAGCTAGATGTTCTGGAATAATGTCCACGAATATTGATTAAATCTTCTTGAATAGTTGTGTCCATAAATGTGCGAAATATGTAATATGCATCATACTACTGTATGTTTGTTGTAAGACCCGACCAGCCGTCTTCACATACCGTAGTCGACATATTTTAATTTCTGATACGAAAGTAGAAAGAGGAAAAGAGCGCGACGAAATAAACTAAAGATAAACATAAGCGGGGCGGCCAAGACAGTACACTCGACAAACGTTTCCTATGAAATGTAAGGCGTGAGGGTTCCCCGACACTGCGTTGCTCTCCCACCACTGTTAGCAAGCAGGCATCGCTGCATATTATAAGGTCATCTTCTGCATGGGATAGAAGTGTAAACCGAAATTAAAATTTGACGACTACGATATATTGCAGCTGCATCTATTACAAATAATAACTCCTTTTCGTTATTTTTCTCATGCTTTTCACCCTATAGCGAGTTACGTTTGGTGATATGGATTCAGCATTAGTTCTTTCGAGTCTCCTAGATGCAAGTTCATGTGTAGACATTGCACTGTCGCTGTCCATAGCCCCAACCAAAACATTTTGAACATCCTTTAACATCAGTACTTTCTACTACACTCATTCATCGTACATTGGGGACAAATAATATTTTCTCAAGGTAGATTTCGGAAGCACACGGAAGTCACTGTATTTACCGTTAACACAATTTTGTATACAAACAAATAAGTATATTGAGTAAAGGATGATTCATCGTATTCCATGGAATGTTACACGCTACTTGTACTTTAGGTAGATCCGAATCAAATGCGTTCTGCCGTTCATAAGAAGTTTCAGAGCCAGAAATACATGCTTTATATATATCCGACGACACATGTTATACTACGCGTGTTTTAACTTGCCACAGTCGTAATACATTGGAAATTTTGCATTTGAGTTGAATACCGTCGAATTCTAGCGCGAAGATTTCTCTTATCAACCTGAATCCAAAAATAAACATTGCATCGGCACGTCTACGCTTACTTTTAAACTAAAATACTTTCAGCGCAAAGCACTTTATTCAACGTCGCCTACATTCGCAATAGGTGCAACTACTTTTATACACACATTTCATAACTTGTTAACATTATTATTGATGGCAAGGAGGGTAAAGCCAGCTACGTCGCGTTGACGAACATGAGTTGGATACTTATACGTATATATTAGAACATTACATACATTACATTATTGTATTACTGCTATAACTTTGCCCAATTTCAAATTACATTATTCATTTAAATCCAGTCTTGCAATGTACTCCTGATTGCTGATCCCTAAGTTGTACCTCATATTCTGATTATATAAATGTTTTGCTTCTGCAAATTCAACATCCCAAATCCGTTTATGTCATCGCCAAAATCTAATAGACGCAAGAGAGCGGCGATAAGAAGTTGTGAACAGGGTAAGAAGTAAGTCTGTTCTTTTTTGTATATGTTGGAAATCTTGACAAAAATCATAGCAGGTTTACAACCTATACCTAAAGCATAAATTGATTATTTGAGACAAATAATTAATAAGATACTATATAGGTCTTTTGTCAGAAGTTCGGAGTATGGTAAGTAATATTAAAATGAAATTCTCGTTTAAAAGAAAACACTAAATTTAATTTCGAAGCCTTAATGATAGTACTTTTTTCATTTCCTATATAGCTTATCAAATATTTACTAAGCCGTAAAGGTCATGCGAGCCGTGTTCTAAAGTCGCTAAGACTTATCAAAGTAACTCAAACTATAAGGTGAATCATCTCAAGTGTAGTGTAAGCTGAAGCAAGTTCAGAACGAATGGACAGATACCTATTCAGGATACAATAGCTGCCATTTTCTTGTCATTTTATTTATTTTTTGACTTGTATTTTATATCTATTTCCTAGTTTTAGTAAAGACAATATTTACAATTATATATTCCGAATTTGTGTATTACTTAATACATGTTTCCTGTACTACCAAGTGTTGCCAACATTAAGATGTACCCTTCGCTTGCGATGGATCAGCCTGTATGTTTGAGAAAATCTACACGTTACTGAGTATGTTCAGATACTTTTAGTCCAAATTACCTAAATCGTAAATGTACCGTACCTTCAAATACTTTCCTCATTAGAGTAGGCGGTTTTTAAGGTTTTTAAGTAATCAATGTTGGTGTGCATGCTAAGCTTTTGAGAACTTCAAATTTTGACAGTTGTCATACTTAAATTCAAATTATAGACGCCTATTATTATTTACATGACATAACCAAACTATCAAAATTATGCATTGTCACCAACCATTTAAAAAAAGCATGGCCGTCTCTATATGAGGAAAGTATTTGAAGGCACGGTATAATGTATGTTTATTATAATATATTGTAACTAGTTACCTACTTATTATTCCATTTCCATATATGTATGACTTGGAGCTAAAAGAGATTAGATTACCTTTCTTGCTCTCTGACATGTGTGTTAAATGTATTAGCAGCCAATGTCGCTATCTATGCACAACAGGAAAATATCCAAAGTCATTAAAAGTGTAAAGGTAGATAGTATGCATCCCATCCACTTTCCACTGAAAAAAGTGCTGCCCTTTTTAATTCTGGTCGTACAATTTTCGAAGATGATTCACGTGAAGATCGTCCAAAACAGCTACAACACCAGAACTCCATTATATGGTGTTCTTGATCGAATAATGAAAGTGTATGAAATAGATGAGGCTATATGCATCTCAAAAAATGGTAAGGAAAGACCTGCATAAATAAGAAAAATGTTATTTTTCATTAAGACAATGTACGTGTTCACACAAGCATTTTGACCTTGGCAAAATTCAAAGAATTAAAGTGCGAGCTGCTTGAACATTAAGCGTATTCAGCAGACTTGACTCCCTGAGACCATTATCTGTTTCGAAACCTGAAAAATTCGTGCCTGGATTTTTTTTTATATCAAATGACGGGGAGCTTTTGCAACCATGGATGGATATTTGGCAGAGCTTTCAGAATCACACTTTATTGATATTGAGTTATTGGAAAAACGCTGGCACAAATGTATTATAGTTTTAGGAGATTATATATTGAAAAATCAATCATATTTCACGTCAAAAAAATGTTCTTTAATTGCTGGGCCGAGAACTTTGCAGATAGCCATATGTATAATGTATTTAGTTGAAATAGAATAATAAGCCGCTTAAAAAAATACTATTCTAGTTGTTATTAGTTGTTCTAAACATCAGTGTCACATAAAACAAATAATTTACGCAAAAAACTATTAACTTTTCTCAACATGAAATACACAATCTGAATCTATGCAAACATTGATTCATGCACTTAAATCTATGCAAAAATAAAACTTCGATATTAAGTCAGAATTTTTAGTAAAAACTTGAAATACAATTTTCTGAAATGTGGAATTTATGAAATTGGTACTTTTAGCCCCAAGCCATAGATGTAAATCAATGCAATATTCTCTGTACATACATACATATTTACATAGATATTTATGTTAAATAGACAACCAACAACTTATAAATTTCCAGTAAGTATCGGAGCAAAATTAATAATAATACTAGAACATAAGCTCTATTCGGAAACTTGTAAGTTACAACTGTACATTTAGAATTATCAAATAAAATCACGTTTTTATTACAATGCTTGATGTTCTCTTTTTATTTGTTCGCTTGTCTGCTTTTGTATGCGGTATTTATTGTGCGAATGTCTTCATTCTTTTATCCCTTATTATTTCTTTGTACCGTGAAATACTACAAATTTCATTCATTGTACATTTTATTAGCGTTATTGTAATTCCTCTTTTTGTTTTTGGGTGTAGCTCCGGCCGCTCCGACTATCATCCCGGAAGAATGCAGCGCCGAGAATAATTCGGTCACTGTGGCATGGCAACCTCCGCCCCAAAGTCACGTGGAAGGATACGTTCTCGAACTGGACGACGGAAACGGGGGAGAATTTAGGGTAAGTCGTAGAGTACATAATTATGATGTTTCTTTTGTGATTCGCTTGAAATGAAGATGTCGAATTAAACAGAATTACATTATTCTCTGATATTTTATATTTGATGATTCTTTTGTAATTACAAAAAGGCGATGAAACATGAAATATTTTATATTTGATGATTCTTTTGTAATTACAAAAAGGCGATGAAACATGAAATAGATACGAAATCATTGAAATAATTTCTTGTGTATAATCAGCAGATTACTAATATAGCTATTCTCAATGAGCACTTCTTTATAATGAAATCAGGAAAACCATAAAATAGGTATGAGAATTGATCATTGTGCAACACTGACACTTATCAATACACAAATTAGCAAGGGAATATTTTAACTTTTCAAATTAATATTTGGTTGATACAATATACATTTGTATTTGAGACAGAGGGCTATGTCAATATGATTCTTTACCGAGCAATAGAAATGTACAAAGCTTGTACAAATAAAATATTATACAGGGTGTAGCACCTAAGATGCCTCGGACCGTAGCTCCTCTATCATACAATATATCGAAAAAAGTCTAAGAGAAAAATTGTCCATAATTACAATCGCAATTTTCTTAAAATATTTTTGTTCATCAGTGCCGTGCCGTATTCCAGTGGCGTATCAAACCGATGGCTTTTTTAATGAAACAATATATATTTTTTGGCTGCTTCGGAAAGCCCTTGAAGAGTACTTTTTTTTCTTATGTAACGTGATACCGCTAACTATAGCGGTTTCGCTGTTATAACGGTTTTTCTTCGCAGTTAAACCATACTTCGACATTTTTTTTGGCAGGAACTAAATTGTACCGGCGTTTGGATTTCGAATTTAGGGATAGACTAAGACCACTTCTATCTACTCTTAATTTTTGTTCAAGTGATTTAAGGAAAGAAGATAATTTTTGATTTGGGTTTGCAAATAGTCATTTTTTTCTAAAATATCAAATGGGAAGCATATAAAATAATTACATCGTTGGATAATAGAATAATCGAAATTCCAAGTTTTCCATTAAAAAAAAATCATCTTCTTTCCTTAAATCACTTGAAAAAAATTAAGAGTAGGTAGAAGTGGTCTTTTAAAAAAACATTGGTTTGATACGCAACTGGAATACTGGCACTGCTGACCAAAAATATTTTAGGAAAGTTGCAATTTTTCTCTTAGACTTTTTTCAATGTATTGTATGATAGAGGAGCTACGACCGAGGCATCTTAGGTGCTACACCCTGTATATAAAATTAAACGAGCAAACAAACAAATAAACAAAAACTGAGAAAACATTTGTTTTCTACAGAAGGGCATCAAATGGTCCTTATCAATTTAAGACATGCATTCAACTTCACCACATAAATAAATAATAAGTTGAATGCATGTCTTATATTAATCAGGGCCATTTGATGGAACTCTGTTTTACTTTGATTGCCCTTTTTCTGGAGGATGAATAATCGTTCTTGTGCACCGGATATTCCCCAGGGAAAAGGAAATGTGACATTAAATATAGTAGTGACAGATAGGTAACTGCCTTCTGAGTGTCTCTCATTTTGTTTCTTTTAAGGTGATAAATTCCCGATGCTAATTTCTTTGCTAGTAAGTGTAGATGCTAGTTCCATTTCAGAAGCAGATTCAACGAAGTACATCCTAAGCCGTTTTACAGCCACCTCCCGTTCAAGCTTTGTTGTTCGGTTTTGTTCTAGTTGAGTTTTAGTCTGTTGGCAGCAAACTGAACTTTTCCACACCAGCATCTAATTGTGCATTCAGTCTTTCCTCACATTCGTGTTTGACCACGATAATAGTATAATCGTAAAGTTGTAATGGCGGCCTTCTCATTTAGAGATTATAATCTCGGGATCCCGAATCCCGGGATCTCGGGATCCTGGCCGTTTTTTGATCCCGAGCGAGAACACATACCAGAGTTAACTAAAGATGAAAACATTAATGAGCTTATAAAGAAACTCCGCAAAGTTGTATTGTATTTCAAAAGATCACCAATGAAAAATGAAACAGTACTTAAAAAATATGTGAAGATTGAACATAAAAAAGAACTGTCACTTCTTTTGGACTGTAAAACCAGGTGGAATAGACTTTTAACCATGCTGGAACGATTTTCTCTTTTAAAAACCTGCATTCAAAAAACTCTTATAGATCTCAAACATCCAATCCGTTTAGAAGATGCTGATTTTGATAAATAAAATTGTTGATGTGCTGACCCCAATTAAATTAACAGTAGAAGCAATCTGTCGGCGAGATGCTAATTTATGCAAAGCTGATACCGCTTTGAAATTTCTTATAAAACAATTGTCCAGCAAAAACTCAGCACTCGCCAATAAAATGAATCATCCTTAGTGGAACGTATAAAGCAACGACGAAGTGATGATTTAACTGGTGTGTTGAATTATTTACAAAATCCACGATGATGATGAAAATCAGTTATTATCAGATTTGGAATGGCTTGACTTATTTCCAGCTCCTGCACAGGCTTTAGTGAGGAAGAAATAAAGAGTATTGTTAGAAGACTAAATAGTCGAGATAACACGGAAGAGGAAGAACGGAAGCAACAAACCTCCAAACGCCAATTGACACTAAAGGAAAAGTGACAGCTGGAAACTAATACGAGCATGGAATTCCTAGATCCTGAAGTACAAAATGAATTTGGGTTAGTATTAGACGCGAAATGAGCCTGTTCGAAAATGGAGGAGTTCATGGATATCACTTAAAATTAGCATATAAATATCTATTGTCTATACCTCCAACCAGTGTAGAACCTGAGCGAACGTTTTCAGCTGCTGCTTTCTTGACAATAAACTACGAAGCAGGCTTGCAAGTCAAACATTGGATGCTTTGATATTTCTGCGATTGTATTTTCGAAATTCTAAATAGTTTTTTGTATTGTCTTTTTTGTTCCTTATTTTAGTATATTGTGTATTGTGTTGTGCAACAATATTAATAAATAATTTTTAAGAAATTTTTATGTTTTTTTTTTCATTGAGCCCAATTAGAAACCACATAGTCTAATCCCGGGACCCCGGGATTGTATTCTCTATAATCTCACTCTATAATATTCGACCTTATGGAAACGGATGTTATGGTCTACTGTCACAAATGCCTTGCTAAAGTCTAAGAGATTTATTCTCACATTTTAACACTTCCACCATCGAAGTTGTTGTTGATTTACTTCTCTAATATTTATGTTGATGTTCTGTAATTTTCAGATAGGTATTCTGTTAATCTTACAGTGCTGACCTATTAAGAACTTTTGGTTACGATTGATGGCAATGTGATGGTACATTTGTTGACCTGTATTTTATATAATCATTAGTATCAGCATTCTTGTGCACTGGAATAATGACTATGGCAACTTTAAGGTGTTCACAGATATATCTTTCCGTAATGTAGATCTCATCATTGATGCATTACGCTATAATATATGTCATTTTTTCGAAAAATATTTTATTTCCTCTGCTTATTTAGTAAGGGTTTCGTGAAAAAAAATTAAATCATAATTTGATTTTAAATTGACAATGATAATATTTATTTTAACACTGGCCTAAAGAAACGCGAGCTTTACACCATTATCATTAAAATTCAGGCCATGTAAAGAAGCTTCCGCTCATTTTGTCTTTCCGCAAGAACGCTATTTTAATCCATAGGAATTTGTTATTTAGATAGAAACGATTGTTAAGGATTTAGGATTTAATATCGATTTGCTCATCTATTGAGAAAATTTATAATTTTTCTCATAGAGCTATATGATAACATATCAAGGGTTCTAGAACAGTTTCTATATGCAAATTGCACACTAAACAGTGATCGCATTTGGCGAAGTGGTGTGAAATTAAAAAAAACTGAATTTGTGGCAAACTTTGCTGTAAATCACGATTGGGCGCGAGAAATGCGTTTGCTAGAACTTATGGAAACTGGACAATTGACGACTGGAAACCAGTTTTGTTTTCGGATGAAACACGAGTTAGTCTGAAGTCACTAGGTGGACGTGAGCGTGTTTGGAGACGACCACATGAGAGGTTTACTGACTGCAATATCTCTCCAAGAGTTCAATTTGGTGGTGAGTCAGTAATGTTCTGGGGAGCAATTTGGTACCTATTCACGGGAGATCAATGAATCCAATTTTTTATATCGAGAATATTGTAGAAGAGCATGTTGTGCCATTTGACCAATTTATCGGCGCTAACTTCCTCTTTATGCAAGATAACGCTCGGCCCCACGCTACTGTAGACATAATGGACTACCTTTGAGAGGTGAATATTAGGGATATAGAGTGCCCACGTAAAAGCCCGGACATAAATCCCATAGAGCATCTGTGGGATGCGCTTAAAGGGATAGTTAAACGCCACATACCTACAACTCTTAGGAAACATGAAGAAGTTGTGATTACTTAATGGGAGAATATTGCTCAAGCTACCATCTGCAACTTAATTAGTACCTGGTATGCCTAGACGAATGGAAGCAGTTACTAGAGCAAGGAGAGGCAATACCCAATGTTAATTTTATAATTTTTAAGTTAAATCTAATTTTAGAAGAACTTTTTATAATTTCTAAATGTTCACTGTGCCTTCAAGTTTAGATATTACTGTAACATTTTTAAATTAACATTTTATCACGTCGAAAATATTGTTAAAAGTTACTTACAGTGTAGGCTTTTTATGTTACAATTCATGCGTTATAATTTCAATAATAATGGTTTTTGGCGTATTTTGTTACTTACTATAAGTGATGCGTTACTTTTGTCCGGGAGTTTATAATAAAAAAAAACTGGACAGATCTATTGAAACAGCTACTCAACAAATTTTAAGGAATGTCTTCAATAATATAAAGCAAAAAATGACGTTATATATCACTTCCAACGTGTATTTTATTTGTATTTATTATTAAACATTTTATATTTTTTATGTATCTACATGTCAAAATAAAGCAACCTAATTTGTCAACGGTGCCTGTTTACGCATTTATAGTGCCAAAGTATGTTTTTAAAAAGGAATCTGATTATAAAAATTGCCGATAATATAGTACAAGGAATTGCACATATATATAACCTCTATAGTTCTGGTCACATTGATATTGAGCGTTTCAAAAATTTAAAAAGTTAAAACAAAGTATTTTATTAAATAACAAAGAACTCAAGTATGTGATACCAGCTTTATTAAACAATATAACATTAGGAAAATAAACATGACAGATACATGTATTTTCAATTAAGAAACAGTAATGACCGTCTAGAATATATGTATATACGTGATTTATTCACTTGCCCTAACACACGGAAAGCTCAAATTATTTCCGAAGGGTAAAAAGTTACAAGTCAAGGAAAACGAACGACGTTTCTTAATCCCCTCAGTCAAGAACGGTCATGCAATCAGTGTTTCATTGACACGCTCGTGTATTTACGTAGGAACGGAACTCGTAAAATAGCCCCATAAATGAAATGAAGAGAATTAGTTAGGCTATACTACTGAATTGGGTCTTATAATTATTTGAATAAAGATATCAATCGAAAAGTATCGAAAATGAAGTTTATATACAACGTGTCTCAGATACATTTTCATCATGAGGATCTCGCTTACTATAAAAGATAGTCTTTGATTAGATGAATTTTTCTTGCGGACTAGAAATTATACGATATTTTTCATATTCCAAATCTGCATGTTTCAGAATTTTAAAGTCGCCTTTCCATTTTTTTGGTTTGAAACAGAGACATTACAATTATCAGTGAATATATATATTTCGTTCATTGACCCTAGTCTCCACAGATTTGCTGGTATTTGAATACATATTATTAAATGGCCCCTTTTTAAGCAAATTGCGCGCACGTTCATATGGAGAAGGAGTGCAGAAAGGTAAAATTTATGTATAAGTGTTACAAATACATGAAACTAAGAAAATAAAAATGAGGTGTGGCCACCACACGACTTTCTTATACGTATGAGCGTTTCAAATTATAGAATTTTAAGAATTTTTTTTATAAAAATTCTTCAAAATCCTATTCTAAGTACTTCTATTCTCTTAATAAATTTCTATAGAAAACATACTTTGCAAGATATTACAAAAAAGTGCTCCTCGCTAAGAGTAAAAGTGCTACTTCCGGTCCGAATTTTGAAATTTTATATATACAAAAAATATTGCAAATCCAGTATTAAATACTTTTGTATTCTTGATAAATTTATATAGAATGCATAACTTACGACATATTTGCAAAAAATCGCTATTCGATAAGAGTAAAAGTGGTACTTCCGGTCTGAATCTTGAAATTTTTTTTATACAAAAGATATTGAAAATTATGTTTTAAATACTTTTATATCCGTAACGTACTTGTCTAAAAAGCATGACTTGCGAAATATTCGCAAAAAACTGATTTTCGATAAGAGTAAAAGACCTACTTCCGGTAGGAATTTCGGAAAACTTTTTAGATAAAATTATTCTCAATTTTAATTTTAAGTATGTATGAATTCTTTATAAATTTGTTTAAACTTAGTAGTTGACGAAATATTGGCAAAATTTGATTTTTTCGCTGAAGTAAACTGCTACTTCCGGTCTACCGATTTTACTGAAAAACTAATCAGATCTCAAGAGGGAGATTATACATGTAAATACAAAATTTGGAATTGATATGTACAGCGGTTTGACCGCTATCGTGGTCACACACACACACACAGAGACACACACAGACACACAGACATTTTTTAAAAACCACTTTTTCGGTATCAGGGGACTTCAAAACGTGGAAATCTGCAAAAATCTCGAGGTCGAAAATTTTCATCATCACAATACTTCCTTATACTACGTATAAGAAAGTAAAAAGGTCTAATTTCGACCACTAGGCGACCACTAGTATATGTTAAATGATGACTCGGTTGGAAACGTAGGTCTTAGAGTATTAATCAAAAAATAGGGCTTTTCGAGCACAGGCGCAAAACGTCATTCCATGATAGGTTAAAATCAAGGGTCATTCCTAAAACTGGACACTGTTTAGAAATATCAACAGCTTCACCATTAATACCTGACGGTGTTTCAGATTTACTATAGAATTCATCAATACCTGTTTTTTTATGATTGATAATTAATTTATTAGCACAGCACCAATTGCTGAAACCATTAACAAGAATATTAACTTGTTCTAAGCTTATCTTTGTTCGCATAAGACTCCACATTAGAGCAATCATCTGCATATAGAAAAATTCTGCCTTTTAATTATGCTCAGTCGTAAATAAGTAATAAAAAGATCAGTAGCCCTGAAGTTTGCCAAAATTAATGTCAAACTCCTTCGACCCAACACCGTCAACACCAACGTCACTTACTTTTCTGTCTAAAACTATGTTGAAATGGTGTAATTATATCATACTCCTTAGGAAAGTGATCAATTTTATTGCCAATAAGTTTTTCAATGACTCTTGAAAACACTTAAGAAAGCAATGTGGTTTCTTATTTTCTACCAAAAATTTACTATTTCCTTTAAAAACTGAAATAACTATGGAGGCTTTTAAAGCAGCTAGAAATTGAAAGCACAATGTTCCAAAAGAATTTTTGAAGTCTTATCAAAACGTCCAATAGACGGCACAAAACTCCTGTCCGGAAGACATTTCGCATCCGTTTCGTCATTTCAACAATATTTGAATAATAGTTGCTGAAAACATTGATAATATTATCCAGATCTGTAATTTGTTCATTATAGAGAGTAATATTTTTATTTTTATAGTACGGCCGTTAACTAAAATGCTGTTATGTATGTAATTCTCGCAAAATTAGCTATCACTTTAAAAAGTATTTGTGTAAAATTACAATGAAAATCATTGGCAACTCCATGACCAATTATAATCATTGTAAAAATATATATGATTGTAGTTCTACAAGTACATCAATTAATGTTATTTGTTCAGCTGGAAAATCAAGGTACGCAAGGCATGATTGTAAATTTCAATTTTGAACAATAAAATTCACACTCGTGTAATGTAATATCACAGCACCGCTGTGTAAGTACACAATGCCTCGATGTAAATTTACGTACACTAACTGTGAATGTACATTTATTCCCTGTTAAGATACATACATTAGGTGTGGATCTACAACCGGATTACTAAATTGTACGTACAGCTCTTGTAATATTTTTTCATGTTTTATTATTAAGGAGCCTTTTCCTCTGTCATTTTTTACGTAAAATGAAGTTAACACCTATGCATTCGTTAAAAAGTAATGTATATTGGGGGCAACGTAGATTTATACCGGCTACTTATCTTTCAGTTTTTGCATGTATTTTCGAGACACTATAGAATTTTGTACATATATCACGTTTTAAAAATGCTTTTCATTTATATATTGCCTTATAATTTGTTGAAGATATGCTTCATTGATTGAAACGCTGTGTAGGTTGTGGAATTTGCGAATCCTGTGCTGCTCCACTACTGTAATCGAAAAACAAAAAAAATTGCTGTTTAAGCTAGGAAAGATAATAGATATTACAGGATGTATATTAAAAGCAAAAGAAATTCGAAAGGGAAACAAAAAAGGAACCAATAAACTTAACAAAAAAGTTTATTTGTAATCAACGTTTCACCTAAATGGAATGGGTCTAGAACAGAGACTTTCCGATTGACAATTCACACTCAAGCATCAACTGATTATGGTAGGATCTTGGATGAAGTTATACTTTGGCAAGACTTATAACAATTGTAGTGGGCAATAATATAATTATTACACAATTCGTACGTATAAAAATCAAATAAACATGTTATAAACTTTTAATGAAAATACTTATCAAGAGTACTTATTAAGAAATCTTATTAAGTATTGTAATCTCACAGTATTTTGAATTTGAAATCACAGGGACTAATAGCGAATTTACATTACAAGTGATGAAAACACACTAAATGTGGTAAAAGTTCTATGAGATGAAGCAATTTTAGATTACTTTTAAAACTAAAATTACATGCTAACTGTGATTTTACAGATAAATTGCAATATGGATTATTACATTTTAATTATTGGAAAAATTACAGTTATAATAAATGTATTTTTCAGAAAGGAGAGTGTTACGGATGCTAAAAAGCCGGACGTCCACAACTTTCTGAGGACAAACAAATTGATATAATAGCATAGTGGTCATAGTGGTGGTAGACGGTACACACACCATTTCTCAAACTTCGACATTTTGTGGTGTCAGCAGTGAATCTGTGACAAGGTTTCTGAAGAAGCATAAATTGCACACATACATACAAGATACAAATGTTGCACAACTTAATGAACATAATCCTGACCACATAAATGAATTTAGCGCACAGGACAGAGCGAGTAGCTTGAAATCCAAATTGTATGAGAAACGTTTGTTTTAGTTATGCGTCTACCTCTTTCGGGGACAATATGAAGTACTGGCACGATTCAAATCCTAATATTTTTTTGTTAAACACACTTAATACCCGCAGAAACTGAACATGTGGGCAGGTATTTTGGGCAACTACATAGTAGGGCCTCTGTTCTTAGACGAAAAGATAACAGGTCAATTGTATCTTGACATGCTCGAAAATATAATCCAGCCTTTAAATGTAGAAAGTGCTAAAAATAATTTGGATGACTTTGGCGAAATGGAGATAATTTTTCACCCAGACGGTGGCCCTCCACATCATAATGGACCAGTGAGGAGACAGGGTTAAACAGGGAATATCCTGAAAGATTGATTGGACGTCGTGGCCTGACGGAGTGTCCTGCCTTCTTGTGGGGTTATATCAAATGGGGTTATTTCAAATCTCAAGTTAGTAAAACATGGCCAAAAGATATTTTAGACTTAAGACAAAGAATATAATTGATGTGTGCAGATCCTCCAGATACTCTTCACAATGTCAGTGAAGAGTTTTGCAATCGGTTGTTCTATTGCCAAGAGGTTGAACGTGTTCATTTTGATCATTTAATTTAAAATCATAGTGATGTGTTTTTTTTCAATACCAGTAGTTTTTTTTTATTCACTTTGCTAAAGAGTTTAATTTAATTGTTAATTTTTTTATTGAAAACATTATTTCTTCTGTTTCTTTTATTATTTCCAATTCACTTCAAGCACCGTTCAAATGATGTAATTATCCTACCCGTAAAATTCTTTTTTCTCTTTAACAAGTAACAGAAATTTAAAAAAAAACATAAACGCTGAATAGATCTCCCAAATACCGTTCAAATGAGGGGCATACGACCTCTTTTGCCATTTAAAATTTCTTAAAAGATAATGCGGGGGGGGGAGGCTTAGACACACTGTATATGTGTATATTCTTATATGTGTGTCTTCCATACATAACATGTTTTAAACATGTTTTTCTGACGGTCTATCTACGTATATGGCAATAATTATTTTGTATGTGAAGCATGTATATTTCCAAGCGTGTATCAGGGCACACTTAAGTGCATGAAATAATTTCGTCACTGGGGGACGGGTTTCTCTTCGAACTGATACATGCTGATATAGTAGAAACTTTAAAATGAGATGCGCAATTACGCTGAACTAATTTCAAAGTGTAGTCGACTCCAAGACCCGCGAATAGTTATAAAGTATAATAAATTGAATACATTATTTCATTACGTTTACGGGCATAGCACATAGTTTACCTGCCAGAAACTATGTAGTGATAAGAATGGTAGGTACTCGCGCAAGTATGGTAATAATACACCTATGTCTAACAATTTCCCAACTCTGTCAATTTTGCATTCAGGGTTTTAATTTAAATTATATGCTTTCAGACGTTTCTAATCAAAATAGTCGATTGTTCGCGTGTGCAAAGTACGAGAGTGGTTTGAGATGTATGTAAACAAGAAAATGGGCGTGCTTAAAACCATACAGCAGAAGTGTAAACTTCATTAAGGCGAGGTTAATAATACGAAATACAACTTTTTTTTTCGTTCTATATTACATTTACATAATCGTCCGCGAAGTTACCAATTCGCGAACGCAACACAGTTCGCGAAATACAATTTCGCGGCCGTTGCTATGGCAGCGGCCGTTAAAGTAAATACACATTTTGACACATGTTTAATCACACATTCTACGACTTATTTTGACAACTATCAAGTATTTGTAGTTTATTATATTCGTCTCACTTCCATGGTAACGCATGTAAAGCAAGTAAACCACTTTAATTTAGCACCTTTAGAACTAAATTAAATTAAATTGTGTCTCAATTTAAATTAAATCGATTGAAAAATTTAACGGTTGCCCAAAAAATTGTGTGTATATCTTGTCCGCGAAAAACTTTAACGTACTCGAGATTGTCTTGCCTCGGCCGCAAGCATTATTAAGGAGATTTTCGGACGCATGTATAGATATATATAAATGGAATATGAATACTGGCTGTCGACTCCCGCCCTTGGTCTAATGGTTAAGTGCTGGCCTCTCACCCAGGCGGCTCCGGTTCACATCTGCTCTCGGACATGAATTTATTTATTCATTTAAATTTCAATTTAGTTGAAATTAAATACCTCTATATGATATATTTATTTATCTTGTTCCCTTAGCCGACTTTACCCGAAGAGCGTTACATATCCGAGCGTTGCAGGTCAGTCTTGTTCACTGCCTACAATCAGCGCAACGTGCCTAAAGAAGTTTACACTTCAAAAATCAAGCTGAACAACAACATAATTATCATTATCGTTATATAACAAAAATGTCTTCCCCACGAGCCAAATTTTTAAACTTACTTTCAAGACGTGGTGAGATGAAGCCAACTCACGAGAGTTCCTGCAGTTTCCTGCAGTTTTACACGAACTCTGAAACGGTGACTTGTCTTAGTGAAATAATGCGCTTTCTTTACCCCAACCTTGACAATTTTGTTTCTAGCTTTGCTTTCACACGGTCCAAAAATACAACACAATTGTGTCTTAAGAATGTATTTTCGTTCTCCTACAAGTCTAACAGACTACAGCCTTGACAATCCCCAATGGTAGTCACAAATAACTATGTCGGTCAGTGAAACTGCCTTCTCCTTTAGGGCATTTTCACCAATATCATATAACGGCTTTCAGTGTTGCCTTGACGCATAATATTGGATAAAAGTAATAGTAGTAGTAAATCTTGTAATAGTTAGTTCTGTTTTATATTCTATGGTAAAATATTATAAAATTTGCAAAATAAATATAAAATGCTTTTTCGAAAGCTTAAAGGCGTTTCTCCTCGTGCAACACAGGCATTAACTAATTCTTTCGGCAAAGGTAAACCATATACTGATCTTATAGATTTCTTTTAAAGAAACTAAACTATAGAATGTATTAGATAATTTCCAAGCATATTTTTTTTTATGGAAACTCATTGAGGAAGATATAAAGTGAACAGGACATTTTTGACTCTGACTATTGTGCTACTGTATACGACCCGTGTTTGAATGTCTTAGATAGGAGAGGATACAGCGCACACATAATACCTGTTTTAGACTACGCTTTGAAGTAGGTACTCCAAAATAAGTGATTCATTAAAGAAACCCTGACTGACAAAACATGTGATATAGACGAACCTTCCACTCATTACATTTATTTCACAAGATTTTTAACTTTGATAAACAACCTGTTTATCTCTGTACAGTAAGGTCGTGTTATATATTGATGTAATTTAAACTTGCATTTATTAACATCTCCTATCACTATAAAATTTCTAAACATCATTTCGGTATCAGATTTTTAACTTATATAATCTTTTGTCGGATCAGTTGAAACTATTACCTCTATTAAGCTTTCAAACGAAACTAAGGACACATTTGTACCTAGAGCAGGTTACTATACTCGATGTATGATTTATAATAAAACATTATAATTGTGAGTCTGTCGGGGATTTTGACCTTATCATGGATTTCATATAATGAATGCTTTTCTTTTTTTTTTCATTTGCTTTTCGTGTTTGTTCATGTGCCTATTTTTATATGTGGTTGTAGTTTGCAAGACTTCCATATTCTGCTGTTGCACTTTCATTAAAATTATTTATATTTAATTTCTCTTTTATTATGTACTTACAATATCTAATAATATATAAAATGATATAATTAATTGATTGATGATGGAGATACTTGTTGAAACTACATTCAACAATAAAGGAAATTAATTGACCGTTCAAATATTTTTATTGTGCAGTACAATATTGTTTCGCCATACAACGGCTTCATCAAGTGAAGACTGAGACATTCTAGATTAAATATACATATCTATTTACAGAATGACAAAGTGGTTACAATTTCAATGAGAGAGGTGGGGATTGATTTACATTAACCCGGTCGTTTAAAATTAAATCTAGCCTAATGTATTTATTAATGTAAATCAATCCCCACTTCTCTTATTGAAATTATAACCAGGTATTTGTAATCTTGTATGCCTCACTTTTCACATGACGAAGCCGTTGCATGGCGGAACAATATTACAGTGTACAATAAAAATATTTGAAACTGTCAATTAGCTTTCTTTCTCGAATTATATAATTGCTTAATTGTAGTACTTTCTCTATTATCTTAATGAATAAACTATTTATTATAATTATTATTATATTACATATCCCTTTTTACTGTCTTAACACTTAAAAACTACAATTTAATCATTATTGAGTGAATCAATCCTACTTACAATCTAATTGCTACATATACTTAATTTTTGATTTTTGTTAATATACTATATGTACATACTTCGTACAGAATTCTAGGTAGTAACGGCAAAATGTACCTATGTGCAATTGACCTAGAAAAGGCATTCGATACACTTCTGAGGCATAGGATATGGTCATCGCTGGAAAAGAGAGGGATTAAAAAAGAACTACCAATGGCAGTCAAAAGTATATACACCAACACGAGCAACATAATAAGAACTGAAAGCGGATATTCAAGAAGCTTTATCACACTTAAAGCAGTGAAACAGGACGGAGTTCTGAGTCCCCTTCTTTTTATAACTGTTATGGACGGTATTGCAAGAAGTGCCAATAGCCTAACAAAGGATATTTATGTAGGGTTCAGACACCTTCAACCTATAATAGCCAAGGAATTCTTGTATGCCGACGACTTGATAATTGCAGCTCCTAATAAAAATGTCCTGCAAATAATTGTAGATATATGGCACGAAACTTTAAAGAACTTTTGAATCAATATTAATAAAGGAAAAACGGAAGTATTGGCAGTCTCCAAAGATGAAGAAACAAATATAACGATAGATGGTTATCCAATAAAGGTGACAGAATACCTAAAATATCTTGGAACCATAATCAACCACAAAGGAGATATAGAATCAAAATTGTAAACTGTTTATATCATGCACTGAAGTACGTATTTTTAAGTAAGAGAGAGGTTAGCAGGAAAACAAAGACAAAGATTTACAAAACAATATTTCTTCCGACACTATGCTACGGCAGCGAGTCATGGGTATTGACTAAGAGGCTGAAATCAAGAATAACAGCGACCGAAATGAGGATTTTAAGGAGAATTGTTGGTGTTACCAGACTGGATTGAATTAGAAATGAGTAGTTATGATAAAACTAGGTGTAACATCAGTAATAGAAAAAATCCAGGAAAAACAACTTAGTTGGTGTGGACACCTGACACGAATGAGTAACACGAACCTTGTGAAAGAAATATGGGAGGCCGGCTGGAACAAGAGGAGAAACAGAGGTAGACCAAGAAGAGTATGGAATCAGGAGATAGTGCAGCTGCTGGCGGACCGGGGAAGTACCTGGAACGATGCTCAAAAAATATCTAAAGATAGGACAGGATGGAGAAAATTCTGCAAAGCAGAACGCCTCGACGCTTAACGGCAAAAGAGGATACATTCAAATGAATGAATGTTAATATACTATTCGTTTCTAATTTATACAGTCAATCGCTGTGTGATTAGTGTCAATATCCACTTTAAGTTTATCATTTGTTCTTATGCAATTTATACACTTATATATAATCACGCTATCACATTTGTTTGTCAAATTTGATAGCGTGAAAAATGTAAGGTGTTCATACACCTTACATTTTTTCCATTCTACATTTATTTGTGCACTGTCTATGATGCTGGAATACATCTCCGGTTGAACAGACAATATAATATTTCCATAGTTCTTCTTTTTCTTGTCTAAGTATTTTTTTTCTATTTTAATTTTAACTGAGACGTCCTTGTCTACATATATTATGTAATTTCGCCTAATTATCCCAGTTAATAGCGATACCACAGTTTTTATTGTTTCAATCCAAGTGCTTGTTTTCTTGGATCCACTTTATTTTTAATGTCCTTTTTTGTTTTGTGTAATTTTTGATCATCCTTTTCAGGTTTAACGATTACCACATTTTTCTTTTTCAATAGATAGCTATATAATGTCTTCTTTTCTGCCTTATTTTCGGGGTCCGAAAGAAACTCTAAAATCAATACATATTATTCTGAGGTTGTTTAGAGACAATCATTAAGTTTTTGATCCATTTCCTTCATTGTTTGACACACTTTCATTTTACAACAAATATCGCATACATAATTATTTCTGTGTCACTCAACTTCTTAACTGTTTCGTCACTGACTGCAGCGCATTTACCATGTCTCTCTTCCCCATATTCGAGACACTTTATCCTTCTTTCTGTTCTCCGAAATTCCACTCGGCAAACCTAGCACTTATTGTATGACATATTTTTGTTGTTTTATATATGTTGACCCACTTGACAAATGATTAATCATCCATTTGATTCATTGATGTATTTCACAAATAGTTTTCATCATCACAATTTCATGTATGTCTCAATAATAAATAACAATATTTTTCTTTTCGACACTGCACTATATGCAAAGCCGATAAAAGTACGTTCTCACTCTTTGAATATTAAACTACTACTACTTACAAAACATTACTCCTACAGTTCTTGTAGATCTCGCAAAGTAGACAATATTGTCTTCTTAGATAATTGTGACAGTAGTAAATTATAGATTTTTTCTTGTTGTCGTAACCCCTGTATCTATTTCCCTTTAAAATGATAGATGATAATCACAATCTTAACCTCATATTTGGATTCAGTCTAATTATGATCGTATGTAGATGGGAATAATGAAGCAGTTAGTGCCCCAGTGCGCTTGCTCAAAGTATTAAATCGCACATTTATGTTATGTCATTTTGCTAAAGAAAACCCCCGAAATTTTAAAACTCCTTCATGAACTATTTTCACAGTTACAGCTTTGTGTGTATTGCCCGTGAGTTTAGCACCGATAAATAAAATTTACTTTAAAAGTCGAAAAAATTATATTACTATATAATATATATTTCATAAATAAAGGGTCTTGAAAATTATTGTACACATTTTAAAACATCATTATTAAAATAGTGTAACAATATACATACACGAAAATAAACGTTAATTATTCAGTATTTAAAGGTTGAATTATTCACTACAGTACCTTAAATCGAAACATTAATACTTAATTAGTACTTTAGAACATATCTAGAAAGTCTTATTCATCACGTTTCTTGAACACAAACCGATTATTTTATTAACAAAGACAAATAAATGAAATATGTACTACTTGCTTATAAATAAAATATCATTCAAACTACAAATAAATATAGAAATGATTCACTATGTTCCTTCTTAGTTTCTATATTGAAATCGTGTCTTTGTCACTACTTCTACTGTAAACGTTCCGGCTACTATCCTAGGAGTCATCTTCAGGGTTCCTAATTCTACTGCGATTATCTGAAACAGACTGTTTTAGATAGTCACAGTTAGCGGTCCTTAGGCCAATAAACCAAACGTCGCGTCGGCAACAGAAGCAGGGAAAGCAACTCAGCTTTAGCCCAGAAATCAAAAAGCAATCACTACCAACTGTAGAATTTAAATAATACTAAGCTGATAATTAATATTCTACTCGAAACTAAGATAAATATTAATTGTTATCAACGCAAATTAGCAACTATTTAATACATGACAAATTCCGAACTTATTTATATACATATTGTATAAATATAAATTTAGATGCTGATTGATATTAATGTAGAATGTTTATTGCGTAAACGTATATTCAGTACGTCTGACATTAACTGATGGCCAAGTGGTAGTATTCGCTCTATCGTGCGCCGGGCGTAAGGTTTCATCCTTTTTACCAATAGCATGACATTCATGTTCACCACGTGTGCCTTTTGACGTTGCTCCAATTTAGATGAACAATTTCACCCAGCTATTTTATTATAGTTAAACAGGTACATTATTTGACATTTCTATATTATTGCGTTTTCGGGGTCGAAATGAACAACTCGTGCAATTGTTTTGAAACAGTCTGTATATTTACACAGTAAAACTAATCACAATATAAAAATATAAAATAAATGTAACGCACTTAAAACTACTACGAATAAATTAACACACGTGTTTATTTCTATCACTACTATTTATGTCTGTAATATTTATTTAGTTCTTGAACTATAATAACACTGCACCATTCACTGTATTTATGTTTATTTGAACTGTTCAGTAAATACCGCGCGCGACTACTATTCAATGAATCCTTATCCCACCGGCGGCATTTATATATCTGTGCAGACAAAAGGTCTAGAGATACACCAGCAAATTCTGGCTCTCTTCTACCATATTCCAGACTTTCTGTTGCTGACGCAGTATATGAGTGCAGTTGATTTATGACTTATTTACGGTGCGTCGCGCCGATGTTTACTTTTCTTTTGTCGTCGCCCGGAGGTCTGCTACTTTTGTGGGCTTGTTTCGTTACAATATTTACATTATTTACAGTAGCGTATGAAAATATTTGCACACTGATACTTATTTCTGTTAATGTTTATCCCATTTTATACTGTTTAAAATAAATTAAACTTAAACTAATTCTAATTAAAATGCGCAAAGCACGTCAATTTAAATAGTCGAAATAAATCTGAACCAGGAAATGGGTTTTTTTAAATCAGAGTATTGGACAATATTATTAATTATTTCAAAAACTTGATGTGTCAAGTATTATAATGAAATCCTGTCCACTCATTCATTTCCTACGAAACAAGTACATCGTCGATTATTGTGTGACATCACTCATCTCGGGTGTCAATAAACAGAAGTGAAAGGCAATCGTTCCGCCCAATGATACGCGGCTAACGGCCCGATGTGATCGGTGAATCACCGCCTCGACGCGTGTTCTGTTGTTTGTGCCATATCAAGCCGGTCCCTAGCCACCACCCCTCGGCTTAATTATCACAAGTGATGGAATTGAACCATCAATCGTTCTCGTAGACAGATAGTATTGTACCGTTGGGATGTTGAAAATTCAAACGCATAAATCTCTTTTCTTCTGTTAAAAAATAGTAGATATGTGAGTTCAAGTGTTTGCCTTTGATATTTGAAAACTGGGTCTTTATTCTCACCTCATATTTTATAAAAAATATTAAAACACGTAATCAAAAAAAAATTTAACAATGTATAATAAGGAAAGTGACAATTTCTAGTTTAGTTGCATTGTCATAGTGCAGGCATGTCAAACCCGCGGTCCGCCTACATGTCTGCGGCCCGGCAAGGTTGGTATCAAATATTTAAAAAAAATTATTTCCGTACTAGGTAAAAATAATTGTTTTTCATTTAATCTACAAATGATTTTTCTCAAGACATATTTTGTTATAAGTGTCATAAAGTGATAAATTTATATGAAATTTATCACTTTATGACACTTATAACAAAATATGATGTCTTGGCAATATATTGATATTATAAAAATTATAAATACTATTTTTGAATATCGCGGGTAAAAGCGACAATAGCGAACCTCTTGGGTGGGCCATGAACTATCGTCGTCGAACTTTGTCGAATGTGCACGAAAACTGCCGATATCTAATATAACCCACTGCAGCTTACTGTGCAGCCGTGCTGTGCAGTTTAGTTGCAACGAATACAGCGTTCTAAAAGTGTGCACGCAACAATTTTCAAGACATCAGAAAGTGTAGTATTTTCTTTATACATAATTAAAGAATTTTTAAATTAATGTCAAAGCCCTCTACAAGTATGAGTAAGAAACGATTAATTGAAGATGAACATCGCAATTTTCATGAAAAATGGGAATTACAATATTTTTGTATTTTGTAGAACCTCTATTGCAGTTTGCAAAGAATACAATATTAAAAGACACTACGATACAAATCATAACTCTACGGCAAATATATTGCGAAACTTCGTGAAGATAAATTGTTAGAATTAAAGTTGACACTTAAAAAAGAAGTATATTTGTTAAACCTATTGAAGATAACACAGCTGCTGTAAAAACTAGTTATTTGTCATCACATTTAATTGCAATAAAGTCGAAATCATTCAATGAAGGGGAATTTATTCACGAATGCATTATTAAAACAGCAGAAATTTTGTGTCCAGAACAAGTAAAAAAAATTAAAAAACATTAGCTTAACTCAAAACACCGTTGCAAGCAGAATTGATGATATAGCCGGGAATTTAAGGAAACGGCTGAAGTCAATAATACCGACATTTGAGACCTATTCCATTGCAATTGACGAAAGTACGGAGACGCAGGATACCGCTCAGCTGGCTGTTTTATTGGCGGATGTGATGTGAACTTAAAAGTAAGTGAAGAGCTTCTGGAAATTATTCCTATGTGCGATACAACTACTGGAGCTGATATTTTTCATGGCACTTATGGAAGTTTTGATTAAATATAATTTATCGTTCAAACAATTAGTTTGTCTTGCAACTGATGGTACTTCTGCAATGACTTCTTAAAGGAGTTGTTTCAAAATTAAGAGAAAAATGCAAAGAACAAGGTAAAGCTTATATTCAACATTTTCAATGTATCATTCATCAGCAAACATTGTGCTCCAAAGTTTTGAATATCGATCATGTACTAAAAAATGTCACTAAAATTGTAAATTATATTTGCGCACGTGGCCTTAAATCATAGGCAATTTATAAAATTTCTAGAAGACATAGGAAGAGAAGATATCAATCTACCTTATTATACAGAAATTGGATGGCTTTCCAGTCATAAAGTTTGAAAACGATTCTTTGAATTGCTGGACGAAATTATCATTTTTTAAAATCGAAAAATTATGAATGTGATATTAAAAGATGATGAATGGCTTTTTCAGTTGACATTACAAATCAACTTAGTCAACTTAATATTAAACTACAAGGTAAACAGCAAGTAGTTACTATGTTATTTGACAATATTCAGGTTTTTAATCATAAATTAATACTTTAGCAAAAACAAATTCAAAAAGAAAATTTATCCCATTTTGAATGTTGCCAGTCATTATTACTGTAACGTTTTCGGGTTCCAATAAACAACTCGTGCAATTTATTTATTTAAAACAGTCTATATATTAATACACGTAAAATTATATAACAATATAAAAACATAAAACTAATGTATCACACTTAAAACTACCATTAATAAATTAAAATTAACACTTGTATTTATTTCTATTACTAATATCTCTGTTCGTATATTTATGTAACACTTCTATTTATATAACACGGCACTATTTATTTCTTTGGCTACCACCTCAAAGAACTTATATTTATTTCTTATATATTTATTTCTACGCGCGTCGGCCACTTCTTAAGGAAGCTCTTATTCCCGAATTAGTCCGCAATTATTCATCCCGCAATGAATGAATCCATCGGTGACCCAGTCGCCTTATATACACATGCGAAGATTACTAGAACATACGAGCACAGTCCCGCTTTTTCTCCACATGTACGAGAAACGTTCTAGTCCCTTTCGCTATGCACGCCGTACGGCGTGGAGATGACTCATGGCTATTTACATTTCGTTTTTATACGTCGCGCCGAGATGATTTACAACCTTTTTTTTATTGTCGCTCGAATGTCTGCTGGTTTCGTTACATTGCCCCCTTCTTAAAACTGCGTTTCGTCCCGAAACACGCTATTCCATGTTCTCGTTGCTGGCGGATGACGAAATCCACACCGGGACCCACGGATGCACCCAGCCGTCTTGTGGAAATGGCAATCCACCGTCCCAGGCTGCACAACGGGCTGATTGGGCCGACAGCCGCACACGACCATTTACATACCAGTATACCGAAACACTACATCCAGCATGTTTCTTACTGTTCTCCATTCCAAACGGTCTAATCCGCAGCCCAGTTTCGGAATTGCCAGCCCCCTTACATTTTGCTCGAGTGCTCGTCCTCGTGAATCGTCAAGGGATTCCCATAAGTTAGCTCTCTAGGGTTTCCGGTAATTTGTCACACATCCGCCACTTCACCGCTGTCACGTCCATGGTATGGGCCAATTGGTTGAAACGCACCACCCCTGGCTCACTATGGGGTGTTAGTCTTATGCGACAAACCACGTCATCTATTCGCTCTAGCATTTCGCATGGTCCCTCCCAGTATTGTTGGAGCTTTGGGGACAGGCCTTGGCGACGCTGAGGACCATATACAACCAAACAAGGTCTCCTTCTCGGTAACCACCTGTCTCGGCTTGCACGTGGTAACGATTCTTCGTCCTGTCGCTGGCATCCTGAGTGTGATGGCGTACTCGCTTGTGGTCATCCTCCAACCTTCGCCTGGGTCCAGTGACGCAGTCTTCTCCATTTGGGTTCTCCACAACACGCTTGAGTAGGCCATCCTCCACCTTCAGAGAGTCCCATTGAGCCCAGCAGGACTCCAGTCCCTGCGAACGAGGAGCTACTTCTTGACAAGCCGGTCCGCGACCAGTACCTTTCCAAACCATCAATAAACCAAGGTCTTCATCAGCTTCTTGACCGATCCGCAAATTGTCAGGATGCCACTGATCGTCAACCACGGTAATTTTGAATGTGTTGGCCGATTTTTCTTCTAGTCGGTTACCATGCCTGCAGTCTTCTGGACGTTGTCTGCTTGCAACAGCATCAGCGTTTTGGTGTTGCACAGATGCAATTTGCGCTATTGGTTTTTGAGGCGCCACGATACTGGGTCGACGATTGCCTCTTCTCATCGACCCGTTTCATTTTCGCTGCTCCGCTATGGTTTTCTTGGGCTTCTTCCCGCATTTACTATGCGCATGGCCCATTTTCATCTCCATTTCCATTTCCAATTCCAGCATCGGAGCGTTCTTCTCTTAGGTTGCACCTGATTCACCAAACGTCGGACTACCTGTCCCAGATGTGCATGCCCATACTTCCTCTCAAGACGCTTGATTGATTTAAGGTAGTCTTGACACTCTTCCGGACGTAAGGTCTGCAGAACATCACTGGCCTGTCCTCGTAATGACACAATCAGACCAGTAGCTTTCTTCGAGGACGTCCACCCATTTGCTCCTGCAGCGGCTTCGAATTGTTTCCGGTACGTCATCCATGACGTCTTTCCATCGAAGGTGGGAGGTTTTACCTTTGCCTTTGCTGTTCGGGAAATGTCCAGGCTTCCGCTTGAGATGTCATGGGGACCGCAGTCGTTCATCGCTGGCAACTGAAGCTGAACCCCAAACTTGTCCCCCATTCCGAACACGCGCTCCTCAACTTTCTGTTCCACGGCTTCGATGGCCCCAGAAAATTCCTGTCTCCCATTCGATGAATTCTTTCGAATGTCTTCTTCAAGTTGTTTTGAATTACTTGCAATTTCATTTCTTAAAGCTTTTGAATTATTAGCAATTTCATCTTTCAAAGCTTTTAGGGTCTCGAGCAATTGTTTTGAAGAATTTTCAATTTCTTCCGCTATTACGCTTAGATCAGGCTGTACTTGAAACAAATATTTCTCGGGATCCTCACCTTCATTTATTAAAAGGTCACGAAGACGATCCTGGAGAATTGTTTTTTTTCCAGACGTATCTGCGTCCCTTTCTTCCAATTCTGCCCTTAACTTAACGTTTGGTAGCCATTTATTTATTTATTTATTTGCACTTATATTGTTTATCCCACACTGACACCAATTGTAACGTTTTCGGGTTCCAGTAAACAACTCGTGCAATTTATTTATTTAAAACAGTCTGTATATTGATACACGTAAAATTATGTATATAACAATATAAAAACATAAAACTAATGTATCACACTTAAAACTACCATTAATAAATTAAAATTAACACTTGTATTTATTTCTATTACTAATATCTCTGTCCGTATATTTATGTAACACTTCTATTTATATAACACGGCACTATTTATTTATTTCTTTGGCTATCACTTCAAAGAACTTATATTTATTTCTTATATATTTATTTCTACGCGCGTCGGCTACTTCTTAAGGAAGCTCTTATTCCCGAATTAGTCCGCAATTATTCATCCCGCAATGATTGAATCCATCGGTGACCCAGTCGCCTTATATACACATGCAAAGATTACTAGAACATACGAGCACAGTCCCGCTTTTTCTCCACATGTACGAGAAACATTCTAGTCCCTTTCGCTATACACGCCGTACGGCGTGGAGATGACTCATGGCTATTTACATTTCGTTTTTATACGTTGCGCCGAGATGATTTACAACCTTTTTTTTATTGTCGCTCGAATGTCTGCTGGGTTCGTTACATTACAAAAATCACCAGAATTGAATTTTTCAGAATATGCCAAACAAATTAAATTATTAGAAAATTAATTCGAAAAAAAATTTTGGATTTCAAGAAATGCGAAAATCAGTTACACCTATTTACTTCTCCTCTATCAATAGATGTTGAAACTGTTGATGATAATTATTTATCACTGGAATTAATCGAAATTCAGTGTGATTCCATATTGAAACAAAAATATATAGAATTTGGAATACTAAATTTCTATAATTATTTATCAGTGGACCGATATCCCAATGTGTTATGTGTAATTAGGCGTATTTTAGCTATGTTTGGTAGCACATATTTGTGCGAATAAGTAACTATTTTCAACTTTGCAAAATAATAAATTGGCGAAAAGATCGAGATTAACAAACCCGCACGTGCAATCCATTTTAAAAATAGCTACAGCTCAACAAATTAAACGAAATTTTGAAGATTTGGTTCATGATAAACATTGCCAAGTTTCTTCAAAAAATGATGATATATTTACGCAGTTTTATGTAACTAATGTTAGTTTGAAAAGACAGTCTTTTTAATACTTATACATTATTTTGTATGTAATTACCATGTTAATAAAATATCTGTTTGGTTTCAATTGTACTTTTCTTTGGTAATGCGGCCCGCGGCTTGTGCGTAATATTGATGTGGCCCTTGGTGGTAAACGAGTTTGACATGCCTGTCATAGAGCATAAAATTTCCTACATGACGAACAAGATAATTACGAGCACTCACAACAAATACAATTTTCTTCGGTTGATTTATATAGTAATTTTTATTTATATGTACTTATTATTGCAATAATATACTTGATATAACAATCAAGGTGAACTTTGTTATTCCTGACACATAATAACTCAAGAATCTGATATATCGCGTAACATTACAGCCTTTGACTTTACAATAATCAGTCGATAAGTACTTCCGTACTTGTTCAAGATAGAAAAGGAGAACTATAGCATTGTAAAATTCCAGTGGCTATTATTTCAATCTGTCACGTAGAATGTTCTGCCTTGTCCATAAATTGAATCGATAATAATACATTATGAAAAGAAATGTAAGATGTTCTTTGCTATGAGTAGGCACATTTCAATACAAACCTCTCAGTAGTTGCATGACATTCCAGAGGAGCCGGTTCTATTTCAAATGTAGGTTTGTCAAAATTACATATTTTATATTCACGACACAAGGCTACTGCTACACAGAGTTCTAGAGATGCAAAACACTATTTCGTTACAAATACAGGGTGGGGCATAGGAACCAAGTGATTTTAAAAAAAGATAAAATCGTTAGTTTTTGCTCTAAAAATTTTTGGTAGAACAGCATATGTAAGAACTAAGCATTTTAAAATATTCACAGACGGAAAACTACATCTGATATGTGGCATCATTGAAGTCGTTCACGAAAGTTGGCCATCACTCTTTACAGCAGGCCAATGCAACGGTTTTTATGTAATTCTCGAGGATTTGGTCAGCCCAATACCGACAATTTTGGCGATTGACGGTCCCATTAAGGTGGATATGGGGTTCATCACTCATTACTATACACCGGACGTCCCAGGTTTAAATTACGACGGTGCAAACAAATAATGTAAACAACACGCAGTTACTGATTAGTATATGGTCAACGTTATTACAACGGAAAAATGTCCGCCTCATAGACGATCTACTTTTGTTCATTATGTGTAGTTTATTAGACCACAAAACATACAATTTAATATACGTATATCAAAAATTAAAATTGAACGTTACTACTCAGTGGGATAATAAACGTCAAAATAAAAGATTGGTATATACGTTGCACAATACTCATAACTAAATGTATTTGTAATACGTTTATGGCAGACACCGAAATAGTTAATTACGAACCAAGTGTGGAAGACTATTTTCCCGCATGAGCGCACATTGTAAGCACGAGCGACCGCAGGAAGCGAGTGCTTTTAATTGCGCGAATGCGTGGAAGATGTCTTCACGCAAGTGGTTTGTACAATATTTTTTGTACGAACATTAAATTAAAGAAATATTATTTATTAATGTCATTAGTATCATACCTAACCTAAAATAGATTACCTAATTAATTTAAGCATTTCGTGTACGTAATTATTACTCACCTTTCCCTAAAATTAAGTTATTATATTCTTACACATGGCAAACATGAGGTATTTATTCTTATATTTATAAATTTATAGTACATTTATTGCGTTTTTTGGTTTAAATACAAACAATTCCGAACTGCCAATATGAATGGCGATGTAGTTCAAATAGATGACGTTTGAATCTTGCTTAAGATGTCGCTTAAAATATCGTCAAATAGATGGCGCCACAATTTTTTTGGAAGAATTTTTAATTATTACTCCTATTTCCCCAACTTTTAGTGAAGAATAGTGGAGGGAAGTAGTATTTTATAGACTAAATTTTATTACTACCAAGTGAGATTTTTTTTTAAATGTCCCAAAGTGCCAGTGTTTTTTTCAATTTTTACAGTCGCCTCAACCGGGAAAACGTATTTCCCAGTCGAGCTACACATGCGCCAAATGTCACTTTACAGGCGGTGAGTACAAAATATACATTTTCAAACGTCTAAAAATAATTTATTGTAAATGTGTTTTACACGAATACCAACTGTACATATTCCACCAGTCTATAATCTATAACCTAGTAGAAATTAAAAAATTTTCCATAAAATATTAATTTTAAAACTAATTGTAAATTTTCTTTTCGTTTGTTTAACTGTCTCTGCTTGGATAACTTCAGCCAGTCTTTCACCGCTTGAGCCATAAATTTGTCGTTTACCTCATACCTTGGGACACGGTCACCATCAAATGATACTTTTATAGCATCTGAAATATATAATTTTTCTTTAGTTATACATTTATTATCAAAATGTAAAATCTGACTTACCATATATTGCCTTCATCATATTTGCCTTCTTAAAAGGATGTTTGTCTCTGCCGGCCCAATTAAATTTTATTGCAATATTGTCCGTCATCAAGAAACGCATCATTCCCATTGTAGAAACACGCACATTTTCCCCTCCTATGGCACTTAAAAAAAATCGTTATGAGGAACCTACATACATTTGTAGAATCATTCATTATTTTTATGTAGCTATTTACCAAAGAAGTAGGTAACTTAAGTACATAGTTACGTATAATTGATTTGTTTCAATAAAGAAGGAGTTAATCGAACAAATAAAAAAATAAAGCATACTAACAATTATTTGCACTATGAAACGGTACGTCACTGTATAACACAATAAAAATACAATTCATTATTGTAACAAATACTATATAAGTAACGTTATAGAAGAAACCCTAACGTCTAATGTCGTCGAGTTCCTCCATAGTTGTTAGAAAAGCGCATGCGCACTAACTACTTGAATATATGTGTTTAAAAAAAGTATATTCTCTAGTTCATTTAGAAATACATCAAACGTTTATAATGTACGTATAATTAGTTTTCTAAAAACGTATAATAATAACATTATCTTCGAAAGCATTACTACGTTTATGATACACTTTAGGTAGATTTTTTGCATATTACGGTATATCAATACATATACCAAAACCAAAAATATACGAAAAAACGTTTATTCTACTTTTGTGTGTTACTTGGGCTATTCATATGGTGAACTGCAACATCTGTTGTTTGCTCGAAAACGACAGCAAAAAAAACCGATCAAGATAGGAATTTAGGAGTAAAATCCTTTCTTCATCGGCGTAGGTAGAAGTGTGAGGGGTTTTTAAAATGTATTATGTTTACCTTATATTTCGTAAGATAAATAAAGTTATACCGGGTGGTGCAATAGTGTGTAGGCGGAGCTTAGTATGAAAACTAATAACACTGTAGCAATGAGACTTCACGTACTTTTGTAGTATGCGACTGTGCATTTTCTAATTTTATTTACAAACGTAAAGGCTGTTCCAAATTTTCGCAACCACCTTCAAGTTTTTTATTTTAAATACATTGCTATACTTTCTAGATATTATAATGATAGCCATTCAAATTATCTTTGCAATGATATAGTTAGTTTTGATTTTATTTATAATTTTGTTAAAATCTTGACAGTTGCAGCATCTAACATTTTAAGATGTAGTCTGAAAATGGGTAGAATGCCTCACGTAACTCTTGTGTTACTAATTTATAGACTAACACATTATTTGTTTTGAGGTTGAAGAAATTGAATAAATATACAGGGTGTTAAATATGTGGTGTCTAAGTTATCGATCTTTATTGGTTATTTTCTCGTTTTTTTTTAAATCTAACCTATAATATTTTTGGAAGTCAGCATATTCCTTGTAAAATTGCCTTTGAATTGGTACCAATAACATAGTACTTATTTCTAGTATTTTCAAAGTTATAACCCATTAGTGGGATATACTCATGTTTATAACATGCAAAATGCGGGACATCTAATAGTTAGTTGTACAACATCACTTAGCATCGCTAAAACATACACAGAAACTAGACCCGTTGAAAGCTGACAATTTTAACGAAGGACTCTGTGAAGCTTTAATGGCGGCTAATATCCTATTAAATAAACTTGACAATCCCACTTTCGAAACATGTCTCCAAAAATATACTGGTCGAATGTTCCTGATGAATCGACCTTACGCAAATATTATGTTTCGAAGTGCTTCACGAAAACAGTAGAATGCACTAGAAGACACATCTTTCGAAACTGTCGATATATTAGGACGCTGTGTGGTAAATGTTGTAGCTGGTGTACTACAACTAACTATTCCATCAAACAGTTGATGCGGAAACAGTTGCTAAAACCATGGACGAGAATTTCCACAAAATGCTTTATTCGGACGATAAGTACAGGGAAAAAATACTTTTATTTGTTAGTGACAGTGCCGCATATATGTTAAAAACAGACCGACTATTAAAGGAAACATATCCTTATATGCTGGATGTTACTTGTGTAGTACATGCTCTCTACAGAATCTGTGAATATATCAGAGACAGCTATCCGGAAGTTGATAGACTTGTATCCGCGTTTAAAAAAGTTTTCAGAGAAGCACCATCGAGAGTAGCTCTTTACAGGGAAAAATTTCCATCTTTGTCACTGCCTCCGTCGCCAATAATAACTAGATGGAGAACATGGTTGGAAGCTACTAGTTTTTATGTAGAGAATTTCGATAGTTTACAAAATTTCGTTACATGTTTAAATGACGATGCTCGAAGTATTTCTGAGTGCAAGTAACTAACACAAATCCCAAATTTAAAAAATCATTTGTTATTCCTTGAGGAACACTTAGGAAATTTGCCTAAACTAATCACATATTTTGAAAATCGAAATCTTAAATTAAAAGATGGATTAACCACATTAGATATGGCTATTAATAATTTCAAAAGTATTCTAAGTGACTTCGGATGTGGCCTTCGGCAAAAGTTAGACGCAGTTTTTAATAGAAATCCACAGTTAATAACATTGCGGCAATTGTGTATGTATGAACAATGGCACAAAATCTAACTACAAAGACGTACTTCATTCAAAGAGAACAACTCTTACAGAAGAGAGCCTTGAGGAAGTATTGCTAGCAACTACAAAATGAACAAATAATAAGGTATTTTGTATTTTATAGATCACCAACCACTTTTTATCCAATTATATAAATAAAATTGAAACCTCTTTAAAAATACAATATTTCAATAGTGCGCCTATGGGCTATGAGTCATCAAGCTTTCGTGTCCGGTCTGTACTCATTACCAACAACATCTTGTCATTCTCCTCGTAAAGTTCAAGCGGTTGTTGTGCAGAATTACAGCGTTGGGGGTAATTTCTTACATTCAATTCCTACACAACTGCTATTTTCTATGGGTGAAAATTTAATTCGCCATATGCAAAATTTTAAAGTGCGATTGCTGACTTGAAGTGCAGCTGAATGACGACGACCAGAGTATGGAGGCTGCGTGGGCTTCGCAGCATCGCTTGTTTAACATTTTCAACGTCCTCTGGTCTACGCACATACGTTGACGGTCGGTCGGTTTTCTTTTCATTATTGAGCCTGCTGTTCGAAAATTATTAACCCAACCTATGATTGTGTCTCGGGCGGGAACATAGTCATTTCTATAGTTATTGAATATCACATTGATTATTCTTTTAAACTCCAATATATTCTGTACAATGTATACATACTAATAAGCAACACATAAATTGTTATTTTCGTCTCAATATACCTTATCTAAACCCAATATTGTACTTCCTCCCGGTAAGCACTAAATTTAATAATAACCGCACAGGCAAAGTATGTGATAACGTATGAATAACTTTGCGGGATAATTAATTACAGTCCCCGAATTCCCAACGGACGATTGTCTAAAGTTTCTAGGGCCACTTGATACAGCACGTGCCATTTCAGAAACTCAACTCATAAAAGATCCTTTTCACGGACTGTGAAGAGGGGTGTGTACATAGTTCGGTTTCGGCTGCTATTCGATATTTTTCTTTTCATGTTCCGTGGTGCCTGTCAGCTATGGGATTCGAATTGTGTCATACACATACATATGTAATACGCACTTATCCACATAAATTGGATGTGAGTCACAGTATACCCTGGACCATTAATCTTTTATATCAAATAAACTCGTATACGCATTGCTTCTATGGTAATTGGTTTGTTTGAACAATAGAGTTTATGAATAAGCTGCAATAAATTCGTAAAGTGATAATTTTAATATTAATCATTTTGGCTACTCATTAAATATTGAGATAATTCTTTCATATGTCTTGGAAGTGGGTATTAAAATTTGTAGAATTATAACATAGTACAGTATGTAAAATTGAAAAAGAAAATTGAGCTTGAATCATGTAAGCCTAATTATACTCGGTACTAGTGAATGTTCCTCGTTTCATTAGTTTGCTTTTACCACGATCTCCAACATGATCTTCTTTTATGATTTTATGTGAAAGTGAAGATTATTATATTCCGTTATGGAGATGTAAAATATAACGATGCTATATAGAGTACAAGTACATATTCAAGTCACATTTCTGAATGAATCGGCAAATTGCATATCAATTAATCGGTAAAAGAGAGACTATTTAGAAAAAATAAATACTAAATGTCCTCATTTTGGTTGGTTTTAGTTTGGAGGTTATGGTATGGAACTTATACAAGAGACAAATAAAAGGTTATGAGAAACATCATAAGTGAAAATGCTGTTTGCAGAGTTTGATATTTGGCAAATAAAGAAGTTTTATGCGAAGGCATGGGCAGATTTAATTAGTGAGAAGGCAAACTACAAGATAAGGAAAAATATAAATAAAAAGCGTATCGGTTATATTAATGGATGTCACAAAAAATACAGACTTTGAAAGGGCCTTCCAAAGTATTTTATAATGCATGCTGCATCTTTTTCAATTTTTTGTTTGCTAGTTATAACAAGTATAAATGAAATAAAAAAAATTTCATTATAGTAAATTATTGTTTTCTTGAAGACTTTTATAGTACATCAGTGTTTTCTCATTGAGATTTCGTAAGATTACCACATATCATGCAATACATTTACCTCAAGATGGGCCAATACTATTATATTATAACAGTTATTATCTTTATATACTCGTTGTTTATAGTAACTTCTATATTACACTATTACAGTTTATGTTATACTAGCATAAAATGAATAATCTGAAGAAACAAAATAATAATGTATAATAAATTAAGTATGAATTTGAATAGGTAATGTTGTCATTATATTTATTTTATATGTAATATACGAATCGATTATTTTTGCCGTTACTAAATATATTTAAACATCAGCCAATGTCGAATTAAATCGATAATTAATAGTTGGCGTACCTTTTTCCAATATAATACGTCCCTTAGACAAAAAATGCAGAATAGAACATTTATGACGCTGAAATAAGAATGAAAGTAAAATGCAAGTAGGATGAAACTATAAAAAATTTAGTGCCAAGACGATATTTACCCTTTAAACGTATATGTATTGTTTCAATTATTGATTGGAGCACATTATGCATTTTATTTAAATAAATTTCTTCTTTACAGGAGGATATACCGCGTTAACTTAAAGAAAATTCATCGTACTTTTGACGATATAAAAGACTTACGTATTCCATAAATTTCTATCTCCGGTTATTTGAACACCATACGTATGTTTATTCTATTTCATTTAGATTTTTGCAAATTTATTTATTTGAACTCATCAGTGGTTCACATTGTAAACTTATGTAACATATCTTATATAAAGGATTTCATACAATAATAATAATAATAATAATGTAAGGTTTATGTGTTAAACAACTTTATGTTATCGATGTTATATCTCGGGTTAATGCAAGATTTTACGACAACATTTCCGAAGAGCTTAAATGAACTGATTTTATCGCGAAACAAAAACCGGTATAAGTCAGAATGTAATGTCCACCGACCCTTCTTTTTAAGCCATCAACAAAAGGTTTATTGCAACCCTAGTCATTTCAACTGTTAAAATATTATGACACTCCAAACCGCCATCCACATGTTATCTGACCGCAATAAATTGATACACCAATACGTTTATTTGACACAATGCTCTGTGCTTGTATAACCACATTTGTGATTAACTTTGGTTTGGAACCGAATGCAAGGCATGCTCGTAGTTGCAATTTGTAACCTGTCATTTCCTCTTTCAGAAATATATGTACATATATATATATATATATCTATAGTATTTCATAAAAAGAAATTTTTTTTCCCTTTTCTTTTCAATAATTCTTGGCCATCATTTAAATAACATAATATCAAAATCGTGGGTGTAGCGGCCTCCTATTTTACTAGCGTTTGGTTATGGAAGGATAATTAAAAATAGTTTTACGTTTCGATATTAGTTATATCTTTTTCAAAAAAATAAGTTCTATGTCTATCGGACTGATGAGGTGGGGCGAAACTAACAGTTTTAGTCTTCGACAATGGTGTTACTCTTTTCCTTAAGCTCAGTAATTAATAGATATAAAGCAAGTAATTTTCAATTTTCATATAAGCCGCTAATTCAAGAAATCCGTCCGTATATACAGGGTGTCTCAGCTTTTGCGTTACAGGTATTATCTACTTTCCCTGTATAGATATCAGAAAACTTTTCAAATAAAAGTTACTTGATATTATGATGTGTCGAAAATGACAAACAGAGAATTTTATTTGCTCGTGACCTTGAAGGAGATTTCAAGGTCAACTTTGTTTTTTTAATGAGTATATGCATTTTTTAATGTTGCATCTTATTTATCAAAAACTAATAAATAACTTTTATTTGATCCATTTTTTATTTTGCCTTGTCAGTTTTGACACAATTCAGATAAACTTGTCAAAAGCAATTTTTATTAACTTAAAAGAATACGATAATTATAAGTAATTAGGGCATTCAGTGCAAAAAAAATAAAAAAATAAAGAGTAAGTATTTCAATAATAAATATCTCAAATTAGTGTATGTAGTTGGATAAGAAAACAAAACAAAAGGCATTAATTTAATAAATGTTCAAATTGGGCTCCATCAGCCCAATATATCATGGATGACCTCTTGGACGACTGTATTGCTAGGTTGTCTTTTGATGTTCCCTTCATGAAGAAGTATGTTGATGATATAATCACAGCTATACCTGTAGGTTGCTCCCAAGAAATTTTAGACGTTTTTAATTCCTATGACACCCATATAAAGTTCACTATTGAACATGAAACTGATAATTCAGTACCGTTCCTGGACACAAAACTTATCAGGAATGATACCACCATTATACTTGATTACTATATAAAGCCTATGGCGTCGGGACGTTATATACATTACTATTCTAATCATCCCTACAAAATGAAAATCAACAGTGTTTTAAATTTAAAAAACCGCATCATACGCATTTGCCAACACTCTTTTCGTGAACGGAACATCGGGAGACTCTATGACACGATGTTAGAAAATTCTTATCCATCCACCCTTTTAAACAGGCTTTTATACAATATCAACTATTCCCATACTCAATACGCCCCTAAAGAACAGGCCCCTCAGTCATTAACTGTATACAGATCACTACCTTTCATCCCCAATCTTACTGATAAACTTATAAAGACGTTGCCGAACCATGATACTTTAATGATTGCTAAATATAACTTAAAAACGGGTAGAACATTTTTAACTAATATCAAGGATAGTACTGAGACTGTAAATAAAATGAATGTCATATATCGGTTGCGTTGTTTGGGTTGCGAGCAGGTCTACGTAGGCCAGACGAGGCAGCGTCTTAAAAATAGAATAACACAGCACAAGTCGGATGTTCGTTGCAAGCCTCAGTATTGTGCGTTGGCCGGACATATCAACGAGATGGATCATAATGCCGTGTGGTCGGCCGTGGAGGTCCTCGCAACCGAAAGCAATAACCGCAAGCGTGAATTTTTGGAAATGTGTTATATTAGAGAACAAGAACACTCTATGAAGAATAGACAGGACATAGACAACATAAGCGTTATAATAATATATTCCAATTTACAACATCACCCGTACACGGAAGAGTATTAATGGTCGACCCCCGTAGATGTTTAGTGTATTTTGGGTTGCGCGTACCCGTCGGCTGTTTTCCGATGTGACAATCGCATTGCTATTGATATCCCATTCTACTGCCCGCAGTTCGAAATACTTGACAGGTTTTAATGTGTTTAACGTTTGTAATTTTATTTTGATGTTTAGTTTTAATATGATAACAATTATCACCGAATTATGGTTTTTAATATTACCTACATTTCAATTTTGTTGTTGTGAGTATTATGCTCCTTTTTGCATTTAGTAATTTCAACGTACTTGAGTTTGCATATGAACACGTGTCACAGAGGTTAACAAAATATAAATGTCTTAGATTCATGTAAGTAATTTATTAATTAACATCAGTTTATTACACTAAATAATTGTCAACATTGTAGAGGTCCTGAAGATGGAAAAAATGTTTCCGAAATATTGACCAATGAATAAATAGATTACTCTATTATTGTATTTCATTGACCGAACAATCCCAGTGAATAGTTATTCACATCTTACTTTTTATATATATATATATATATATACAATTGAATTCAATTATATATATATATATGTCTGCCTCGCGGCGGTGTCGGTTATTGTCACTCAAACCTGAGGATCTCTGACATTCAAGCTGCAATTGGTGGTCTGTCTTCCCGATCGTCTTGGTTTTGTTTCTATCTCCAAGGATATCCCACATTTTTCCTTGGCTACGCCGTACTGACGATGACCAACGAGTCTGAAATACGTGTCTGCGGTTGCACTACAGCGGAATAACCCGATAGTCTTTCTCCCCTTCTACACAGCTTGAGCGCGCGGGGTATGATCACCCGATACCAGTCGATATTCTTCGGACGTATATTCGGAAAATTGATCTCCGCCAGCTGTGTTCGCCAGATATAGATATTTAGATCAGTTGCGTACTGGCTGCAAAGAGGAATGCACGTAGGTTTTTGTATTATTTTATGGTATTTCTGTTATACTTATTTATAGTTTTTTTTTACCATGAAATTTCTATTTATTTATTTTTCTCTAGACATCTTAGTTTAATCTGCAGATGTTTCAGGCGGGTTGTTTTTATTTCATTCTAAAACCCAGTTGTACTGCTATAACTTTTTACACAACTACATTATTATTTAATTTCATAAGGATAATCATAATTACGTTATAAGTATTACAATCTTCGAGTTATTATCGACTTAGTTATCTAAGCAATCGTCATCACTTAAAGAGAAAATTTAATTTGTTCTTTTTGTCAATCTGCGAAAAAATAATTAGATCACTATGAGTTCGAATATGAGCAGGCAATGCTAGTATGTTGTGCCGTAACTCTAATATGTATTATCGGACCACGTTTAGATGCGAGTTTACGTATACCATCGGGTGATCATACCTCGCGCGCTCTTGCTGTATATACAGGGTCCGCCATCCGTCTGGGATTGTCATATTACGGCTTTAATATTGCAAAATTCGGAAAGTTATGTAATGTAGGTGGTAGCCGACTAGTAGGAGCACAAAATAAAATTATTGGTAATTATACAAAGTGTTCAGGAAAGGAGTGTGATGTCAAAGTTGTATTTTTTTAAATGGAACACCCGGTATATTATGTGATTTTTGAATTGCGCAATTAAAAATATTGGGATTTCATATGGGATTGTATTGACCTAAAGCTTACGTTTTGGGAGTTATGGACGCATCAATTGGAAAAAATGCTATAATCTAGCAGGATGTGGATTGGTTAGTATAGTATTTAGAAATATCGTGCTTATCATGAAGTTTTCCACGTTAGTATACTTTTATTCCGAGGTATTAATTTTAAGCTACATCAATCTGTTATACAGGGTGTTCATCATACGCGAATACTAATTTTTCTCAATTTTTTCAAATGGAACACCCTGTATATTATTACCAATTGTTAATAAGGGCACTTCTAGCTTTCATTTGATTTAAGGGTATGGCTGTCTAACTCCAATAATTTTCAAGAAACATCGAATTAACGTTTGAAATTTAACATCTTTAATAACATTTTGTAGAAATTATTTTACATCTACTCATACATTGATATTGCACTACGAAAATGAGCACAAAGTAATATCAAAAATGGAAATTTACAACAAATGTTCAAAAACTCGGCCATCATTTGCTATGCAAATGTCAAGTCTTCGAATAAACGATATCCTAACATGTTCCAAAATTTCAGGAGAAATATTTCTAAATGCTTGAGAAATTCTAATTTGCATATTTTCGGCTGTTGTTGGTGCTACTGAGTAAACCTGTTGTTTTATGTGTCCCCACAGAAAAAAGTCTACCGGAGTTAGATCAGGAGACCTAGCAGGCCATGAGATAGGACCTCCTCGCCCTATCCATCTTTCAGGAAGCCACTCTTGCAAATAATTCCTGACTGCTTGATGATAATGTGCTGGCGCACCGTCCTGCTGTAGGTACATCTGTTGCCTAGTTGCTAAATCAACATCGTCCAAAAGCAGCGGAAGTTCATTTCTTAAAAATTCTAAGTATCTTTCGCCAGTCAATTTACCATTTAAAAAATACGGTCCTATAACATGTGATCCTAGTATGCCTCCCCAAACATTTAATGACCACTGATGTTGATGATCAATGTATCTAACCCAGTGGGGATTTTCGGTGGCATAATAATGCATATTGTGCCTGTTAAGTGAACCATTGTGTCGAAATGACGCCTCATCACTAAACAGAATACAGTCTAACATTTCTGGGCGGATTTGGAGCCTTTGTCTCATTTCTTGGCAAAATCCTAGTCTATGCTCTAAGTCATCTTCATTTAACTGCTGATGAAGTTCCATATGATAAGGATGAAAATTGTATTTTTTCAGTATTCTTCTAACTGATGTTTCACTAATTCCCGTATCTAAACTGATATTAGAAATTAGAGGATGTGTGAATACCTTTTTAGGATACGCAACGCTACCTCTAGCATCGAACCTTTCTTTTAGTTTTTCAAATGCCGTTGGCTTAGGTTTACGTAAATTCCGATAACGTTGCGCGTACAACCTATTTGCTAATAAACAGTTACCAGAACATTCTCCCAAAATGTATACCATATTTATCATTTCCGGAACGGAAAAATTCATCTTTAATCACAAAATTATGACAGCAATGACAGACTAGCTGCGCGCAAGGAAAAAGTCAAACTCTTTTGTTCAATTTTATTTAAACTAGCCATGCCTACATGAGTTTTTATACAATACGTATTTATTCGTATGTGTATTTTTGTTGTTAAAGACAGAGAGCAACTGTGGCCACAGGCTTCCTTCTGGGCAGTTGGATAATAAAGAAAGATCATTACGTTAAGGCCACTAAAAACTTTGTGCTTATTTTCGTAGTGCAATATCAATGTACGAGTAGATGTAAATAATTTCTACAAAATGCTATTAAAAATGTTAAATTTCAAACGTTAATTCGATGTTTCTTGAAAACTATGGGAGTTAGACAGCCATACCCTTATATCAAATGAAAGCTAGAAGTGCCCTTATTAACAATTGGTAATAATATACAGGGTGTTCCATTTGAAAAAATTGAGAAAAATTAGTATTCGCGTATGATGAACACCCTGTATAACAGATTGATGTAGCTTAAAATTAATACCTCGGAATAAAAGTATACTAACGTGGAAAACTTCATGATAAGCACGATATTTCTAAACACTATACTAACCAATCCACATTCTGCTAGATTATGGCATTTTTTCCAATTGATGCGTCCATAACTCCCAAAACGTAAGCTTTATGTCAATACAATCCCATATGAAATCCCAATATTTTTAATTGCGCAATTCAAAAATCACATAATATACCGGGTGTTCCATTTAAAAAAATACAACTTTGACATCACACTCCTTTCCTGAACACTTTGTATAATTACCAATAATTTTATTTTGTGCTCCTACTAGTCGGCTACCACCTACATTACATAACTTTTCGAATTTTGCAATATTAAAGCCGTAATATGACAATCCCAGACGGATGGCGGACCCTGTATATGTAGGTGAATCAACGAATTTCAAATTTATCCAAATAATGTTCGTTGGTTGCTACATGATTTATTACCATTAACTAATCTCAAATATTATGTAAAGGATAAATTTAAATCGTAAAATCTTTTGCTTAATGTTAATTCTTTAATAATTATAAATTAATACCGTTTAATTAAATGTAATATTTAAAAGAAATAATTAATGTTTATAATATACTTGGTTCAATTAATTAAGGACCAATTAAAGTAATCGTTAAATTCATTGAACATAATTCAAATGTGTTAGTACAATTTAAAGGGTTGTATTAAATTGAACCTCACACTATCTGTTTTTGTACCTAAAGTCCGATTTCAATGCGACGATAGAACTAGTGTTGCAGTACTGTAGAAACTGCTAGGAAAAACTGCATCCGAATGGTCTAGTCAACTTCCAACGCATCGGCTGAAGTCACTACGGACGTCACCTGCTATGGATGTTTGTTGGTATTAGCCATGGTAAAAAGCTGGCAGTGGAAGTTTGATGGCGAAAGAGGAAGATCCTCGAATGTTATAGCTAAATAAATTAATACGGACCGAATCTCGGGCGACCCACTTATCAAGAGATCTGAGGGTTTTAAAACATTCTCGTACATACATGTTTAAAGGACGGTCTCTGCTTAGATTCTTTCATTTACTATTTCATTGACGATACAAAAATACATATTCATCTATTATGAAAAAAACACATTTTTAGATAAGAGCGGAGGCCGAGGAAACAATAATTAAATATTATATATTAAATAATTAACGAAATTGAATTCTGGTTTATCGATTTTTTCGTGCAATGCGATACTATTTCTTTTTAAGTTTATTAAACCTATGTAAAATTGTCAAATATATGTTTTTAAATTTATGGAAAGTATATGAAGATTATTTTAATAAAAAATAAATAATTTTAATTTTTATTTAATTATTTATTTGTTGTTAAAATAATTTTGCATATATGCATTCTAAGTACATCATACTACATGAAAAAATATTAGGACCTTTTTAATCAAAAATAGAATAAACAATTCTGCATAATTTCCGCATCTCGGAAAAATCCAAATAACTTTAAAAAATGGGTTACTTTAGGAAGAATTTTTTCCATATTAGAATAAAATCCACGCTTCTAGAATTTGCGACCTACATTTGGAAATTGATGATGATATAGACAAAAACCTGAATTAAAAACGAAGCTCGAGATTCCAGGTAATCTGGTAATTATTTTTTAAAACATGTATACCACATCATCATTGGTTTACTGTAAAACATGGGAATTGTATGAGCATCAAACTATATTCTATGTATAATTTATATTAATTTTTGTTTCAATATCTTGTACATTATAAGGTTGAATTTCTAATCATTGTGTTAATATTAATATAATATCTTTAATTATTATTTCTGCCTCTAGTAATTATATGTGCATATCGAAGTAATTATTGATATACAAATGCGCACACGTTGTTAAAAATCAAAATGAGATTTCATAAAATTATATTTAAACTTACATAATAGTAAACCATAAATATATGACAAGTAATAATTACTTGCAACAACACATTTAATTACTTAAAAAGAGGAATAAACATGATGATGCAAGGTCAATAATTTTCAAAGAGGATTTCAAATCAAAGCTTTTTTATTGCTAAAGTTGTTTGTTGCTACAAGATATGTTGCTAGTTTTTGCAGTTCTATGTGAGCAAGAAGCATTTAGTAATATGTTGAATTTCCGTGTAAATTTCATGTAGTTTAATTAATGCTAGCATACAGCAGACACAACAGTTGCACAACTGTTCACTGATCATGTCCAGTAGACGTCCGCTCACTCTGAACATGTTGAGGGGCGACCGCCATTTTTGTGAGCGGAAAAATCTGTACGCATGCGCCATTGACGCATTCCAATACCAAAGGTATTGTGCAGAAATAAACGTATTATAATATTGGAATTAACCCAGTATTTTATTCGGGCTTGGAAAAACCAGCCCTTACACTAAAAACTACGCCAAAACTGAATGCAAAAAAACAATTTATTATTATTGTTTATTCGGTTTAATTTGTATAATTTTAACATATGGCAGCAATGAAAAGTTCTAGATGACAGACGATCACCATCACATACAGGTGAGCGGTTCTGTGCAGCGAACACTCAATTGTTGTGAAGTGAACAGTTGGAACGGGAACGGTTCCCGATCCGTCTGCTGAATGTAACCAATGTTTCAGGAATGCAATACAAAAATTTATATCGGTAATTGCGTATAAATTGTCCAGTAAGTATGTATTTTAAGTAATAGACAACGCAACTCGGATAAACTCAGATTTATGATTTGCCCGTTAACATTATAAATATTCAAATAAAAGTAAAAACTTGTTTAAAATTAAAATATTTTAATGTAATTGAAATTTCTCTTCATTTAGTTATTTTCAGTTTAATATATAGAAGCTATTTGAAGAAACAATTCTTTTTATCTTCTTGAATAGGAGTCATATTATCACTGCACAAGACTTCGAAACTGTAAATCATTTCATAAAAAACATAAAAGATCAATTCAAAAATTATTACTTTGATACTTATTGTTACTAGACAATTTTATAGGTTATGTAACTTCAAAAGAAGTTGGATTGTAAGTTATTTTGCATGTTATCTACAATATAAACGTAACCTTTGAAATACAAATTTTCATATGACACATTCTCGCTTATATTACCCCTAACATAAAACTTCTTTCAGGATATCAATCAACACCATGCTAACATATTTTTATAGGCGTTTACAAGCGCACACTATAGAACTACTAGCGGTTAATATTGCAAAATTTGCATATAAAACGAAGAGACTTGTTACCACGATAGCATCTGTGAAGTTAATGTTAGAGTGGACATGAAAACGTTTATAAATGTTCGGACCACACATTCAGAACGAGCTTATCGTGAACGCATTAATGCTTCGTATACACTCTCGTTCTTCTCGCCCCCTATTCACTCTGGATACTGCTTCAACGTCGCGCTTCTGATTCCACTCACCCCTTCATTCGCTTTGACTGGGCTCGCCGAGATTATCGCAGTTTAATTACGTATATATAAAAGAGGTAATGGTGTTCGGGAATATCGGTGGGTAATAAATGCGTATTCGACGAATGTGACATTTAAATACATCATCAATCAATTTAGAATTAATAAATCTTGCATATATCGCAATCGAATGTAATATATCTTTCAGTTGAGTTTACTACTTTTGCAATAGTTGCATCACATAACATGTAGGATAATATTTGTCGAAATACATATTTCAAATAGTTTGTGCAGAGTGTATTTGAGAAATTAATTTTTTTTTTAAATATGTCTAATACCCTTCCGAAAGCTGAGGTGTACCTATAGCAAATGATACCTCAATTGTCAGCAAACGTGAACAAAGCCTTACAGCACAATCCAATGAAATTACCGACAAAGCTAAAATATAGTTTACTTCTAATAAACTAAACTTGAATACAGGCAAGATACAACAACAAAATCTGAAGTTCTCACACCGCCAAGAGCCATGTAGACTAGATGGCAAGGAAATTAGCTGTGGAAATTTACAGGTAAATCAAATTGGTAGCAACACACCAAGCTACGGTGTTTACCTATCATTCTACATTCCTCAGTCATGCTATGGTGTTCTTTTTAAAGACGCATCTACCACAGTCCACAAGAGTATTCACCCTGCAAAGAGGAGCTGTGAGGAATCCTACAGGGGGTGCATCAAGAAGCAGAGAATATTTACCTTGGTGTTGTTGCACGTACACTACGCATTGAAACATGAATACAACACTAACGATACCCATAACCAAGGGCGTAGTCAAGGGGGACAGGGGGGGACACCCCCCCCTCCGAAAGCCCAAAAACCCAGAAATAGAAACGGATATCCTTCAACATGTGAACCCAATTACAACATATTATTTATAAATTCGTAGTTTCTAGTTGAAAATAATGTATTTACTTCGATCCACGTTACTAGAGCATCAAACTATTTACTTACCTTCCCAGAAGTATGAGGCAAAGCTTCAGTAATGAAATGAAGAAAATACTGGTGAAGAAGGAATATTGCATTCTCAATAAGTTTCTGGAGGATAGTGACTTTGGACAGTATGAGAGCCCTCTTCATACTTTTGTTACTTATATTACTGTTAGTTTGTCATAAATATCGGTAACTTATGTTTGTGATTTTAACTATATATTTGTCTTTGCATGTTAATTCTTTATACATTTCTTACTGACAATGTTTTTATTATTTGATACACAATAAAGATATTGTTATTGTAACCGTATTTACAATCATGTCGGAGGCTACTAAGCTCCATCTCAACATGGATTTATGACGGGAAGTTCTACACTGACCAATATGTGTAAAGCATATTCTGAAGCATATTGAGTAAAGACTCAATATGCTTCAGAAGTCTTGAATAAAAAAAGGTCAAGTTGCTGTAATCTACACTGACTTTCAGAAAGCGTTCCACCAGATTGATCATTTCATTCAACAAAAAAGCTATATGCTACTGGGATTTCTTGTCGTTGATATCATTCTTTAAATCTTGCCTGTTTCAAAAGACGTAGTTTGTCGAATATCGCAAGATCCGTCCTCATTTACTTTTCGATTAAGCGTTCCGCAGGAATCTAACATGGGACCTGTGTGTGTAGTTTCTCATTTTTATAGATGATATTACCAAAGCAATAGACTGTGAGTACCTTCTCTTTGCTGACAAGCTCAAGATCATCCATGAAGTCGACACTGGAGATGACCGTCTGAAGCTGTACAGCAACCTATTGGATTGGATACTATTAGTGTGTGGTTCGAAAGAACCACCTTTGTCACAACTTAAACAAATCTAAAACTATGGGTTGCTCTAGGAAAATCGATGTATAACAGTTTGACTACAAGGTGAACGATGTATGACTTTAGCCCTGCAGGACGATAAACGAGCTGGATGTTACCTTCAACATCAGTTTGTTGTCAACGGTACCTGGCGCGAACTTAGTGTACGGATTCATTTACAGAAACTGTCATCCTATTTATCAAGTTCATACTAACAACATAGAAGCAGTATAGAAAAGATTTTTAAATTTTATAGTCTTTGTGAATGATGGTGAATATCCTGAAAAGTACTGTCTTTATCAACATATGCTTACTCGTTTTATGTTTGCTTGGCTAAGTTCTAGAAGAATAAATCTTTGTGTTAAGTTTATATGTAGCCTTTAATGTACCAAGATATACTAATCCTCATCAACAGCGATTGTTTTATTGTGATAGGACTAACATGCTATACATCTTATCTCTATATGTTATACAAATTATGTCAGGATATGTAACGATTGTGACATACATTATGATTCATTTCACAGTGTATCCAATCTCATACTGAATTCATATATGGCATAAGAGGAGTATAAATTAAGTAATGAAACTGGCAACGTAACAATCTGGCAACACTTGGGACGTGAGAGGTGAACATTTTATATTATACGCCTTCAGTACGAGTTTGTACTCTCTAGAGTCATTTGATTGTCCGTAACGATGTTTTTTGTGAAAAAGTTTTTTCTAGTGCATTCTAAAAATGAGTGACATCAGTTTCAAGCAGTTTTGCTACCGACATGGGCACAGTGCAACAGAAACTTTTGCAAAACTGCAGCAAGTCTACAAAGACAGTGTTTTGTCAAGAGAGAGGTTTTTTGGAAGTTTAAGGCACTTTCAGAAGGAAGATAATCGATTGAAGATGAAACACGCAGTGGGAGGTCTTCATCTTCAAGAACTGACGAAAATTTCGACAAGATCGGGATCTGTACGTTCAGATACTCATTCAACACTTTTACTCCGAGATTCTCGAAAAACTACGATAGCGGAACATGCAAAGCCAAACAAGAACAACTGGGTCTTTTATACACGACAATGCGCCTTGTCACACAGCAGTTTCAGTAAACGAGTTTTTGGCCACTAAAAACATTCCCAGCCTCCGTAGTCATCTGACTTGAGCCCTTGTGACATTTTCTTCTAACCGAGATTGAAAAATCATATCAAGGAACTTCATTTTGGGACCCTCGAAAACATTCAAACGGCTGTAACCGAGTAACTGAAGGCTATTCCAGTATCCAAATTCAGTTAGAAACCATCTCCAGTGATGTGTGGCTTCCCAGGGAATTTATTTTGAGAGAAAAAGTATTGAATTGTAATTCTATTCGAATAAAAAAATTAAAAAAATCCACTCAATAACTTAATTTACACACCTCGTAAGTTTATATTGTGTATGTTTGAGGTTTTACAACCATTTTACTTTCTTATACGTAGTATAAGGAAGTATTGTGATGATGAAAATTTTCGACCTCGATACCGAAAAAGTGGTTTTTAAAAAATGTCTGTGTGTCTGTGTGTGTGTGTGTGTGACCACGATAGCGGTCAAACCGCTGTAGGTATCAATTCCAAATTTTGTATTTACTTGTGTAATCTCCCTCTTGAGATCTGATTAGTTTTTCAGTAAAATGTAGACCGGAAGTAGCAGTTTACTTCAGCGAAAAAGTCGAATTTTGCCAATATTTCGTCAACTACTAAATTTAAACAAATTTATAAAGAATTCATATATACTTAAAATTAAAATTGAGAATAATTTTATTTAAAAAGTTTTTCGAAATTCCTACCGGAAGTAGGTCTTTTAATCTTATCGAAAATCAGTTTTTTGCGAATATTTCGCAAATCATGCTTTTTAGACAAGTACGTTACGGGTATAAAAGTATTTAAAACATAATTTTCAATATCTTTTGTATAAAAAAAATTTCAAAATTCAGACCGGAAGTGCCACTTTTACTCTTATCGAATAGCGATTTTTTGCAAATATGTCGTAAGTTGTGCATTCTATATATATTTATCAAGAGTACAAAAGTATTTAAAACTGGATTTGCAATATTTTTTGTATATATGAAATTTTAAAATTCGGACCGGAAGTAGCACTTTCAGTCTTAGCGAGGAGCACTTTTCTGATAATATCTTGCAAAGTATGCATTCTATAGAGATTTATTAAGAGAGTAGAAGCACTTAGAATAGGATTTTGAATAATTTTTGTAAAAAAAGATTCTTAAAATTCTATAATTTGAAACGCTTATACTTATAAGAAAGTCGTGTGGTGGCCACACCTCATTTTTTCATATAATATTGAATTTATTAAAATACTATGTGTGTATTCACTGTTAATTGTACTTTTAAGCACTATTTCTTGTAACCTAAGTGAGTAATCTGTAAATCAATAAATAAATAAATAAAATTTAAATTAATCATCATTATTTTTCCAGAATACATTGCTTCGAGTTAAATACAATAACATGTGCGCAACAAAAGCATCAGTTGTATAGCAATTTTTGTCTATTAAAGAATTATTTTGAAGTTCCATAAAAATAGCAATAGTTATAATTACTGAATAAGAGAAATAACGGGAACTCCATATTAGCGGCTCTTGAAATAGCATCGAATGAATATATAGTAAATCCGTTGTATTAACTTGATTAGTAATAGGCACTATTCGCACTGTCGATTATCATGGGGAACTATCAAAAGTCACTATCGATAGTAGCTATGGAATAAAAGTAAACAACTTTTGCCCAGAGATTAGATATTTCAAATAACAGTCAATTACGTGAAAAAACATAATGCGTTAGACGAATGGCTAACATTGTTCATATGTTAGTTATATTCTTAGTGTTAGTTAATTATTTCAAACAGTCAATCTAGTAGTTCAGTAATTAATGTCGAAATAAAGAAAATACAATTTTTGATAATTTTTGAATTAAAGGTCCAATAAAATGAAATATGTATATAAGGCCCACTTGACACCGCACAATTTTCTGTACACCTTTCTGCATACTTTTCTGTACGGAATATTCTGTACAACTTTCTGTGCAGAATTTATTTTGACTGATTTGCAACGAGACAAAATTTGAAAGGTCCGGGCATGCGCTGAATGTATACCAGTTAGGCGAGTATCCGAAGTTTTGTAACCTTAAAATTTCATTTATCTATTTTTGGGAAAATTCTAAATACAAATAAAAGAAAGAATTTATTGCGCGCTTCTTGTTATTATAACAAACATACTGAATTTAAAAATAAAGAACGCGAACAAAAAAGAAAGATATTGACTAAACCTTGGCTTATGAGGCGGCCATACAGCCGGCCGGGATGTTTTGCCATTAATTAATAAGACATTTCGCATAGAGAACCTGACTTTTATAGGAATTATTTATTTACGGATGAATGATGCTCTGTTTAAAAAATTATTAGGATACTTTAGAGCTGATATTACAAAGCAAAATACATTTATGCGAGATAGTATATCAACCCATAGCAAGTGAGATATTTACTTGATATTTAAAAATAACTCGAATACAATTTGGGTACTTTTAATTCGTCAGGTTACAAATTACTTTGCAGTTTTTAGCAATTGGTGAAAGTGTCTGGTCTCTAATGTATTCAATATGAATTTATGAATTTATTTTGATGTATCAATGTCAAAAATTAATGGAATAAAATAGACAAATAAGAAAATACAATATAAAATCAATCTATACTTTATAATTATTACAAACTATCCCCCATCCAATGACAAAATAAGTTTAACTATTAGCACTACTATAACAAACAAAGAATGTCAACTAATTTGCATATATAAGTGAATAATAGTGAAAATAAAAAAGAAATTAAATTTATAAATAGGAAGGAATATATTCAAACAACAGGCACATATTCTAACTAAAATATTTTGTTACTTGGATTAAACTTACTACAACTACTAATCGTATAACCTATATAAAATATAGACGAAGTCTGTTTCTTTTTACACGTTTCATTGTATACACTAAAAAGATTTCATTTTGTATTAATTACTGTTAGTTATTACTCCGAAGAAGAAAAATGTTTCCTTCTGGAAATCAAAACGCATCATTCGTAGTCTCTACTTTGGAATTACTTTAGAAAAATCGATAATAATAGTATAATTTACAACGTTTGCTAACGTTATTTTAAATATAATGGATATACTATGAATTTCAGTTATCATATAGAGAGAATACGACTATCAATTATTTTTTTTCTAAATAAAAATTTTTCCTTATTCTATTATTATTAGATGTTTTGTATAACATGTTCTCAATAATTATATTAAGACTTTTTTTGTTATTTCTTATTTTATATTTTGAATATATTTCGTTATTACAAACATATCTGTGTATAATTTGTTCGCTCATTTTGCTTTTCTACCGGGTGCATCGTTAATAATAATTTGAATATTCCTATAGAAAATTGATAATAGTGACTATCGATTGTTACTCAAAGCTGCGTAACTGGTTCAATTAAAATGAACTATTTATTAAAACACATATTAATAAACTAACACATGAACACTAATTAATAATATAATTAATATTTATGTAAATGTATTTATGTTCGGAGGTATTTATTTGAGTGCGCTATGCTGTCTGCTCCGTCTCCAGTTCCACTAACCTCGGTCGTGTAGATCTCACATATATTTATATGTACAATGTATGTATGTATATACATACATACATACAATACGTTTTCCATGGTTCCAGTTATTACGAGAGCGCCCTCGTGCTTGAACAAGAACACCTTTATGAAAGTAATAATATGATATATAATGGGGTAATGGCCCTACGTTGGGCGCCATATTGTACAGGAACAACTATATAAAATTAATAGTAACAAGTAATGATGGCCCCACTTTGTTACGTCATATTGCAAAAGAATCCTTATAATAATTATAAAATAATTTTTAATATAAAATAAAATAAAGTAATTGAATTATATACTTGATTAGCTCAGTCATTTTCTCAGGTCGATCCAGGTAAATGAGATGTTAATTATCAATAGTTCTTAGGGCATTATTTGGTACAATTCAATAAAACGCTATTGTATAAATTTAAATAATATTTATATTAGAAATCAATAGTTCTTTCATATTTTAATACAAAAACAAGAAAAAACCTTTACAAAATAAAACTAATTTTAATAAAAAAGAAACAAATACATTACCTAAATAACATTATTGCAGTTTTCATACTGAAATATTCAACGTGACTTATTAATATTATCAATTCTCTACAAAATAATATATATCTTAGAGTGATGGCATTCCACCGCTTCAAAAAATTGCCCTCATAAACTTACTTTAACTATAATACAATATACATTATCTTAGCTATCCTATTTAGTATACTCAATATATTACATATCAATGTCAACTAGGTAATTGGCTTTAATAAATAAACAATAAATGCTTTATATTTATTACATAGATATGTAAATGACTACTACGCATATAATAGATTCATTATAACATTGACAAACAACTTAAATAAAAAGCTGAGACATTACTATATTTAAAACTTTTTAAATATCTTTATCTTTCTTAATATATTATTTTATTTATGTCGTCTAAACATTGCGACGAATTTTACTATTAAAGTTCATTTAATATTCACATAATAACAGTTCCTAAATACCTTCACGAATTTTTATATTTTTTATTATCGATGTGCCCTGTGGACACATCGACTATCAAGACGCCGGTAACTCTATTGGAAGTTATGATAAACTGAACACTTTAACACTTCATTAGCGGTAGATCTTTTGTAAATAAGAACCTATTTAATTACTTTTAAAGTTCTCACAATAATTTTATACTTTATCGCCCGCTATATATATAATTATAATTAGATTTTTCTTTGCCGTATATTCAATAATATAATAGATGTTTTCCTTGGGAATTATTTTTGTCTGTTTTTCTTTCATTATGTTTTTAACAACAAATGCAGATGTTAGAGTTTCTCATTTCAAGGTTTGACACAGAAATAACATTGACCAATTGATAAAAATAGAATTTAGTATATACAATTTTAAATTAAAATGCATTACTGCGAAGAAAATAGAAGATACAACGGAAAGTAATAATGTAGAAGTAAAAAAAGAAATAATACAAAAGATGATCATTAATAGAAAAATAAACAAAAATAAATGTAAGTAGATTTAATGTACCTATATTTTCATCGTTCATACAATTGTTTTTATATGTTATATGTATAGTTTGTCTTTATAAACTTATTTGTACAGAGTGTTTATGCAAATCAATTTTAAACAAAGTTAAATTAATAATAACACAATAGATCTAATTTTAATTATATGTAAAGCTTATCTTTTTTCTATAAAATTACAGAGGTCTGAAGAAAACATAAATAAATGTTGAAACGTCACAATCAATTATAGTTTTATTCACATATGCCGCTATTCCCAAGAAAACATCTATTATATTATATATATATATATATATATATAATTACAATTGGTTATTTCTTTGCCGTAATTTCAACAATACAAAAGATACTTTCTTGGGAATAGCGGCATGAATTAAGAAAACTACTACATATAACTGTGACGTTTCAACATTTTATTTCATGTTTTCATCAGACATTCTGAAATTGTTTAAAAAAGGACAATTTAATTTTTTTACTTATACTTTACAAATAATTAAAATTAGATCTATTGACTTTCATTAGTTTGTATAAAACACTCTGTACAATAAATAAAAACAAGTTTCACATATAATATATAAACATTGTATGACCGATGAACATATACTTATAAAATCAACTTACATTTAGCTTTGTTTATCTTCACATTAATAATCGGGTTTTAGACTTATTTGTTTTTCTTTTCTTCATTATTACCCTTAGCTTTCTCTTTTATTTTCTTGTTAGTATCGTTTTGTAATTTCAAAATTAGTGTATTCTAAAATCTATTCGTGGTCGATGTTATTTTTGTATTAAACCTTGAACAGAGAAACCCCAACATCTGCATTTGTGTCAAAAACATAATAAAAGAAAAAGAGAAAAAAGAAAAACCAGACAAAAATAAACGCACACAGAAATATTTATTCGTATATACAAGGGTTACTTAAAATAAGCCGTTATCAACTTAGTAATTAATACAATAATCAAATAATTCCGAAATAAATGTCGGATAGTCCATTGATGTCTGTTCGATCATTCACCGCATGTTTTTCCTTCTTTATATGTATCATTTCCAACACGTTTCGTACTTTGGTATTTTTTGCTTTGCTCAATATACTTGTTTTGTCAAAATTAAAACCATGTCCTGTGGTGTTACAATGTTTTTTTAGTGACGTAACATTGTTAGCGTATTTATGACCCTTTAATCTCTCTGCTATATGCTGTTGTGTTTGGCCAATGTATATACCATTGCAATTAGCACAAGGAACTTTATATACAACATGTGTTTCTTGCATAATTGGTACTTTGTTTTTGGTTTTAGTAAACAAATGTTTTATATTATTATGGTTTTTGTGAGCTACTTTTACGTTGTATGGAGCTAAACTTTTGTTTAATTTTTCAGTTAAACCTCGAATATAGGGCAGACAGACATATTTGTTCGTGTTAGATTGAGTTTTGTCTTTCGTTTTGTATTTGTTTTGGTTATAGAATTTGTGTAGTCTGTGTTTTATTATCTTTTGAATGAAGTTTAGTGGGTAGTCATTATTTTGTAACATACTCTTGATATTATTTAGTATGTCTTTTCTGAATTTTGCACTTGTCAATCTGATTGCTCTGTCAACCAAAGCTGTGACTACATTTCTTTTATATATATCCGGTTGGCAAGAATTGAAATTTACATATCTGCCTGACGCCGTTGGTTTTTGAAAAAATTTGGTTAAAATAGTATTATTATGTCTTATCAATGTCATATCTAGAAAATTCATTGATCCCTGGTTTTCGATTTCTAAGGTGAATTGTAGTTTACTATGAAAACTGTTGAACTGTTTCAATATGTAGTCGATCTTGTCGGCTTATTTTAAGTAACCCTTGTATATACGAATAAATATTTCTGTGTGCGTTTATTTTTGTCTGGTTTTTCTTTTTTCTCTTTTTCTTTTATTATGTTTTTGACACAAATGCAGATGTTGGGGTTTCTCTGTTTAAGGTTTAATACAAAAATAACATCGACCACGAATAGATTTTAGAATACACTAATTTTGAAATTACAAAACGATACTAACAAGAAAATAAAAGAGAAAGCTAAGGGTAATAATGAAGAAAAGAAAAACAAATAAGTCTAAAACCCGATTATTAATGTGAAGATAAACAAAGCTAAATGTAAGTTGATTTTATAAGTATATGTTCATCGGTCATACAATGTTTATATATTATATGTGAAACTTGTTTTTATTTATTGTACAGAGTGTTTTATACAAACTAATGAAAGTCAATAGATCTAATTTTAATTATTTGTAAAGTATAAGTAAAAAAATTAAATTGTCCTTTTTTAAACAATTTCAGAATGTCTGATGAAAACATGAAATAAAATGTTGAAACGTCACAGTTATATGTAGTAGTTTTCTTAATTCATGCCGCTATTCCCAAGAAAGTATCTTTTGTATTATATATATATATATATATATATATATATATACGACTTTATTTTTGGAATCTCGTCGTTCACCTTTTATAGTTCAAATCTTGGGGTTCCCCTTTTTCTAGGATGCCCATGTATCTTCGTTATGGTTTTCACACGTAATATCACGTATAACGTGTGAAATTGTAAATACCACGTCACTAATCTTATACTAAACATAAATATTTGACGCCAATTTTCTTACAAATACTTGCTTATCAAACTAATGCTTATTTTATACATAGATTAACATATAAGAAATATATTTCTAGAAATGATTTCTAATACGTACAGCTCATCACATATAAGTTGAGCGGTCATCGGCGCAGATCAAGAAGAGAGAGAATGGACGATAAAGATGGATATAGGTGTGACAAATGCATGCGTGTACACCCCGCTACTACCACTCTCCCCCTTATTGTCCTTTGCGCATATGACCTTCACCGCTCAAGTTATATGTGGTGAGCTGTAATTATAAAAGTACCATTTATATACATATTTAATATTATAAAATTTATTAAAATTATAAAATGTGCCGCCGTACCATGCTTTGCGCAAACATTCGAGCATCATACATGTGCGCATGTGAAGTTGTTATAAATTGAAAACTGATTTCCTAAAAATAATTACGTTAGAGGTTGAGGTTGTGATGTTTATGTTCATCCAATGCATTTACCAACTTAAAACCATTGTAATAGAAATACTTCTGTTGACATGAATGAGAGGTGGTGTATCTTATAAAAATGATCTGTCTGACCACTTAGAAATTCACTCAAATGAAATCAAATGATTGTAAATGTAACAGCAAGTAAAGAAATAATATGAAAATCTCAGAAAATGTATATTTGTTAACTTTTGAATAGTTATAGTTTATATAGTTAAAATTACAAAAGTCTAAGTAGATAAAATAAATATACTGTTAAGTGTATATTTATTTGTTGTACATCAGAGTGAAAGTATTTAAAAATATCGACAATATTTCTAACTTACACTAACATTAAAATATTCTTTTACAGGAAGTATATTGTGGAACTGAAACAATTTGCACGGTGGACGGGCTGCATTTCCATTGCATGTACAACGCGAGAGTGAAAGCCTTTAACAGCTCTGGTGAAGGAGAATATAGTGATCTAATAGGTCTTCAAACAGCCGAAGGTTCGTATGAAAAGAATATTTCTAATTTATATTTTATTTTTATTTAATCGATTTCAACTAATACCAGAATCATTTAGTGCAAATACTTTTAACTGTAGGTCCTGCACTGCTGAAGAAATGAGTACTTGATATTTTAAGATACGTGCTAATATAAAAGTAAATAAGCTACCATTCATTCATGAGTTATATTTTATATTGCAATGGTCTCAATAATGAAAATAGTCAGAACAAAAAAACTGTAGATATCGATTCTTAGGTTTAGCTACTTTCTGTTGTCGAACACAAAAAAAACTATTAATGTGTGATATTCAAAGTTTAAAAAATACCATCCTAGAATCCACCGATACCTCTAGAGTCTAGAACAACAAATGTTAAATAATGACATCGATATTGATGTAGGTTTGAGTCTTACAATAATAGGGCGAGTGGATGTAATCTTTATTAATCGAAGTCTATAATACTATAATTATAACTATGCGGGTTTCCTTATAGAACCAAATTATATAAAATATATTTAAAATGTCCTTAGGAGAAGGTTTTAATGCTATCATCATCTGTATACAAAAGATATACATCATATTACAAAAGTACTACGTACAACTTGAAAGAGCTTTTCGTTATAAAAATAATTAAAAATATTTTCTTAAAATTCGGATTTTCTATTTATTTCGAAATACCTCTGTTTAGAATTGAATGGAGCTTGAAAATCTGACGAAACTTCTCGTATGGATTATATTTCTTTCTATAAGATGTCTAGAATTATCTACCCCCTCCCCTGTACATAATATGGAAAGAATAAAATTAAATCTCTTGGATAATACTCAAAATATAACAAATACGATGCACTCTTAAATAATCCATACATAATCATACGTGTGTAGGATCACATAGTAAACTATCTCTTATTTAGTTTAAATCAAAACAGATACGCTCCCAGTAAATCATTTAACCTGCCAGTAAACGAGAAACTTACAAGAAGATTTAATTCTATTACAGTTGCAGTTAATAGTTAGAAGGATCGCCCAAGGTTGAATATCAGAGCCATCACTCTTCTTAAATTATGCCGATAATATCGGTTATACTTATTATCAGACAACATGTGTGATTTAGAAGGCATGGCCACCATTTAGGTTTTTATAGCAATGGATCCGTGGTACAAAAATAATTTCACATTCAATAGAACGACTTAAAAAGACTGTTTGCTTGTTCTAACTAAGACCAGGAATCGAATACGAGTAATTCAAATATCATATAGAATTATATTTGAATTTATATATTCCAATAGTTAAAATTATGTCGTATCCAATTCAGTGAGGGCCCGTGATTTTTTGGGACGGGAGGGCACCGAGGTCTGAGTGTTTAATATCAAAAATTAAGTACATACAAACAAATAAATTCAATGTGTTATTTAATTAATTTCTTTGAAAATAGAATCCATTCGCCGTTCCTTACGATTAGCAAAATGATTAATAACTAATTCATTGAAGTTTGGTGTTCATAAGTTTCTCTTTATTATAAAATTCATCTAGAAATGTTTTGTTCGCTGTAAAATTGTCAAATTGTATTGTATATTTAAAAAATGTGTTCCTAGTTGCTTTAACAAGATGTGGTACATCAAAAATATAATAGTATATTCTGCAATGAGCATTTAATGGTAGCTATTAAGACACGAGTAAGAAAATTACAATACGAGGCGAAGCCGAGTATTGTAATGAGTACGAGTGTCTTAATAGATATTAAATGCGAGTTGCATACACTATGTTTTCTACGACCCCATAATAAAACTATTTTTTGAACATTCCATTTCATAAATTGAGGTTAAAATTTTCCATGCACCTTTGCGAATTTAGCTGGTAATAAATTGTTCGTGGTTGCTAAGGCTTGTTCCATAATTTCTGGTGGACTCAAATTTTACATTTCAGCATATCTAATAATACAATTAAAGTATGGGAGTAGAAAGAGTATTTTTTCTACTCCCATACTTTAATTATATCATTAGATATGCCGAACCTGTACTTTAATGATGTCCATTACGATACAGATTTTCATTATGATACAAGTTTATATCCAATAGGAATACAGATTTTTCATTACGATACAAGTTTATATCCAATAGGAATGCGACATTCCAATATTCAAGCAATATTCAATATGGCGACTGCATATCTGGCAGAAATACAAATTAAATAAATGTGACAGTTCTCTGCAATTTACTAGTAAGTACTTAAAATTTGTGCTTTTTTGAAAATATATACGGTAAAAATGAGGGATAATGACAGTGAAATGTAAAATTTGACTTCAGCAGAAATTGTGGAACAAGCCTTAGTAGCCACGAACAATTTATTACCAGCTATAGTCGCAAAAACGTACGGAAAATTTTACGCTCAATTTATGAAATGGAATGTTCAAAAAATAATGTTTTATTATGTGGTCGTAGAAAAAATAGTGTATGCAACTCGCATTTAATGGCTATTAAGACACTCGTATTCATTACAATACTCGCCTTCGGCTCGTATTATAATTTTCATTCTCGTGTCTTAATAGCTGTCATTAAATGCTCATTGCATAATATACTATTATGTTCTTCTAAGTAAAAGTATGGTGATTCTGGAGTAACTCCTTTTTCTTTTGAATATTTACAAAAATTTGATCCGACATCAGGTACTAGTGCTCGGACAGAAAGCCCAATTGCAAATAACTTTAGTATTGTATTATCTATAGTCTCATCTAAAGCTGTGACTAACCAACTGGCTGTTTACAATTCATATGAATGCCCTTAGCAAAGAGAACCTCGGCAAATTTTGCTGGTTTATATGTTGTTTGACCATTTATTTTATGAAATCCTACAATTTCGTCTTTAGTTATATTATAAAGTAAATTAGCTTTTAGTGACATTTCATCAATGCATAGAATGCATTCACGTGCTCTGGTGTAAAATGAGCAGTTTTCATTTCAATTGCAGAATACACAAAATCACACAGTCCTGGAGCTATATTCCAATTCTGTGTTAATCCTTGTAATGTTCTTACGCTTGGCAATTGAAGTATTTTACTTAAGTATTTATAAACTCTTGATCCCAAAAAATAGATATTTATAGCAAATTGTTTGTACACTATGCTGTATCTTGCAATATTCTTATTTTTATTAACTGCATTAAATTTAACAACAGTTGCCAGTTTTTTAATAAATATCTGTCACAAAGCCCTAGAAAATATTGTAAATTCTCCTGTTTAGGATAGGATTTCATTTTAGATTTAGTAGCTATAACTCGATGCTGTTTTAGAGATTTTCTCAGTCTTTCCTTTCTGGGTGTATGAGCAGAAAGATTGTTTTCTGTTTGAACCCCAACATCACTTGTAGTAGGCATTTCCATAACTGCTAAAATACAATTAAAAAATTATACATTTCATTAAATACAAATTAATTGTATGTTTGTAACTGAAAAGTTCCAAATTATTCTACTTTATACTAGGTTAAATACATATGTGTTGAATTTTTGTTCAAAAATGACTTGAATTCTTCAGTTAAACAACTAAACGAATTTTATGTTTTGCTAATAATATAATTTTGTATTGTAAATATTAATTGTCATACCTATAGTTGGTTCAGTTTCTGTTAAATTTTGGGATCCAATATCACTTGTGCTAGGAACATTCATAGTTTCCACACATTCTAAAATACATTTTGAAATTTTATGCTTTTCAAATTTCAAATAATACTTAGTTCTTATAAAATAATATTTTATAATAAACATTTACCTGTAGATAGTTCCTTAACCGGTGAGGTTTGAATTGATTTCTTTTCATTTCATGGCTGTGATAGATAACGATGCTCTCTAAAATTCTTAATTTCGAAGGAGGTTCCTTCACTAATATAAAAAGATAAGAAACACATTAGAAATACATATATATTTTCATGCTTCATCTTTAATTAAAACTTTAATTATAAGTGCAAACCTTATCAAAACTTATATTTGACAATGATAAATAAATAAGATCATATATTTTTTGTAGATAGTAAATAAATTTACAAATTTAAATTACGAAATATCTTATTAGAGAAATTAAAGTAAAACATTGTTATCATCATGTACAGATTATTTTGGAATATTTCAAATTATAAAGTCATGTTATTATATTTATTCTACTCCAATGATGATGTATGATGTTACATATTTTAAAATTACAATGCAACTGTATTGCGACTTAATATAGATAAAAATTGTTGAATATATAAAAGATAAATGCTAATTTTATGATAGTTTATATTAAAAACACTTTTATGAATAATAACCTACCCGTGTGAAATTCTGCATCAAAAGCTGTTGATGTTTCTGGTGTTTCCGTGCGGAGTGAGAGAAATAATGTGGGAATTGCATTGGATTCCTTAAATCATTTAAACACATGTGTGATTCAAAGTGTTTACCACACACAAATGTTGTTTGTCATAATTTTGACAAATCTTTACTTAGAAGGTCATTCCGGTTACAGCTGGTGATCCACTGTAAGACACTACAAAAAAGATGAATTATTTCAAATTATCTGTTACTCAATAGCAATAACTTACCAATTTTCTTCTTTAGGAAGCGAAAAGAAACTGTAATATATTTTGTTGCTGAACATTTTTACAAGTAAAAATACAACATCTACGTACACCAGATTTCTTCTTTCGTACAGTTTCCATTATTTATATCAAAACAATTTAACTGGCACCTTTACTTATTATTCTTTTGTAAATTATAAGTTATAAAACTTAGACAGGTTATATTTATACAAGTACACAACAAAAACAAAACACGCCATTTTGAAATGTGCCCTTGTTTCATTTTGCGCACAAATATCGGAATTATGCAAGTGAGGTTTTTGTCACTTCTGTTATTCTGTGATATTACATACTGGATTGCCATCCGGCATCACAGACTAGTGCCCGCTCGCTGACATATACCGCTCTCGCCCGCGCATCTTTTTATCCGCTGCTAGGAATAATATTCAAATCAGAAAAATTACATACAAATTAGGTATTTATAATTAATTTATCTGTTAAAAGAAATTTATCACGGGGGGGGGGGGGTCCCCGTTGCCCTCCCTGCAGCAGCCGCCACTGATCCAGTTTCCAAATGTAACAAATTTAATAGTCATTACTTATACGCAGTATAAGAAAGAATTGTGATGACGAATATTTTCCACCTTGAGATTTCTGCAGTGGTCATAGGAAGTGGGACAATGTGTTGAAGAACTAACAATCAGTGGCGGCTGCTGCAGGGAGGGCAACGGGGCACTGCCCCCCGTGATAAACTTCTTTTAACAGATAAATTTAAATACCTAATTTGTATGTAATTTTTGTGATTTGTTTGATAACAAATAATATCCCTAGCCGCAAAACCAGTATATGCACACTTGTCCTACATTAGTAAATATATATTTTTATGCTTCTTTAAAATTGTGATTTTGCTGCTTGGGTATTTTTTCGGAAGTAACAGTCCGTCTCTTCAGCGCGTTTAAAAATCAGTCTGACGTAGGCTCCGGGGCATCTCGCGCCACTGCTCCGTTTGTACTAGAAATCGTGCGTATAAAAAGTGGTGCGGGGCGAGAGCGGTATATGTCAGGACAGGGCACTAGACTGTGATGCCGGCTGGCAATGTAGTATATAATATCACAGAATAACAGAAGTGACAAAAGCCTCACTTGCATAATTCCGATATTTGTGCGCAAAATCGAACAAGCGCACATTTCAAAATGGCGTTTTGTTGTTGTATAAATATAACCTGTCTAAGTTTTATAACTTATAATTTACGAAAGAATAATAAGTAAAGGTGCCAGTTAGATTATTGTTGATATAAATAATGGAAACTGTACAAAAGAAGAAATCTGGCGTATGTAGATGTTGTATTTTTACTTGTAGAAATGTTCAGCAACAAAATATATTCTAGTTTCTTTTCGTTTCTTAAAGAAGAATATCGGTAAGTTATAGCTATTCAGTAACAGTTAATTTGTAATAATTCATCTTTTTTGTAGTGTCTTACAGTGGATCACCAGCTGTAACCGGAATGACCTAAGTAAAGATTTGTCAAAATTATGGCAAACAACATTTGTGTGTGGTAAACACTTTGAATCACACATGTGTTTAAATGATATAAGGAATCCAATGCAATTCCCCCATTATTTCGCTCACTCTGCATGGAAACACCAGAAAGAAACAGCTTTTGATGCAAAATTTCACACGGGTAGGTTATTTTTCATAAAAGTGTTTTTAATATAAACTGTCATAAAATTAAAATATTTCCAAAATTATTTGTTAGCATTTGTCTTTTATATATTCAACAATTTTTGTCTATATTAAGTTGCAATACCGTTGCATTGTAATTTTAAAATATGTAACTTCATACATCATCATTGAAGTAGAATAAATATAACATGACTTTATAATTTGTAATATTCCAAAAAATCTGTACATGATGATAACGTTTTACTTTAATTTCTCTAATAAGATATTTCGTAATTTAAATTTGTAAACTTATTTACTATCTACAAAAAATATATGATCTTATTTATCATTGTTAAATATGTTTTGATAAGGTTTGCACTTATAATTAAAGTTTTTATTAAAGATGAAGCATGAAAATAAATACTTCTAATGTGGTTTTTATCTTTTTATATTAGTGAAGGAACCTCCTTCGAAAATAAGAATTTTAGAGAACATCGTTATCTCTCACAGCCATGACCATATTGAAAAAGAAATCAATTCAAACCTCACTGGTTAAGGAACTATCTACAGGTAAATGTTTATTATAAAATATTACTCATTTTATAAGAACTAAGTATTATTTGAAATTTTAAAAGCATGCTGATTTCAAAATGTATTTTAGAATGTGGAAACTATGAATGTTCCTAGCACAAGTGATCTTGGATCCCAAAATTTAGCAGAAAGTGAACCACAGGTATGACAATTAAAATTTACAATACAAAATTATATTATGAGTAAAACATAAAATACGTTTAGTTGTTTAACTGAAGAATTCAAGTCATTTTTGAACAACATATGTATTTAACCTACTTAGAACTTTTCAGTTACACACATACAATTAATTTGTATATAATGAAATGTATAATTTTTTAATTGTATTTTAGCAGTTATGGAAAGTCCTGCTACATGTGATGTTGGGGTTCAAACAGGAAAAAATCTCTCTGCCCATACACCCAGAAAGGAAAGACTGAGAAAATCTCTAAGGCCTGTATGAGACGATGCTAAATTGGTAAATTGGAATGGTCATAGTGTTTTTTAAGTTCTTATTGCATAAATTAAAAGATGTCCTGGTCACGTGTACAGGTGTTTGTGTTAATAGAGGAATATAAAAAATATCCTTGTTTATATGCAGTTAAAGATGCAAGGTATAAAAACAAACATGCTTGTGCCACAGCAAAAGAGGCAATTAAAAATATAGTGACAAAAATAAAACCAGGAGTGTCTATATCAGATATCAAAGCAAAATTTCATGGTCTAAGAAGTAATTTCTTAAATGAACATAGAAAATATAAGGAGTCTCAAAAAAGTGGTGCAGGAGAAGATGATTATAAAGGTTAACTGTGTATCCTAATGAATCAAAGAATTTAAAACTAATTTCTCGAAGAGCAACCAACCTTTCAATTACGATAACACTAAAATTATGTCACTACATCATACTAAATTTGATATGTAATAATGCATACGTGTCATACAGGAGTAAGGTAATAATATCAAAATTGTATGCTAAATTAAAGCAGAAAATTTTCGTAATAATTTACATGGAAATTTTCTGTAAAATGTAGCATCGTGTCATACAGGCCTAAAACAGCATCGAGTTGTAGCTACTAAATCTAAAATGAAATCCTATCCTAAACAGGAGAATTTACAATATTTTCTAGGGCTTTGTGGCAGATATTTATTAAAAGAACTGGCAACTGTTGTTAAATTTAATGCAGTTAATAAAAATAAGAATATTGCAATATTGTTTTTCAACTTTAAAGAGAATAAAAACATTTTCTAGAAATACCATGCGGTAAAGCAGACTATGTGCCTTAGCAATGTGTTCCATTGAAAAACAATTACTGACATCAACACCAAACTTCAATGAATTAGTTATTAATCATTTTGCTGATCGTAAGGAACGGCGGATGGATTTTATTTTCAAACAAGTTAATTAAATAGCATATTTAGTTTATTTTTTGTCTGTACTTAAATTTTTGATATTAAGCACTCAGACCTCTCGGTGCCCTCCCGTCCCAAAAAAATCACGGGCCGCCACTGCTGAAAGGACTTATTATGATGCTAGGGGTAGTACTGGAAAAATAACCACGTATAACAAGACAACGACTGCAATTAGCAATTACATTACTTCGACTCATACAGTTACAGACACCATTCTATGTATAGTGCTGCGTCTTAGGTGAAATACGACTGTAAGTGTGTACATATTTTATAAAACTTACTATTATAAAAAAGAAGAATTTTAATAAGTCATTGTATTAAAATCCATTAACCAGTCACATATTTATATCAACTTAATTCCTGCGGTCGTTAATCATCCATGAAAGACGTTAACTCCATGCAATCTCGTAATACTCCCTCATTTCGTGACTTACCAGTTGCTTTTTTCTTTTATTGCGTCTGTTTTTTCATCTTCTTCGTCATCGTGCGGTATAATTATAATCCAATATCACCTTTCTGTTAAGTTTAGCATGTTATTATTTCATGTCCGTCGACGCCTTATTGTTTTCCGGTTTTCCGTGACTATCAACCGGATGGTGAAGAAATTTGGCTCATTGCAGGGTAATTAAGAACGTCGAAATTAGTTGCTTCAATTTCAACCTTTCACATGCAAGTATATCAAACTGATATCTTACCAATCATTATGCGTTCTAAAAATGATGGATAGAGTTAAGGTTATTAAAACCAGACAGACTAGTTATTACTTTTTTCTTTATATAGACACAAAACATTACTGAAGTAGAAACCTATGTATTACAAAAACATCCTTTTTTTCATATTATTCACCCTACAAAATTATAAGAAGTACTGTTTTGCCAGCTTATTTAGAACCTACTACACCATTTGCAATTACAAAGAATGTTTGTTAATTTTATGATTCTCAAATGCCAATGTCGAAAAGGTAACGTGTTTAGTGATTTAAAATTAATTTAAAAAAATCGATATCATTTTATGATTAAGCACATTTTGTTAATAATTTTTAATAATCAATCACTGAAAGGAATTTAGGTTTAATGAAATTTAAACCTACCTAATATATAATACATTATAAAGTACCTGTTGCCCATTTATTGTTGTTATAATTAATAGTTATTGTAATTATGGATAATGCAGATTTCTATAACAACATTAGTTTTTTTTGAAGTCTATGTCAGTATTTTTAAATAAGGATTGATAATATAGTAACCTATAATTTGCGTGTTAAATGGATAATTATTTTTAAAAACGAAAAAAACGTGAAAAAGAAAGATAAGAATGTAACTCTAAAATACATGATGGCACTGAACTGACTTTTATGTAGTAGTAGTAGTAGTAGTGGTTTTTATTTATTGAAGTTGCCAGTAATGGATACAATACGTCAAATTACATATCATAAGACATATGTCAAATAATAAAACAGTTGGTGTAAAAGTATAAAAACACTAGAAACACTAAAGATTACATTCTATATCCCGAGGTATTTACTTGTTGTCAGACCCCTAAACCTTAATTAGTTCACAAAATTCTTCAACGGAATATACACTATTACTTTACGGCCTTTAAATTTCTGCCCACATGTTTCCCCTTTCAAATAGGGGGGTAGCGAATTAAATAGTTTAGTACCCAGCCAGAGAGGCATTTTCCGCATGACCAATCTATCATTGTTAATGACATAGTCATCCTTACTTCTGGTGTTATAAATATGTACGTCTGATTTTTTTTGAAACATTCCTTATTTTTAAAAACGTAATATAGAGTAATATAGAATGTGGAGACTCGGGACTGTCAAAATATTGTAGCTCTTGAAAAAAGGCCGACAATACTCAGAACTGATAATACCCGCTATACAGCGTACTATCCGCTTTTGCGCCAAGAAGACGTCACGCGACGATACTGAGTTGCCCCAAAATGCAACACCATATGAAATACGTGACTGTACCTCACCACAATAGCAGATAGTCATGGGATAAAATAGATTTTAAATTTCTTATTAAGTAGCATGAAGAATTTAGCTTATTTACAAGGGTATCACAGTGATCCTTCCAACTCATATGTGCATCCAATATAAGGCCCAGAAACTTTGCAGACTGCTGGGCCTCCATAAGTGCATCATTCACACCAGCCTCAATCCCTCGATCCAGCCTAGATTGAGGGGTATGTATCAAGAGAGTGTGCGTCTTACTTAAATTCATGTGAAGGCCATTACTACTAAACCAGCGACCAAGATCCTTGAGGGCGTTATTTATATTATTTTCGATTTCAGACACATTTGAGCCTCTTATCACAAGGGAAGTATCATCCGCATATAAATATAGCGAGTAATTAATGAATTGTACTAGGTATATCGATTATAAATAAAATAGACAATATAGGCCCAAGAATAGATCCCTGTGGGACGCCAATCGTCACCGGCAGAAAAGAAGACACATCCGTTTTTATTAGATTATTTGTCTTGTGCCTTACTCTAACAAACTGCATCCCACCCGAGAGATATGATTCGATCCAATCTGCAACGACACCCCTAATCCCAAATTTTTCTAATTTTCCCTGTAATACTTGGTGATTAACACAGTCAAAAGCCCGAGTTAGGACACAGAAAACGCCCGCGACACTGTTCCCCCCATCTAGAGCTTGCGCAACATTATTTATAAATTCGTGAATAGTTGTAATTTTAGAACGCTGATTCCTAAAACCGTATTGTTTGCCACACAACACGTTAAAACTATCCAAATGGTTTTGAAGTCTTTCAAGCATAGCACTTTCGAATATTTTCGAGAAACTAGATGTTAGCGATATAGGACGAAAATTTGACACATCTAAAGGACAACCCTTCTTATAAACCGGCGTAACCGCCACCGGCTTCAATTTTTCTGGAAAGATGCCCCTCGCCAATGACAAATTTACAAGTTGAGTCAATGGAGATATAATACTGGGTGCAATGTTACGCAACAACCAAACCGCAATGTTATCAGGTCCACTACTGCTTTTGTTCTTAAGCTGTGAGATAATTTTTGAGAGATCTTGTTCGGAATAAGGGTATGCACACATACTATTAGAAATTGACTTCACTGCCTTAATATTTGTGCGCGCAGAGCTACCGACTTGAGCCACAATTTCATGAGGTTTGTTTACAAAAAAGTAATTAAAGCATTAAAGAGCGCTTATTGTCACATCATTAATTTTGATATTAAGCTCCGAATTTTTTTGATCACGATCTGTAAATTCTGAGATAATTTTCCATGCCTCTTTAGTTTTATTTTCGGATTTTAAAATCCTATTTCCGAAAAATGACTGTTTTGCTTGTGTAATTAAAAAATTATGTTTTCGCTTTTCAATTTTGTACTGTTCCCCAAGTTCGGGATGGCGTAACTGTAAATAGTAAAAATCTTTAAGTTTATTATTAGAGTTTTTAAGGCCCGGTTATAGTCGGTAAAAATTTCAACAGGTATGAAATTAACTAGAGTTCGAAATCTAATGCAATATAGATGTCGCTAAATGTACGGATTACACTAAAATTAAAATTTAGTTCGTTGCCATAGGGATGCAGACGAAAGTAAAGAAAACGATTTATTTACTGAATTGTAGAACGAACTGGATCGCCCAGTAGTCCAGTCGAATTAGACATGAAATCAAGTAAGTTCTATTCTGGAATATGGTTTTGTCGCCGATTTTTTTATAGGTACATTTGACCCCCACGAACATACCCTGAAAAATGCCAAAAGTTTAAGGTCCGGGTTTGGCCGTGAGAAATTGTTAAACAATTGAAAAGTGACATTTCCGCTTAAACTTTTTTCCCGTAGGTTAAATGTGAAAACTGTCCGTACAAAAGTTGTTCGCCCCATCATTCTCTATAAAACAAGCCATTGCACGATCGATTATCATTATTTGTTTAGCTGCAAAATGCATAAAACCATGGCAATTTTGATTTTTGATTTTTTGCATTCAATCGATGAATAATCAACGTATGGCTTTGAACCTCATGGTGCAGGCAATATAAAATGTCCCCCAGAGAACAGTGCAAAGTTCACTCACCTGTGTTGTATAGTTGAGCTAAAATAAGCGACAAGCCAAAATTCCTAAATTAGCTGTCCCTTCCTTGCATATTGTCGCACATGGTTCAAAAAAATCATGGTTTTAATTCATTGAAAGGTCTTTCCGAAAATGGAAAAAAAATATATTTTTTTCTCAAAAATTGCCATTTTTTTGGAGGTTCGACATTATTTGCTTATAAACAAATGAAATATCTTCGACAATTGACACATTATCGTAAATATTATGGTAGATTCTGCTTCCTTTCTCTTCAACGAGTAATTTGAGACTAACTTTATACGAATATCTTGATTAGAACTGGAGATAACAACGTTCTAGTTTTATTACGTTTATTATCGTTCTGGTGGATATTTAAGAAAAAAAAAAATATCAAATTTCTCTCAGTACCCCAAGGAATCGCCGTGAATTTTTTCAGATCTGTAGGAGCATTCTATGTAAGTCAAAAAAAGTAATGAAGTTCGGCGCGCGCTGGCGCTGGGAAAAATTGAGACCGGGGGGCGTGGTGGGGTAAGCCAAAGGCTCCGCGCACCGCCTGGAGTTATATATTTGTTAAATAACCGGCGATTCGGGCTCGACGCGGCCGGCGCGCGGAGCTTCTGGCTTACCCCACCACGCCCCCCGGTCGCAATTTTTCCCACCGCCAGCACGCGCCGAACTTCATTAATTTCTTTGACTTACATAGAGTGCTCCTACAGATCTGAAAAAATTCACGGCGATTCCTTGGGGTATTGAGAGAAATTTGATATATTTTTTTCCCTTAAATATCCACCAGAACGATAATAAACGTAATAAAACTAGAACGTTGTTATCTCCAGTTCTAATCAAGATATTCGTATAAAGTTAGTCTCAAATTACTCGTTGAAGAGAAAGGAAGCAGAATCTACCATAATATTTACGATAATATGTCAATTGTCGGAGATATTTCATTTGTTTATAAGCAAATAATTTCGAACCTCCAAAAAAATGGCAATTTTTGAGAAAAAAAATACTTTTTTTCCATTTTCGGAAAGTACTCTCAATGAATTAAAACCATGATTTTTTTGAACCATGTGCGACAATATGCAAGGAATGGACAGCTAATTTAGGAATTTTGGCTTGTCGCTTATTGTAGCTCAACTATACAACACAGGTGAGTGAACTTGCACTGTTCTCTGGCGGACATTTTATATTGCCTGCACCATGAGGTTCAAAGCCATACGTTGATTATTCATCGATTGAATGCAAAAAATAAAAATTCAAAATTGCCATGGTTTTATGCATTTTGCAGCTAAACAAATAATGATAATCGATCGTGCAATGGCTTGTTTTTTAGAGAATGATGGGGTGAACAACTTTTGTACGGATAGTTTTCACATTTAACCGACAGGAAAAAAATTTAACCGGAAAATGTCACTTTTCAATTGTTTAACAATTTCTCACGGCCAAACCCGGACCTTAAACTTTTGGCATTTTTCAGGGTATGTTCGTGGGGGTCAAATGTACCTATAAAAAAATCGGCGATAAAACCATATTCCAGAATAGAACTTAATTTAATTCGACTGGACTGCAGGTAACATTATGAATGAATATCGGTCTTCTAAAGTACGAGGGAGAATACGTTGCAAGTCGTATACCTCTCTTTCCGTCCTACACATTATTGTAAGTGGATATAAAGCAGAGGTATGTGCTAAAGGGGTAATATAAGTGTGTAAATATTATTTATTCGGTCAGAAGAGAGATTTAAAATAAATAGAAAACACGATCGAATAATGTAAATTTCTTTAACACTCTAATATATTTTAAAAATGTTTTTTTTTTCTGATAGGCGCATATATTTCTATTTTCAACTACAAATATGTTCTCTACATTGCTTATTAGAAGTTTCCCTATATTTGTTGAGTTATATTACTCATGATAAAATTTTATTATTTACCATGTACTTATATATTTTTTAGTTTATATGTAGTATTTTCTTGCTGTATTTCCTTCATCTAAAAAAATAAATTGTCCTACTTTTGAAATAAAGAATTAAATAATATATATACGAATGAGCATTTCAAATTATACAAAATTGTTTGAAATAGTGTTATTTCATAGAAAAATTAGCCAAATTTTAAGAATTTTTTATATAAAAATTATTCAAAATCCTATTGTACGTACTTCTATTCTCTTAATAAATGTCTATATAATGCATACTTTGCGAGATATTCGAAAGAAAATGCAACTCACTAAGAGTAAAAGTGATACTTCCGGTCCAAATTTTGAAATTTTATTTATACAAAAAATATTCCAAATCCAGCTCTAAATACTTTTGTACTCTTGATAAATATATATAGAATGAATTTACGACATATTTGCAAAAAGTCGCTATTCGATAAGAGTAAAAGTTTTACTTCCGGTGTAAATTTGGAAATTTTTTTGAAACAAAAGGTATTGAAAATTATGTTCTAAATACTTTTATACTCGTAACGCACCTGTCCAAAAAGCATGAATTGCGAAATATTAGCAAAAAACTGATTTTCGATAAGAAAAAGACCTACTTCCGGCAGGAATTCAAAAAACTTTCATAATAAAATTCTTCTCAAATTTAATTCAGAATACATATGAATTCTATATAAATTTGTTTAAACTTCGCTTTAGTTTTACTTCCGGTCCAAATTTGGAAATTTTTTTGATACAAAAGGTGTTGAAAATTAAGTTCTACATACTTTTATACTCGTAACGTACCTGTCTAAAAAGCATGACTTGCGAAATATTGGCAAAAAACTGATTTTCGATAAGAAAAGGATCTACTTCCGGCAGGAATTTCAAAAAACTTTCATAATAAAATTCTTCTCAAATTTAATTCTGAATACATATGAATTCTTTATAAATTTCTTTAAACTTAGTAGTTGACGAAATATTGGCAAAATTCGATTTTTTCACTAAGTAAATTAATACTTCCGGTATGCCGATTTTAGTGTAAATCTAATCAGATCTCAAGAGGGAGATTATAATCGTAATATTTCGAATTGATAGTTATAGCGGTTTGATCGCTATCGTGGTCACACGCACACACACAAAGAGAGAGACATTTTTTAAAAACCAAGTATTGTGATGACGAAAGTTTTCGACCTCGAGATTTTTGCAGATGTCCACGTTTTGAAGTCGCCTGACACCAAAAAAGTGGTTTTTGAAAGATGTCTGTCTGTCTGTCTCTCTCTCTCTCTGTGTGTGTGTGTGCGTGACGTGTACAATCTCCCTCTTGAGATCTGATTAGGTTTTCATATACCGGAAGTAGTAGTTTACTTCAGTGAAAAAATCGAATTTTGCCAATATTTTGTCAAGTACTAAGTTTAAACAAATTTATAAAGAATTCATATGTACTTAAAATTAAAATTGAGAACAACTTTATTTAAAAAGTTTTTCGAAATTGATACCGGAAGTAGGTCTTTTACTCTTATCAAAAATCAGTTTTGTGTAAATATTTCGCAAGTCATGCTTTTTAGACAGGTACGCTACGAATATAAAAGTATTTAGAACTTAATTTTCAATATCTTTTGAATAAAAACATTTTCAAAATTCGGACCGGAAGTATCACTTTTACTCTTATCGAATAGCGATTTTTTGCCAATATGTCGTAAATTATGCGTTCTATAAATATTTGTCAAGAGTACAAAAGTATTTAGAGTTGATTTTGAAATAGTTTTTGTATAAATGAAATTTCAAAATTCGGACCGGAAGTAACACTTTTACTCTTAGCGAGTAGCACTTTCTTTCGAATATCTCGCAAAGTATGCATTCTATAGAGATTTATTAAGAGAACAGAAGTACTTATAATAGGATTCTAGATAATTTTTATATTAAAAAATTTAAAACTCTATAATTCGAAACGCTCATACGTATAAGAACGTCGTGTGGTGGCCACACCTCATTTTTTTTCGAATGTCTTGCAAAGTATGCATTCTATAGGGATTTATTAAGAGAATAGTAATAAGTATTTATAATACGATTTTGAATAATTTTTATATAAAAAAATTCTTAAAATTCTATAATTTGAAACTCTCATACGTATAAGAAAGTAATAAAATATACCTATCTATTCTTTAGTTGGATGCGGCTCAAAAAATAAAATATTCCTACACAAACTAATAAATTGTGCTACCCCTCAAGTTTAGTATAAAAGTATCAAATTTATTTGTAATATTTTAATAAGGAAAGGGTATATAGCTTTCTTTCTCCTTCCCACATTATTTTCTATTTCAAGGCCAACTGTATCTGCTACACCACATTTGGCCTTGACTATTTTATCTTGTGGTGCTATCTATGAAATAATGTACAAACTATTAGGAAGCAGCGTTTTACAGAACGCCTATGTTTTTTATCATATGTATTTCATGCTTTTCAGGAAAATAAAAGCATATTTTTTATTTCTGTTTGCACTATCTTTTCGCAAAACATGCGTACATTATCCTAATGCTATCCTTATGCCCTTGGTTATATTTCTTGTTTTTAGAATTAGTTGATTACGATTTATAACAATTAATTGCTTTAGACTAATCACTACTTAATTATAAATCATTCCACTTTTTAAATTTTATTATTCGTATTCATATTTTTACAAAAAGCATGAAATAAGATTCTGGTACAAAATGGACTCGGTCGGTAACACTATAACCGGGCCTTAATTTCACTGGATACCCATTTTACTTTCTTATACGTAGTATAAGGAAGTTTTGTGATGATGAAAATTTTCGACCTCGAGATTTTTGCAGATGTCCACGTTTTGAGGTCCCCTGATACCAAAAAAGTGGTTTTTAAAAAATGTCTCTCTGTGTGTGTGTCTGTCTCTGTGTGTGTGACCACGATAGCGGTCAAACCGCTGGAGATATCAATTCCAAATTTTGTATTTACGTGTATAATCTCCCTCTTGAGATCTGATTAGTTTTTCAGTAAAATCGGTAGACCGGAAGTAGCAGTTTACTTCAGTGAAAAAATCGAATTTTGCCAATATTTCGTCAAATACTAAGTTTATACAAATTTATAAAGAATTCATATGTACTTAAAATTAAAATTGAGAACAATTTTATTTAAAAAGTTTTTCGAAATTCCTACCGGAAGTAGGTCTTTTACTCTTATCGAAAATCGGTTTTTTGCGAATATTTCGCAAGTCAAGCTTTTTAGACAGGTACGTAACGTGTATAAAAGTATTTAAAACATAGTTTTCAATATCTTTTGTATAAAAAAGATTTCAAAATTCGGACCGGAAGTAACACTTTTACTCTTACCGAATACTGCAGTGGCGGCTGGTGCAGTTGCGTGGACGGGACTGGTTCGTTTGTTGTCGGTGATATGCTCGACATCTGGGAGTCCATCGCCGATAATGGGCGAGTCGGTCTTGTCTGTGTGGCTGCTCACGCCCCGAGCCGCCACTGCCGAATAGCGATTTTTGGCAAATATGTCGTAAATTATGCATTCTATATATATTTATTAAGAGTACAAAAGTATTTAGAGTTATATTTGCAATATTTTTTGTATACATGAAATTCAAAATTCGGACCGGAAGTAGCACTTTTACTATTAGCGAGTAGCACTTTTTTTCGAATATCTTGCAAAGTATGCATTCTATAGCGATTTATTAAGAGAATAAAAGTACTTAGAATAGGATTTTGAATAAGTTTTGTATAAAAAAATTCTTAAGATTGTATAGTTTGAAACGCTCATACGCATAAGAAAGTCGTGTGGTGGCCACACCTCATTCTTTACTTTCTTATACGTAGTATAAGGAAGTATTGTGATGATGAAAATTTTCGGCCTCGAGATTTTTGCAGATGTCCACGTTTTGAAGTCCCCTGATACCGAAAAAGTGGTTTTTAAAAAAATGTCTGTGTCTGTCTGTCTCTCTCTGTGTGTGTGTGTGACCACGATAGCGGTCAAACCGCTGTAGATATCAATTCCAAATTTTGTATTTACGTGTATAATCTCCCTCTTGAGATGTGATTAGTTTTTCAGTAAAATCGGTAGACCGGCAGTAGCAGTTTACTTCAGTGAAAAATTCGAATGTTGCCAATATTTCGTCAATTACTAAGTTTAAACAAATTTATAAAGAATTGAAATGTACTCAAAATTAAATTTGAGACAGATTATCTTGAAAAGGTTTTTCGAAATTCCAACCGGAAGTAGGTCTTTTACTCTTATCGAAAATCAGTTTTGCGAATATTTCGCAAGTCATGCTTTCTAGGCAGGTACATTACGAGTATAAAAGTATTTACATTATAATTTTAAATATCTTTTGTATAAAAAAAATTTCAAAATTCGGACCAGAAGTACCACTTTTACTCTTACCGAATAGCGATTTTTTTGCAGATATGTCATAAATATGCATTATATATATATTTATTAAGAGTACAAAAGTATATAGAGTTGAATTTGCAATATTTTTTGCATACATGAAATTTCAAAATTCGAACCGGAAGTGGCACTTTTACTTTTAGCGAGTAGCACTTTTTTTCGAATATCTTGCAAAGTATGCATTCTATAGCGATTTATTAAGAGAATGAAAGTACTTAGAATAGGATTTTGAATAAGTTTTGTATAAAGAAATTCTTAAAATTGTATAGTTTGAAACGCTCATACGTATAAGAAAGTCGTGTGGTGGCCACACCTCATTTTTTGTTTTGAGATCTGTTATCACTGATTGTGATTAGTTTTTCAGGAAAGAATGCATTAAATAAATTTATAAATATATTGTAAAAGTAATTGAAAGCTTCATTAAAACAATTAAAGTCTTCAAAATTTGGCCAATTTTCGCTAGTCAAAGCGTTCTGAAAATCCGTTATAGACTGTTCATTATACATCCGAGTGTGTCTTTTACTTTTTGTCAATTTTTTTGGGACAAAAACAAGTGGACATTGTACTGTTACTTAATGGTGGTCTGATATTAAACATAGATACACTACACAACTCGCACCCCCAAAATTAACAAACATATTATCAAGAATTGCGCTATTACGTGTATATTATTCCGTGACCAAACCAGTCATACTAAATGTAGACAATAGACGAAATAACGCCTGACACCGATTATCATTCTTTTCAAAATGAATATTAAAGTCACCGGCAAGAGTAATTTATCGTGTAAGTAAAACGTAGCAGGTCTGACATCAAATCCATAAAACTGCTAAAGTCTGCGTTTGGTGGCCTGTAATACATCAACAGAGTTGTAATAGTATTTGAGTAGCGGAAGCTATATATTCTGAAATATTAATTAATTACTTTAATTTTAATGTTTTGAAATTGTTCCCGTCCATAAGAATTTGTAGTGGCATTGATTCGTCGTCTTTAGTTCTTACCGTGGCCATATACTGTAAATGCTAATTTTAGTTCTCTACTTTAGTTGATCGCATAACATTAGACCTAAACAGTAGTAATAAAACAAAACTAAAACCTACTCAACTTCAACCAACAACCTTATCCAACTTGCACCGAGCTATTTCTTTCAAGCACTTGATTTATTAAAAGATATATTTTAGATACGATAGCACGTCAGTTTACGACGCTATATTGAAATAAATCTCGACATAAGCATTACTTTCAACTGGACGTGCACGAAACAGTAATAAGTTATCTGAAAACGGGAAACGCAAATAGAATCGCAGGGTGGTGAATAGAAGACTGGGGCTAGAACAGGACACCGTCTGCAGCCCTAAACGACAGGGCGATGCACGGAAAACTTAAAATGGGGTAGACGGTCCACACGCCAAAAGATAAAGATTTTACTGCCATAAATAAAACATAATTTAATAGGTGAACTCTGTTTTTGAAGATGGGGTCGTGCGACTGCACGAAGAGCTGTCGTGCGAAGACGATCGGTGCAAGGTTACCGATTGGTACTGTTTCGTGAAAAACGAATACGGAAATCAATTGAATATTATTACACGGAAAGTAGCTACATAATGTGTTTCTACTTACTTAGACTGACTGGTTAGATATGTTATTGCATGTAGATATTCCAATACGAGGAACTATATTAATATTGAGTGGACCAGATTTTTAGGTTTATTCAAACATTATTTTGCTGCATAGGTTGAACGAAAAATTACCATCACCTGGCTATACAACGTTGGCAGTTCGGGCAAGTTCGATCTCATATTACTAGGAAATATAACCAAATAAAAACATTAGAAGCAAATTCGCTTTAATGTATATTGAACTCAATTTCAAGTGCTCTACCTTTCGTGTAATTTATTTATTCCTAAATTTGTTAATCTATATTATTGCATAACGGTTTCTATTGCATTACTTAAACGCTAATAAACAAGAGTACCTACATAATTGCATAATATTATTAACTTTTATTTACAAACACTTCTTTGAGTTGCTACTGTGCTTCGGAAGGCATGGTAAGTCTTCGGTATTAGCTATTTCGATAGTCGTTAGGCAATGTTGGGAGCGCTTTTTCGATCTGCAAACCACCAATATCTTACTTTAGCCAGCAGTCCGCATACTGCAAAAAATCCGAAACATCGTTTTTGTAAAATAGTAATTAACCATTCAGAGAATAAAGCAAATAAAATCACTTAGTAATAATTATGACACGAACAGAAGAAGAAGAATAAAACTATTAGCATACTTTTGCATAACTCGCCACGGAAAAGTGTGTACAAATGTTTTTGGAGGGTACTGAAAACAAATCTGTCATTCAAATATGCATATCTGCTGTATATTCGCTTCTTGCACTCATCAAAACTAATATAAATGACCACCAATTAATAGCTCGAAAAAGCTTAAAATCTGCAAACTGCCACGTATGAAATGCAAAGTGCGTAAGTGTCAGTATATTAAGGCGTCGGGTTGCGTAATCGAAAGTATAGTAACCACAAAGTCAAAATTTTTTCAATAATCTAAACCCATCTACCTGTGACTAAAGTTTCTATTCGGACTGTCGCCGGCTTAAAAGAAGATGTACGGGGTCGAAACAAATGTTAAAATAAATAGGGCGCCAACCGTCACAAGGAAAGTCCGTCAAAGTAAAACGGTTGTGAAGCCGTGGATGATGTAATGTTGGTAGTTAAGCGGATATAGGGAATTGAATCACAGAAAACAAACAAAAAAGTAGACGAAAACGTTCAATAATAAAAAAAAATAATGACAATAAAATATATAACAAACACCCACAGAGCTTATGATTGATTAATATGATTATTTAAATCAAGAATTTGATTAAATATTAAATATGAAATGTTTCAAAATCAAAGTTAAAAAGAATGGTGAAATTTGAAAAGTACAAAAGGTATTTATTGATTAAAAAAAAGAATTGCGAAATTTCTTTATTAGAAAAATATTTAATTATTATATTCTAAACAATATGGCAAAGTGTTCCACAATGAATCAGCCTGCATAGTATCCACTCAATTGCTTAAATAACTAAAGAAAACAACACAGGTAGTGCCAGGTGGAACAACCCTTATATGAAATATATGTTCATAAATATTTTAGGTTCTGCCTCCGTAGAATGAAACTAATTATCTAAATTTAATAATACTAACAAATTTGTCGAAGGATAAATAAATTTGAAACCTCCAAATGGTGATTAATTGTAGCACTAATTCATTGAAGTACTCCAACTACTGTATTCTAAATAAGTAAAGGTACACTTGACGTAATACGGTTTCTTGAGTTACGTGACACCGGTTGAGGTTCCACTAGTTCCGTGAATCTGCCAGGGAATAAAACTCCAATCAATTAAACCGGACAGAGTGCACTATTCAGCAGATAGTTGGATACGTCTGTGCCCAAACAGAACAACATGTGCTTAATATAAAATAGTCGTGGAAGTTCGGCACAGCAAATTAACCGATATATCTGCAAATTCATCTACCCCAGAATGAATCCCGTATTAATTTACCGTTAATACGAGAAATAAATTATAAACCGAATTCGACTGGTAAGTCACACTGGCCTACCACACTAATGCGGCTTTGTCGACACTAAATTCAGAAGTGGGCGGAATCGCCGAAACGTGCCACGTGGCAACAATAATTTAATTATAATGTGGCGCTGGGTAAATTATACGCAAAGGCAAAATAGATACAAATAATGACACCAAATGAGTTACACCCTCTCTATATCCACCTACTTGTTATCCTCGTCATTTAGGCTGCCGCTACTCAGCGAAGATGTGGCGGTTCAAAACGTTGTGAAGCTAAAACTAACAGGGCGCCACCGCGTATTTATAACCTCTCTGGGTTAACTGAACGCGGATCGTAGATGACAATTAAATCATTAAAAAAACAACCCAAATTCAAAACACAGGATCTAAATTTAATTACCACAAGTAAATATTCAACATACAAATATAATATTGAAAAAAAAAGGTCAATTAGTGAATTAATGGAATTTAATAAAATGAATTTAAAATAAAAGAAAAGAGAGAAAATTGAAATTATGAACACAAAAAAAAAGTATTAAATTACTAGATTTTGAACTACAAATGTTAAAAAAAGGAATATGATGTCAAGTGAATAGCAGAAATTAATTAAGTTATCAAATACAAAAAATCAGAGCACACCTAAAATTTAAAATTTCACAAACAGAGGATACGAAAAATTTGCAAATTTGTTCACTTACAGCGTAGGTCAAACGACCACTTAAACTACTAACAATATTAACCAATTAATTAAATTTACAATTACTGTAAGCTTAAATGCTTATTACTCATATAAAAAAAAATGAAATACATTTCAGAATGAATGTCAAAATCTAAATTCACTCTGTATATTAGCAAAAGAAAGTTAAATATGCTCCAAATTAAAGTCAAAATCCAAATTCACTCTGTACACTATCAAAAGAAAATTAAATATATTTCAGAATGGAAGTCAAAATTACCAAAGTTAATTTAAAAGCACCCGAAAGGGGTAGGCTTATTCACAATAATATTATTAACTGGCGATACCACAAACTTATTATTTATTAAATTAAAAGAAATAATTAAGAACACACAGTCCTCGTTAGCTGGAACCGCAATTAAAATGCAAACTCCACCCGTTATCGAGGGGGAAAGTTGCTATTTCCAGTGAAAAGGAAGGGTTAACCATATAACACATCAGCGATCCTTCAACATCATTAAAAATCTACGTCTTTAAAGGTCTTATAGACTCCAAAATTAAACGCCGAAATTATTCCATCATAAACGTCTACGGAATTTCCCTAAATAGAGATAATAATTTAGCTCTAACGAAAGAATATTAAAAAGAAAATCAAACAATAAGGTTAAGAAAATGAATCATTAACAGTTCCAAATTAATTGAAAGATAATTAAATAGGTACCTGACTTAATTGACTGTCCTCCTATTCATCAACGTGTACCATAATAACATCAAGGCTCAAACAATTTTAAGCAGGAGCACGTGTAGATAACCAAAAATATCCGGGTCAACCGATATCAGAAAATTATACTTCAAAAATATTCCAAAATGAATACAAAATCTTCAGAACTGCATTACACTACTTAATAATCCGTCATAACAGACGATGATAATGGATTAACAAGTCGCAAAAGAATGACCGTGCGTGCGCCGACAAACGATCAACAAGCGCCGCCGATAAGAGTGGGACGAAAAATGAAGAAATCAAGCCAAATAAAATGTTAATCAAGCTTTATTAAACTTAACCCACATTTAAATTTGCTGCTAAATCATTAAGGAGAAAACACAAGAAACTTGAAATAATATTCGGACATTAGATTTAAAAATAATCAATAAATTTACAGATAACTACAACAGAAATCGGTACAACAAAAACCAACATACTTAAGTTACATGACTCAAGGCAGATGGCGCTACTTATACCAAATACACAAATAATATAAAAATATATTAAAATAACTATAATGAATATTTTAAAATGGAAACAAATTACGCCTATGATTTTTATAACGTTACAAACGTATGCATGTTAGATACCAAGAGCGACACACACCTTTAATATGCAAAGCAAATTCCCTTAATTGAATATTATCATTAGAATGTGAATTACAACAAGTACACAGAAATTTATTTAAGAAAATTAAGAACAATTTTTGTTAAACAAAGAAAAAATAACAGCAAAAAAGTAGGTTTAATAAGAATCTGTGGAAAATCAATTTCCAAAATAGAAATCTGTAAATCTGCAGCCCGCTTAAAGCAAATAAAGTCAGCTAGCCAGCAAATGGCGCAAATACACATATCTCTCAAGCATTCGCTTTTAGCAACCATCAAAACTGAAATAAATCACGAACAATTAAAAGCTAAAAAAAGCTTAAAATATCGAAACACACGATTTCGTTGCACATAAATAATTGCGATTTTGGTCAAGTCCAACGTTTTGGAGTGTGATGATGTCATTCAAATTATACACGTGTGCTGTGCGCATCTAGCGACTACCAAATTGAAACAAATGGTCAAAGAAATAATCCCCTAATTGTTTGCCACATGTTTGTGTGTCATACACACACACAGTACTATTTAAAAAATGTAACCTATACGGCAATATATTGGTAATTTTTGATATAAATGTGGTAAGATATTTATTTTTAGGGAAACAATGATTCGCAAAACTTAGATTTTTTTGTTGTTGCTATAACCAAGTAAATGCAATCAAAATGACTGCAAGCTACTTTAATATGTTTAATAATAAAACTTCTTATTTTCTTATACGAAGTATAATTAAGTACGCCAAAGTTATAAATTTAAGAATTGAGGTGGTGTTGAATATGTCAATTTATTACTTTATTTCAATAAAATGATGTAGATATTTAATAATTTTATACTCGAATTTATTGGACACTATTAGTAAGAAAATAAGGAGATAATTTCAGCCTAGAGGTATAATACATATAAACAAACAATTGATATCCAAGCTGCGGGCTGCACTATAACAATACCTTGTGGAAAACAACACAAACACGTTTTCTTTTATTACAGTTGCCTGGTTCACGTTCGATCCCATTTTATCCGGTCCAGGTTTACAATACTCCGAAGACAGCACAAGAGTGACAGGAGAAGGCTGGGAATATCGAGTCGCTTTAGGAAGCGTCGGCTTTAGCAGAGGAATCCATTATTGGGAATTTACGGTAGATAAATTCGACGCGGACACAGATCCAGCATTTGGCATAGCTAGAATAGACGTGTGCAGAGATAAAATGCTAGGTATGTACGGAATCTTTCCCACATATTCAGAATCAAGACCCGAAAAAAAGAAAATTCAGAAAATTAAAAATGTTCGTTCCTCTTTACGATTTTATTAAATTATTATTACAAAATAAAAATAAATAGTGAGAAATAAAATGCATAAATTAGAATAGGAATCCAATATTGGAAAGGTTTTATTTTTTATTTTTGAACATATTCTCCGATAAAACAGTGAAATTAGTTTCCGAAACGTCAGATTTATTTAAACTCTGCTATGTCGCACAGTTAAAGGTCCTCGCTAGTGAATCGGAAATGTACTATTGGTTGCATAGCAGATAATTTAATAAGCCATGGATGTCCGAGTACCTATTACACATAGGGAATATATAATAAATATTTGAAATAATAACTCAATATCTAAGCGAATAAAAATTCGTTTATGATCAAATATTTACACATTTGTAACCGTGGGAATGATTTTTACCAGAATAGCATTCACTGTAATGTGGGTTGCCTAATTTCAATTTATTTTATATACATTTAAAACAAAGTAAAGAATAGTTGAACGAAAAATCAGTGCAGAGCGGGGCAGCTTTCTATTCATTTTTTAACGTGAACTAAAGCAACAAATCTACTGCAAAGGATTTTTGAGAAAACTTGTTTTAAATATTTTGACATATTAATTAATTTTCTTTATCAGGTAATTTTTTTCTAAGTTTGATTATTCAGCGGGGTAGATTACTAAATTCTTCATAAGTTGACGATGAAATGTTTTCTCCAAATTTAAAATCAACAAAAATATCTTGCATCAAAATTCTGCTATTTTTCAACTATTCACAGATCCATTATCGAGGAGCCTTAAGTTAACGCGGCATTTGGATTAGTAGAATAAACTGACGCATGCGTAATCTTGGTACAAACTCAAATGCATGACATTTATGTAACCGCATTTCCTTCATGTTCACAAATTAATAACAAAATAAGTTCTTATCAGAACTTATAATTCCGTATCTTCTGAGTATATAGGTAGGTAGAGACTTGGTGCTTGTGTACGTCTGTAGTTAGGTCTGTCAATCTTAGTAAGGTGCAAATCTCAGATATAACTGTGCGCTATGTTTTTTTTTTAAATTACCATAAAGGGCATGTACTACTTTGCAGTTCTATGTCCTGTTTGATTTTAAGAATTAAATAATATGGTTACTTCTCGCCACACTATTTTTTTTTTTTGTTATTGTGATAGCATTACTCTTTTTATTTACAATATGTTTGTGCTTGCCGCAAGTTCAGAAAGAACTTTTTTTTTCATTTTCGTTAAAATTCTTGCCCCCTGCGTTCTTCTGATCCATTTTACAGTGATCATGCAATTAACAAAACGACAATTGTAGCATCATAATTAACTGGATATCGCTTTCAGAAACTCTATGTAATTTAATGGCACAGTTAAACTAACGAACGAGTTAATTAACGCTCAGTTAGAAATTTCTTTCAGAAACCGGCACTAGGAGGCTCTGTTATCCTAGAGTCATTATATCATATGACAGAGCAATTACATCCAATCTGTAAAATATTCAATAACCGCTTTAATTTCTGTTGCAAATATTTTTCTTAGTATCATTTAGGAAACATCTTCTCGTATATATGGATCACAAGTACTGACTAAATCTAAATTTGAAAGTAGTTACAAACTGTTACTAAACATGTACTCGTCGAGTTCAGCATTAAAATTCACTGTTATTATATTACTGTACTAGTTTGTCCTACTGTATTAAAACGACCGAAAAAGATGATTTTCTTGAATTTATAACAGGGTTGTCCAAAAAGATATTACCACTTACATGGTACTACATAATTTTTATTTTTTTTATGCTTATGGACTAAGTATGGCCACGAGAAGTGTTTGGGTCACCCACAGTAGTGACAAAAAAAAGTTCAACAATGATTTTAGAAGGATCGTTCAAGGCGTTTAACTATCCGTCGACTGTATGAGAAATTTGTGCACACAGGGTCTACAACCAATGACTGTAATAATTCTTCACCCCGATCTGGGAATGAAGCCGTATCACATTCGAATGGTATAGGCCCTTTCTGATTCTGATAAAATGGCTCGTGTAGGAGCTACAGAAGTGTTATTAGAAATGACGCACATAGACACTAATGTTGTATTATTTATGTCGGATGAAGTCACATTTCATGTAAGCGGCACCATTAATAAGAACAATTACGTCATTAGAGTGTAGGCAATCCCCATGATCTAAGACAGCAGACTCGATCCTTGCCCGAAAATTAACGTATGATATAGCTTTAGAATATTGGAGTACTTGCTCCATATTTTTTTAATGATCAGAGTGCAGCGGGAGATTCTTTACCTAGATATGTGGCAGAATTTTGTTGGAGACTCCGTATCATAACATCTGGTTACTTTCAGCAAGTTTGTGCACCATCGTATTATTCTTAACGGTTCGACATTGCCTGGATGAAACATTTCGTAGACGCTGGATTGGGAGAGCTGGACCTTTGGCTTGGCTAGCACGGTCACCAGTATTGACTCCATATGATTTCCGGTAGTGGGGAATGGTGAAGGAACGCGTGTATGCTACAAGACCTACTAATATTAATGACCTTAAAGTACGCATAACAAGGGTTGTCCGCTCTATACCTACGGAAATGTGTAAACGAGCTATGGCCTGTATGTTGAAAAGACTTCACACATGTATTGAGAACCAAGGAGTACATGTCGAAGGAGTGCATTAGCGTCATTTGAACTGTGTACATAGTGTGTGTTATTATGTTATTAAAATTAAAGTCAATCCCATGCTAGTGGTAACATCTTCTTGGACAACCTGTATATTAAAATTCTATGTTCTTAAAGTAGATTTTTGGTTTTAATTTAAAGGATTGTCGTACTAAAAAGTTTCTACATGGTGCTTTTACGTTTAAAAATTAAAAAAGAGTTACACTGCTCAAAAAAATTAGGGGAACACTGCTTTCAAAACCTGTAACTTTTTAAATAAGAGGTCAAGGAAAATCAAATTTGGTATACTATAACGACATATATTTATATTTAACTAAAGAAAATTGCAAAAACAATTATACAACTCTTAGTTACTTCTAAGTTACGCTTAAAAGTGTAAATCAATAACGCAAAACAAAATGGAAACAACTGTCATAGTATCGATGAGAGTAGGGTTTTCTGTGGATTGGTGGTCTGCGAAGATAGAAGCTTGTGTCAGTTCTTGTATGGTTAGTGGTGGATTAGGGCGCTTGCGAATTCGTCGGCCAAGCAGATCCCACACGTGTTCAATAAGATTCAGGTTAGGACTTAACGCCGGCCATTCCATGACCTGAATTCCACGTTTTTGTAAAAAATGTCTAGTGATGCCAGTGGTATGTGGCTTTGCATTGTCCAGCATTAGGATGAAATTTGGACCGGCGCCATATGTAACAAGCAGCACATGGTCCTCCAAGACATCTTCGATGTAATTCATTGCATTTAGTCTATTATGAACCAAACCATCACAGATCCAAAACCAAATCTATCCACTTTCTGTATAGTAGCGGCTGAGTAGCGTTCACAAGGACGTCTATATACACGTACTCGACCGTCGCAACAATTTGCGAAATCTGGACTCGCCTGTAAACAGTACAGGCGTCTAGTGATGAAGTTGCCAATCTCTGTGATCCATAGCAAACCTCATTCGCGCTGCTTTGTGATGCTGCGTAATGCGTGGTGCGCGGACAAGTCTTCTTGGTTTCAAATTCGCTTCTTTTAATTTGTTTCTGACAGTTTGATCAGAAATGTCTATTCCATGTGCTCGTCTTAGGTCGTTTAGGAGGTCTCTTGCTGTAGCAGTACGCTTACGTAGAGAGGAAATGACAAGAAATCGCTCTTGATTTTGAATAGTTTTTCGATTTCGACCTTGTCCAGCTCTTCTGACATATTGGCCAGTCTACCGAAACCGATTCCATATACGCTGAATAACAGAAGAGGAAATTCCAAGGTCCCTGCTAACATGTTGAATAGAGTCGTGCTGAATAAGGGCGACTGTACGAGCAACATGCACATCACTAACATGCCTTATTTTACTTTTAATCAACGAAGATTGACAACTAAATTCATCTGTCATCTTTAGTAGGCTTTCATATGTCAATTCAAAGCATACTCGAGTTTTTTTCCATTTTGTTTTGCTTTATTAATTTACATTTTTAAGTTTAACTTAAAAGTAACTTAGAGTTGTAAAATTGTTTTAATATTTTTTTAAAGTTAAATATATGCCGTTGAAACATACCAAATTTGATTTGCCTAGAACAATTATTTAAAAAGTTACAGGTTTTTAAAAAAGTGTTTCCCTAACTTTTTTTGAGCAATGTATTATGAAAATAATGTCATATTTAATGCAAATCCTGATTCAAACTTTAATATTTTGTTTTATACAAGAAGTAGGTATAAACAAGTATTAAACAACATTTCAATCTTCTCGTTATTGTCCGACATAATGTCTCTATTTTCATTTTCTGGGCATAACACAGATATTAGCATTTCTTTCAAAACGACTCCATATCGCTTTTTATCTGTAAAATTCGCTTTTAGAAAATACATCTTAACATAGAGAATTAATCTACTACCACATACACAAACAGCTAGATAGGAATTACTACAGACAGATAATAGTGAACGCATAAAATGGTTAAAATGATAATTTAATGCATGTGTAAAAACCCCATACGTCAGAATTGTTTTGTCACTTTGACAGCGATAAAAGTTTACTTTCACTTTTATATCGGCAAAAAAGTTGTTTACCTTTGTTGGCCTGACAACAACTTGTGTTTTCTCGTTATGTCATAAAATCAACGAATTCACTGTCAAAATGAAATGTGCAATGTCGATGCAACCCTAAGATTTGCGTACTATCTTTGGTTGACCCGACTTCAATTTGCTTACTTTATCATCATAGTATTCGTTGTGAAGTGTTATTATGACAAAATTTGCAAACTCATTGTAAGTACCTAATCTTCACAAAATGTATAAGAACTGTGTTTCTAATAACTGTATTTTTAAATAGTATGACATTTTTCAGTAATTGTTTACACATTTAGTAAATTATCTTACCGAATTACATTCGAGCTTCCTTTTTATTTCCGAATAAATTTTCCATTTTTAAACTTAAATTTAGTTTCTAAATGGTAACTGAACTCAACAAATTGCCTCTTCGATAAAAGTTTTGAAAAAATATTTTTGTGAAAGCGTTTTCTTGCCACTATCATTTCTAGCAGGCTTTGTTTAAAAAAATAAATAGCTAAAGCTCCTCGAGGCTATGACTAAATTAGCTTTGGTAGAAACCATTAAAGCACAAATAACTCAACAAATTAACAAAAATTATCAGTAATTATCAAAGGAATTGTTCAAAGTGTTTTCATTCGACTGCTAGACAATGTCCCAAGCGATCTTGAAAATTTCTTCGAGTGTTTTGTAAAGTTTGCACTGTAATGGAATTATTAGCTTCAGTTATTCTTGTCCTTAGTTTCTCTACAGCTTCTGGTTGACCTCTTATGAGGTCGTAAACTTGTGTTCCTAAATGCCCCCATAAGAAAAAATCGAGTGGTGTTACGTCAGGACTTCAGGAAATGTTTCGTTTAAAAACTCTTTGACGATGGCAGCAGAATGGGCTGGTGCTCCATCCTGTTGAAATATTATTACTCCGTAGCATCTCAAAGCATCCACCTGCGGGCCTACCTCCAAGATCTAAGTATTTATGCTGATTCAATTTCCGTCAATAAAAAATGGCCCTACTAAGTGATTTTCTAAAATTCCAACCCACACGATATTGCGTATGTGTTTCTTGTGTTCTGTAGGGATTTTTCTTACCCAAACCTGTCTGTTTTGTTTGTTAACTTTGCCATTTAATGTGAACGAACTCTCATCAGAAAATAGAATGTTATTTAAAATATTTCGATTTTCATTAATTTTTTCCATCCAGAATTCACAGAATTCCATTCTTGGAAAGTAATCACGGGGCAATAGTTTCTACACATTTTTGATTTTGTACGACTTGAACTTTTCCATTTTCAAGGCTTTAAAGCAGCTGCTTCTTGAAGCGTGAAATTCTTCTGCCAGAGAAGTAAGTGTGGTGGTGTCTTCTTCTTCAACCACCACACAGATATTCATTCTTCAATCTTGTGTAACAACATACGAGTTTCTTTTCGGTTTTTTGTGCTCATGATGTAAGCAACCCGTGGCACGAAAAGCATTGTAATATTTGAGTATTATAGTTTTACTCGGAATAGGGTGATCGGGATATGCAGCAGCAAAATTCTGGCTGATTTCTCTACTGGGCTTACAATTACAAGTTCAACACGTTCCTTAGTTGTGAAAACAGACATTTTTAAACAATTGTTCACAATAACCGGGTATTTGGCAGAATTTGTGAATAAAATGACATTTGTAAATTTTTGTTCTGACCTTGCCTACTAAGTTTTTTTGTCAAATTATGTATGTTCATTACTTTCAAGTTAAGAGTAAAATTAGTCAAATAAAACTGCTTGTGGTTGTTCAAACAGTATGCATTCTGTAGTCTTATTGCTGATTTATTACTAAAAGGAAAATTAGCATCAAATCTACAGCGCATCATAAGTTAACAGGGGGTATAATTTATACCATGCAATTTCCTATGGCAACAGTTAAAAAAAACGCACGCTACAGGGAGCCATACTTTTTTAGTAAAGTCACTTAAGCCTGGCGTCCACTGTATGCGAGGCTGTGCTAAGCGGTGCTGGGCGGTGGCTTGCGGAGCCAGCATGTGTTTTCGACCATGTATGTTTTAAATAGGCAACCGTCCACTTGTGCTATACTGTGCGGTGTAGAGAAGCGGTGTCTTGCTGAGCCAGCTTCACTTCGCACCGTGACCGATTTTAACCGAGCTGTGTACGGTGTTGTACTTTGTATACAGTGTGCTTGCCGGCGACCTGCGTATAGGGCTTACTGTGAGATAAAACGACGACACCGAGAGTTTGTATGAGTTAGTACGAGAAAGCAATATACAAACCGCTATTTGGTCGAGTGTAGTGTTGGAAAAGTCGGGATTCGAGTACATTTACGCTGAGGCTAGAACGGGCTAGACTGACTCCCCGTTTAAGCAGGGCAACAAGGATAGATAGCAGCTGTACTGCAGTTTGTATATTGCTTTCTCGTACTAACTTATACAAACTCTCGGTGTCGTCGTTTTATCTTACAGTAAGCCCTATACGCAGGTAGCCTGCAAGCACATGGTATATACAGCAAAATGGAAGAATTTATTGAAGTTATTAGGAAGCATTTTGTTTTGTGGAAAACGGATGAAAAAGATTACAAGAACCAGGAAAAAAGAAGACATTATATGGGAAGATAGCGCGAACAAATTGAAGTACTTTTATTTTCTTGTCAAAAATGTAAATTATAGGTTAGTTTTAATTTACAACCTCTAGCAAAATTAAGCAAAACATAGTTGTTATAAGATAATTTAGGCATTCATTGTAAAATTAAAATTACTATTATCTGAAAAACGTACATACAATATACTAACATTGTTATGGTTGTTTTGATTTAAGGAAAATAATGTTTTTAAAGTGTTTATTAAAATAAAATTTAATGGTTTCTAAAACAATGAACATTTAATTTTTTGATACTGCATTAATGCACAATTGCATTATTTTGCCAGAGAACTCTCCCCACATCAGAGATAAAGTAATTCTCAAATTTATTACGATCTTCGAACGTTTCGATATCAAAGCGTATCAACTCATGAATTTCTAAAAATTGCTCCTTTGTTACTCTAAAATATTTCCTAAAATCTTCGTCGCTCAAAGAGGGTATTAAAGTGTTGTATTCGCCAAATATATTTCTGTCTAATATATGACTTGCAATCCAAAATCTGTATTTTCTTTTATTAACTATATTGTTTAAAATAAAATTACACTCAAATCCATCAAATTATGCTCTATTTCTACACTTGAAAGCATCGCATGTCAGAATAAATTCGCTTGCAAATACACAGTAGCAATGGCCAGTCCCGCCACGGCTTCAAAGAAACTCGCACGGCACAGCACATTACAGCACAGCACAGCCTCGTATGCAGTGGACGCCAGGCTTTATTTTGGACAACTCTATAATTTGGCAATGCGTAGATCAAACTGCGAAAAAAATGAAGAGACGATCAATATGGAAAACCTACTTGATGCTTGCTAAAATTACTAAAAAGAGATTATTTCAAATGACACATGTTTCATTACAGTTGTCATTCTTAATAATAATATTGAATTTTGAGCCCAGGTTTATAGATTTATTTTCTTATTCTCATATAAGAGCATGTTTTGAATATCTTATAACTAACACTCCTACAGGGGAAAGATCCGAGAAGCCTATGGTCGAGATACACAGATTATTTTGGCCCTTTTCCCAAAAGCAAAACAAGAAAGATGTGTCTGTTAGTTATAGTGGGTGTCTACAGGCCCTTAATAACATTATTTGCTTCCAGGAGTACTGCTTCTTCAGAAACGTCAAAATAATCAGTCTTATTCATAGAACAGTTCGATGCTCCAAAAATTTTACCGGACATGTGACATAGAACACAAACTTATTACTGCGCGTTATTTGCAGGCAAATAGTATTGTTGATATTAAAGTGAATAGTATACTGTCCGTGAAATACAAGGAATGTGATAAAAAACGCTGTGGCTAGAGGCACGCGAGCGTGCCGATTAATTTGGAATTATAGGCACGTGGCTGACGTCACTGCTGTTATGACATTATCATTTAACGTGCGCCTAAATTTGAAAGTAGAGGTACGTCAAATCATCAGTTTATTCTGCGCCAATCTGTAAGTTATGCGAATAATTAATTAATAATTCCTTTTAAGGAAATAAATGACAATTAGAGTCAAAATAAGTCTTTTTATTACAAAATTCAAAATATCAAAATAACAAAACTCCTACTAAGGATAAATAAAATATTATTAGAAAGTGTTAGTATAACTTTCCGTATCAAACGATGATTTCCTTATATCGTGTAGTTGATTGTTTAAAATAAATGTGAGAATGTCTTGCTTTTACTCTTTTTATTGCGTTTATTAAGATTTATTACTGTCGTAGAATTATATCCCTTGGGTCGCCCCTTTTCTTAATTTTTGAGGGCAACACTATTGAATTTAATAAATCAGTTTCAATATTTTCATTATTATTACACAGGTTTCCCTGGAAAAGGTTCCTTTATAACTCCACGTTCTGTTAAAGCTTTATCTCCCATAAAGCAAATTACTTTGTTAGTGTCATTTTGGTTTTTAAATAATTCAAAAATCGAGTGTATGATTCACGATCTTCCACAGCTATTAATTATACAGAAACAATTTCTGACTGGCCATTCGAATCCGCTACCAAAAATAAAAAAAAGAGTGCAGCCGAAGTTAAGCAGTTTGTAAGTGCCGTCAATACTAACAAATTCAGGCCACGCTTTCATTGAATTTCTCATACTTTCTATAGAGAATTGTAATGCTTTGAAGTTCTTTTCCTCGTCGCAAGGTATATGAACATCGCAATCTGTTGAGAAAAATATTTTTTAGGATTATATAGATACAGTAACATTTAACTTATTACGGTATTTGGATTCCAATAATTTTACAGTTTCTTCCAAATGATTTTTCCCAGTTTTTAGTTTGTAGTGAATATTATGAAGATCTTTTAATGTTGTCTTTTTACCAGTTTCTAGACGGATTTTATTCTGTACCTTCTTCTTATTTGCGTCCAAACATAAATAATCTTGCACATTTCCAAGGTATGTTTCATTTAATATACGATTTTGAGGTAAATGGTCAAAAACTTTCTAGAAAATAAAACTATATTTTAATTTTATGTTTATACATAAACTACGTATTTGCTTACATTCGAAAGTTCTTGTTATAATATAGTCTAAATTACAACTATATACTTTTAAATATTGGCCTCCTGGACAAATACGCAGTTTGAAATTCGCATTACATCCTAAGCGTTACGTGCTGAAAATTGTTACATAAGTCAAAACAATTTTATCGGTTATTTAAAAGCTGTTGTAACCTAGTCTGTCGTAATCCATTTCCTCTTTTAGGACGTTCTTTACCATGGATACATGCATATTCAAGTTCATAAAATTCTAGTTAAGACTTCAACGGTCTTTGTAAGAGAGGACTTTTTTGTACGACTTCTTTTTTTATAAAATTTTTGTTTTTTGTCTTGTTCATAGATTTCTAAATATTTCTTTTGTTCATTATAGGAACCAAACTGGAGACCAAGGCTTAATTCTTTTTTTCATTAATAGTCTCATTTCTGCCATTACTACTATTATTCATGATAACTGTAGCCATATTGTTATCTAAGAAAGTGAGACATAAGATACCTTACGAAGTACCTACTGTTTATGACATAAATCCAGTCAGGATAAATTATTTCCTAACCTCAATTTCTCAAGGATTGGTTTTGTATTATGCATTACGTGTGCATAATACAAAATCAGAGTACGCCCAGATTAGTGATTTAACTATTATTAAATAGAAATTATTATTATAAAATACAGCGTTTACCTGCGGTTTATATCGTTATAAACTGCAGTAATCCACTAACACCAACAAAAATCCGCACCACAAACTAGAACATGCATATTTTTCCCGTGCCTCTAATTTCAGTTTTCATCGCACGTTAAATGATATCGTCATAACAGCAGTGACGTCAGCTACGTGCCTATTATTCCAAACTAAGCGGCACGCTCGCGTGCCCCTAGCCATAGCGGATAAAAAAACCTTGAAGTACAAAGGACCATATGTAGTTCTAGCTAGCTTACCTGGAGAAACTTACCGAATAGAGACACTTATTGGAAAAGTTTCCGGAAGAGGCTATATTTCTGCAGCAAATTTTTCTCAATAAAACATGTATAAGCATCATACCGATGTCGTTGTTACCACGAGGGAAAGCAAGGAACCGAGCGAAGCCGAAAGCATGGTTAAAGCAAAAATCAGATAGACACGACAGAACCGATACCCACAGTGATCAAGCCGAGCCAGAGTACCTAGGTTCATCCGAAATCGGGTTGAAGAAATGCACTGACGCGCGACGGCCGACTCTCAACCAAGATCCAAGAAGCTACGAACATAACAAATTGTTTGAGCCAAACAAATGTCAGAAAAGGCCAAATGTTATAGTTTTATTGATATCTTTACAGGGATGAGTCACTTGATTGTTGTTAGTAATGGAAAGAAGGAAGGGGGTTGTTGTTAAAAATAAAAAGGGTTAAGTTAGTTATAGTATCTTGACTTGGAAATAATATGAATAAATATTTAAAATCCGGACTGTCTTGTTTCATAAAAACACTAGAATAATAACGAGCCGTCAACACATCATATATACTTTTAATATAAAAAAACAAAATATTGTAACGAAAACAAGTCCACTAAAAAAAAAATACAGAAGTAAACATTGGCGCGACGCACCGTAAATAAGTTATGAATCATCCACACACATATATATGCGAACCGACGGAAAGACGGGAATTTCTCTGGAAGGCTCCCGGGCTATCGAGATGTCGATAGAATCTTCTCGTATACACTCTGTTCGTAAATGATTGAGATGAGAACCATAGGCAACCAAATATACAGATTGGTAGCTTCCAATAAAAAAAAACCCTAAATATGATTATACTGTCAAATATTTGTTTGGATTAAAAAGCGGGTAATCTAGATAAAAAGTTTATTAAAAATGGGACACAAGTATAATAATTATAATATTCACAATAAAAAATAGCACATTCACATTAAATGTTGAAAGGGATGTCCCACATTTTGTATGTTAATCCTTGTTTTCATATTTTCGAACACTCTTTGTAGCTCTTATACCGTAATTTGTTGTCTAATTGCTTCTTGAAATTCCTCCAAATTATGGAGCCTGTTCTTAAAAACACTATTTTTTAGTCGACCAAACAAATAAAAATCAAGCGGTGTAAGATCAGGGGATCTCGGAGGCCATAGGCCTTGACTAATGAGCCTATTATTATAAAATTCCTGAAGAAGTTATTGTTTCTCTTGCTGTATGTGCTGGTGCATTAACTTGTTGGAAGTAACCATTGTTTAATTCATCATCACGAACTTGTGTTAAAAATTCTTGTAAAATATTACGCCTGTATCTTTCTGCTGTAACAGTTTCATGAAAAAATGCAGGTCCTATTATTCGTCTTCGAGAAATAGCAACCCACACTTCTACTTTCTGTGGGTGTAACATTACAATTACAATAAATAAACATATTATAGTAAATGCTTAATACCTTCTCAGCTGATAGTTTTCTTAATGATTTTTTCAACTAATTGTCATACGTTGCTCAATATCATCCATTACTGGTTGTGTTAATTCTGTTGGTCTTCCAGAAGTCTTCCCCTTACAAATGCAATTTTTTTCTTGAAATCACTTAATAATATTGTTTTTATGATTCACAAAATTATGACGATTAAAATCTATATCGGGAAACTGCTGTCTAGATTGATGAATACAAGATGCCCAAGATCCATCTGGATTTTGAGTTCCACTACGATAGTGGGCCATTAAAATGAAGGCATCTTCCTCAGAAGTGAAGACCATTTTAAAACTAAAAAGTAAACGTATAATGTTGTTGAAACATGATGTATACATTACCTTATTATATTACCTGGTCGAATTACAATAAAGTTATAGCTCTACAGGTTCTCAAATTACGCAATATATCAAGAAGAAACGGATTCGGATCAAAATATAAAGTTTAACAGAAAATGAACACAATAGATATAAGCCATATGACATAAAGGTAGGGCAATTTATTTTTTTACCAACTTAAATTTTAAATTTTGGGCGGTTAATTTGAATTTCATCTCAGGCATTTACGAACGCACTGTACTTGTAGGCCTTTTACGAGGCAATATAAGAACAGCTGGTGCCTTAAATTTTAAATTTTGGGCGGTTAATTTGAATTTCATCTCAGGCATTTACGAACGCACTGTACTTGTAGGCCTTTTACGAGGCAATATAAGAACAGCTGGTGCCACACGCGGAAGCGAGTAAAATATACGCCATCACGCATATCTGTCGACTGATGGTTAAACCAGAGGCCCTGAGAAGAAAGGCGAGTCAAGGCCAATGCCACCGATGCCAGCTCTTCGGGCACTCCCAGGCGACCTGCAGAGCTTATTTCAAGTGTGTCAAGTGCGGTCAAAATCACTCCACCAAGGAATGCACGAAAACTATCAACACTCCAGCCACATGCGCGAACTGGGAGGCGACCACACCGCCTCCTATCGAGGATGCACCTTCGCGCCAAAACCCAAAATAAGTCAGCAATCATCTATTCCACAACAAGACCAAACTCCTCAGAGAAGTTACATACCAGTTACTCAGAATATGAGCTATGCAAGTGCAGCCTCGCCCAACAACTTCAACAATCAAAATTCCAACCAGGGGAAAATAAATCAAGTCACCTCAGCCCTCAGCAACATGCTAATCGTCTTAGAACAATCCAATCCATCAATAGAAGGGATGAAAACTTTCATCAAAACCACACAAGCCATACTTTCAGTTTTCAATTAATCACCCTTAATGTACACAAAAATTAAAGTAAAATCTATCCATATTATTGCTTGGAATTGCAATGGCCTAGCTCAGAGGAAAAACGAGCTGGAAATATACCTTGAAGACACCCAGGCGGACGTGGCACTCCTCAGTGAAACTCACCTCCTCCCGGCGCAAAATCCGAAAATCAGAAACTTTCAAATTTATCGAAGAGATCGACCAACCCCCGGCGGCGGGACGGCAATACTGGTGAAGAAAAACATTGAACATACAGCACTTCCGATCCCAGCGACGACAAATCTAGAATCAAACGGTGTAATAATTCACACAACCAGGGGCGACATTCATCTCCATTCCGCATACCTCCCCCCTAAGAAAGAACTGCTAACTACAGATATTGACAAAATATTATCAAACAACAAGAAAAACATTTTGGCAGGCGACCTCAACGCCAAACATCCAGATTGGGGATGCAACTACGCCAATGCACACGGCAGAACTCTCCAATCATATCATGAAAGATCCAACTACAACTTTAACATAATCTCTCCCTACTCACCCACCCACTTCTTCCCCAATTCCCGTCCGGACATACTAGACATATCTATTTCAAACAACATCTCAGAACCGATCCACATTCACACCGAATCAGCCCTCAGCTCCGATCATAATCCTATTATCCTCCATTGGGGCAACGACCAGAACGAATTTAACACCACCACAAAGCACACAGACTGGGACACATACAAAAAGACACTGGCAAACTCCATACCATCAATCCCCACGATAAAAACAGAAGATCAGATGGAAGACGCTATTCACACCCTCCAAACCAAAATTCATGAGGCAGTCAATACAGCCACGGTCACAATGACCAGGAAACACAAAACACATAAATTACCAACGCATATCAGGCAGCTTATCAAACACAAAAACCAAATCATAAAACGGTACCAACAAACACTAGACCCACAAATAAAAACTCTCCTAAATAGGGTGCAATCGGAAGTCAAAGAGGCGGTAAGAGCTCATAAAGAGAAAACCTGGCAAAACACACTAGAAAATCTAGACAATGATCCCAAAGACTTATGGAAAATCACACGCGCACTTAAGGGAAAGGACCCGGAAATTCCTCCACTAAAAATAAACGATAACATCTTCATCACAAAGGAAGATAAAGCTGAAATCCTGGCTGACCAGATCGAACTTCAATGCGCTCCGAATTGGGAAAACGCGAACATGCAACACGTTGCTCACGTACACAGAACGGTCAAACGAAACCTTAGCCAATCCAAGATCCCAACAACCGACTTCGTTTCACCCAAAGAGGTCAATACAATAATCAAGAATCTCAAACCAAAAAAAGCTCCAGGACCCGACCAGATCTCCAACAAAATGCTACAGAACATGCCTTTTAAAGCAATAATGTTTTTACTGGCAATCATCAATTCCATCCTCAAAATTCAAATATATCCCAATTCATGGAAGACAGCAACCATGATTATGATCCCAAATCCTAGCAAGGATCACACGCATCCAGGGAATTTCAGACCAATAAGCCTACTATCAGCCCTCAGCAAAATCGCGGACAAGGCAATCCTGTCCAGAATCACAAAATTCTCTTCAGATAATGACATAATACCAGCAAAGCAACACGGTTTCAGAAAAAGTCATTCTACAACAACCCAACTTGCAAGAGTCACAGAACACATACATGACGCATTTTTCAAAAACGAAACAACTACAGCAGTATTCTTGTACATAGCCAAAGCGTTCGACAGGGTGTGGCGCCAAGCACTCATCTATAAAATGATTTCCAAAAATTACCCCCGTCACCTGATAAACATCATATCTTCATACTTATATCGTAGGTCGTTCTCGAGCAAACTCCAAAATGTTCAATCAACCACCAGATTTATCTCCGCAGGAGTCCCTCAAGGCTCAGCCCTCTCCCCGCATCTTTACGCCATCTCCACCGCTGATATACCAAAAACTGAAAATACTCTTCTAGCTACCTACGCCAATGATACCGCCATACTCGCAAAATCCATAAATCCTACAAAAGCCCTATACACTCTACAACTCGCAACGAACAAAATCACCGCTTGGTGCCACACCTGGAGAATCGCCATCAACGGCGAAAAATCACAGGCCATAGTCTTCCGACGGAAAGTCAAACCCTTAACAGGTCACCTTTCCATAGATCACCAAGAAGTCCCCTGGACTCCACAAGTGAAATATCTCGGGGTAACACTTGACCGAAGATTAACGTATTCCAACCACGTAAGAAACACATGCAAAAAGACTAAAATAGCCCGCGGAAGACTATGGCCCCTTCTGGGAGCAGCTAGCTCACTCTCCAGCAAACTGAAGCACAGAATATACACACAAATACTACGACCAATGCTTACATACGCTGCACCAATATGGTTATACGCCGCACCGACACATATACAAGCCATACAAGTCATCCAGAACACAACCCTTAGAATGGTCCTCAGAGCTCCCTGGTTCGTAAGAAATACCCGATTGCACAGGGATACGCATACCCAATCAATAGAAGAATTTATCACACAAATTACATCGGACTTCTACGAGAAAATGGATAACAACCCAGATCTAAAACTGTCAGCCGAAATGGTATACGATCCGCAGGACTACCTGCCGCACAAACGCCCTCGCCTCGCCTCGCTTCACCCTCACAATAATCCTCCTTAGAGCTCAGCCCCCAAGAATCTAAGTCACGATCTAACCGTAGACAGATTAATAGTAAAAGGCCAAAGGCCTAACTAAAGGAACAATAAGAAGAAGAAGAAGAAGGGACGATTCATTCATTCATTCAGTAGTCGCGCGGTATTTACTGAACAGTTTAAATAAATATAAGCGGTACAGTTTTATTACATAAATATTACAAACATAAATAGTAGTGTAGAAATAAATACATGTGTTAATTTATTCGTAGTAGTATTAAGTGTGTAAATATACAGACAGTTTTAAAACATTTGCACGAGTTGTTTATTTCGAACCCGAAAACGCTACAATATGCTATCCTACAGCATTCAGTGCTTACCCAACTCTGTTCAGTTTGATAACTAATAATTTTGCATATTTCTTGTTTAGGAAAAGATGACAAAGGATGGGCAATGTATATAGATCGACAACGTTCGTGGTTCCAGCATGCTGGTGGTCATGAGCAACGAGTTGAGGGAGGTATAACCGCTGGCGGTACGGTTGGCGTACTTCTGGACCTTAACAGGCATACTTTAGCTTTCTACGTGAACGAGGAACCACAAGGCTCCATAGCTTTCCGTGATCTATATGGTGTATTCTACCCAGCAGTAAGCATCAATAGAGGCGTTAGTGTAACATTACATACAGCTCTAGATCCTCCTTCAGATATTGACGATACGTAAATTGAACAAAGCATGCCAATATGGTAAATACCAATAACTAGGTGTCATCCACATAAAAGGAAAAGCCACTGAAAATGCCCTTAATTTTAATTTTATTGTTGTTCTGAATGTGACAACATTAAATAAAAATAGAATGATCTTTCACGTTGTAATGAAGAAGTACGCGAGAGGTATATACTTACATAAATGTTTTTTGTTTCAAGTTTAATATAAGGAATACAGTGTCTCCAAATAAGTATGTTGTTTACTTTAACATCCATAGTTCCATTCCAAAATATATGGAATCCTAAAAAATATATGTAATGCCCAAACATAAACATATCTATTTTGACGAATTTAAAGGATAATAAATAATAAATTAGGTTATTGTTTAAAAGAGAAATATTTTTATTTCATTAATTAAAAGATTCGATTAATGTAAAACAATTTTTATTTGTTTTATAGAAATTCTTTATCACATTTGTATTGAAAGAATATGTTTATTATTTTAATATTCATTTATCGGACGGGGTTTTTGTACTAATTTTCTCATACAAATCATAATTGTCAATTTTATTTCTTATTTTAAAGTCACAATAAAACAGCTCAGACCTACTGACTATCAAAGAAAGTTGTGTGCCTATCTGCTTTAAACGATACTTGATATGACTACCTATTATAATATGTATCAACAAATAAACTTCCATTCCTTTGTAAATTTCATTAAAATCTAGAATGAACACGTGTACCCTTCTTTGTAGAATTATTATCATCTATTTAAATTTCAGAAATTACGAAAGCCCCGTTAAAAATTGTACAAAGACGTACCATTATTACAAATCTACTTAGAAATATGTGATTTTCATCATTAATTTTGATACGTTTTCTTTACACAAGTATAACTTATATGCACTAAAGACTGATGAGGTTTTTCAAATGACATGAAATGAATTGAATTGATTGTTACACTATGAACCATTTTTATCCATTTGTACATAATTTAGAATATATATTACTATTAATATCATGATTGTCGGTTTATACTATTATAATTATTTTATGTATTCATTAAATTTAAGCTTGAAATTTGAATTGATTTTGCAAATTTTCTAGTCCTACTCTGACCGAATAAAAAAAAAATTAAAAATAGATTTTAAAACGGAATTTAAGTAATAATAATTATAACGTTCTTTATTCCTGTCTGTTAAAATCTAAATTAATATAATGTTATTCAATGTATTGTACATTTCATAACTGCCATGTAATACTTAGGTTTAGTGTATTTTGACGGTAATTCACATATGATTAGCTACATATTGTTGGTACTTGCAATTAAGTAAGGGGATCTTAAAATTTAATATATTTAAAACTATATGTCACTTGTATATAAAATTTGTATAATAAACCCATAAATTATAGAGATTATCTTGTTTTATTTTTATAATTATTACAGTAAATTTACAATTATTTGAATACTACCCTGGAAATTTAAACTTCCAAAAATGTTGTACATGAGCAACCAGTTATACACTAATCGTGTAATTTGGGTTGCCTAACTTAGTACACATCTTTACTATAACATCTTCTCCTCTTCCTGTTCTCCTGATACTACATTCAATTTTTACAAAAAATGTCGTTTAAAAGGGATATACATGCAACAAATTACATACTTGTAATTTGAGTTGCCTAATTTAGTACACTTGCTCCTAATATCTTCCTGCAATTCTGCTTTCCTGATACCTCATTACAAATTTCAATTTATGCAGAAAATTTCCCTCAAAAAGATTTATCAGAAACAAATTGCGCATTAATAATGTGATTTGGATTGCCTAGCTCAGTACACGTCTTGCTCCTAATACCCTCTCCCGTTTCTGTACTCCGGATACGACATTGAAGATTTTAACTTTTACAGAAAGTTTTGTTTAAAAATAGTATCTAGGCAACCAAGTACACACCACAATGTGATTTTGGCTGTCTAGCTTTGAGCGCCTGTTGTTCCTACCCCCTTACGTTTCTGTTCTATTGATACTACAATGACATTTTTAACTTTCGTAGAACATTTCTTTTAAAAAGGATATATAGTCAACCAATTCACACACTAGTAGTGATTTCGGTGGCCTAATTTTTGTGCATCTCTTCCTCCTAATATTCCCTCCAGTGCTTGTTCTCCTGATACAACATTGAAAATTTTAAGTTTTGCATATGTAACATAGTGTATCTAGTGTCTAATACCACAGAGAAAAAACAGAGAGCTTAGGAGATAGGCTTTAATGTAGCCCGCCAGTTTTAGTTCATTTAAGGGAAATAGAAGACACTACGATTTAGAATTTAATATTATTTTATATTTGAACCACATGTCTGCGGGGGAAAATGAAATTATGATTTGCTATAAATTACATTTTAAGTTTAACTAATCGACACCAGATGACGATATTGGGGAAGTTAAAAATGGTGGGTTTATGCAGCGTAAATTAGTTCTAACTTAGTATTAGTCTTAAGAAAGTTCGATCATTGAGTATACGTGTTAGCGTTCAGTCAGCTGATCTTATGGTGGTAAGCTTCTTAGGACCGCGTTAGGACACACAGGTTTAGATCTTGGCTACCGAGGTTTTAACTCTTGAGACTAAGTTAAAACCTCGGTAGCCAATATCTAAACCTTATGAAGTAATACGTACACCGATACGTACCATTCACGCAGCGTAATTTGAAAATTTAATATCTGTATAACGTGTACTTTTAAGGTTAAGACTAATTCTTAGGACTAATATTAATACTAAGTTAAGGAACGCTGCACAAACCCACCATAAGATCTATTTTCTATTTTTAATATTGAAAAAGATTAGAAATAATCTTGTTATTCATCTCATCCCAAACATATTTAGCATTGAGTTGACGACAAAAAACCTATTCACTTACGAACGACAAAAAAGCATATACCGCATGTGTCAAATATCATTAGCTATAGGGATTCAATGTTTACGTGCGATTTATACGTATACAAGTAATACGTGGCAACGTGGCACCACTACTGACCGTCACCAATCCCGGCAACAATCGACATCACAACGATTTTCTCCGATCTTCCCACTTCTCCCCACCAGATTTTACATTCAATGTTTAGCTGCGAAAACGTTGCGATCTAGTCTGCAATAAAAGCCATCTTATTACTGGAACGGGAAACATCAAATGGCCGCCGCGATCTCCCGATCTAGTAGTTTATTATTATTTTCAGAATCCTTTTTTATTTACCTTATTAGGGTTATTTTTTAATTTTATTAGAATTGCGCTTTTGTTTGTGTCATGCAGCGTGAACGCAGCTTAATAATTCTCTGCGTTTACTGAAAGGAAAAAGAAAAACAAATCCAACAACTCGTAAATATTATTTCTGAACGCATTACAAACACCCAAGTCAGTGGTCCAATAGTTACTGCTAACTTGTATTTTCGAGCATGTATCGGTCGCGCTGGCATTGGAGAGGAAAGTAGGGGTGCCACGTTGTCACGTATTGCATGAATTGATCGCCTATGGCTAATGAAAATTGACACATGCTGTATGTAAACACTTAGAAATTCTTCAATTTCACGTTATAGAAATTCAAACATTATTTTGGATTTTCAGAGGGAGCTTTTATATTAAGAAAATGAATCAAAGAGTATGTTTATCTACCATCATGATCCTAGTTCAAAACACTTCTGCAGTAAGTAAAGCTATACGAAAAGTATAACAAGTATATTTGGGTACATTTGTTTACGCATGCTGTTAAATTTTATGTTCACCTTAGGCACGGATTAATCATTTTTTAAAACAATAAAGTTATTAGGTTACCTATTTAGCAGATTATTTAACAAATAAAAAGTATATACAACATATTTTAGAACAACTTTTGAATACAATTTTTTTTTAATTTAGACCTTTAGTACGTATTAGACAGTGTATTGTGCCCACACCAATTTTTTTCGTTAGTTAACGGTGCAATAAATCTAACGCAGTTCAAGTTGACACTCAGCTAAGGTTTGAAGTAGGAGTTTACTTCAGTGAAAAAATCGAATTTTGACAATATTTTGTCAACTACTAAGTTTAAACAAATGTATAAAGAATTGAAATGTACTGAAAATTGAATTTGAGAAAAATTGTATTAAAAAAGTTTTTCGAAATTTCTACCGAATGTAGGTCTTTCACTCTTATCGAAAATAATTTTTTTGCAAATATCTCGCAAGTCATGCTTTCTAGGCAGGTACATTTCAGTATAAAAGCATTTAAAACATAATTTTCAATATCTTTTGTATAAAAAAAAAAATTCGGACCAAAAGTAACACTTTTACTCTTATCGAATAGCGATTTTTTGCAAATATGTTGTAAATTATGCATTTTGTATATATTTGTCAAGAGTACAACATTATTTAGAGCTGGATTGGAAATATTTTTTGTATAAGTGAAATTCAAAATTCGGACCGGAAATAACACTTTTACCATTAGCGAGAAGCACTTTCTTTCGAATATCTCGCAACGAATGCATTCAATAGAGATTCACTAAAAGATTACAAGGGTTTCAAATAATTTTTGTATAAAAAGAATTCTTAAAAATTTAGAACAATTTTGTATAATTTGAAACGCTCATACGTATAAGAAAGTCGTGTGTTGGCCACACCTCATTTTTTAGGACTAAAATGCTTCCACTATAAACTATGTTAATAGATTTTTTACGTTTCTTATGGTGATTAGTAGTGTTCGGCTCAGAGATACACTGGCAGAATTTACATGTTATAAATTCTGCCAAAGTACCCCTGACTGCCGGTCCTTAGCGATAACAATAAAAGAACTAAATTATTTACTCATTTATCATATCATTTTTAATTATGTATATTTTATAACTATATAAAATATTGTTAGTAACATGATAAGTGATATCTCAGCATTACTAGATTTTAGATATGAGCAGTGAAGTGAAGACATTATTATAGGTATTCATCTGTTATATAAAGAGAAACAATATATAGGTAACTACATATATTGAGGATTAACTATCTGTGTAAATAGGGTAGATTTATTATATTCGGTCCATTATTTTATATTAAGAAAAATGAGGACTGTTTTGCTAATCAAGTACTTTTTTATAGAAATAACATCTATGTTTAAACTATGTTATAATTCGAAATACATTTAGACACGTATATGTATGATATTATTAGGATATTTTATTAATGACAGACATTTTTATGCAATTTCAATGTGGTTTGCAAAAAGCGCGTTGTCTGGGTTTGAAATAAAGACATCTGTATTCAAAGAAATCAAAGTAAGTATTATGCGTTCGGGATGACTATTTGTTTTATTTGGAATTGCAGAGTAATATTAAATATTTAATGTAGTTAGTTGTTCCATGTTGTTCAGTGTAGCAGTTTGTAATCTTTTTAAATTTTAATATTTTCAAAATACCGACGTAATAAGTGTGATATATAAATTCTCGAAGAAAAAATAGTAAGTAAATAATTAATAGTTCCATCTTATTGATTACATTGATTAACTAGAAGAATTGACAAAATCACTATATACAGGATTTTTCACCTAAGCCGTTCGTTAGAAGTTTTCGTGGTTAGAAAAAACTTAGAATTCTGAAATTTTGGGTTCCAGAGTTATTCAAGATTCTCTTTCATTTTAAAATATTTTCAAGATCATACTACTTCCGGTTATACCGGAAGTCGCCATTATCTTCCTTATTTTAAATAGAACACCCGTATATTATTTCATTTTTGGATTCCTGAGAAATTTCATAGTGGGTTTTCATCAGGTTTCCCTATACCTATTTTCAATTTTTTCTTAGATATCTTGATTTCTTTGAAAATTTGGACAGATGTAGCCCTGTTTTGAGCATTGCGCCCTTTAACCAATTTCGATTGGTGGAAAGCGCTTCTGGGGTAGACGGAAGCACAGGAATGATACTTTCGAATGCCATATTGACAACTGATTTATCGCATACAGGGTATCCAAAATGTAATGACCAATTACATCATTTTAAAAGTTGAAAAAGCACGTTTTTTCAAATGGGATACCCTGTATTTTATTGGATGGTCGGATGCAGAATTTGATTCTTGATTCTGCATCGATTTGCTATAACATTCCCTATACCTATTTCCAGTGGTTTTCTTGTTAATCCATATTTTTATCAAAAGGTGATCAAACTCCAAAAGTTCTACCTAGTAAGCCTTGATTTTGACAGGAATTGAAACAATGTTGATTTAATGTCAAAGTAGTATCATCGTACAGATTCGTGAGGTATCTACTAACAGTTCTAGGGATTTTGTTAACTTGCTTAAGTACAGTTTATAATGGAGTATGTTGAAGAATATTCCAATAATGATTTATTAAATTTGTTCTACACGCACGGTGAATGTGGACGAATTGTTCGACGAACATGCAGACTATTTAATGAACGATATCCGGACGTACCAACAATGACTCCCGGAAAATTCGCAAGAATCGAAACTCGCTTTATAGCAACTGGAAACGTAAGGGCAACTCAAAATAACCTAAAGCCCGTAACTGATAATGAAGATAACGTGGTGAATGTGTTGGCGTTTCTTCAAGCTTATCCGCGGAGTTCAATTTCGACAGCAGCGCTGGATTTGGGTATTTCAAAAACATCAATCCACAGAATATTAAAAAAACATGGAATGCATCCTTTTTGTGAGATAACTGTTCACGGATTACGTCTTGGTGATGAGGCAAGACGTCTCAACTTTTGCGAATTTATGATTTTGAAAATGACCGAAGATCCGAGATTTTTTCATCAGATTATGTGGACTGATGAATCGAAATTCAGCAGGCAAGGAATTACAAATCGCCGAAATACTCACTACTGGGCACAAGATAATCCACATGTTATTAGGGAACATAATCACCAAGACCGCTTTAGTTTCAATGTTTTTTGTTTAATTATGGACAACAGAGTGGCTTATCAAATGTACGATGGAAATTTAAATGCGGCTAGATATCTGGAGATACTGAGAGGGTTTGTTAGTGATTTTCTAAATGCCCTACCTTCACGTGATAGAGCAAACAGTTGGTTTCAGCTTGATGGTGCTCCAGCACATTCAACTAGAGCTGTACACCGGCAATTGTCAATGATGTTCGAGGATCGGTGGATTGGCCCGCGGGGACCTTGGAACTGGCCACCCAGATCACCCGATTTGACCCCCTTGGATTTTTACCTATGGGGTCGTATAAAAGAACTAGTGTACTTTAGGCCGGTACAAACTAGAGAGGAATTATTGAACCGTGTTTACCATGCGTTCACTAATATAAATCCAGACGAACTTCGGAGATCTGTTTCGCGAGGAGTATATGACAGAGTTATTCAGTGTTTGAACCAAAATGGAGGTCATATAGAACAATTATTGTAATTTTACATTCTCTTATTATTTTTTGTCATTATGTTCCAGTTTTTTGTTTTTATTTTATGTTTCGTTCTAAATGTTATGTACTAATGTCATGTTCTAATTAAAGTAATTTTTTTACCGTTTCATTGATGTTTATTTGGTTTCGAAAGGCAAGCGATGTTTCGGTTTCTGCCAAAAAACCACATTAAGATAAAAAATTTGGATTAACAGGAAAACCACTGGAAATAGGTATAGGGAATGTTATAGCAAATCGATGCAGAATCAAATTCTGCATCCGACCATCCAATAAAATACAGGCTGTCCCATTTGAAAAAACGAGCTTTTTCAACTTTTAAAATGATGTACGTGGTCATTAAATTTTGGATACCCTGTATGCGATAAATCAGTTGTCAATATGGCATTCGAAAGTATCATTCCTGTGCTTCCGTCTACCCCAGAAGCGCTTTCCACCAATCGAAATTGGTTAAAGGGCGCAATGCTCAAAACAGGGCTACATCTGTCAAAATTTTCAAAAAAATCAAGATATCTAAGAAAAAATTGAAAATAGGTATAGGGAAACCTGATGTAAACCCACTATGAAATTTTCTCAGGAATCCAAAAATGAAATAATATACCGGGTGTTCCGTTTAAAATAAGGAAGTTAATGGCGACTTCCGGTATAACCGGAAGTAGTATGATCTTGAAAATATTTTAAAATGAAAGAGAATCTTGAATAACCCTGGAACCCAAAATTTCAGAATTCTAAGTTTTTTCTAACCACGAAAACTTCTAACGAACGGGTTTGGTGAAAAACCCTGTATATTTATATAATTTTTATTTATATCACACAACTAAAGCAGTTAAACAATTCTATTAAAAAAAAAAGAAATACGTATGTATACTGATTTTTTCAAGGCAGAAATTATAGTAACAAATTATATAAAGAGCGCATTTTCACAATAATTACTTTGGATTTATATCCTACCGTAGACGATTCATCTTATTCTTCTGGAATAATAAAGTAACACTAAAAACGCCAAAACTATTTTTATATAGAGAAACCATTTACTAGGCAAAAAAGAGCGTCACTATGACGCCTATGTGTGCTTATTCTTCGTGTCAACCAAAGAGATTGTAATATAATAGAGGAAGCATGAGTGCAGTTTGTAGGCGAGATAAGTGGTCGCAACAACTGCAGGTGGGGTAAGGGGAATTGATACACTGCCAAGCGATTATAGTCCTTAAGGTAGTCAGACTTCGTGCTGTCATTGGTCGAAATGTCGTGCTCGTACGAAATCATACGAACCAAGTACGAGCACGACATTTCGACCAATGACAGCACGAAGTCGGGCTACCTTAAGCACTATAATCGTATCAATTCCCCTTACCCCACCTGCATTTGTTGCGACCACTTACCTCGCCTTCAAACTGCACACATGCTTCCTCTATTATATTACAATCTCTTTGGTGTCACTCAAATCTATGCCAACTACTTATTAATATACAAAAAAATGTGTCGATTCGAACAGGAAGCAAAATTTCAATTAATTCGTTGCATATAGGCCACAAATGCATGTAGGTGATCTGTGATATAGGCACGGACTATGATTAAAGTAGGACCATGCTATAATATTTCCTCTGCTTATAGTTTTTCTAAAGGGACGGAGTCTATTTTCATAAAAATGCAAATAATAGTAGTTTTGGCCTTGCCGGAAATATCATAGAGCTTTAAATATGTATAAACCTTTTTACTACTTACATTCGAAGTATTTTCTATTTTCTGGTTTAGCAGTATTTTCTTATGGTCAGCAGGTTTTGTTCCAAGCCTTTAATACGAGATTCAATCACTTTTGACAACAAATACAGAAACACCTAAGGACGGTAAACAAGTAAGGATCCACATGCTCCAACGTTATGGTGATTAGTAGACACTCAGTTATTTAGATTTTGTATTTTTGTTTACTATTAATAATTAGGAATTTTCATCTACAAAACATGGTGTGCTGTGTTATATGGAACACCAGCCTCATGGCAACTAAGAAAGCGAAGAAAAAGACTATGTTTCACCGATTTCCATATAGGAAGATTTAGTGAAAGCTACAGTGAACGCTGAATGGACTTGCGAAAGGGCTGAAAATTATTATTTTTTGAAAATAAATTAAATTATTAATTATATGCCCATCCATTTGACTGATTTTGTAATGCAGGGTCTCTCATAAAACAAAGGCGATTCAATAGCGCCAGCATTTGTTTGATGATTAAAATGATTGTTACACCACATAACATGGTTGAAAGCACACTATAAAATAGGCTTCTAAAATCATTTTATTTGATGTACCACTCGTTCTAATCGTCCAAAAAATAAAGGCGAACGAGTTATTTTAATGAAAATTCCTGCATATTACATACGAGGTGTGTCTCAGAATTAATGAGAATGATTAGTTTTCAAGAGTTTTATTGAATGTATCTACAAATTAACATTTTTATCTTCAAAGTATGTCCCTTGGGAATGCACACAGCGTCTTTAGTGAGTTTTCCATGCCTGGTAACAATTCTGGATGTCTTGTTTCGTTAGGTTGTTTAGAACCTGTGTCGTGACTGTTTGGATGTTGGTTATTGTTCCGTAATGGGAACATTTCAATTATCGCTTAAGCGTTGGAACCAGAAAAAAATCACATGGAGCCATGTTTGGAATGCAGGGCGGGTGTGGGAGTACTAGAATATTTTTCTCTGCCAAAAATTCTCCAACCGACAATGAGCTGAGACTGGGGGCATTATCGTGATGCAGGATCCACGAGCTGGCAATGTCAGGCCGCAGACGCAGAACTCTTTGCCGAAAACGTTCAAGGACGTTGCGATAAAGAGTCTGATTCACTGTCTGGCCAGGCGGTACGATTCTTTGTGGACAATTCCACGCGAATCAAAATAGATGATAAGCATCGACTTGATTCAGGATTTGCTCATGCGAGCTTTCTTCGGCCGCGGTGATGCAGAAGTGTGCCACTCAGCGCTTTGTCGCTTTGTTTGTGGATCATACTCAAATACCCATAACTTATCAACTGTTATCACTCTGTGCATGAAGTTGGGTTGGGTTGTTAAGCGATCCCGCAATTGTTGACTAATGGAGAAGCGATTTTCCTTTTGTTCATCAGACAAGTTCTTGGGCACCAGCTTTGCACAAATTTTCCGCACGCCTAGTTCCTTTGTCACAATTCGATAAACAGTGTCCTTACTCATGCCGACCTCATGTGCCATCAACCTGAGTGTCAACCGTCTGCTAACGCAGAACGCACATTCGCCACACTTTCATCGGTCTTTGACGTTGACGGCAGTCCGGAGCAATGGTCATCTTCGATGGTTTCGCGGCAATCTTTGAAAGCCTTGTACCATCTGAAAACTTGTGCTGACGACAACGTAACATCTCCTCTTACCATTTGTAGTGTCTCTGAAGCAGTTCCCTTTTTTAACGCAAAATTTAATTGCATATTGCTGCTCAATATTTGCCTGCATTTTACATGCAACGTGGTATTGGAACCTAACGGTAAATACGTGGCGCTCATGCCACTAACATTAGACTTAGTAGCCTGCGCCTGTTCTGGTTGCGTTCTCAGACATTCCACTCACATGTAGACGACTCCAGTTGGCTGCTGTCGTTGTCATATTTAGCGTAAACAATTCATTCTCATTACTTCTGAGACATACCTCGTATATAAAATCAGTGAAATTGATAATTAATTATTATCATTAAATGTTGCTAATTTTTTAGTGTTTTTTTCAGTTTATTGTCTGTCAGATAGATATTTATTTCTGAAATATATATATAGAATGATTTAAAACTACATTTTACACATCTTCATTTTTTCAGTACAAATCTCGTAACTCTCAATGCGAATAACGCGTGATAGGATGCAAAACAATGTTTGTATGATTTTTAATAATTTTTATGAATATTATTCTGAACATATAATATTCGGCATTAGTAAATTGCATTGAAAATCAGTTTTGTGCAGAATAGTGTAGCCTATGTATTTACTCACATAAATTCTGAGACGCAAAAGCGTGGTTCCAATAAACCAAAAAATGTTCATGAAAATCTACAATATTCTACTTCGCGTCAGATTAGTCAAATGCATGAAGGCTTACACAAAAGTACCAACTTAAAAATGTAGGCTTCTACGATACCATATCCGCTTTCCATATCCCGATCACCAATAGGTCGGCCTGTGACATCATCGCGAAGATGCGTGCTGCGTATACCGTTCTTACCTAAAGGTGCCCACACACTGCGTTTTTGTTGGACAGTTTTGTTCGACGAACAAGTCTGTTCGAACCAAAACGACGAACGTCAGTTGCCCACAGACTACAGTTTTGTTCGGCAGTTTAATAATATGAAGACAATATATGTGTGTGCAGTGGCGGCGGCATTAGCCATAAAATCAAAAGAGAAAAAAAAGAATGGGCAAAATGGGCGAAGGAAGGAATTGCAATACCATTACAAAGAATTATAAGATCAGGGTGATAAACAGTTTGGATTTTCCGAAAGTTATTAATAGATGTTTACAAAATCTCTAATGTGGGGAATAATTACCTTCGGAGAATTGTGTTATAGGTGCAGTAATTTAAATCTTGTAAAATATTTGTATGTTTGAAAATTACATTATGTGAATACAATAAGTTCGTGTACAGATCTTGAAATTACGTAGATTAACTAAACTTGAAATGGTAAAGATTTTACAGTTATAATAACGACTTAAATAAATATGAATATATAATACTACATAGAACTACACCACTGCAAAAAATTGTCGTCTTTTAAAACTGTTTACCTCACACACTGCAGATTTGTTCGACGGTTTTGTTCGACGGACATAAACAGGCCGAACCAGATTATTTTCAGCAGATTTGTACGCCAACATCAACGACGGTTTTCGACCCACACACTTCGGTTTTGCGACGTTTTTGTTCGAACAGACTTGTTCGTCGAACAAATCTGTCGAACAAAAACGCAGTGTGTGGGCGCCCCTTAAGAGAGAATAAGATGCAGTTGCAAATATTATGTAGTATAGTTACATGATTTTTAAAGCTTATATATACATATTCGATAGTAACTAAAAGATATTTTAAATACATGTTCATATCTATTTAGTTTTAGTTAATACAAAGTCAGGTTCATATAACCCCTGCTCTACATTTTTCTATAACGGAATAACACTGGTTATATGCTTAAAATTACTGTATGTAAATGCAACTGAAATAAAATACATTGATTGTAAAAATCGTTTGTTTTTATTGACATATGCACAAATATATAAAATTTATTAATACTGCTAGCCTTTTGTTCAATATTATAATGTAAATTCAACAATATTATACAGTGTATAAACATGGCAATACAGAATCAATGTTAGACTTGGACGTTTTTCTCTCTTGCTATTATCATACATAGAAACTAGTTGCGAACAACTAAATAACAATCTTCTTTCTCCTTTGCTCACTCAGAAATTCAGTCATACATAAATCTTTACGTTTAAAAATCACCATTTCGCCCGTTTTCCCCAATCCTTAGGTGTCCAGTGCAAACACTTTGGATCTATTCGTACCAAACGTATTTCCATAGCTTTCCTATGATTTTCTATAATTTCCCTGTTCAATGTTATTATATACTGCCCTTTGTAATAGTTGATGAGATTTAAATTCTGAAGAGTTGAGATCACATCTTCCTTTTTAATACTCGTTAATTCGCAGATTTCACTGAAAATATAACTATTAACATACACATACAAAATTAACCTACTTTTAAGTGAAGTTAGTGACATTAAGCCGGCAATACATTTACGAGTAAATCGTATACGAGAAAAAATCCTAGGTGTAAATGTAAACTCGTAACTCGTATACGATTGTAAAAATGAATAGAGTTGAATCCGATTTTGTTACGAGTTGGTGGAATTAAAAACGGCGGAAACTAAACTATTCGCGTGACACCGATGGGTTTATCGAAATTTATTAAGCTATGGACTGTTTATAACACAAAAACTAAAGAATATCGAGATATTATCGCCAGGTATAAGGCTTATGAAGTATTTGCTAATATAATGGACATTAGTATCCACGCAGTTAAAAAAAATTAATAAACTGCGCTCTACTTATATAATAAAGAGAACAAACGGATTAGTGTAGAAAATGTAGTATGGTACTCGTATACGAGTACTCGTAAAACTAAGGCCGGCTTTACACATAAATATGTGTTTTCAAAAAGTACATATACAAATTTAAATAACATCTATTAATGATGATAAGGACCGATTCATAGTATTAAGTACTATACAAAACTACCAGAATCTGAAGTACAAAGTATTGGTGTTCCTAAAGGTACCGCGGCCTTTATTAAGTCTAATAATAAACTGAATATGAAAAAAATTATTAATTTTCTTTGCAGAAAGAGATTCTCTTGCTCAGTGTTGGTTTGCTTATGTCGCTGTATGTGTATGACTATGTATACAGGAAAATTAACAAAGGCCATTTTCGATGCAATAATGATTATAATGAAACGTATGATAGACTCTACCGCTAACCCCCTATATATACCAGCACATAAAAATAAACTCTTTGAGCAGTCCCCTCATTTTAACTGCGCTAAACGTTTAAGGGTGTGTTTCAAAGTTGACAAATCCATTTCGGTTCGTATCTAAGATTTTAGCGTTTCTTAAGTACTACTAGTAATAATTGGATGGCGCCACGATGTTAATTCTAACAAACTAAACTAATTCTGAAGATTAAAAACATTTCAAGGTCATTTTACCTGCTTATTGAATTTCTACCTACAAACGTAGATTTGGTGTGGCAGACTTTCTTTGCAATTCGATTTTATACATATGAATCTAATCGATACTTGTCAACTTTCATGCTGAAGGGAGAAAGACGCGCGAACTTTAAGCATTCATTTGAATTTATTTGTAAAAATTTAAAATTACGTTTCTTTTATTTATAAATTAAGTTATTCTTAAACATATTCGCTAAAGGTAGGTGATACTCATCCATTCGACTTTCTTATTTTCTTATTTCATATATATTTATATTTTGTAATTTATATTAATACAATGTTGTTCTCTTATTTTGGAAATAAACTAATATTATTATTATTATATAAAACCACACAATAAATAAACAGCAGTGTGTTTGTGTTATGCAAAATTAAACATTTTCTGTTACTTGATACATTTAGTACGTAGCCTCCATCTCTGTTGATCATGTCTAATAATAATAATAATAATAATATGCAAAACTGAAATATAGTCATATTATTGTCTTCATAACGTACCTATTAGTTCAACATTCTAATAAATATATTTCACCTGCTAAAAATACATGTAAAGTTAGTATTTGCAAATCCCAAGTGCCAGTTTGACAGTTGATCAGTTTTTTCATGTTTTTATTTTATTTCTATTTTGTAATTTGGCTCCTGGACAGTTTTCAGAATGGATTTTTTTTTTGTGAGATTACTAAGTTCGAATAAGAGAAATTCTATATACATATTTTAAGGCAAATTTGGTCATAGGTACGTTGTTACTTTATATTATAACTTTTCAATTCAAATATCGCGCCAAAACGGTACCATTTTTAACAGAATATGTAAGTAAATTTAACAAGGAATTATAAGTATGCGATATCTGTATATTTTATAACATAACCTAGCCATAATTTGTGAAGCTATGAACATTCTCTTATTATATTTTACTGTGTTATTATACACTATCTGATCTGTACGTTTAAGTACGTCACGAACATATTAGATAAGGCACTTCTAACCAAACCGTGAAAATCGCCACCCAAACAGGGTCATGTATTTTTACAATAAAGATGATAAAAACAGTTTTAAATATGTACAAAGATTTAACTCTACAAACACCAAAAATAAAAAGAACAGTAATTGTAATAAAAATCTTCAAAACTAAGTAAGGTAAAGGTATTATTTTAATGTTAATATATTATAAATAATGAGGCTATTATAAAGATTATTGTTATTAATCGAAACTAGAAAACCGGCGAACTGACCTCCGGAAGAAAGAGTAGGCAGGCATATGTGATTTGAACTAGGGATGCGCACGATATATTGTTTTGTAAAAAAGTATCGATGTTTTCTTTTCGATAATCGTGATTGAAATCGATATATTTTTATTTAATAATATTGACTGTTATCGATTTTTTTATTCGATAATATCGTTTAATCAAAAATGCCATTCTACTTATATCCTTGTAAACAATCTTTGACATTTTACATATTTATTTTACATTAATATACAAAAGAAACTGTTCATATTATACAGAATTCAATAGAATATATTTTTACGAAAAAAGTTGGAAATTTGAAAAATGCCTACTGGGATGTTTGCTGTTTCGTAGAAATTATAATCGGGAAGCGGCAGCGGAATATTGCATTTCATAGACTTGACATCTCGTATAGTTCGCCGACTCGCCTTCATGGGGTGTTATCTTTATCACAATTACTATTTCCTCAAAATTGTAAAGAAGATATGTTTTAAGATGTTTATTTTTTATTTGTATTTATGTATGTGTTTTATACCACTAGAATTATACAGCACGTGTCAATTTTCATTAGCCATAGGCGATTAATTCATGCAATATGTGACAACATGGCACCCCCTACTTTTCTCTTCAATGCGAGCGCGACCGATGATACAAGATACAGATACAAGCTCAAGTTAGCAGTAGCTGTTGGACTATTGACTTGGATGTATGTACTGCGCTTAGAAATAATATTTACGCCTTGCAAGGATTTTTCTTTTTCCTTTCAGTAAATGCAGGGAATTATTAAGCATGACACAAACAAAAGCGTAATTCTAATAAAATTAAAAATAAGGTAAATAAAAAAGGATTCTGAAACAACTAGATCGCGCCGGCCATTTGATGATGACGGATTTTATTGCAGACTATATCTCGGAACGTGTTCGCTGCTCAACATTTAATGTAGAAGTGGCAAGATCGGGGAAAGTCGCTGTGATGTCGATTGTTGCCGGGAGACACACGTTGCCAAGTATTATTTGTATACGTATAAATCGCATGTAAACATTGAATCCCTATAGCTAATGAAAATAGACACATACGGTATATTTGAGTTTTGGATTATCTTATACGTTATAGATACAAATTTATATTTTGTTTGTCTTTTTATTGGATTTTTTTTATTTTTTGAGTAAATATATATTTAGAGTTAAAGATTTTATTATTTGTTACTAAATGGCTTGAAAAGCCACAGCAAAGAACTTTTAATATAAACATGATAAAAATGTCGATGTCAAGGTATATCGATATTCTTCATTCAATATTTGTTTAAAATCGATTTTGAATTTTTGATACATTATTCGATTCTAATATCGATATTTTTGAAACGTTGCGCATTGGAATTTTTTTTATTTGCTAATTTGCTATATAGTTTGAACTATAAAATATGATGAATATGTTAAATATACTATAGACATGGTGTGCAGTTTCTATTTAAAAAATAAACGATTTCAAAGTTCTGAAAACTGCTAACAAATAAAATGTACCTATATTTACATTTTAAGTAATTAGCAACAACCTTAATAAATTTTGAAGAAAAATGTAAAACGTTCTTAGCCGACAATTTCTTTGCGAACTTCGTAAATATAAAACAGCTATTAGGCTTTTGTCTGCGTAAACAGTCCCAGTTTAATTGATTTACATAATTCATCTCATTAGTAAAAGCATAGGCATCTTTCAATTAAGGATAACAGAAAACTTCATATTTTAAAATATTGCAATTTCATTAAACTCGCAAATTAAACTATGTAGTTACTTTTTGGTTTTGTGGTGCCAACCAGTGATGCCAACTGTTGATTGTCTATTACGTACTTTCAAATAACTCGTAACATACTAAATTTTATAATTAGTAACCGCAAAAATTGTTGTTAATTATAATTTTAAATTATAATGAATATTTAAAGTATCGCATAACACACAACTAACCTCTAAATAATTGCAAGATAATAACGCCATCTATATTATATGTGCTACACTGTTAGGCGACGTAAATGTAACAGATATCTGTAATGTATGTCAAGACCCACCGAAAATGTAAACAAATTTTATTTCATGGATCACTTAAAGAATTACACATATATTTAGCTACTGTTACTATTTTTATCTTCCAAATATAAATACCGAGTGTACTTGCTATATTACATATAAATTTACCGTGTAATTTTTAAATGCAGCCATTTTTTCTAGTACTTGCAAAACCACTAACTTCCCATTTTATTTACGGCTTATATATTAACTTAATTTAAAAAGAAATACGACCGTTCACTTCGTTTAACCTTTATCTTCATGCTTAATGCATAAAATTTACATGTTTTGATATCATACGCCTGAAAAAATGGAAATAAAAATGGTATTTTTCGGGTACATTTCTCTCCCGCCAAAACGTTATCAAACGCAGCCTTAAACTTCCATTGGAACTGAGAGAAAAAGAGCACTTAAACAGACTTAAGAGGGGATTTCTCCTGAACTCCAGGGGTATACTTCTTTGCGGAGCGAGAAACGAGGATGCAATAAATTACACCAATGACCACCTACCAAAGACGGTCACCCGTCTGCATTCCCTAAAATCCAATTGGGTTGCAACAGGCCCGCAATAAATATATTTCAACGGGTATTACTAGACGAAAAGGAAAATAATATTATAATTAAAAATGACAAAAAAATATTTTTATAATGATACTTTATTTAATAATACGATATCTATATTCTATATTTACATACATTTTAAATAAAAAGTGAGATTCAAGAAACAAATACCACAAAATTCGATACACAAAATACATTTTTAATTTGTAGTTGTAGATTACCAATATTATCGAAAAATAGATTCAAACAGTAGGGACTTAAATAATAAAATAATGTACATTTAATTTATAGTAGTTAAGATTGTATGTTAATATAATTATTAACAAACAGTCTTAACTTCTATAAATAGAAAGCCAATTATATACATCCTATGAAGAGTTATAAATTAAAAAAGTAAAATGTATTTTGAATATCGAATTTTTGTATTGTATTTATTATATGCAGCAATCATTGTTTTTTTTAAAAGGAACATACTGTATATTATGCCATATTTGAATTGTATGGTAAATTCTCAACACTTTTTGTGTAACATACCATATCCCCAAAATCAGCGGTTTTCGGAATAAGGACGTTTGAAATGTGATAAATTAAAAAAAAATACATGAAAATCGATTAATTTGAAGTAGAGTTTTTTGTTGAAGATAAAATTTGCAATACCAGGTTGTTTTTGTTGACTTTTAAAACATCTTCAAGGTGTCCTTGTTCAATTTAAACATTTTATTTCATTACATATGTGTATTTTAATTTATCAAAAAACTCATTATTCCGAAAACCGCTGATTTTGGAGATATGGTATGTTACACAAAAATGTGTTTAATGTGTTTAGAATTTACCCTACAATTCAAGAATGGCATAATATACAGTATGTTCCATTAAAAAAAAAACAATGATTGCTGCATATGTTCTTCTTTAGACACCCTGTATATAATTTTCTTATGTCAAAAAAATCTCAACTAAAAATATTAATCGACCTGTCCGAGCGTTTTTCTGCAAAATAATTACCTGAATTTTAAACGAATTTGTTCCTTTCATCATGAACGCACTGTATAAATTATTATAAACAAATTTTACTGAATTAGCAATAATTGGAAATACTTTTGTTTTTGAAAACCAAAATTAATTATATTTCATTTATAAGTAAACAAGGCCAAATATAAACAGGGGTGAAAGGAACTCACAAGCATTCCTGGTACAAATGATTATTGCGAAATGTGAAGCAATCTGGACCTACTCAGTCACTGTAAGTAATTAAGGTTTTGATTTAACCTTATTTTTAATAGCGGTTATAATAATTTCCATGTTTCTGGTTTGTGGATCTATTATTTCTTGTAATAAAGAATTATAGTAAAATTTATGTAGTTTCGGAACCATTATGGTCATGGACATCGTCTCTAAAAACTGTGACACACAGTACGTTTTTTGTTGTCCATACTCCAAGGAGGCAAAATTCCTTGCTACAAATATTTAATTGTCATTGTACTTGATAAAAATAATCCTGGATACGTTTTAACACATATGAACCTGAAGATAACTCCAAGAATGGTGTCAAGCCTTTCTCAACGGACTCCTCAACGGATATTTCTCTAGCCGAATACGGGCACTTTACTTCTATTATTGAGCCGTCGCGTCGCTACCAACTCTATCTGGAGAAACACCTAAATATGGCTATTTTTTATTTATAACAAGGTCAGACTCTGAAATTTCAATATCGCAGGCACTTGGTAATGCTTCCTTTGCCCTATCCTCATTATTTTCCCCCATATAACGTATTTTGCAAAATATCTTCTCTATATAAAATGTTTTTTACTGTGGATTTACAACTTGTTTAAGTAGCACGCATTTTACACATTTTGCCAAATGTAGAAACAATGAGTAGATTTATTCTGTGCTGTCGCCAATCAATACTACCTGCTTGTAATGTAGTATTTTGTTCAATTGCTTTTAGTTCTTCCTCAGTTCTTTCTGTTTTCTAGAACACATGGCGTTATTCAGATAATTCTTCCTCATTGAAGTCGGGTTTTTTCCATAATCTTTCTCTGTTCCAGCTCTGTTTGTCGCAAAAGTTAACTTGAGTCTGCATTTTAGATTTTTGCGTGTCTGTACCCTCCCAATTTTTTTGCCCCCACGCTTTTTAAACATTTCCAGGGCTTATTCCTTTATTCAAATACTTATGAGTGACATAATGAGGTCGACCCGTATTTCTGGATACTACTGCCGCCATTCACCTACATTGGCAGCGTATTTAGCAATGAGAGAGTAAAATTGCTCAGCTGTAATTATTATCTACATCCACAATAAGACTTTTGGAGTGATTGGCCAGATACTTAACAGCAGTCATGATTTTTTCATATAAACCAAAAGTTCCTAAATCTGACATATAATATAGAGGATCCGGAGGTTTTTTTACAAAAATATTCAATGGTAGAACATTCTTTATGTTCTCCAAAAATATGACTCATACTATTTAAGATGTCTCGCTTTAAATTTCTTATTTTCTGCACTTCTTGCTCTAAGTAAGTTTTCCGATATAATATTTTTTAGAGCCCTTGGTACATACCTAGTTTTAGCAACCTCTGTTAGTTTGTTGTAATAATTTCTTAACAAATGATTTCGACATTCGATCTTCTCCACTACAAAATTTTTATATGGACTTTTCTCTAAAATTGTTCGATAACAGCTGCTATCGCCATCCGCAATCAACCTATAGTATATTAAATTGTACATTTCAACACCTACAAAATCCTTCACTTATTATGGCAGATTCCATAGCATTAGAAGAATCAGTCCAATTCATATAGCATGGATGTGGCTTAGGTTCTACTCCCTAAAATTTATTTTTTATTCCTAGAAATAGCACCTTTCGGGTTTTAACCCCAATTATAGCCGCAGCTCTTGATAATGAATTGTAGCTGCCACAACCACGATATGATCTTTTTGCACAGCTACCATCAGCAACAACAGTGATCATTGGTATTCCATCTACGCTGACACTACCCGATTGAACTGCTAATTTATTCTTCTTCGGCAGCTTCTTTCATTGTCTCCTACGCAACATTGTCATATGCATTACAGGCGGTATTATGTCCTGTTTGATATAATTTATAGCCCATCGAAGGTATATTCATGTCATTTGAGAAAACCTAGCACCGATGTTCATTATCCCAACAACCGCTTCCGCATTGATGTCTACTGTATACGACTATTCTGGACATGTAGATAGAGACTGTACCAATGTAATTGCATAGATTCCATTTAAAATATAATTTTGACTGAAGACCATGCCTGCGTTCTTTAACGAGTTTCAAATTGGTGAGACTATACCAGAAAGTATCTTCTAAATGGTTGCTTAAAGTCACTAAAGCATCAATGAATTGTTGCAATTGAACTATACGGGCGTCTTCAATCACATTAGTGTCATTGTTGTTTAGTTTTTCATTAGGCGTTGATGTGCTAACTTCGTTGTCAATATTATGTGTTTCAGAGGTTGACCTGATTGGTACAGTAGGATCAGTTTCACAAACGTTTGATCCTTCTAATGGTCTTTGTAAATCTATGAACACGTTCTCGTCCTCTGAGTGTACAGATTCTTCTATAGAAGCACTTGAATTGGGCGACGTGCGACGGGGCAACTAGCAACATATTGCTTTCTGATGCCAGCACGTGTCGGTTTCCTTCATTATGTTGTTAATTTCCAATTTGGTCTTTGTTAGACACGGAAGATCAAATTGTCCAGCTCTGAAAAATAACATTTAGTGTACTTAGATATTCTTCGTTCTACACCTAACTATTTCAAAAATTGAGAAAAATAAATAACGGCATATTTCTTCTTCTTCTTCTTCTTCTTCTTCTTCACGAAAGCTAACAGCTTGTTTCACCCATTCTCCATATTGATGTCCAACTATCCCTCCATCTCTTTGGTGGTCTTCCTGGGGGTCGTGTGGACGCTGGTTTTCCATCCCTTGCAATCCTTGCCATTCTATCACTAGTCATGCGCGACACATGTTCATTCCAAAATCTCCTCCTCTCGCGACTCCATCTCACTACATCCTCCACTTGACACTCCTCTCTGATCTCCTCACTCCTCCTCTGGTCTCTAAGTGTGTTTCCCGTTATTGCCCTTAGTACCCTCATTTCACTTGCACGTGCCATTCTTTTTGTTTCCGCCGTGTCCGCTCTTGTTTCGGCTGTGTATGTCGTCACAGGCCTGACGCATGTTTTGTAAATCCTTACTTTGCTCGCTGTTGACATACTTTTATTTTTCCAAATGATGTCCCTCAGTCGGCCCGCTATTCTCGTTGCTTTGTTCATTTGGTGTCTTACGCTCTCTTTCAAGCTCCCGTATGGCGAGATCATGGTGCCCAGATAGTTGAATTCGAACACTTGTTGGATGTTCCTCTCGTTCACTTGAAGCTTGCATCGTCGCGGTTCCCTGGCTATTACCATGCTTTTCGTTTTGGATGTCGATATTTCCATATTACACTTCTTCGCTTCTATGTTGAATGTTTGTAGTAACCACTGCAATCCATCTTCGTCCTCCGCAAACAACACCGCGTCATCCGCATAGCAGAGTATTTTTATGAATTTGTTTCCCATTTTATAGCCATAATTGATCTTCCGTACGCCTTCTATTAGCTTATCCATTATCATATTGAAAAGCAGTGGGCTGAGGCTATCCCCCTGTCTGACCCCTGTATTGACTTTTATTTCTTCGGTCGTAGCTGTTCTTGTTTTAATTACGGTGGTGTTGGCTTTATTAAGTTGTTTGATCGTTTCTACTATGGTTGGGTGGACTTTCCTTCGCCTCAGTTCATCAACAACATCCTCCAGTTGTATCCTGTCATATGCCTTCGTTAGATCCACAAAACATGGTTTGTTGTACTCTATGGCTTTTTCAATTACCTGTCTAACGATGAATACCGCATCGACCGTCGAGCGGTTCCTTCGAAAGCCCTGTTGTTCTTTACTTAGTGTGGTATCCTTTAATATATGGTGACCCAGTATGCGTGTGAAAAGCTTCATTGAGGTATTTAGCAGTGTTATCCCTCGGTATTTTTCCGGATCCGACCTTTCTCCCTTCTTGAAGAGTGGCATTTTCTCCACTCGTCAGGTGTCGCCGTGACTTTTAATATTATGTTGTATAATTTTGTGAGTTGCTTCGCTAGCATTTCTCCTCCGTGTTTAGCTCGTTGGGGACACCGTCCGGGCCCGGGGCTTTGCCGTTTTTGAGATGTTTTAATTCATTCATCACCTCTTCTTCTGTGATTTGTACCGTTTCGTCTATGTCCTCGACATCCTCTCGTCTCGAATCGTTCTGCTCTTCCCGTTGTACATCTGTGTTCTGTGTGAATAGGTTCGTGAAGTGGTCCCTCCATCTAATTGCCGAGATGTTATTTATTTGGACTGTCTCTTTTACCTGCTTTTTCGCAGCCCTTAGCATTTTCCATATGCGTTTCTGGGTTCCGTATAGGTCATTTTCCATTTCCCTACTAAAACCATCCCAGTGCTCTCTCTTTATTTCCCGTATTCTGATATTCACTCTGTTCCTTGTTTCTTTATATTGGATATAATTTTGGGGGGATCTTTTATTTATGTATGTTAGATGAACGGCATATTTCAACACTGAAAATGAAAAACAAAATACTTTTTGACAAAATCATTATTACTAACAGTACATACACCTTTCTTACTGTTATAAATTGAAATTACTGAAGAAAAAATCGATAGAAAATGTGCACAAACGAAAGCAAATGCAATGTGTTTTCATTATTGATTGTCTTGGAAGAATTTAAATTTTGAAATATGCCATTATCATCTCCGGAGATGAAATATTAAAAAAAAATTATATACTTTTTTCATTCCTTGTTTTTCTATCTTTGTTTTTATAATCCGTTAGTAGTAGTTATTTTTGTTTTCATTACATACATATATTGAATTTGCCTATGTTAGACGTCCTCTTGCGTTTAGCTGACAATCGTAGTTTTCCGAGGGTCCATGATAGCAATTTTAACCTTATGCACAACACTCACAACACACTCAAACTTCAAGCAATAATAATTTTATTCTAACTAAATTGTTTATAACTTTTAGTCAGCACACTTTTACCGCCACACCAAGAATCACAATTGTATATACACGCCGCCGCCGGTTAAGAGCGAAAATCTAATAAACTTCCCACATAGCCGAACATAAAAGAAAACGATAAATTATTACCTGAATCCATCTCTACATATTGGTGTAAGTAACACAAAGTGATTCATAGACACATGTTATCAGTGGAGTGGGTGTTAAAAACCGGTCACCGCCGTGAGCAGCACTTTTTAGTGATAGAAAAACCAAGGATACTTTCCTGTAAGCCTTCATAATTGTGTACAGATTAACGAAGAAGAAATTTTTAATTACCGAAACAATTACTTTTTTGCTTATAGAAAACATCTACCTATGCCCGTCTTGTGGCAGATTTAATTTATTTCGTCACGTTTTGAAGCATCCTATTCTCTCTACTTTTGGTAACTTTAACTATCTAATAAACAAATAATTAGGATAGTTTCAAAAAAACATTACATGAGGGGCATAAATTCATCAATTCTCTATAGAATAAAGTTTGTTCCATTTTTCTGTCTTATTTATTTTTCAAGAAATTAGTAATTTTCTGGACCACTGTCTATAGATCGACAAAACAGGGTAATTCCCCTCTTAAGGCTGCACCGGACAATATTCACGTTGAAAACATGCTCACATTTCTTTGATAAGAAATGGAAACTATTAATTTAATTGTTATAAAAAGTACACAGTTGTGTTAACGAAACTTGATTCGAGGTTGTAGAGGGGTTTTAAATGTCTAATTGGGCTGTTTTGGCACTATATACTGTGAATAAAATACCCCTTTTTGAGGTAAAAATAAATATTTTTTATCTGTAATTTTCAAATAAAGTATAGCATTCTTGCACACCCCTGGACCTAAAAAAAATTAGTTTCCATTGTAACAAAAAATACTGCAACGAAAATAATATCTTCGTTTGTAAATGGTATCAAAAATAAGAATGCGTGGGTATTACCTATGTGATATTAGGGTTACAATTCAACTATAGTGAGGACAAAAAACGGTCAAAATGTAGATTTCTCACATCAGGAATCTGAATATTAGTGTAGCTTTTGGACATTAGGTGGGACTGTAAATTAGGCCTATATACTGCATGACATGGAAACTGCAACACCAAGAAGGGGTGCGGATTTTTTGACCAAACTTGGTAGAAACGTATAACTAGTCAAAGGCAATAATTGATTAAAATTTCAAAGAAAAAAAACAAAAGACTAACACAATTTAACATAATTTTTATTAATAATGTGTTGAACCGCCCCTATTAGTGTCACACTCCCTCACTCTTCGTGGCATTGATTCGACTAGGTGGTCGATATCCTCTTGGGGTATGGTGTCCCAAGCAACCTGTAATTCATGCCGGAGAGCTATTAGTGTCTGCGGGGGATTGGCTAAATTCATAAGTTTTCGTCCCATAATGTCCCACACATGTTCTATTGGCGAGAGGTCGGGGGATTTGGGTGGCCATGGCAAGATATTGACATGAGCCTCTTCCAAGCGATTTATAAAAATTCTCGCTACGTGGGGAGGGGCATTATCCTGCTGGAAAAGTGGGTCTTCGAGCGTTTGAAGATATGGTAGAATATGGGGTTCTACCACCTCATCAATGTAACGCTGGGCGTTCATGGTGGTTTGGATGAACACCAATTGAGACCTACTCCCATATGCTATAGCACCCCATACCATAACACCCACTGCTCGATGCACATGCCTTTCAACGGAAAACTGAATATCACGACGTTCCCCACGTCTTCGTCTGACCCTCATACGGCCATCATGCATCCCTAGACAAAATCGAGATTCATCACTGAATACCACCCTGTGCCACTCCACGTTCCAGTGCAGTCGCAATCTACACCACTCCAAACGTTGCTGTCGGTGTTGAGCCGTAAGTGGTAACACAAGATGTGGACGATAAGATTGTAAGCCGAAACCCCTAATTCGACGATAAACGGTTCGAAGGGTTACAGGACGACCAATATTACCTAACCACACGTCAGCAATTGATCTGGTACTGGAAAACCTATCTCTTAGTGCCATTAAGTGAAGGCGGCGGTCCTGTATCTCATTAGTTCTTCTTCGGCCTCCGGTTCCTCTTTGGCGTCTTTCCTGACCTTCCCTAGTCCATAATTGATAACAGCGCATAATGGTGGATTGGTTCCGGTTAAGGCGATTTGCAATTTCCCTGTATGAAAAACCACCTTCTCGCAAACCAACAATTCGACCTCTATCGAATTCGCTTAATTGGCGATAATTTCCACGTTGCCGCACTCTAGGCATAATAAAACTCTTTAAACACGTTAAACAAAGGTATAATAAGACAAAACCGTTGAAATTAATTTCAAACAAACAATTAATACACCACACATTAATGTCAGCGAAAACTGAATGAAGTGTCAGATGTGTCATGACCACTTTATCTATCGCAACAAAATTTTAATCAATTATTGCTTTTGACTAGTTATACGTTTCTACCAAGTTTGGTCAAAAAATTCGCACCCATTCTTGGTGTTGCACTTTCCATGTCATGCAGCATATATGTACAGTGGCTTGATATATAACAGTGGCGACAGCGCCCGGGCCTATTTTCTATTGGTTGATGAAAAATCCGCCATGATGAGTCGAGTGTCAAAGTTTCTGACGTTTTGAACGTGTTTTTATGTATACAAGTCATATAATCAAGTATATTTTTTTTCGTACTCTTCAAATATGTTTAAAAAGTTTCGTTTTATTATTTGTGTAATCACAGGTTATAGTTATTTCCACTTTTTTTTCTTATAATTCCTATTATCTTCAGTTATTTGACAGTTAATTGACATTATTGACCTAGTTTAGTGTCTATCGATAAATAAAATATTACTTGACTTATTACATTAAAATAAGGTAAATATAAATATAATATACCTAAGGTGTTTTCGGAAATTAAACCCGGTCATTGGGGTTACAACACGGTTAGCACGAATGCGTTCGTTAATTCAGTCGGGTAAAAACAACCGTGTTCGTAAAATCGAAAAAGTAACCGGGTTCAACAACCCAGTTCGATTTTCATAATCCTGGTGAGTAGGGTAATGCGGGTTGTTTTACCCCCTCCCGGTCCATTTTTTCTGTCGTATTGCCAGTACAGCAAAACTATGTTATGAAGATAGGTATTTATAAGGTTATATGCAGATGTTTACGTTACGTTACTCAACGTGACCGCAATTGCGTTCGGAAATGTTTCATTTAAACGGGTAAAATTACTGAACCTGATAGGTACCTTCTAACCGGGTCAGGTTAATGCTATACATTTTCCGAAAACGCCTATAGACAGTAAAGTTTTAAAAATTTAAATGGCATTAAAATTAGTAATTTAATATTTAGTGATATTATAACCTTATATTTTAGATATTGCAGTTCCAGGTTGTGCTGCAGTTAGTTGCTATAATTCTTTCCAAAAGATCCAGAAAGAAGGAAAGAGTGAAAGAGAAAAGATGCAACAAGAGATAGCAGCCCATTACAAGACTTACTTCTTCATTATAGAACACAAGTGAGAAAATTACATGCAAAACACCACCGATATAGAAATGTTATCAAGAATTTAAGACAAGTTGGAACTTTACAATATAAACTTAAAAAGATGGATGAGCAGAATGGAACTGAGGAAAATGCTAAATTATTAAAATCAGTCTTTAATGATGATCAGATATCTGTATTAAAACAACCCAGTAAAAGATTCCGGAAGTGGTTATACCCAACTGTAAAAAAAGCCTTAAAAATACGGTTTTCCTGTGGTAATAGTTGATATGATGAATTATTGTTGCAGAATTATCCATTACCTTCTATCATGTAATTCATTTTTTATAACAAGTTTTTAAATTTACATATAAAAGAAATGAATTTTTGAATGTTTCCTTTTCCCTAATTTTCTAAAATAAATAGCTACACTATTTCAAATGCTTAGGTATTTCATGTACTAATAATAGCTAATTACTTATTAATTATAATAAACAGAATATATACACATGTAATTCATTTTTTATAACATGCTTCTAAATTCACAAATAAAAGAAATGAATTTTTGAATGTCTTTCCTTTTCCTTTATTCTCTAAAATAAGTAGCGACACCATTTCAAATGCTTAGGTATTTCATGTACTAATAATAACTAAATACTTATTAATTAGGAGTATAATAAACTGAATATATGTTAAAATTAACATTTTATCACAAATTCACATTTGCCTCTACGTAATTTTCGACACAAGATGGCGGCCAAATGTTGTGTGTCGCCACTGTTATATATCAGGTCACTGTAGGCCTATATATGTATAGCGTTATTAATTCCAGTTGTTCTTTACAATCTCGGTAGACGTATATATTCACATATATAACTACTTGTCAAAACACTTTTTTTTTGTACACTTTGCAATACGTATTATGATGTATTACGTATGAATGAATCCATTGTCCGGTGTCCCGTAAAAAACGCCAACAATAATAACTCTGTTATTTATTGTCCGATTTTATTCAAACAAAAAGAAAGTTAATTTGCATCAAAAATGCTACAAAAAAAGCAGTGTTTTGTTTGCTTTCAGTTGTTTTTATTAATGTCAAACGATAGTCAATTTTTTTTATTTTAAATGGAAACAGATGTATTTTTGGCTATATTCGGATTGGATTTTCTTTTCTGAATTCAACAAGAGACGTCTTTTTCTGTTGAAATGTGTTCAAACTGGTTCAAACTGTTTTAAAAGAGGCCATTTTCGTGTTGCAACGGTGACGTCATACACGACACCGGTTAAACCAGTTTTGAAACGATTTTCCAACGTGTTTCAATCATTCTATCTCTGTTTGTTGGCGTTTTGGTGTTTTCAAAACACAAATAACATAACCTTACAAATAGATGTCACGTGAACGTTTTAAAACTGGTGCATTTTTGTGATAATATTGATGACGTTGCGATCGCAACAGTTTCAAAACTTTTTCGAAACTGTTTCATGATCAAAAAGACGTCTAAGGTATAAAATGTCTATTTTTGATAAACAATTATTGAAAAAAAATATAAAACACTTAATAAATTTCATCTTTGTATTCCATTATTTATAAATTTTGGAATGTGCCATGGAAAAACAAAAATGCCATAAACGTCAATAAACGTCAGTGTGAGTGTCTATTAAGTCTTATTTATTGTTCTGCTTGAACGTTTTGCCACAAAAAAAAGTATATTCGTAAAAATGAATAACAATGAGTTAACAGACATGTTGCAAGTGTTTTTTGAATGTAATAAAAATCGTCTTCAAACAGTTCGGCGTTACAGCTTTCGTTTTCCGGACAGAGAAGTTCCAGATTCGAAAATCTTTCAGAGAATTGAAACGAATTTGAGAAATTATGGATCATTTAAAAAACCTAAAACACAGTGACGTAGATTCGCCGAAGATACGGAATATGATGTTCTTCTTGCACTACAAGAAAATTCACGAACTTCGACTCGCGAAATTGCACATAATATTGGGGTATCAAAAACTCAAATTTAAACCGTACATAGCTCGAAAAGTTAATGCATTCGAACAAAATAATCAACGCCGAAGAATACAGTTTTGTCGACTTTTTTTAAATGCATTAGAACAAGATCGGAGTTTTTACAGAATGATAATTTGGTCTGATGAATGCACTTTTAGCAACAATGGTATTTTTAATAGAAACATACATCGACAATGGAGCCAAGACAATCCGAGATTTGTCATTGAAAATAATTTTCAAAGACGTTTCAGCGTAAATGTTTGGTGTGGTATTTTAGGCGATCAATTAATTGGTCCGTTTTTCATAGATGGTTGCTTAAATCAAGAAAAGTATCACACTTTATTAAACGAAAATCTCCAAAACTTTTTAGATGAATTACCTTTGGCAAATTTAAATAGTATATTTTATCAACAAGATGGGGCCCCCCGCTCACAACGTCAGAGTAAATACTGATTGGTTGAACACCCAATTTGGAAATAGGTGGATAGGAACATCCGGTCCTATCGAGTGGCCTGCGCGTTCACCCGATCTTTCGCCCCTAGATTTTTGGTTGTAGGCTTATCTACAAGATTGAGTTTATTTGCCACCTCCAGAAAATGTTGACATTTTAAGACAAAGAATTATTAACACTTGTCAAGAAATACCTGCTGTTTGTCTTTTAAATGCGACTCGTGGAGTAATTAGGAGATGTGCGTTATGTATTGAACAAGGCGGCGGGCATATTTGAACAATTATTGTGAAGTGTTTTGTTTTGTTTTTTAGAATAATACTTATAATACTTACGTTTTCAATGTTTCATAGCACATTCGAAATGTTATACATAATTTATTAAAAACATGGTCAATTTTAATAAATGGTTTTCTTTCAATAATCGTTTATAAAAAAATAGACATGTTATGCATCGATGAATTCAGAAAAGAAAATCCAATCCGAATATTGCCAAAAATATATGTTTCCATTTAAAATAAAAAAGTTAACTATCGTTTGACATTAATGAAAACAACTAAAACACTGCTTTCTTGTAGTATTTTCGATGCTAATTAACTGACTTTTTGTTTCAATAAAATCGGACAATAAATAACGGAGTTATTATTGTTGGCGTTTTTTACGGGACACCCGGTATAATAAATAAATTTAATATTAATCTGTTTCTAAATGGGGATAAATGTATACTGATTTGCTTCAGTAGCCGGTCCAATTACCGTTGACATTTCCTCAACTAGTGACGACGAAGAGAAACAAAAATTGTTCTAATAACTCTTGCAGTTGGATTACGATTATAACCATCTCAAAATCATGAGAAGACATATATTCAATCTAGTAGAGTAATTCAGTACAAATTAAAATGTGGTATATTGAAAGAACTATATATATATATATATATATATATCAGAAAAAGAAAAATATTGGGTATAATCCGCTGTAATATAATAATATATATATATACATATGAAACACACACATATATCTGTATACGTGCGAGTATACAGATGCTTGCTAAGATCACTTCAGTTTGTATAAATACAAATCGAAAATAATAGGGCAAAGGTCTGATTTCATTATCGGACTGACGAGCATTTGGGCGAAACTAACATTGTTAGTCTTCGATAATGAAATTACTCTTTTCCCTAAGTTCATTAATTAACTTAAAGAAAGCAAGTAATTTTCAATTTAATATAAGCCGCAAATTTTCAAGAAATCTACTCGCACGTATACAGATATATGTGTGTGTTTCATATGTATTAACAGATACGGCTAAGAATTTGATATATGTGTTTAATGCATATTAAATACATATTAAATTAATATATATATATATATATATATATATATAATCAATAAAGGAATTATCGCGGATACATAAAATAAAACAAGAAAAAGAGAATATTGGGTAATTCCGCTGTAGTGCAACCGTAGACACGTGTTTCTGACTAATTGGTCGTCATCAGTACGGTGTAGCCAAGGAATAAGGTGGGATATCCTTGGAGATAGAAGCATACACGGAAGACCATCAGGCGACAGACCACCATTTGCAGCTTCAGTTAGAAGATCTTCGATTTTGAAGACAACAACTAACATCGCCACGAGGAAGACATTGTCAACCTGCGTGCCATCCGAAACCCAGGAAAGATAATCAATAAAGGAATTATCGCGGATACATAAAATAAAACAAGAAAAAGAGAATATTGGGTAATTCCGCTGTAGTGCAACCGTAGACACGTGTTTCTGACTAATTGGTCGTCATCAGTACGGTGTAGCCAAGGAATAAGGTGGGATATCCTTGGAGATAGAAGCATACACGGAAGACCATCAGGCGACAGACCACCATTTGCAGCTTCAGTTAGAAGATCTTCGATTTTGAAGACAACAACTAACATCGCCACGAGGAAGACATTGTCAACCTGCGTGCCATCCGAAACCCAGGAAAGATAATCAATAAAGGAATTATCGCGGATACATAAAATAAAACAAGAAAAAGAGAATATTGGGTAATTCCGCTGTAGTGCAACCGTAGACACGTGTTTCTGACTAATTGGTCGTCATCAGTACGGTGTAGCCAAGGAATAAGGTGGGATATCCTTGGAGATAGAAGCATACACGGAAGACCATCAGGCGACAGACCACCATTTGCAGCTTCAGTTAGAAGATCTTCGATTTTGAAGACAACAACTAACATCGCCACGAGGAAGACATTGTCAACCTGCGTGCCATCCGAAACCCAGGAAAGATAATCAATAAAGGAATTATCGCGGATACATAAAATAAAACAAGAAAAAGAGAATATTGGGTAATTCCGCTGTAGTGCAACCGTAGACACGTGTTTCTGACTAATTGGTCGTCATCAGTACGGTGTAGCCAAGGAATAAGGTGGGATATCCTTGGAGATAGAAGCATACACGGAAGACCATCAGGCGACAGACCACCATTTGCAGCTTCAGTTAGAAGATCTTCGATTTTGAAGACAACAACTAACATCGCCACGAGGAAGACATTGTCAACCTGCGTGCCATCCGAAACCCAGGAAAGATAATCAATAAAGGAATTATCGCGGATACATAAAATAAAACAAGAAAAAGAGAATATTGGGTAATTCCGCTGTAGTGCAACCGTAGACACGTGTTTCTGACTAATTGGTCGTCATCAGTACGGTGTAGCCAAGGAATAAGGTGGGATATCCTTGGAGATAGAAGCATACACGGAAGACCATCAGGCGACAGACCACCATTTGCAGCTTCAGTTAGAAGATCTTCGATTTTGAAGACAACAACTAACATCGCCACGAGGAAGACATTGTCAACCTGCGTGCCATCCGAAACCCAGGAAAGATAATCAATAAAGGAATTATCGCGGATACATAAAATAAAACAAGAAAAAGAGAATATTGGGTAATTCCGCTGTAGTGCAACCGTAGACACGTGTTTCTGACTAATTGGTCGTCATCAGTACGGTGTAGCCAAGGAATAAGGTGGGATATCCTTGGAGATAGAAGCATACACGGAAGACCATCAGGCGACAGACCACCATTTGCAGCTTCAGTTAGAAGATCTTCGATTTTGAAGACAACAACTAACATCGCCACGAGGAAGACATTGTCAACCTGCGTGCCATCCGAAACCCAGGAAAGATAATCAATAAAGGAATTATCGCGGATACATAAAATAAAACAAGAAAAAGAGAATATTGGGTAATTCCGCTGTAGTGCAACCGTAGACACGTGTTTCTGACTAATTGGTCGTCATCAGTACGGTGTAGCCAAGGAATAAGGTGGGATATCCTTGGAGATAGAAGCATACACGGAAGACCATCAGGCGACAGACCACCATTTGCAGCTTCAGTTAGAAGATCTTCGATTTTGAAGACAACAACTAACATCGCCACGAGGAAGACATTGTCAACCTGCGTGCCATCCGAAACCCAGGAAAGATAATCAATAAAGGAATTATCGCGGATACATAAAATAAAACAAGAAAAAGAGAATATTGGGTAATTCCGCTGTAGTGCAACCGTAGACACGTGTTTCTGACTAATTGGTCGTCATCAGTACGGTGTAGCCAAGGAATAAGGTGGGATATCCTTGGAGATAGAAGCATACACGGAAGACCATCAGGCGACAGACCACCATTTGCAGCTTCAGTTAGAAGATCTTCGATTTTGAAGACAACAACTAACATCGCCACGAGGAAGACATTGTCAACCTGCGTGCCATCCGAAACCCAGGAAAGATAATCAATAAAGGAATTATCGCGGATACATAAAATAAAACAAGAAAAAGAGAATATTGGGTAATTCCGCTGTAGTGCAACCGTAGACACGTGTTTCTGACTAATTGGTCGTCATCAGTACGGTGTAGCCAAGGAATAAGGTGGGATATCCTTGGAGATAGAAGCATACACGGAAGACCATCAGGCGACAGACCACCATTTGCAGCTTCAGTTAGAAGATCTTCGATTTTGAAGACAACAACTAACATCGCCACGAGGAAGACATTGTCAACCTGCGTGCCATCCGAAACCCAGGAAAGATAATCAATAAAGGAATTATCGCGGATACATAAAATAAAACAAGAAAAAGAGAATATTGGGTAATTCCGCTGTAGTGCAACCGTAGACACGTGTTTCTGACTAATTGGTCGTCATCAGTACGGTGTAGCCAAGGAATAAGGTGGGATATCCTTGGAGATAGAAGCATACACGGAAGACCATCAGGCGACAGACCACCATTTGCAGCTTCAGTTAGAAGATCTTCGATTTTGAAGACAACAACTAACATCGCCACCTTATTCCTTGGCTACACCGTACTGATGACGACCAATTAGTCAGAAACACGTGTCTACGGTTGCACTACAGCGGAATTACCCAATATTCTCTTTTTCTTGTTTTATTTTATGTATCCGCGATAATTCCTTTATTGATTATCTTTCCTGGGTTTCGGATGGCACGCAGGTTGACAATGTCTTCCTCGTGGCGATGTTAGTTGTTGTCTTCAAAATCGAAGATCTTCTAACTGAAGCTGCAAATGGTGGTCTGTCGCCTGATGGTCTTCCGTGTATGCTTCTATCTCCAAGGATATCCCACCTTATTCCTTGGCTACACCGTACTGATGACGACCAATTAGTCAGAAACACGTGTCTACGGTTGCACTACAGCGGAATTACCCAATATTCTCTTTTTCTTGTTTTATTTTATGTATCCGCGATAATTCCTTTATTGATTATCTTTCCTGGGTTTCGGACGGCACGCAGGTTGACAATGTCTTCCTCGTGGCGATGTTAGTTGTTGTCTTCAAAATCGAAGATCTTCTAACTGAAGCTGCAAATGGTGGTCTGTCGCCTGATGGTCTTCCGTGTATGCTTCTATCTCCAAGGATATCCCACCTTATTCCTTGGCTACACCGTACTGATGACGACCAATTAGTCAGAAACACGTGTCTACGGTTGCACTACAGCGGAATTATCCAATATTCTCTTTTTCTTGTTTTATATATATATATATATATATATATATATATATATGATATTTGATTTACATTCTTCACATTTGTTATGGAAAACAGACTTGGAAAGATGACAAACAGACTTTTTTGTCGACTCCGCGGCCGAGTCGGCCCACAACGCATGCGTGTCATCATCGCTTATCCTTTAAGTAAATGGGCGTGTCACGAAACATAGACTCTTTTCATTGGTCCCTTCGTGCTAGATGATAGTCGTATCAAGTCCACGTTGTCGCTGAGTCGGCAAAAACCGCCGTGCCTCATCCGCTGTAAGCGTATTTATTTTATTGACAGTATGATAGGATAGGAAATTTTCTAAAATTTATTTTCTTTATTCTTTATTAATGTCTCCCCATTGGATCATCTCGACCTGAGATTTGCACGTCCAAATCGAGATTTAAACAATGAAGAACTTATTGAATATTTTTTTAAAATAGTGTTCGAAATTATTTATTCAAGTAGAAAATTGTTTATCCTTCGTTGAATCGCCCCAACTTGAGATTCGCACGTCAAGCCGAGACTTACCCAATGAAGAATTTATTAAATGTTTAAAATAACGACGAACTAACTGCTTTTGCCCAAGAACACCCTTTTTATAGGGGTAGACAAAAGAAAATCGCATATTTTGTTTTTAAACCTTTATTGTTTCTCATCTCCATTTGAATTTTTCTTTATCGCGCCCTCCGTGTTAGTTTTGATAACTATATTTCTTTTCTTCGTTCCCATTGGTTAATTCATCGTCATGTCGAAATTTTGACCTTGTTTACATTTTATGCATTTGCATATTTAATTAACATTGATCGATTTCACTCATTTGATAAGTACTTTTAATCTGTGTTACATTATACATTGACTAATATCTTATTTGTTTTTAGCTTGGAATCTCCTGGTATTAATTCATAAGAAAGAAAGAAATATACAAATCGTATCCCTTAAAGTATATTTAATATCGTTTTATTCAGAAGATACCAGTGAAACGTGCATATTGACACATAACGTTTTATTTCTAATAGTGATAGTGGCTACAATATTGATATTCTGGGTTATTAGTTCCTGTTTTGGTTATTATCGCTGTTAAAGAATGTATTATTGAGGTTGACCTACATTTCTATTAATTGCTAATGGTACTGTTTTAAGTCATTATATATCCTTTTTTTTTTAGACTGAGGTCAGTATTTGAACATTGTTTATACAATATGTAATTCTTGTGTTCTAATTTATTTGACAATTTTTAAATATTCTTAATTTCTTTAATCTTTTTGTCATCTACCATTCATAGGGTGGGTATATGCAACCTACATCTCATGAATGCTTATGGTGTTGCATATTCGCATTCCTTTTCAGGGGCTAACCATTTCTGTTTATTTCCAATTAATCACATGTTTTTGACTTTTATGCGTCTATTTATATGAAATATAAAATTAAAACTAGTGTATTAATTATGTATCTACTTGTACAACAAATAAATTATCTTAAAAAATACGTTTGTCTTGTTTATTTTTATTTATTTTTAAAATATTAACTGAATATCTGGTACCTATATCTGGTATTACTTATTTTTGTATATTTTCTTATTTTTAATAAAATTTAAAATACCACAGCAATATGTGCATATGACAGCTACATTAGTAAATATTTTGATATCATTTTAAAATTTCCTTTTTTATTTGCTATTGTACATTCACATATTTAAAAAAAAGATTTATTATTAAATACACATATATTTTCAATATTCATAAGTGTAATGGTGAATCATGTATATATGTATATGGTCCACCATTACAGGACCACATACCCATGATATACATTTTTTATTTCTGGGTAGTGCAAAAACGGATCTGACATTCAAATATGCATACCGGGCTCTTTTTTTATCATTACACATAGCATTTTCCCTATGTGTAATGATAAAAAAAAAATTGTCAATGCATTAGCGATATAGTCACTGTATAGTAGTAGACAACCAGTTATACACTCGTATTTTGACAAGCAGGAACAGTGAGCTGTCATAAGATTTTTATCAGTCAATTTTCGTTAAACTTTTTATTAAAATTTTAAAATAAAAATTGAGTTTGTAGCAGAAACACTGTACGATACACGTGTTAAAATGTTATTTTATTTTGCTTATTTTAAATTGCTCCAGTTCCTAATCACCCTCGTGTCGCAAATCTTACTCGCAAAATAAAATAGCACTTTTAACAATTATATCGTAAATAACTAATTTTGTACAATTTTTCTTACAATTTTAAAATTCGAAATATATCACGTCGTCAACATCATAATTGCTACATTAAGGATTTCCCGCCATTTCCCACTGGCCGATACAAATAAAATAATATTCTGGAGATCCGTTTCTCTTATTTCTACCATAAATTATTTGTACGGAAAAATTAAACTTTGCAGCGTACATAAAACCTTTTACATTTATTACGAAACTGTTAAAATTTAGCGCGAAAGTATTTGATTCGGCAATAATACTTGTACTGGTAACACTGGGCGATACAGAGCAAAATAAAGCTTAGAAGAATTAGGTTATTTTTTTAATAAAGAAAATGCAGAATATCACTTGGAATAAAATAATTAGTTTATTATAACAATTAAACGAACTTAAATGTGAAGTCTAATATCATAACAAGTTCTCGAAATGTCCACCTTGTCTTTCAAGGCAATAAGCAAGGCGATCTTGAAAGCAACGAAGTGTATTTCTAATAAATTCTGGCCTTATTCCATTACATGCAGTACGTATACGCTCTTTCAGTTCATTCAAGTTGCGTATTCGTACATTGTTGTGAATTTTACTTTTTAGGTAACCCCAAAGAAACTAGTCATTTGGAGATAAATCAGCGGATCTTGGAGGCCATAGTATGGGACCAAATCTACCAATCCACCGTCTTTGAAATAAGTTATTTAAAAAAATCCTGATAGCGGTAGTAGAATGTGGCGGGGCCCATCCATTTGGAACCAGGGTTCATCAACATTCATCATCTCAATTGATGGAATGATATGGTCTCTCAACAAATTCAAATATTTCACTGCAGTGAGGTTACCGTCAATAAAAAATGCGCCAATAAGTCTATCGCTTATTATTCCAATCCAGACATTAACTTTTTGAGGGTACTGTGTTCGGGTCAGGTTTTGAGCGTGAGGATTTGTACGGGACCAGTACCTAATGGATTAATGGATAGGAAATTTAATAATTTTTCATGGATAAATGTAGGGTACAAACCGAAAGTTCTGAGAGTTGACTTCACCGTTTACGGTAAATGTAGCCTCATCAGTAAAAATTATTTTATTTAAAATTTCTTGGTTTTCATTTAACATGTTAAACATTATTTCACAAACCTCAGTTCGTTTTATCTTATCCTCTTCGAAAAGCTCTTGATGATTTGATATTTTGTATGGCCTATATTTAAATTCTTTCAGAGTTTTGTATACCGAACTGTACGATACTCCAAAATGTTTAGCTACATCTAAAAGAGATCCTACAGACCGTTCCTCTACGTAACACAGGATATTTAATTTCATGTCTTTTGTTCGAACATGATTGGTTCTATTTCTTTTTTTGTGAGAATTTAGAACACAACCATCTTCTTGAAATTTTTTAAAAAAGTTCAGAATTGTTTTTGCACAAGGCATAGGCCTGTCTGGATAATTGACGGAAAACATGTCTCTAACTTGCCTTAAACTATTATTTTTCTGGTACCACATTACTATTGCCACCTTTTCATTTGTGTTGTATTTATCCATGATTTATAAATAAATTATCTATTTTTTTAATAAAATGTATTTAATTTATGACTTATGTTTGAATAAAAATTCAGAAATATTAGACATAAAAAATGTTTTTCCCGTCATGGCAACCTGATTTAAAAATTAAGGTATGCTATACGTAAATTCTTCATTGGTGTATAACTGGTTGTCTACTATACAGTGACTATATCGCTAATGCATTGACAATTTTTTTTTATCATTACACATAGGGAAAATGCTATGTGTAATGATAAAAAAAGAGCCCGGTATGTACATGTACTCAGTTTTAGGACAAAACAGGACCGAAAGAAATATTATAACTTCAAAGATCTTAAAACCCCTAAGTAGACAGTTAAGTTGTATATGAATCATATATTATATACAGTTAGGCTACTTTTGGAGAATCAATATTTTGATAGAAAAATAGAAAAAATGGTCAAGTCACCACCAACTGCCATGGAAAAGTGTATGTAATCTACGCATTGACAGCTTTCATTTCAATTAACTTACGTTAGGAGAAAAAAGGCGTTAACTCACAAGAAATTGAGAATTGTAGTCAAGTCACCAATTGCCACAGAAAAGTGTATATAAACGTTCTGGATGGTGTAAAAAACGTATTTGACACTCAAATCTGCATATCTAGTGTGCAAATGGTTCTAGCACTGATTTGAATTGAAAAAATAACCACAAGTGGAAACCTCATAAAATCTTAAAATTTCTAAATAGACAATTGCATGGTATTTACAACATTTGTATTGGTAATAATAATCTTTATTGTCCAACAGTACAAACCATTTATAGGACATATAAAATAAGAGGTATTACAAAAATAGTTAAATATTAAACATTTAAAACATATCTCTATATAATTTATTATAATTAACTGACATGTGAGAAACAGGAGACTTAACTAGTATGTTGGTCCTAGCTCTTGGAGTAGCAATGAAAGTGATATGGCGAGTATCTCGAGCCGGCACGTTAAAGTTTATTTAAGCAAGTAGTGAAGGGGAATCAGTTCTATTTGTTAGCAAGTTTAAGAGAAATTTTGCACTGGAACAGTCACGGCGATACGACAGAGATTGAAAACCATGGTATGACAATAAATTTATATAATCAACGTCATGACCAGGGTAGATGCCATTTATTTTATATGACAAATATTTTAAGAACCTCCTTTGAACGCGTTCTATCGAAATCTGCTGATGTAAATAATATGGATACCAGACTACGGATGCATATTCCAACTTGCTACGCACTAGGGTGTAATGTAATACTTTCACACTGTTTAAGTTACTAAATGAACGACATGATCTCAAAAGAAATCCCAGAGATTTAGAGGCTAAAGAACAAATTGTCGATATGTGTTGCGTGAAAGTTAGTTTATCATCGAAGAAAACTCCTAAATCCTTGATTACAGACTTTCTAACAATAGGCGTGGAATTCGATGTATATTTATATAGTAAAGGATTGGAGCTCCTTGTGTAAGAAACAATTGCACATTTTTCCACATTTAAAGAAATTAAATTTAGATTACACCATTCTTTGATTATGTTGAAGTTAGTCTGCAGCACGATTGTTAACCACATTATAAATTTTTAAATCATCCGCATAACCCAAAAAGTCGCTGTTTAGCTTTTCCAGTAGATCGGTAATATATATGTTGAAGAGTAAAGGCCCAAGATTCGAACCTTGGGGGACACCAGAAGAAATAGAAATGATATTGGATGAATGACCATTATAATAAACATAACCCGTTCTATGTCATAAGTATGACGCCATTAATTGTACGAGGGATGAAGAGAAGCCAACCTGATCCAATTTGGCAAGAAGCAAGTTGTGATCTATGGAGTCAAAGGCCTTGGAGAAATCCGTATATATGACATCTACTTGCATACGCTGATCCATTGCACTCGAGAGATATTGAGCAATTTCGACTAAATTTGTAATTGTAGATCTTCCAGAGACAAATCCATGTTGATGTAGAGATAAAACAGATTTTGTGTTATTACATATTCTAGTGTATAATATGTACTCAAACACTTTACTGAAGTTAGTTAAAATACTAATCGGTCTATAATTTTTTATTTCTGATTTCTCACCACTCTTGAAAACCGGAACGAGTTATTGTTATTTGTCACTTTGTAAATGATCATATCATTTCATATTTTAAATCAAGAATAATTTTACTTTTCCACACATAATCATAATTATCTAACTCATCAAAGCATGCAATTTGACATCAACACTAGACTGAGACTTCTAACTTCAGGTTGACTGCTATATGAATTACACTGTATATGTACTCTGTCTGACTATTTGTTGGGAGTTCCGATATATGTTTAATAGTGTCTCTGTTTTTCCAATATACTCCCTCAAATTAAAAGTACTACTACTACTTACTTGATAGTTATTTGAGGTTTTTCATTATCTCCCACAGGCTTCATTGAGAGTAAAATCTCTAAAATTGTTTGTGCCCAATAACTCCGATAAGAAAGCAAACCTAAGTCAGATAATGGTTTTTCTGGAGATCCTGTTTTACCCTCAAATTTCGATAATTCATAGCCTGCATAAATAAACATTATAAACATAAGAAGCATACACCAATTTACTGAAAAGTCCTTTCTAAGGTGAGTACTTACTAAATTCGATTAAAAGTTTTCCATATCCTTTTCGTTGATATGGAGGCATAGTTAAAATGCATGCTACATTATAATCTTCTGTAGATTCTTTTTCTTTGGAAAAATAACCAACGATATGAAATCCCCTATTGTCAAAAACTGTCATTACATAGAACAGAAAAGGATCTGTATCATAGTAAAGTGTTTTATGATCTAGAAATAATTTTGCTAAAAGACATAGATTTTGTGCATAACATTTGTTTTTTCGTCCATCAATTTCAAAAAATGATATATTATCTTTTCGATAAATTTCATTTCCAGGTGGGTGTTTCAAGTTACATTTTACTAAATGTCTTTCTAGGCATTTTCTACTTTTTCTGTATTTTAAACAAAACTCGCATATGTATATACAAGTAATTCCCACCATTTCCTGAAAAAAAGCAGCCTATCACTATGTATTACTATTCATAATTTCAACGTACTTGTGGATATGGTGCAAAATACCATGGTTTGATTCTATGTCGACCTAACTCTATCATGTCAACATTTTTCATTCTTGTTACTACATCATCATGATGAGAAACCATGCTTCCTGATTGGCGTGGTCCTGGAGGTTGCTGCTGTTGCGAATTAGGAGGTAATTGTGGTGGAGCTTCCAGTGAATCCTCGCTTTCCAACGAAGGTCCCTTTCTTTTGCGATTAATACGTTTTTGTAAGGCAGCTGCTAATACAGCACTACCATTAACTAATTCTGACCCACTGATAGGACTAGATGGTCTGGAAATGCAAAAAATATATTAATAAAATACAAATATCCAATAGCAAATACCAAAATATTATACTTAGACAAACCTTGAAACTGAACCACCAGCACCAATATGGATTTTCTTTGGTGTTGATACACCAGTGTTACTTCCACCATCTCGTCTAGGAAAATGAACTTTCCTTGTATCTAACGAGTCTTCATTTACCCATTCATCTAATCTCTTATTAACTGTGCAAAATTAAAAATGTAATACTCATATTAGAACGTATAGTATTGCAAACTTACAATCCACATAGTGAACATAGTACTGTCTCTTCCCTAAAGATTCTTTAATACTGATAATTTCGGCCAAAGCTAAAATTACATTGATAAAATAGTAAGCTCTGTGCAAATATACATATATGTTTACTTACGCCAGTCATCAGTTCCTTTCATGTGTACAGGTAATCGACAACCCTCCACGAGAGAATTCTATAAAATAAATATTAAGCTAGGTTAAGGAATTGAAAATAAAAGGCAGGAATTAAAAATTATAATTACCACTGAATCACAAATCGTGGAGTCGTCGATATCTTCCATTTCAACTTTCATGGATGTTTATTTAATTTTCAAATCAATTTCAACAACAAATAACCGTATGCAATTATAAATATTCAAAATTATGTTAAATGTCCTTTGTTATGGCTGCTTATGACAGATGACAGTTATCACGTTCCGCAGTTGCCTGTTCGAAGTAAAATTTCCCTAGATAATAAACAAATTTTAAAAAAAAACCGACTTGGGCAAATCACAAGTACCATATGAGCAAAAATTATTTAGATATAATAAAAAAAATCAGTCGGTTAGTTTGGGCCTTGTTTATAAATACTATAGTTATACAACCTAGAGAAAACTAAATATTTCTTATGTAGTAAAGTGTCGTCCTCTGATATCTTTCAAATGGATTAATACGGATGAATGAAAGTGCTCAGCCAATGAAATATTCTCAACGCCACTCCCACAATTTAATCCGGAAGTTTATAAAAAATGTAAATATATTTTGATGTTTTCTATTAAATTTTACATAAGAGTATATTTTGTTTGATTTGCTTTTCACATCGTTTGCCCTTGAATTACATATCAACATAACCTATATAGCTTAACTGTGATAAACAGTGCTGCCAATTGCGGGTATTTTACCCGAAATGCGGGTATTTTAGTCAGACTGTCGGGTAAAATTCTGAAGCGGGTAAAATCGGGTATTTTCACATAAAACAATTAAAATTTCCTTTTCTTAACTCGATTTAGTCAACATCAGATATCAATATGTATTTTATTGTCTTTTAAATCTAAACGCTACAGAAAGATTGTTGATGCATTTATGCAGCAATTCTATCAATTTCAGTGACTTGAAAGAGAAAAATATTTTGGCTGTTGACCACACAAATATTCGCTTGTTTGTTCCATTTCTGTCTGTTAAAAGAACAAAAGCTACTTGCTAAGGAAAGTTTAGGATGTACACTTCGCAAAAATCTGTTTGAAATATTGAATGATGTCAAAGTAACTTTTTTGATGTGGTTAAAACTGCATCTGGAAAAGCCAATGGTTTGTTCAACTCTTTGAAAAAATTCACGAAAATTTATTTAGAATTTATGTCATATACATTGGGACTTGTAACAGATTTTAACCTTATATTTCAATCAGAATCGCCACTCATTCATAAATTGAAACCTGAAACACAAAGATTGTTGATGCATTTATGCAGCAATTTAATTATCAATGTGAGTGACTTGAAAGGGAAAAATGTTTTTGCTGTTGACCACACAAATATTCGCTTGTTTATGCCACTTTGCAAAATTTATTTACGTATATGTATCTGCCACTGAATCTTTTGAAATGTTGAAAAATTATGCATCCCAAACTGAAATTGACCAGTTTCTCAAAAGTTGTTTAAATTTTTATGTAGAGCCTGTCCCTGACATTAAAACGCGAGTTGATTTTTCTGATCCAATTTTTAACATTTTAAGAATTCTTGAACCAAAAAGATTTCCAATAAATAAAGAATTTACAAATCTTCTAATTTTGGACATGGAATGGAAGCAGCATGGTTTTTTTTTAAATCATTTGGAGTATGGTTTAGATTGTGAACTAAGTTGTGAAGTTTATTGGAAAATGGTGTTTGAATTGAAAAATGCTGCAGATGTTCTTCTTTTCCCCAATATGAAAGTAGTGCTTTCCTTACTTTTTATTCTGCCTTTTTCAAACGCATTTGTTGAAAGAATGTTCAGTGATTTGAAAAATATCAAGACAGACCACAGAAATGCGTTAGGCACCGCAACGCTAACGTCTTAAATGGCGACAAAAAGAGGCATTAAAGATATGGGAGGTTGAAGATCTTACACATTCGAATTATTTTAGACCACTTTTAAATTTGGCGCTTTCTATTTGAAATGTCGGGTAAAAGCGGGTATTTTTCATTCGCTATGCGGGTAAGGCAGACGTATGGCTCCGGCAGCACTGGTGATAAAGTAGATTTAAGTAAATGTTTTATTGAAGAATCGTAGGGGCAAATTCATAGTCACGCATTAAGGAATACTCATTCTCACCTCATACAACGCTCACTCTGTCCTCACTCGAGGACATCATGAGGACACCTCACTTATGCCTCACTTTTCGTATTCAAGAACATACCAATATGAGTGACTAACTTGAGATTTATTTGAGCAAGCGTCAACTGCGTCGATTAATGACGTAGAAGATTTAATGACGAATTAGTGACGTTTGTAGTGCTTTTATTGTTTGCGGGAATTTAAAAAGACCATTTATGGATGACGATTTTTGTGAATTTGTAAATTACGTGGAAGACAACGACTTTTTTTTACGTATACCAAGGTTTGTACCTATTCTCACGCAAAATAAAAAGCGTGTTAAATAAATCGTACATTGTAGAAATCTTATAAGAAACGAGAATAATCCATTGGAGAGATTCGCAAATAAGGAACTCCTACAGTGATACCGTTTTTTCGAAATACAATTGAAAATATTTGGCTACCACTAGTCTATCCTGGATGTGACCTACCTACTCAACGTGACCTACCAATTCCATCAATAACAAAATTATCCATCGCATTGCATTTTTATGCTAGTGGTTCATTTTAGGTAATATTTATTTTGAGTCATTTTCAACGTTGTAATTATTAATGAAATTTTAGAGAGTAATGGACGATACAGAAAATATAAGCCAGACTGCTGTCCATAGAATAATAAAGGAAGTTTCTCAAAATTTGGCAAGAAATTTAGGGAGATATATACATTTCTCAAACAACAATCAAATAGAGGCAAATAGAAATTTGAAATTTTGATAATAGTTTTTGCCATTTCTATTACATTTATAATGATCACCTTTCTAGAACTGGACAATTTCCTTCATATTTTGATAAAACTGTCATTTTCTTTATTGTTATTTTTATTACTGTTAATTGACATGATTGTACCCACATTGTAGGCAAGTAAATCATATGACACAAGTACTATGTATTAAATATATTTGTTGTGATTATTGGCGATCTTGAATAAATATTGAAATGATTACTGCTCAAATTAATGTTTTTTTGTTTTATTGTACACCAACGAACATACATTACAACTTTTTTTTAAATAAAGATTTACTTAGCAACAATCTCATTAAATTATATACTGGTATACATATGAGTGCTTAGTAAATTATTCAGAAATATGTAAATTACATAACTGGGCAAGGGAATACGAATACAACTGAATTACTCATCATTTTTCTTTATTTCTTTTAATTTATTTAGTGCAATTTCCAATTCAACTTCAGCGATTCGGATTCTGATTGCCTGTTCTTCCACTTTCATACGCTGCTCTTCCACTTTTAATGTGAATTGTTCTACACGTAGTTGATGAACTTCTTGTTCATTTTGCATCATTTTTTGGTTACGCTCAACCCTCACTTCCAATTCTCTCTCAATAGCAGTGCCTCTTGAGGTATATTTTGGAAGTGTCCTGGTGCGGGTTGGGCAAATGTTAAATTTTTTTTTTTCATTGTCATAAACAAAATGTAATGTTAGAAAAAAGACATACTAAAACAAAATTTATCTTATTTACAAATACAATACCTTCTTCAGTAACAACATCACCTTCATTGTGATCATCGCAAGTTACTTGTCAATTGCTTGATCTATTTCGATGCCATTTTCTAATGCAACAGCATCACTATCAAAAGTATCTTTTAATTCTATATCCACACTGTCCAGGATATTATCCATAGAATGATCATCTGGGGGTGATATATAAGGACCACCTCCAGTGGCCATACGTTCCATTTTTTCCTCTGGCAATTCCTTCTTCCTACGATTTTTTAAATTGTCCCAACACTTTTTTAATTGCTCAGTGGTTCGCTATAAAAACAATTGTTTAATAACATAAGAATAGGTCTATTACCTAATTAATACATTTGAATGTTCGGATACAGCATTAAGTTCTTTTGTTAGTGTAAGCCAGGCCTTCTTCTTCTGACCAACACTATTGCAGTCTGTCTTTTTGCACTCGATGATGTTGCAATATTCACTGATTATTTGCTAAAATATATCTTTTCATCGCCTGTGAAAAATAATCTTTTGCCTTCCATGTCTACTTTTATATTTTGCACCAACACCAAGCAATATAAATCAGCACCAACCAATAAGTATAAACTACAAAAATGTATATTTATATAGTTTCATAAGGTATGGGATAGTTTTTTCTACTTACCAAACAACAGTCTATGCAAATATTATTTTTGAACAATATTTACAATTAATAACCTCCTTATTGCTTAACTTTAAAACAGCTTAATATAATAACCATAAAATAACTACAAAATAACCTAATAATAATAAACCATTTACAATAATTACTAAAAAATCTATTTTAAAAACGATGTGAGGAATCGGTAAGCATCTCATAAGCACACAAACTTCTAGCCTTAACGATTACTCAATTCCCGCTCAAAAGTGAGGTCAACTTAAGGCGGCTATAAGTTGCTAATCATTCATGAATTTCAAAAAGTGAGAATTTGGCCCTATGAGTAAGAGGTGAGAATGAGTGTTTCTTAATATGCGACTATGAATTTGCCCCGTAGGATTACTATTTTTTTCCCTTATTATACTCACAATTACCCTTTTATAACATAATAGAAAAAAAGACATACAAAAGGCTTTTTAAAAAACGTATTCATGTTTTTTAAAGAAATAAATCTAAACAAGAAAACGGTATTAAAAAGTCAGCATTTTTATTAAATACTCACCTACATGAAATGTCAGTCTGTTTCGGGTTCAGTGTTTGGGTTATTCTAATTTTTTTCTATGTGTTCAACAGGTATGTCTAAAACAGTCTTCTATATATTCGGTATAACTAGATATATTATGTAAAAGAAGAAAAAGTAATTAAAAGCTATCCGAACCACAACATTTATTAAGTTGCTTTGCATGGTTTCATCAACTTGACTGGTTTATGTGAGGCTTTC